>CM065590.1:414460145-415060145 GCA_033119425.1 Bufotes viridis | reverse complement strand
ACTGCAGGTGACATCTAATGCATTATTTGTAAAAAGGGGCGTGGTCACAGGTTGGGGGGGGGGCGCAATACTTGGCTTGCCCCGGGTGCAGGCAACCCACGCTACGCCATTGGTAACAACATTTTTAACTTTACTTTTTGAATGTACCCAGGTTCTGACAGCAAAAAGCATTGTGGAAATTTTTTTTCTCTTAAATTTTTCTAGGTATAAAAAAAATGACATGTATAAGGATACTTCAGGAATGAAGAAAATAATTAAACTTTGTCTTATATTAGTAGAATCCTTTGTGAATGCATTTATTGTCCTTTGTATCTCAACCTGCCGTGATGTTCTGAACTGATAGTAAAGAGTGCAGTATCTGCCCCCTGCTGTCTTTCAAGGGAAATTACAAAAAAAGGGAAGCTGTAAGGACAGTGAAACCAGGACATCGTCTTTATTGTGGATATGATAAACTAGATTATATATAATTTATGTCATACAACGGAATAAAAAAATAAAATTATACGTTAATAAAATCTTACCGCTATTTCCTTTGAGGGAACTGCAATGAGCTTTGTTTTCATTTTAACCCATAAATGTACAGTGTGCTTGTTTAGCTTGTAACTATTGTCAAGAATAAGAAATTAAATTATAGGCATGTCAACCTATAGATTTAAAGAGACACAAGATTAAAGCTTTGTCACCCAGCTGAAGAGCTTAAAGGGGTTGTCCCATATTACAAATGTCAGACAGATGCTGCTCCTATCTCCAGAACGGGTCCCAAAGTGAAAGAGAGCATACTGCACTAGCATGGCATTGTCTTAATTCACTGTTATGGGACCTCTGAAAATAGGCGAGCGTGCTGAGCTATTTCCAGAAGTCCCATAGCAGTGAATAGAGAGCAAGCCACGCAAGAGCATCCACCTCTCCATTCACCGCAACAGAATGTTGGAAATAGCTGAGCCAGGGCTCGACTATTCTCGGAACTCAAAAAGTGGTGAATAGGGAAAGGGGGTGCATGTGTTGCTGCTCTCTCTTCTCTTGTGAGCCCCGTCTTGGATATTGAAGTGGGTCCCAAAGGTGGGACCCTCAACTGCCTGACCTTTGTGTCATATCCTAGTGATATGTCTATTTCTGTTATCATCCATTTCAGGGATATTTTACTGTTCATTATTGGGATTACTTAGAAGATGTCCAGAAAATCCTGTCACCCTTATGACCCTCATGATCACTACTATATCTATTACAAACATATATTGGTGGATCTTTTTGCATTTTGGGCTTCATACTCTTAAATCCAAGCCCAAATCTATTTCCTATGTGAATACTGTAAATACTATCACCTTCAATAAACTTGAAGAGAATCTGTCACTCATTTTTTGCTGCCCTAAAAGCAGGATAAACTATGACAGATCCTATTAGCAAAACCCCGTGCCCACTCTGCTTAACTGATCAGGCCCTTTTGCTGGGTCATTTAAGTGAGTATGACTCCATTTCCTGTTCATAAGGTGCAGAATTTAATTAAAACCACCCAAAACAGTTGAGGATTGTATTCATCTTGCAGCGTTAAGCTGTTTCTGATGATACTAGTTTAGTGGGATGAATGACTACTAAGATACCAATGGCTACAATGCTGTGAAAATGTACATGCCTCCTTGTGGAGGACCAAGCAAGTCCATATATTACTTGAACAGTTACTTGATTTCAATGGGCACCATGTTATGCTTTTTTCAACTATGGCGGCGCTGCAGGGAAATTGAGATCAAACATCAGTCTTTGTCATAGTACTGTCAACTCCTTAAAGGGGTTGTCTCACTTCAGCAAATAGAATTCATCTTGTAGAGGTAGTTAATACAAGCCACTTACTATTGTAGTGTTATTATCCATATTGCTTCCTTTGCTGGCTGGATTCTTTTTCCATTACATTATACTGCTCGTTTCCATGGTTATGACCACCTTTCAATCCATCAGTGGTGGCCGTGATTGCACTCAATAGGAAAACACTCTGGCCTTTCTGGTGGCCTGGACTGTGGGACCGCACATAGGCTAGTGCTTTTTCCTATAGTGTGCAAGCACGACCACTGCTGCTGGATTACAGGGTGGTCGTATAAACGAGCAATGTATAATGTGATGGAAAAATGAATCTAGACAACAAAGCAGACAATATGGACAATGACAATACATTAGTAAGTGTCTTGCATTACCTTCCTCTACATAATAATTTGCTGAAGTGAGACAACCCCTTTCAATCACCACTCAATCATCCAGAAATAGGAACAATTGTGATAAAAAATGACCAAAAATATACCAAGAAATATGAAAAACAAATCATTAATAGCCATGAGTTTGCTGAGTAATAAGGTTGCCAGAAACATCTAAGAAAGCTTATGTTTTCTATGTAGCAATCAGAGGATATGAGAAGTTGTTGAGGAAAAATGACTCTGCGTGCATTCTTTCTGTTCCTTTCCCACACTGAATTCCTCAGCCCAAAAAGAGAGAAAAGAATTTGCTTTGAGTTATGTGGTTTTTCTGGGTCTCTGTGAGATTTTCTTACAGTTCCAGAAATTAATTTGTGGCTAATCACAAAGATCTGGATGCCAAGTAGAGGGAAACCTCAAAAATTCCTTAATTGGATCTGAGAAGTTAGTGAGAGAGATGAAGAAAAGGAGAGGAAGAAGACCATCAATGATGATGTGAACAACACTGGGTTCTAGCAAGAGGAGTCTGCTAAATCATTATGTTGGACCAGTTTTGGTCTATTTGACTTTCACTGCTAAATTTGGTTCCTGAATATAGGAAGGAGACTCAAGAAGAACAGTCTGATCTTCCTTAATAGATAAATCTGGTGGCTTCATCTATGTTCTATCAATCACACTCACGTCAAAGCCAGCTGTAGCCTGTTTCCAGAATAGAAAGGGTAAAGGGCACAGAAGAGTTTTTCAAACATATCAAGATCAAACAGATGACTCTCAATACAAACTGTACTTTTATCATTTGTACTTCAAAAAGTTACAATTTCAACCTTATATTAAAAATAAATTGATAAATTCATGAACTACCCAAATATCTAGAAGATTCATAATATAGGATTAATCTCATCATTCTCATTATGATGGGAGTACCTAAAACTTATTTACTGACTTTTAACTCAACCTATATATTAGAAATGTCTGTACATACAAAGGATGGTGTCACCATTAAATGTTATTTTTAACGTAAAGTAATGTTACAACAATTCTTCACTTGTGAGATATTTTCTTATTTAGTTATAATGGTGCTCCTGGGGTATAATCTGTAATGTGCACATCCACCTACCAGGATGGTCGCACATGCTTAGTTCCATCCTTCAAGTGTCAACAGCCATATTGACTGTTAAAAGCTAACAGTCTGCTAATGGGTCTGATGAAGGGGGTAATAGTACCTACCCCCTCAGTTAATGGGTCTGTCCGATTTATGGGAACAGTGCACCAGTCTATGTCATTAAAACCTGACTGAACTGACCCTAACAACAATGTGACTAGAGGATAAGACCTGACAATGCAGCTGACCACATATGACCAAGCCACAGACAATCATGTGGTCATAGGTTGGAATAAGTGAGCATGGCTTGGACGGGTGCGGCCAGCCACACTATCAAGCCATACCCATAAAGGGGTTGTCTGAGGGGTCCAGGCTTGGTGCAAATAAAACAAATGACTCACCAGTTTAGACAGTTTCAGGCACAGTGCCAAGCTTGTCTTGTCTCCAACGTTTCTGGTCCCTGCTGAACTGGAAGTGTGTTGTCTACATGCAGGTCACTGCTACTGGTCAGTAAATAGTCTCAATGGTTACCTGTGCAGGTACGTGAGATCAGTGGTCATGTGCCATTCCTGCATAAATCACCGCTGAAGCCATTGATTGGCCGGCAAGGTCACATACTGTAACGCCTATATGGACCTATGGTGTCTGGATCGCAACTGCGGAGATGTATTTGGAGTTAGGCTTCTCAGTTTGGGGCTCAGGCGTCACTCACAATCTCAACGGCGAGTTTGAGTCCCCATACATCACAGCCAGAGTAATATGGACGAGTACGCAAGGTTATTCCTTCATAACCTGCATACAGGTGAACTTAACAAGATTAGAATTGGTTAGTCTCTATTGAGTGCCGTATCTGGTTAGCAGTGTTATGCCGGACAGTCCAGGCTCCAACAGGGAGCTGCGACATTAAGGAGCAAGCTCCAACCGGAGCAGTACTTGCAGTTAGTCGTCCTGGATGACTTGATCAGCGGAGGTTCTCCTGTGTAGCGACCTGCTGACACAGCTCTGCCGAGGTAGCGTGGTATCCAGCGGAGTACGGGTCGGGAGGTTCAGGCGCTCAACCCACGATATTGGTACGCCATGTTGCCTCCCGACACGCTTAAATAGCGCCAGGTGTGGGGAGGAGCCGCGGCTCCACAGAAACGACTTCCGCGTTCCAGCGTGGAACGCAGGCGCCGCAACAAGAGCAACGACTTCCGCGATCCACAGTGGAACGCAAGGAAGCCGCCGCCGGAGCAGAAGAGAACCCATAGCGGCATTACAGTATCCCCCCTCAAAAAGGAACACCTCAGGGGTTCCAACCTGGAGCAGGACGCTCGGGGTGCCTATGATGAAAGAGACGGGTTAAACGGGGGGCATGCACATCCAGCGAATCCTCCCAGGAATCCTCAGATGAACCATATCCTTTCCAACGAATAAGATACTGTAGAGATGTTCCTCTCCTCCGGGAATCTAGTATCTTATCAACTTCGTATTCCATCTCTCCCTGCACCTCGACCGAAGGAGCAGGGAGAGGTGTTCTGAAAGGAAGCTGGTTGGGTTTGAAAGGTTTGAGTAGCGACACATGGAAAGAAGGATGGATTTTCCATTCAGGAGGAAGAGTGAGTCGTACTGAGTTTTGGTTTAGGATCTTCTCAATATGGAACAGACCAACATACCGTCGCCCTAGTTTCTTAGCGGGTATATTAAGGCGGAGGTTTTTTGTAGATAACCAAACTTCATCACCTATTTGGTACGTAGGGGGAACAGAGCAGTGGATATCGTAATGTTTTTTCTGCCGTTCCTGGGCATCTTTGATGTTAGCTCGTAGACTTTGGAAGATTTCCTTTAGGCGAACAAGATAGTTTTCTACTGCAGGCACTTCACCAGTTGTGGCGAACGAAGGCAACGCAGTGGGGTGAAACCCGTAGTTAGCATAAAACGGAGAATGTTGAGTAGATGCATTAGTAGCATTGTTGTGTGCAAACTCAGCAAAGGGTAGTAACTTGAGCCAATCGTCTTGGAGATGAGTACAGTAGCATCTAATATATTGTTCCAAACATTGGTTTACCCGCTCTGTTTGGCCATTAGTCTGGGGATGGTAAGCCGTTGATAGTCTATGGTCGATCTGAAGTGACTTACATAAATCCTTCCAAAATTTGGAGACAAATTGGCTGCCTCTATCAGAGATAATTCTGGAAGGTAAGCCGTGTAGTCGGAGGATTTGCCCTAAAAATGCGTGAGCCGTTTCTTTAGCTGTGGGTAACTTTCTTAACGGAGTAAAATGGGCCATCTTGGTTAGTAGATCGACAGTGACCATGATGGTATTATGACCATCTGAGCGAGGTAGGTCAACTATAAAATCGAGTGACACCACCTCCCAAGGTCTGTTGGGTATTTCTAAGGACGTAAGTAACCCATACGGAGACCTCCGATTGGTTTTGGTGGTTGCACATGTGTCACATGTTGTTATGTACTCGTGAACAGAGTTTGACATACCTGGCCACCAGAAAGTTCTTTTTATCAGCTCAAGGGTTTTTTTGATTCCGGGGTGACCCGCTAAAGGGGCATCATGTAGCAGACGGATGACTGAGGTTTGTGCTCGTGGTGGCACATACAGTTTGCCTTCCTTAAAAAAAAAACCCTCGTTGTTCTGAACTAACCCAGGAGGAATAGGGGAACTATCCATAGTACCATCCTGTTTCAATAGCTCTGTGAGATTGGTTGTTAGACCAAGGAACCGAGTTGGAGGGAGTAAAAGTGCAGATTGAACTGGATTGGAATTTTCTTCATTCATACGGGAGAGTGCATCCGCTTTTGCATTTCTGGCTCCAGGCCTAAATGAGATGTGGAAATCAAAACGGTCAAAAAAGAGACTCCAACGTACTTGACGTGCCGAGAGAGTCTTACATGTCCTGAGGAATTGTAAATTGCGATGATCCGTAAAGATCATAATGGGGTGTTTGGCACCTTCTAAGAGATGCCTCCAATTTCCCAAGGCATCTTTAATGGCGAGTAATTCCTTCTCTCCAATAGGGTAATTCTTTTCCGCAGTACTCAGAGTTCGGGAGAAGTAAGCTATTGGGTGTAGTGGGTTTAGATGAGACTGCTGTTGCGACAGTACAGCCCCAATGGCGAGAGTGGAGGCATCGACCTCTAGAACAAAATGAAATTCTGGGTTGGGCAATTGGAGAATAGGAGCTGACGTATATCTTTGTTTCAAGGCGACAAAGGCTTCCTGGGCCTCTTTAGTCCAGATGTAGGGGACTTTGGAACTTGTTAATTGTGTTAGGGGTTTTACGATTGCGGAGAAGTTCTTTATGAACTTTCTATAGTAATTTGAGAACCCTAAGAATCTTTGTAAAGCTTTGCGGGTGCGTGGGACAGACCACTCTAGGATACAGTCGACCTTGGATGGATCCATCTGAATCCCTTCTGGGGAGATGGTGTATCCCAGAAAGGAGATGGATGACTGTTCAAAGACGCATTTTTCCATCTTAGCATATAAGGAGTGAGCCCGAAGGCGGGTTAACACCCACCGGAGATGTTTTTTATGATCCATGGAGTTGTCCGAGTACACGAGAATGTCATCGAGGTATATGACAACGCAGACATCCAACAGATCTCTAAAGATGTCATTGATGAAATGCTGAAAAGTTGCGGGAGCGTTACATAACCCGAAGGGCATCACGGTGTACTCAAACAACCCATATCTGGTCTTGAAGGCTGTCTTCCACTCATCACCCTCTCGCATCCTAATGAGGTTGTAAGCACCTCTAAGGTCTAGTTTAGTGTAGATCCGAGAGGTTTGTAATCTCTCGATCAATTCAGGTATGAGTGGGAGTGGGTAACGGTTTTTATGGTAATTTTATTAAGTGCACGATAATCAATTATGGGTCGTAGGCCCCCATCCTTATTCCTCACAAAGAACATCCCAGCACTAGCGGGGGACGTGGAGGGTCTAATGAACCCCTTGGTTAGGTTTTCATCTAGATACTCCTTTAGATGGTTTAATTCGGGTTGGGAAAGAGGGTAAATCCGTCCGGTAGGGATGGGACTTCCCTGGACAAGATCTATCGGGCAGTCATACGGCCTGTGTGGAGGGAGATTGTCCGCCCCACGTTTGCTAAAAACATCAGAGAATTCGTGGAGATGCGGAGGTAACCCCTGTGGAGAAACTTGCATAACCGGGATGACCGGATAACAAGTCTCGCCGCAGTAGGTTGATTGCAACTGTATCTCCCCCCTTGACCAGAGGATTGTTGGTTGATGAAGGGTAACCCAGGGAAGACCCAACACCACCGGAAATAAGGGGGAGGGGCGGACATCAAAAGAAATGTACTCAGTGTGCCCCTCTCCACAAGTCACCAGGAGTGGCTGGGTCTGGTGAGTAATAGGCCCTGAGGAAGATGTGGATCCATCTAGAAAACTCACAGACATAGGGTTATGCTTCACTATATGGGGTATTTTATTGAGTTTTACAAGGTGTAGGTCAATAAAGTTGCCACAGGCTCCTGTATCCACCATGGCCTTAACGGTGATCCTCTCGAGATCCCACTGCAAAACGAGAGAAACGTATATGTATGAACTGCTCTTGCCTGGAGTGGGTGATAATTTACAAATGTGGAGATCACTACCTTCAGTCTTCTTCTTGACTGCTGGGCATGTTTCAACCACATGATTGGAGGCAGCACAGTATAGGCACAAATGCTGAGTACGTCTACGGGCTTTCTCTGCTTGAGAGAGTGGTCCCCTCATGGTTCCCACTTCCATTGGCTCGTCCCTTGGTGGGGATCTGGCTCTATTGGGGACTAAGAGAGGGGTGTATAGGCGTTCCGCTCTCCTTTCCCGGAGTCTGCGGTCGATGGTCACTGCCCGATGGATGAGCTGGTCCAGAGTGCGGGGTAACTCATCTCAGGCGATCTCATCCTTTAGAGCTTCCGAGAGACCGAGACGGAACTGGTTACGGAGACTGATGTCGTTCCATTCAGTTTCACGTGCCCACCGTTTGAATTCTGCAATATAGTCCTCTACGGGTCTGCGGCCTTGTTTGAGTCCACGTATGGCGGTCTCTGCTGTCAATTGTTTGCCTGCATCCTCATAGAGAAGAGCCATGGCCTCCATGAACCTGGGGAAGGAATCTAACACCTCATCCTCTTCTTCTAGATATGTTTCAGCCCAGGCTCTGGGTTCCCCTTTAAGGTATGATATAAGTGTGAGCACTTTAACGCGGTCGGTGGGGTACGTACGTGGCCTCAGGTCGAACATCAAGCGGCAAGAACTTACAAATTGTCTGAAAGTCCTCCTGTCGCCACAGAAAGGATCAGGAATGCAGACCTTGGGTTCAGGGGCTTCATGGGGGTGCCCAGCAGCTGGGTTTTGGTTTATCAGAGTGCGCAATCTCTGGTTTTCAACCTGTAAATCCTGCATGGAGGTGGTAAGTGTCTCCACCCTCTGGGACAGGGTGACAAGATGTCTGGCAAGCTCCGCTGGATCCATAATCTTAAAGGTACCAATATACTGTAACGCCTATATGGACCTATGGTGTCTGGATCGCAACTGCGGAGATGTATTTGGAGTTAGGCTTCTCAGTTTGGGGCTCAGGCGTCACTCACAATCTCAACGGCGAGTTTGAGTCCCCATACATCACAGCCAGAGTAATATGGACGAGTACGCAAGGTTATTCCTTCATAACCTGCATACAGGTGAACTTAACAAGATTAGAATTGGTTAGTCTCTATTGAGTGCCGTATCTGGTTAGCAGTGTTATGCCGGACAGTCCAGGCTCCAACAGGGAGCTGCGACGTTAAGGAGCAAGCTCCAACCGGAGCAGTACTTGCAGTTAGTCGTCCTGGATGACTTGATCAGCGGAGGTTCTCCTGTGTAGCGACCTGCTGACACAGCTCTGCCGAGGTAGCGTGGTATCCAACGGGGTACGGGTCGGGGAGGTTCAGGCGTTCAACCCACGATATTGGTACGCCATGTTGCCTCCCCGACACGCTTAAATAGCGCCAGGTGTGGGGAGGAGCCGCGGCTCCACAGAAACGACTTCCGCGTTCCAGCGTGGAACGCAGGCGCCGCAACAAGAGCAACGACTTCCGCGTTCCACAGTGGAACGCAAGGAAGCCGCCACCGGAGCAGAAGAGAACCCATAGCGGCATTACACATACATACTGACAGCACATCACACTTCTGGTGCAGCAGAGATGGAAGCCCGGAGCTGGAAATAGAGTGCTCTGAAAAGGTGAATCCTTAACTTCTGCACCATGACCAGCCCCCTCACCACTGGTTATCGTTCCCGTTAAAACCCTTTAAGTTGGCCATACACATTAGATTATAGAACCCCACTGATTAGGTCCTGTTGATGCAAAATTAAAGTCATTTTGCTTCACTTGTTGGAAACTACTACAGATAGAACCTATATAATACCTCAGCTGTTTTTTTTTATAGGCTTTATTTATTTATCATTTTGAAAAAAAAAAAGAGTTGGAGTCTTAGGGGGCTTCCAATTCAATACAATTGTTTTTCTGCCATAAAACATTAGTAATCGAAGCAGTTTTCTGCCGTATTTAGTAGGGACCACTTCAGACACTAGACCCAGGAGACATATCTTAGGTGAACATATTCCAGGGAGACCCAAGTTCTCATTAATAAACTGACACATCTCACCCCAGTACGCCTGCACAGTGGGACACGCCCAGATCATATGGATTAAGGACCCTCTCCAGTTTTCACATCTTGTACACGAAGGATCGGGTAAGCGACGCATATGATACAGGCGCACTGGGGTCAGATACACCCTGTGTATCCACTTGATCTGGATAAGCTGGTCTCGTGCGCTAATCACCGTTGAGCACCAAACAGATCGCAGCTCCTCCAGATGAGACCCTTCCAAATCAGGAATGTCCGCAGTCTAATGCTCGAATGAACGTTGGATCGGAGAGTCCTGAATTCTCATAATTTCCTCATAAAAGGAAGAGATTGGCTTACATAGCCGCTCCCTCCGAGTAACAGATTCCAACGGTCCACATTTTGTATAGTTAGAGATTTGAATTGAGTTTCGCAGGCATGCCTCAGTTGGAGGTAGCGGTAAAAACTCGTGCAGGGTAAGGCAAATTCTTTCTGTAAGCTATCAAAGGTACAAAACACCCCTCCCAGAAAAAGTTGCGCCAAGTACTTGACCTGACCCTTTTCCTTGGCCAGAATTTAAACTCTGACAAATGAAAAAGCTCCTTAAGGTATTAGTTTCTCCACAGGGGGAGATATGAGGACCAGGTCTCAGTGGAGCTCTCACTATGAACCTCAACAAACCGCGCCCATGCCGATAACACATTAGTCATGGCTTCTGTGCAGTAATTCATAGGAGCCCACTAGCTCTGCTTCAAGAACCACTGCTGGGTTATTCGCATCCCCCCTGATCCACCAGGTAGCGTACACCAATTGAGCAGCAATATAATAGACATACATATCGGGCATTCTCAACCTCCCTTGCTGAACAAGGCCTTCAGAGACTTCCTAGCGAGTCGAGGTGTCTGATGCCTCCACAAAAATGGTGATAGTAGTCTATCTAAAGCAGGGGTGCACAACATTTTCTGGTTGGGGGCCACATTGTCAGACTGAACCAACGACAAGGGCCGAAAATAACATTTAAAGGGGTATTAACTTAAATACTGTAATTTATGGCTTATTGCACATACAGTATATACTATAAATGTGTGGTTACATTTCTGGTACTCCCATCTAATGGGAGAATACATTAAAAATATATGTGAGCAGCCACAATACATAGACATCCATGTCTGTCACCAGATGGTTGGGGGCCGCACAGAATGGTATTGAGGGCCGCATGTACCCCCCTGGCCGCAGGTTGTGCACCCCTGATCTAAAGAGTCAAAGTGGGATTTAGGGATTTTAATCGGTGTCGCTCTGTACATGTATAAGAGTTTGGGTAATAGAACCATTTCAACAATGTTTATCCTACCCACTAAAGATAGAGGCAAATTCTCCCAGGCTTCAATTTTCCGGGTAATGTACTCCATAGTAGGTACAAGATTTAAACGATATAATTGTCTAGGGTCTCTATGGATCTGGATTCCTAAATAGAGAAAACCCTCCACTACCCTCAGAGGGGAGAGCGGAAACACGTCGGCACGCCCATCCAAGTCTACCAAACACAAACTGGACTTTGCCCAATTTACCCGTAAGCCCGAGTACCTGCCATAACCATCAACTGTATCCAACAGCGCCTCCAGAGAAGGTCCCACATCCGCCAGGTAAATCAACATGTTGTCAGCATACAACGACACCTTCTCTTGAATACCAGCTATAGTCCAACCCTCAATCAGTGAGCTATTATTAATCAACTGGGTGAGAGGCTCCATAATAAAGGCAAATAACATTGGGGACAGGGGGCATCCCTGCCTAGTACCCCTGTGTAATCTAAAGGGCCTAGAAAGATATCCGTTGACCCTAACCTAACCTGGGCCGTGGGATTCTGCTAAAGCAACAGCACCCAGCGGATATAGGACAAGTGGAACTCCAAACACCGCAGCGTTTCCCATATAAAGTGCCACTCTACCGAGTCAAACGCTTTCTCGTTGTCGAGGGATGCTAGCGCTCGAGAACCCGCATTGTCATGCCTGACCTGTAAGTTAGTGAATAATCTCCTAAGATTGATATCCGTGGTTTTACCAGGCATAAAGCCAGATTGATCTCGATCTATAATAGACAGAATAACATCTCCGAAACGTCTGGCTAAAATTTTCGCTAAGATTTTGATGTCTATATTCAAAAGGGAAATCGGCCTGTAAGAGCTACACTGGTTCAGGGGCCTCCCTGACTTATGGATCACCACAATAATGGCCTCCATAAAGGACGGTGGAAGTCTATTATGCTCAAAGGAATACTCAAAGAGTTTAAGCAATCAAGCACATGGTTTGTCTATATACTGCTTGTACCACTCCAGCGGGAAGCCGTCCGGACCAGGGGATCTCCCCACTGACATACTTTCAATTGCCAATTGCACTTCCCCCACAGTCACTGGACTCTCCAAGTGAGACCTGTTTGACTGGGATAGAGGCTTTATTGGGATGTTCTGCAAAAAAACAAGAATATCATCGGGAGCAGATAGAGATCCGCATAATAAAGGGCGAATTGCTCACATATGCCTCTCGGTTGATGCAAACGGGACCCATCTACACTAGTGACATAAGGAACCACAGTCTGCGCGGTCTCAGTCCTCGCCAGAAAAGCCAGTGCTCGCCCGTTTTTATCCCCCTCCGAAATCACAGCCTGCTTTTGAAATAAAAGCTTCTTTTGGGTGTATTCTAGTAAGTGCAGGTTGAGGCGTCTTTGCGCCTACTCCCATGCCGAGCGATTGTCATCACTCGGGTCTTGCGTATAGATCTGTTCCTTATTTACTAGATCAACCTCCAGCTTTGCTCTGTTAATCCCCAGCTCCTTCCTATGTGAAGCTATGGCATGTATGAACGTTCCTCGCATCACAGCCTTAAAGGCGTCCCACTCCATTAGAGGATCCGAACATCCTTCGTTGCACGCCCAGTATTCCGTCTCTCCCTGTTTAGCAGCGCAGGCTACAGGTAAGGCCTCCAGCCATTTAGAATTGAGACGCCATTTCTTTTCGGGGGGTATTAAAGTCTGGGCAAGGAGTACTAACAATGGGGCATGATCAGAGATGCCTCTTGGCAAGTAGTCCACCTTTATCAACCAGGGCAGGAGCTCTCTACTAACAAAGACAAGGTGGGACAACGTAGCATGAGACGCTGAATGGCATGAATACTGGCGCACCCCTGGATGTAGGGATCTCCAACGTTCCGCAAGAATATGAGCCTCCGCCCAACTATTCAATGCCCTATTGTGGTTTATCTGGGGGCGGAGTCTATCCATCAACGGGTCAAGCACCGCATTCTTGTCTCCCATCAGGATTAACGGAGCTGCCGGCAAAGTCGCAACCCCTCCCATAATAGCATCAAAGATCCCTCAACAACGCCAACAATTATGTAATCTATGCCCCTCACTGCCGTACAGACCAAGACATATCGGTCAAATGATCAGTGTGGACTAAGTGTAACTGGAAGGGGAGCGACTTTGCCACGAGCACCGAAACTCCTCTAGCATAAGCACTATAGACAGCATGATATGCGAGTCCCACCCATGGTCTTTTCAATGCTAAGAGCCTTTGTCCCCTCAGATGGGTTTCCTGCAGAATGAACACATCTGGGGCAACACCCCTTAAAAAATTAAACACCAGGGACTGCTTAATTTTGTAATTGAGTACCCTGACTTCCAAGAGACAAGACGACAGGAAGCCATCATGTCAGAGAGCCACTATCATAGCTCAAGGCAACCCCAGATCGCCCAGGCCATTAACACACTCTACCATACCACAAGACGACAAAAACAGGAAAGCAAAAGAAATAAACCCCAATCAGTATGCATAACCCCCCACCCTGCCCAGACAAGCCCAACATATCAGAGCCTATTGTCCCGAACTAGCACCAACTTTCTGTTGTAAATCTAGGGGTACGACACTGTAAAACAACAACCCCTGATCTAACCAAACTACTTTGAGGGTAAACAAGGACATCTCGTCAGTTCGTAGCTCCTTTCACGTATATCGGCCACCCATGTTAACAAAAGGAAAAATGACGCCCCTTCAAGCAATCACGAATACTCATCCTCTCTGGTCTAGCTAGTCCGAGGCCTCCTCCGGGGTAGAGAAGAACTTTGCTGAGTCTCCGTCCTGAACCCTGAGATGCGCAGGATATAGCATGGCGTAAGTAAGTCCCTTCTCACGTAGACGAGCTCTCACTGCTGTGAATTGTCTCCTTTGCTTCTGGACTTCTGAAGAAAAGTCTGGATAGAAAGAGATTTTGGTGTTATCAAATTTAACATCTTTCAGCCGTCGAGCAGCAGCAAGTATAGCATCCCAGTCCCTGTAGTTGAGAACTTTCAGAATAAACGGGCGGGATGGAGCCCCTGGAGGTAACGGTTGGTAGGTATCCTATGCGCCCGTTCAACCGCAAAGCTTGCTGACAAGGTGATGGGGGCCAGGGTTTTCTTTGTGAGTTGCTCCACAAGGTCCTCAGGAGCCTGACCCTCAGCCCTCTCCGGCAGACCCATGATGCGAATATATTTACGCCGGTTTCAGTACCTCGCATTCTCTACTCTCGCCAGCAGTGATTTTACTTGCTGCTGAAGAACTCTCACATTATTAGCTCCAGACTGAGCGTATCTTCCACATCGCCCAGTCTCCTCTCGACTTCAGCCGTCCTCTCACGTATCTTGTCAATATCATGCCGTAGGCAAGTGAGGTCCGCTTGGATGTGATCTATTTTAACCGTAAGTGCTGTCTGGCAGCTCGTTATTGCGGACATTATTTTGCTTAGATCAATCTCCCCTTGTGCAGATGGGGTTTCCTCACACTGCCCCTCCGTCTGAATCATGACATCCACCATCAATTTATGGAGAGGAGAGCAGCCAGCACCCCCTGTTTTGCGGCCCATGTAGGTAGAAACAAAGAAGTAGAATAGGAGTACAGGCGACAATAATGTCGCATACAATGCAGGCTGAAAGAAGTGAGGTCCATGTGATTGGACCATGTGATGTGACGTCATCACAGGTCCTTTAGACTACAGCTAAAGCTTGAAAAGAGAAGAGAGATCGCCAACTACGCAATCAAGTGGCTAAGGTAAGTTAAGTTCTTTATTTTTAGCCCCTTAATCCTCATTTTACAAAGCATTCTTTAAGAATGCTATTATTTTCCCTTATAACCATGTTATAAGGGAAAATAATAAAGATCAGGTCCCGTCGCTTAGCAACAGTGCGGGAAAATCGCACTGCATCCGCACTCGCTTGCGGATGCCTGCGATTTTCCCGCAGCCCCATTCACTTCTATGGGGCCTGCGTTGCGTGAAAAACGCAAAATATAGAGCATTCTGCGATTTTCACGCAACGCAGAAGTGATGCGTGAAAATCACCGCTCATGTGCACAGCCCCATAGAAATGAATGGGTCCGGATTCAGTGCGGGTGCAATGCGTCCACCTCACACATTGCACCCGCGCGGAAAACTCGCCCGTGTGAAAGGAGCCTTAGAGTATGTTCACAGAGATAAAATCCACAGCAGAAAAATCTGTAGCAGAATCAGTAGCTGGAAAGAGATCGTTTTTGGTGGCTGATTAGTAATTTAGCTGTAGTTTTTACAACAGTTTTAGATATTTTCATTGAGGGTTTTCCTACTTCCCCACTGACGTCTATGAAATCCACAATCAAATCTGCAAATCCACGTCATTTCCTAAGAGTTTTTCAAATCAGCTACAGAAAAAGACTACCATTTTTGCCCCGAGTGCACGTTTTGAGTTTGCTACATTAAGGTCCATGGGCGAACTGTTGATGGAGTATTGAATGTGGATTTAGTAGTGGAAATGGACAGTTTTCTGTTGCTGAAACAGTGGCACTGGCAGATTTTAGCAGTCTGAACCTACCCTTACTCTAGCCAGCAATCCAATTAAACTTGTACACTATCAAGTTCCTACTGGTCAAGAAGCTGTGCTGTCCTACACCAACTAGTAAAAAAACATCCAGCCACTCAAGATGCGCTGGATCCTCACCTTTGAAATCCACATGCAATGATCCTTTACAGGTGGTTCTCATATAGAAGTGAACATATAATATACCGGACCAACATATTCAGTGTAACTCATTCATGGCTCATGGACCTCATAAGACCAGCCCTCACATTTACTTTCATCACCTGTCTGTAGCAGAAGACTGGATCCTATATGTAGAACTGGTGTAGCAAATTTAATCAGTAGATGATAGACTTTTTTTGTCAAAATTTCTTAATGCACCTAACATTAAAAGGCATCTGTCGTCAGGATCAACCATAGGGCTGAACCTGCTGATTCAAAACATACTACTCGGTGCATCTTAGTTCCTCTGCTCCGCTTCCCTGGACAATCCCGCCTCCATCTGGATGCCTGACCCTATCAATCAAGTGGAGGAGGAAGTGTGCAAAGAAGCAGAGTAGTGGAGTTGGTGACTAAGGCTTACCCTTGGTGCACTTAAAGGGGCTGTGTGCATATATGTGTGTTCAGGTGTGCTGTACATAGCATAGGCATTGAGGGTGGGTATGGATGGATTTTTTTTAAAAAAAAACATTATATTAAAAGCTCTCTTATGCTAAAAGTATAAGGGGGTATATAAAAAAGGTAAATGCTGGATAACCACCTTCATTTGTGTATAATTCTAGATTTCCATAGAATAAAGTTCTGTGTAGCTTTAAAGTCAGTCTGTGCATTAAAAAAATACTCCCGATAAACAGAAGAGTATATAATTGAGACATTATCCCGTCTAACAGGTAGAATCGCACAATTTTCTTCTTTAGCTATTATTAACATATTAAAATTTTCTCTCTTTGACATCCAAATTATTTCTCTTTCAGGCTCTTATTTTGCAAAACTTTATTATTGGATATTGTTTCATTTTATGCATTTCAATGTATTTAGTATTTTGAATATTTCATACTCTATGAAGCTTTTAAGCATTATTTTTTTAATCAGATATGAAATGATCTTTGCTCTTTTTTAATACTAACAAACATACATCTGACAACCAGACCAGTGCTGTGGGTCCAAGCTGCTGTTCAAAAAAAATCTGATAGAAGGGTCAACCAATGAACTGATTACATGATGACCCGATGCTGGGACACTTTGTGATCAGATGTAATCTGACATGAACTGAACTGTATCACTGGAAAAAATAATTTGGTGGTTACTAAAAAACAACAACACATTTCCACCACAGTTTTATAAGCTTTGTTTTTACTGCGTTTCCTATGTGGCAAAACTGACCTGTTACCTTCATTCTCCAGGTAAGTACAATTTTACCGATACCATATTTAAATAGTTTTCCTTGCATTTTAATACAGAAAAAAAATAAAAACTTTGGGAAAAATTTTTTTTTTGTTTTATGTCTACAGAGCTATGTGAGGGTTGTTGTTTTTTGCGGGACAATCTGTAGTTTTTATTGATACCATTTTAGAGTGTATATATCTTTTGGATCACTTTTTATTAATTTTTTGGGGGGAGGTGAAGTGACAAAAAATTGTGATATTGGATAATTTTCTCAAAAAATAAATGACCAAGTCTAACATTTTTGACTCATTGGTTTGATTTGGTTATTTCTATCTATTTTTAGAACTTGAAAATCTGATGTAGTTTTAGTACAGAAATACAGAAAACTGAAGGGTTCAAACATTCAAGCACCACAGTATATAGAGATGTCGCCACTTTCAGCACTTTATTATGTGATTGACAGGGGCCAGGTGTCTGTCTGTATTATCAAATAAGGGCCCAAAAATTGTTAACATAGCCCTATGATCCTGGACCCAGAAAAAAAAAAACTAAAAGTGGCCCCATATAGTAGGTGGGTCCAAACTGACAGAAGGTGGGGCAACACAAGTAGGCAAGAGCAAACACATGTGGGTAGGGACAACAGAAGAAGGTGGGACAAGCAATACTCTGGGGCAGAACAAAATACTGCCCCAGCAGAACTAAATACCATAGTGCAGCACAAAATACTGCCACAGCAGAACCAAATACCATAGTGCAGCACAAAATACTGCGCCAGCAGAACCAAATACCACAGTGCAGCACAAAATACTGCCGCCCACATAACAGTTTGAAACTGTTTCATTGTCCTGAGGATGGCAATACAGTTGGAATCAGTAGGGCACCTGTGGCTGCTGGCCAGATGCATAAGTGCCTGATGTGTAGTGGTGTAGTGCTCTGGAGCAGGGGTACTTTGAAGTCTGGACCTTTGTGGACATTTGCCCCTGTTTCCCCTATGCAGAGTTATTAACTCCTCACTTTATTTTACTTTAAAGGGTTAACTGGCACTGACATTAACTGGCATGCAAACAGAAAGCATTTTAAGACGGATCCAGCTTCGGATCCATCTTACAAATGCATTGCAAGAACGGATCCGTCTCTCCGCTTGTCACGCGGAAAGACGGATCCGTTATATATTTTTTTCACATCCGGATCCGGCATTGCAGTATTTTGAACTAATACATTCCAATGGGATAAAATGCCGTATCCGGCATTCCAGCAAGTGTTGCAGAATTTTAGCTGAAGATAAAACCGCAGCATGCTGCGGTATTATCTCCGTCCTGAAATGTCAAAAAGACTGAACTGAAGACATCCTGATGCATCCTGAACGGATTTCTCTCCATTCAGAATGCATGGGGATAAAACTGATCAGTTATTTTCCGGTATAGAGCCCCAAGACGCAACTCTATAACGGAATAAAAAAAAACGCAAGTGTGAAAGTACCCTATACTGTTTAATACTGTGTAGCTGCATTTTATATGCTTGTTGTGATATATATCCTTTTCATTTGCACAGTATTTGCACAGCACTGTGGAAAGGACTACTGAACACTGAGAGACAATTTATTCGACTTTATAGCTACCATAGGGTTCAAAGAAGAGTGTGTTTTGGAGGGAAAAAGAAAGACTTGCTTACCACCAAAACCAGAAAGAGTGACCTTTTGGACATTTGGTTTAGCTATGTTATTATGTCTGAAGACTTGTTTTTGTCTGGAAAAATTGCTGTGTCATTGCCATTGAGTATTGCTGACGGTCTAATACAAGTCTATGAGAAACGAGAATTGTAACATTGTATTTGTTTAGGCTGGGTTTCTCCACTCCATCCCTCCCACTAGAAGGTTCTAGTTCAGTTAGAAACTGTATATAAGGAGAGCAGTCAGATCCTCTAGTGTTCTGCAGTTAGGGAACAGTGCTTAGAAGAAGAGACTCATGCCAGACTGCGTGGGTGACCAGAAAAAGATGCCGAGATGGGAATGCTGAGCCACAGACCATGGGTCACCATCCCTGTGTTCAAAGGGCCAGCCACACTACTGAGCCACAGGCGATGGGTCTTCAGCCTTTGGCCACGGTACCAGCCTTCTGACAGAAACAGCTATCTCAGGCCTTTCCTCAGCATCAAACCCTTCTGCTGCCCGGGAGGAGACTGGAGAAGCCAGACCAGTGCTTTTCCTGTATTGTTGTGCACTTGATTTCCTCCAGTAAAGATGCGCACTGGTTTACTGCAGACCTTGCCTCTCTGGACTTATTTCCCATTGGGGTGAACCACACCTTACCATCCCTTAAAGAGAGCCTTACCATCCCTTACGGAGAGCAGCAACATGTGGTGACACCTCTACGGTGTCCTCGGGGACCCAGCATAGCATTGGGGCCACCCCAAACTCAGCCACTGCAGATGATTCTACATTAATCAATGCTGAGTAGTGATGAGCAGCATAGGCAAAATCCGAATTTGCGATATTTCGTGAATTTCTGATATCCAGTCCTAATTTACTTGATTGCGAAAATCGGCAATGTAATATATTTGCGATAAAAATTCGCGATTAGAATATTTGCGATCAACACTAAGGGGTAGGCAACTTTCCTATTGGTTGCTAGGGATGTTGCTAAGTGCTGATATTCGCGGTAAATTCGCACATAGAATATTCGCAATCAACACTATTCGCGAATACGAATATATAGCATTATATTTTAAATATTCATGAATTCTCGAAGTGGCGATATTCACGATTAAAATTTGCGAATCGAATATTCACGCTCAACACTAATGCTGAGAACATCAGATCTTTATGTACCTGGCTGGTGGCCATGAGGAGGGCTTGGCCGGCCCAAGGAAATTTCCCTGTAGGGTCAATGGCTAGTCGGCCTCTGTCAAGAAGGGGGTAAATGGCCTGGTCTTGAGCTGGTTAAGCTAAAAACTCTGTAATAGGGTATGTGTAAATGGGTCATCCCCTAAGTCATCTCCTGTATGGCTGGCAAAGTACCTAATGATTCTAGTTACATAACATCACAACCATCCACACAATGGACACAATGCTTTGAACACCATAGTGGCTACACTCAGTGTGAACCTCTTAATAAATTTGGTGCATTTTACCTAAATGAACATCAGATTAAGGCTGGTGTATGAAACCACACATGCTCAGCAGTAAAGGCAAGATCTGAACCCCCCAGACTGATGATGTTTCAACTACTAGGTTATACAGACCCAGCAAGGAATGTCATCACTTGCAGCAAAATGACGGTGCCAGCGACATATGACTGGGTTACAAAGAAGGGAGGCTGCAGTCACAAATCAACAGTAGGTAATTATGAAAGCCACTTAGTAGGAGTGCAGAATTGGAGAAAAAAAAATAGGCGGACAACTCATTTAACTCCTTCAAACCCCACGCCATACTATTATGTCGTTTCAGCTACCTAATGAGAAGCAACATAATAGTATGGCACAGTGGCGATGCAGGCTCTGTTCTATTTGTGCAGTGCATTCTTTCAGTGCTCCTAGTAGTCAAATGGCACAACATTTGTATGCGATTTTGGCTACTAGGGTTACGGACCTATAGCTATGACAACCTGCCCTTACATACAGTAGTGTATTAGGCTGAAAGATTAGCATTAAAATGAACATCCACCTTTTAACACAATTTAAGGTCCAAAATTCTTACAGTGTTAAATTCTGCCTGCCTGTCTGAAAGCTATATAAATGTATGCAGTGAGCTCCCCCTAGAGGTGTCCTTAGGCAGCCATATTTTTATCATTTATTTCTAAGGCTGAAAATGAAGTAGATGATTTATGGCTCTGTATAAAACTGTCAGACTTTTATGAAGATATGTTATGAAATTATTAGAACAGAATTTTGAGTCTATTGAGATAAAACAAAATGGCATTTAAAGCTGGGAAACAGTCACGTGCATGGAGTTAAGGATCCCTCCTTGCATATGATTTGCCTCCACACACGCTCTGTACAGTACACAATGCGGTCATGTTTTACATTCTCCCATGTAACTCAGCACTCTCATTCTCTCACTGAGGTCTCTGCTTTCTGTCATCCATGTCTCTCTACAGTATTTCTCCACCAAAACATTTGTTTTTCATTACATTGCCATTAGTGCAGCAGTTATTTCTGCTCTGTTTTATGACATTTAACTCTTTTCATCCAAGCTATATCTGCCTGAACTCTACAAGGCTGCCATGACAAGTCCTCTTCTACATTCCAGCCACCGAGGGGTTAAGATGATAGAATGTGCTGCGGATTTGGAAAAACAGCTCCTCATTGAGTCACAATTATTTTCTTTACCCTCCTATTTGGTGGGGCGGTGTGAGCCCGAATGTTGGTGGGGGGAGGCTTTATTTAAAGTTGTTTTTGTTGGCTTCGGTGTAGAATGTGTCAGTTTCAGGGTCATTATTTCCCAGAGAGCAAAAATCTGTCATCAAAAAGTGGTGCAACTGTGCCTCATTAATACCCATGTGCCAAGGAAATAGATGTTCTGATCCCCAGATGTAGCACCCGCTAACAGCTTATATGTAACAATAATAGAAAGTTATCTTCAACTTTCTAATAAACTTTCAATTTTACCATTTACATGATCACTGTTTTCTGTCAGTGAATGTTTGGCCCCAAAAAGTCTAGGCGTTCCTTTGGAAGCTAAAAACTATTTACCAGTAGCAGAACTCCCTCCCTTGTACTGGTTTTATTATAATGCATAAAGGTTCATTATTTTCAATAGGACAAAAAACATAGGACATGTTCTATTCTTTATGTACAAAAGGTCATCCAGACCAAAAAAATCCCTTTAGGGGATTTTTTTTTGGTCTGGATGACCTTTTGTACATAAAGTGAGTTTCAATCCCGAGGGCCCTAACTTAGGGCTTTGATTGTTAATGTTCTATTCTTGTCCACAATTGCTCGGCTGGCTGTGCGGAAGGCACGTGGCTGGTATCTGTGTTTTGCGGATCCGCAATTTGCAGGCCTCAAAACACATACGGATGTGTGAATGTATCCTAAGGGTAGGTAAAGTGGAAACTTCGGAGACTGTATTTATTTGTAACAAACTCATTAGTCTAATACAGTCTAATTTACTAATGAAATATAGCTTAGCCAGGCCAGAATGGGACTGGAAGTTAGCCCTGGCATTTTAAAACAAAGAGGCCCACATGCCGTGTGGTGGATGTAAAATATGTTTTTGCCACCCCTCTGCCCTAGCACTAATAGCATATTCAGATGGACATTACATTCAGCACTACCAAACATACAGGACTATACAATATTACGTACCTATTACATCTAGTGACGTCTCCTCTGATTATGCAGGTTCTTTTTCCTTACCTTCTCCATTCGGCCCAGACCACCATGACAACTTCTTTCAGCCACATCTCCTCTCTTTAGGGTTTGCCCCACACAGACATCTTAGAGTCCTCACTTTTCCGTCATCCTCCCCCTACTGGTGACTCAACAGTGCTATCCTGCTGCTACCCCCAACACTCTGCTATCCAATAGTATATTGAATAAATAACAGTAACATACAGATAGTCCCACCAATTGTGATTCTCTCCCTGAGTGCTCTAATTACTAATGGGGACCCCTGCAATGAAAAGGCTCCCTGAAAGTTTCCCTGTTAGCAATAAGGCCCTCCATATTGTACCCAATTATAATGCCTCCACAGTATCCCCAGAAGTAATAATGCTCCCTAAAATCCACCCAGCAGCAAAAAAAAAGCCCCCTGTACAGTGCCAACTGTACAAATAAGGACCTCTAAAGTGCTGCAATAGCAATAAGACTCCCTAAAGTGTTTCTGTGACAATAAGGCCCCCGAATGTGCCCACAGTAGTAAAATGGCCCCCTAAAGTGTTCCCTAGTAGCAATACTTATAATATCTCCTTGTAGTGCCCCCAGTACTTATAATGTCCTCTAGGCTTGAGCGAATCAAGCTTCGTATCATAGATCCCAAGTTGATTTATTCAAAAACTTTGAATTAATGCTGTTTCCATACAGCATTAAAATTTATTGGCTCCAGGGAAGTGGATACCAGTACCAAAACCCATTTCGGATACCTAGCTTAAATTGCTTTTAAATACGCATGTATGAATACTGTAGTAATTCATCAGGGTCTCACGCGACTTCAGGCGAGATGAAGTTTGGCTCTACGGAGCCAATACATTTTAATGTTGTGCAGAAGAAGCATTAACATCAAAGTTTTTGAACAAATCGACTTCAGATCTATGATCCAAAGATCAATTCGCTGAAGCCTAATGTTCTCTGTAGTATTCCCAGTAGTTATAATGTCCCCTTCTAGTGTCCCCAATAGATATAATGCCCCCCTGTATTGCCCGAGTGCTTGTAAATGCTCACCTAAGTCTTGCTGCATGCTTCCATCTGCAAAGATGGTCACAGGCCTCTTCCAGGACACAGTCCTTGGGTCCCAGCCAAGGTGGCAGCAATGAAGTCATCACGCTGCCTGAGGCCCAGCACAGACTGTTCTGATTATGTCATTGCTTCATGACTGCCTGATCTGCCTTTTAGCCTTCAGGCCTAGTAGCCTATGAGAATGAGTGATGGGGCTGGGAAACACTGGCTCCTGTGCTCCTACTTTTGGGGAACTGGACCAAACATCTGTGGCCAAAGCCTTGAATCATTTGGCCTAGGCCTTTACGTATACATTTTTTGTATATGTTAAACGGATGGGAAAAAGGTGATGTGAACCCAGCCTAAAAGTTTGCCAAAACTGATGGTTTTTTTAATGAAATAATTTTTATTGGATTTTAACATTTAAGAATAAAAGGCATAGTTGTGAAAGGTCGCGCAAAGTTACTGTGAAAGTCACATAATATCAGTGTAGGCGATACACAATCAACAGAATAGCTTATCCCCCCCCCCCCCCCCATTGAATTTAACATGCAATCTCGGCCAGTTGTGCAGGTTTAAGGGGGGAATCAGGAAAAATTATTAAAACATTCTGCTGACAGCTATTTATAGGGGTTTTCCAGACCTGTACCAGAGAAATAAGGGCAGGTATGTATCTATCATGTAATACCATCAGGGAGGTATCTGATTGGCTGCAAATTTATTCTACAGCAGGGCAATGATCCAAAACATTCAGCCAATGTCATTAAGAACTACTGGTATCTTCAGCATAAAGAAGCACCAGGAATCTTGAAAGTGATGATAGGGCCCCACAGAGGTCTGATCTCAACAGTCTGTCTGCGATATGAAGAGAAAGAAGGATTTGACCAAGCCTACATCCATGTGCATCCACTGTACCAACTAACCAGTTTGGTTCGGGCTAGACATAAGGTCATTACACTGGTAGTCCCCTGGTTTTTTACACTTTAACCCCTATACAAAGACCTGGCCTTGGCTGCAGGGGAGCCACCAGGCTACTACTTCTTGTGAAAGTTCCATGTGGATGCATATGGATGTAGGCTTGCTCAAATCTTTCTTTCTCTTCATATCACAGACAGACTGTTGAGATCAGAGCTCTGTGGGGCCCTATCATCACTTTAAAGACACCCACAGGTATCAGAGATACCAGTGCTAAGCCCAGCGCAATCAAGCAATACTCGCCAAACAGACCTGCTTTACTACCCTGATCTCTACACTATCTAATAATCAGAAAAAAAACTTTTATACACTCTTCATTAGTCCAAAAGTGCAGGCGCCTAGTACAAACCTCAGTGCTGGAGATGTGGCCACTATTTCAAAGAGAAAATTGAAATCGGTTCCCAGCCTCTAAGTGTCATTCATCCCTTTTCCCACCCACATCTCCTCTGGCTTCTCTCTCCACATTCGACCTAGTCACAGAACAAGAAATCTCCAGGCTCCTCTCTTCTTCTTGTCCTATCACATGCACTACTAACCCTTTTCCCTCACACCTCCTCCAGTCTTTCTCCCCAGCTGTCACCACTCACCAAACCAAAATCTTCAATCTGGTATCTTCATCTCTTCTTTCAAACTTTCTGTCATAACCCCATTATAAAAAAAAAACATCTCTAGATCCATCCTGCGCAGCTAACTACAGACTTTTCTCTAATCTCTCCTTCATCTATAAACTCCTCGATTGTCTGGTCTACTCTTGCCTCATCCACTATCTCTCCGCTAATTCTCTCCTTGATCCATTAGAATCTGGTTTTCGCACCCTACATTCTACAGAAACTGCCCTCACAAAAGTGACCAATGACCTCCTGATAGCTAAATGCAATGGTGACTACTCTCTACTAATTCTCCTTGATCTCTCTGCTGCTTTCGACACTGTAGACCACCATCTCTATAGGCCTTAGGACTGGGTTCACATCGCATTTTATGCCTCAGTTTAACATGTATGTTAGAAAAAAATCGCATCCCCTGATCTAACCCTTTGCCATTCACCACCCCATCTTCAGAATTATTTCTCTGAACCTGATATATCAGTATCCACCACACCCCATGCCCTCAGAAGCACTTTCTATGTTATTTATGACTCTGTTTGTACTTGACTCTGACTGTAAAGCACTGCAGAATATGTTTGCGCTATATAAATAAAGATTATTATTATAATATTGTAAAAAGGCTATGACTTGGCCAGGCAGTGGGAGTCGATCATCAACAGAAGTTCAGTACACGGTTAGACAAAAATCACACCTTCACTGAGCAAGCTAGGAACCTAAAGCCCATGCATCTTTCCCGTGGGAAAGGCACCTTAAGTATCAACAGGTGTCCAGCCATTGGCTGGCAGAGATTGGAGCAACTGTACACTGGCCCTTTAAGAGATGGAACGCATGCACGCAAGCGCATCCTAAGGGACAGAGCAAAGAGGCCTTGCAGCCTGAGGGACACAGGATTTTAGCAGACATCCCTGTCACTAGAAGGCTGAAGAGACAGAGTGGGGATCAGCCGCCAGGCAAGTGCTAGGCGACTTTAACAGTGCCAGTGCCTGCCCTGGAATTGATGCTGTTCTGAAGGCAAAGGGTGGTCACACCAAATAGTGATTTGCTTTAGAGTTCTCTTTTGTTCATTCAATTTGCTGACAGCTAATTGTTAATAAAGTATTAACACTTCTATTTTTAAAACAATTCTTACATTGTAGCATTTTTCCCCCATTCCTGCCTGAAACTTTTGCACAGTACTGTTCACCATAGCCCCACAGTAGAAATAATTCTCCTTATAATGTGTGACAGTAGAAAAACTCCCCCTAATGTGTGCCAAAACAAAATACCCCCTTCCCATGTGCACCAGTAGAAAAAACCCACTTATAATGTGTGCCAGTGAAAAAAATACCCCCTTATGGTGTGTGCTAGTGCTACAAAATCCCCCCTTACAATGTGCACCAGTACAAAAAAGACCTAATTATAGTGTTCACTATTACAAAAATACCCCAGTTGTGCCAATGTCCCCACAGAACCCCCCTTATGTGTGCCAGTACAAAAAGCCCCTATTTAGTGCCCCCAGTAGATGCTCCCTTAGTACCCCTCCATGGGGGCATCAAATACTTACCTCCATGCACATGTCAGCGATGCAGTACAGGCCTCTTCCTGCCTGTTTTCTGAGCTCTATGCTGCCCATCATCATGCCACCTGTGCTGGGCTCTGATGGGCTACATGCCTGCACCTGTTGGGGCAAGTTGGGGTAAGAAGGCATTGCTTCCTTGCACCGCCTCAGCACCTTATTGTATCACCGTCCTAAGGATGGCAATACATAATTGGTGGTCGCCACTGACTTAGGGGCCTGGTCTCAATTGAGAATGCTGAGATCCCTATAGCTACGCCCCTGTCACCCACCCTGCAAACCAAACACTACTTGTAGTGACTTAAAAAATGCTAAACCAACTAAAAATAGCTTTAGTCAAACCACTGAGCATGTCTATACTTTCATGTGTGTGTACATGAAAGAAGGTTCAGCTTCCCAAGTTAATGAATGTATGTTCTAAAGCAGGGGTGGGGAACCTTTTTGGTGCCGAGGGCCATTTGGATATTTGTAACATTGTACATACAAAATTCTCAACTTAAAGGGGTTGTCCGGGCTTTTAATATTGATGACCAATCCCCAAGATCTGTCTTTCCCATAGACAGCAGTGGTGAGCAGGAAGAGAGACAGGAGATGGCACGTGCGCACAGCGTGCGTCGTCTCCTCGTTCAGCTGATCGGCGAGTGTTCCAGGCGTCGGACCCCCACCGATCTGATATTGATGACCTATGCTGAGGAAAGGTCATCAATATTAAAAGTCCGGACAACGCCTTTAAAAATTTGACTGCTATATTTGGTCAAACATATGATTGACTTAAGGCTTCGTTCACATCACCGTTTGTCTTTTCCGTTCTCCGGCTCCGTTCAGGAGCAGGAGAACGGAAAGGACGGATGGTGTACATAACTGACACCTAACTGACACCAACGGAGCCTAAAGACCCCATAGACTTTAATAGGGTCCGTTTGGTGTCCGCTCAGAACATGATTTTTGAGCGGACACGAAAGTACTGCATGCAGTACTTTCGTGTCCGCTCAAACATCATGTTCTGAGCGGACACCAAACGGACCCTATTAAAGTCTATGGGGTCTTTAGGCTCCGTTGGTGTCAGTTAGGTGTCAGTTATGTACACCATCCGTCCTTTCCGTTCTCCTGCTCCTGAACGGAGCCGGAGAACGGAAAAGACAAACGGTGATGTGAACGAGCCCTTAGTTACAGAAATTGCACTTCAATTTTAAAAAATCCATAGCACTGTATTCTTGCATCACAAAATGGTCCCTGCACTATATATATATATATATTATTAGAATGTTATATATTTAGTTCTTTATTTGGCATTAATGGCAGCCAAGCTCATCCCAGAGGGGTCCAGAGAGGGGTTCACCCAGCTTTCACTTTCCCTGCCACTGTCCCTGCCTTCGGACCTGTCCCTTCCTTTGTCCCTTTCTTAGCCTAAGATCTGCCCCCCCCCCTAAATTAGCCTCACCAGCCTACATCAGCCTCAGATCACACCCCATCAGACCCCCCAGCCTCAGAATAAACTCCCATCAGACCCTTTCTAGCCTTCATTAGCCTTAGATCAGCCTCCCCAGCCTCAGATCAAAACCCCATCAGAACCCCAAGCCTCAGATCAGCCCCTCCCCAGCCTCCATTAGCCTATCAGCCTCCCATTAGACACCCCCAGCCTTCATCAGCCTCAGATGAGACCCCCTCAGGCCCCACAGCCTCATATCACACCCCCCAGCATCAGATCAGACCTCATCAGACCCTCCCCAGCCTCCATTAGCCTTAGATCAGCCTCCCATCAGAACCCCCTAGCCTCAGATCAGCCTCCCATCAGACCCTCTCCAGCCACCATTAGCCTCAGATCAGACCCCCATCGGCGCATGCCCAGTGACACTGTTGAGGCTGTTGCCCTCAATTGCCGTACGATCGCGCAGGCGCAGGCAATCGCCGGCGAGAGGAAGATCAGGGATGTTTCAGGGCATAGAGCGGAGGTAGCCGGGGGAGAGGGGAGGGGGGGGGGCGAACCCGTTAGCCTTGCCTCTGGGAGGCGATTTGAGATGATGGAGGCATTCTTCTTATTCAAATTTAGGCAGGCTGGGCACATCAGGGTTCCTGGGCACCTTGGGAGAGAAAAAATGTCCCTCTGGGCTCCTTGGAGCCTAATTTGCATAATGGATAAAGCATTTTTTTACAGAAAAGACAAGAGACACAACCAAAAGAAGAACACATGGATATAAGGTACTTTATTACACTTGGTTAAAGGGGGAAAAAAATTGATGATATGCAGGTGACAGATTCCCTTTAAAGGAACCTCCCAGTCAAAACCTAAAATTGAACTATACGTGACCCAAATTGTCTATGTTGTTTCGTTTTGGTCCTCTGTGAAAATTCTTTCAAGATGACCACTGCTATCTTTGATTTCCCCAGGCAAAACTCTGTAGGACATTTCTCAGTTCTCTATGTATTTGCACGGTTTTCCTCTAGGCACTACTATTTCATCCAACACTCCAAAACCATGCTGGCTAAGGGGGGATATACCACCTGTGTCACAGGGGCCTTCAAGCCAAGGCCCGCTACCATGTATACCCAAAAAGTGTTAGTGCCTTTTAGACCATAAGGGGTAAAAATTATCAACAGGCCTATAGATCAACAGGCCCTTACGTATGCTGTGTCAGCTACCAATGCCTCATTTATGTGTGCATTATAAAAAAAAAGTTGGAACTGTGGGCCCTATAGGGGAGGAATACATAAATGAATGAATTTTGGCACATATCCTAACACCCATAACCAAAGGCACAAGCTTTGCTTGTCTGTCCTACCTAGGCCTGGGGCTAGGTTATTGGGGTTATATATGTTTATATTATTTCTGTATAATTTTTAGATTTGTGGTCACTCTGAATTTCATTTTAAGCCGTCTTGGTCACAGCTAAAAGTCTGGAGATGTGGATTGTAGGAGTTTCGGTCAACTGCTATAAACTCAGCACCTTTATCGGTACCCTTTATTGTCCTCTACAAAGACCCTTTGTCCCATGAGAGGAAGAGACCATTTGACAACTTAAGTGCTGTGTCTTGTCACGTTACATTTGATCAGACATGTGCCTTTCTCTGAAGGCCTCTGACAGAGCATCAGTCTCTCTCTAAGGGAAGCTGCGTGTCAGCATTAGACATGTTCAGATGAAAAGCCGTCGGTTAAGATCTCTCCATTACCTGTCTGATTTTTGAGAAGGGCTATGACAACACTTGTACTCACATGACGAAAGAAAGACTACAGTGAGCTTTTAAACAGAGTGGATCTCCTGCTGTCAGAAAGACTCAGGTGTCCAGGGTCCTGAAAAAGACAATGGGTATGATAAGCTGTGTTAAAAATCTGGGTCATGTTTGTATTCTTCATGACTCTTGGGAAAAAGGAAGGACAAGAAATAAATGAAACATACAATTTTCTATTTTGTTTGTATTTCTACTTGATTTTTCTAGGTTCGATTTTGAATGGCTTTTATGGAAGTAAGAAATATATTTAGGATTAACATCCCTCTACAACTGAGCAGTCACCAAGGAACACTTTGGCCATAAAAACCCCATACAACTAGGGCCTGAATGCATTTGAATAGAGCTAAGTACAGAGATATTCTTTAGTGAGAATATGATCCAGAGTGTTCGGGACCTCAGACTGGGCCAAATGTTCACCTTCCAACTAGATAATTACCTTAAAGGGGTACTTCAGCAAGAGGCATTTATTATGTAGAGAATTGGCATTTATTATGAAGAGAAAGTTAATACTAGCCATTTACTAAAGTATTGTTATTACCCATATTACTATCCATATTACTGGCTGGATTCATTTTTCTATCACATTATTAACTGGTAATTTCCATGGTTACGACCACCCTGCAATCCAGCAGCGGTGGCCGTGCTTGCACACTACAGGAAAAAGTGCCTGCCTCTCTGGTGGCCGGGACCATGGGAGCTCACATAGGATGGTTCTTTCTCCTATAGTATACTGAATTGGTGGTCAACTCTTCCCGCAAAGAACTAACCTACTCAATACAATTGGCAGAAAAAAATATATATATGGCTTTCAGAAAATAGACAAAAAAACATTTTTTTCAAAAATGTTTTTATTGCGCAAATAAAAAAAGACATATTAGGTATTGCTTCATCTGTAACAACCTGCTGTATAAGAATATCACATTATCTATCCTGTAAGGTGAACGCTTTAAATAAAACTAAAATAAAAATGCCAGAACAGATACAAAAATAAAAATCCCAGAACAGATATTTATTTTTGTTACCTTGCCTCAAAAAAAATCGCAATATTGAGCGATCAAAAATCATATGTACACCAAAATAGTAACAATAAAACTGCCACCTTATCTGATAGTTTCTAAAATTGTGTCACTTTTTTGGAGTTTCCACTGTAGGGGTATATCAAGGGGTCTTTAAATGCGACATGGCCACTTAGGGTACTTTCACACTGGTGTTTTGGATTCCGTTTGTGAGATCCGTTTCAGGGCTCTCACAAACGGTCCAAAACGGATCAGTTAGGCCCCAATGCATTCTGAATGGATAAGGTTCCGATCAGAATGCATCAGTTCGGCTCCGTTCCGCCTCTACTCCGTTTTGGAGGCGGACACCAAAACGCAGCTTGCAGCATTTTGGTGTCCGTCTGAAGAGGCTGAGCCTAACGGATCCGTTTTGAATTACAATGTAAGTCAATGGGGACAGATCCGTTTTTAATTACACAATATGGTGCTTTTGAAAACGGATCCGTTCCCCATTGACTTTCAATGTAATTTAAAACGGATCCGTTTTGACTTTGACATTTTTCTTTAAAATTAATGCAAACAGATCCGTTCTGAACGGATACAAACATTTGCATTATAGGTGCGGATCCGTCTGTGCAAATAAACAGACGGATCTGCACCAACGCAAGTGTGAAAGTACCCTTAAAATTATCCCAGTAAATTCTGTACTCCAAAATCCATGTGTTGCTCCTTCCCTTCTGCGCTCTGCCGTGTGCCCATACAGCAGTTTACGACTACATACAGGGTGTTTCTGTAAACTGCAGAATCAGGGTAATAAATATTGAGTTTAGTTTGGCTGTTAACCCTTGCTGCCTTACGGGAAAAAATTGATTGAAATGGAAAATCTGTGAAAAGAAAGAGACATTTTGAAATGTATCCTCTATTTTCCTTTAATTCTTGTGGAACACCTAAAGGATTAACAAAGTTTGTAAACTCATATTTTAATAAGTTGAAGGGGTGTAGCTTCTACAATGGGGTCATTTATGGGTGGTTTCTATTATGTAAGCTGCTCAAAGTGACTTCATAACTGAATTGGTCCTTAAAAAAGCGGGTTTTGGAAATTTTCTTAAACATTTTAAAAATTGCATCTAAAATTCGAATCCATCTAACATCCACAAAAAAAAAAAAATATATAATTACATTTATGAAATGATTCCAACATAAAGTAGACATAGGAAATGTAAAATATTAACTATTTTATGAGGTATCACTATCTGTCTTAGGCCTCATGCACATGACCGTTGTTTGTTTCCGCGTCCTTTCTGTTTTTTTTCACGGATAGGATGCTTCCCCATTCATTTTAATGGGTCCGTCAAAAAATGCGGATGGATAACCGTTTTTGTTCCGCATCCGTGGTCCGTGTTTACCTTCCCTCAAAAAAATAGAGCCTGTCCTATGTTTTTCACGTTTGCGGACAAGGATAGGCATTATTACAATGGATCTTCCAAAAAAACTGATCCGTCAAAAAAAACGGTCCGTCATCCGTTTTTTTTGACGGACGCAAACTTTGCGGATGGAGTGGACGCGGAGGCAGGCAACGGTCGTGTGCATGTAGCCTTAAGAGCAGAGAAATAGAAATTTAGAAAATTGCGAATTTTTCCAACTTTTTTTGGTATCATTTGGATTTTTTTAAATAAATAAAGGGAGAATATATTGATTCAAATTTACCACTGTCATGAAGTACAATGTGTCACAAAAAAATAGAATGTCAGAATGGCCTGGATAAGTAAAAGTGTTCCAAAATGACTACCACATAAAGTGACACATGCCAGATTTGCAAAAAATGAAGTGGTCAGGAAGGTGAAAAGTGGCAGGGATAGAAGGGGTTAAACTAAGAAATGTCTGAATAGAATAGTTTAAAACACACACACACAAAATGTAAATCTCATTTTATCCCTTGTGCAGCTCTTTTATCATCCAATGGAAAACAATAAGAAACATGATAGGAAGCTTATCAGCCGTCCCTTATCTGCAATTACATGTGACAATTGCAATTAACTGGAGGAGTGCAATTGATCAGTTAAGATTAATGAGAAACTAATTTGTATTAGAGGAGATAATTGGCAATCTTTCAAGAATGGGATAAGTGGCATTCACTGCAAGTTTAGATTACCTTCCAGTATTTGTATCTGCTACGTCTTCAGATTATTGTACAGGATGCAGAGTGGCGGTGGCCATGGGGCGGCTGCTCACTCACACTCTCCCTTTCCTTCCTGCCTGTGGTATGGTTCATGTAAGATGTCATTGCTTTTTCACTGGTACACATACATTTACTTACAGATACACAACCAGTACAAGCTATAGTAAAGTACACAACAGAAAGAACTGGGTGAGGAGGAAGCCTAAGAAAAAAAACAAAAAAACATTTTCCTAAAGGGACTTTCCTGCCAATACAAATGATGGCATATTACTAGGACTGAGTTGCAGTGGTTGCATCACACTGGGTCTGTGACAAAATAGTTAAAGGGGTTTTCCGCGATTTACATCTTGATGATCTATCCTCAGGGTCACTATAGGTACATTTTTCAAGCTCCTAGAAGTTTCCTGAGATTGGAGAAAATGGTTGGCATGGCAGAACATTACAATAGCTTTATATGCAGATAGAGTGCTCCAATATATTCGCGTTTGCGTAAATCGGCAATTAATGATGCACATATTTTTGCGCAATACGTGCAACTTCACATGTTAGCAGGTCTGACTACATATTAGTGATTGGTGCACTAAGTATTGTTGTGAACTTGTGACATCACAGCACTATGTCTGTATCATGTATGTATGGACATCACACTACCTAACATCCTGCACTGTAACTTATCAGCTACACTATATCACAATCTAACATACACTAACTATCTGTATTATATATATAAGCTATCTAATGTAATGAGTGGGAAGCACAGAGCACAGAAATAACACTGCTCTCTCTCTCAGAACTGTAATAAACGGCAGAAAATGGCTGCTGGGGAGGTTCTTATATAGTAAAGGGGTAGGCAACTTTCCTATTGGTTGCTAGGGATGTTGCTAAGCTCAGACAAAGACATTGCTGCCTTCTCATTGGCCCACAAGCAAGAAGCAGGGAGGCATCATGGGTTCAGAGGGAAAAAAAATCTTGAATATTTACGAATACGAATACAAAGCACTATATTCTAAATCTTAGCAAATTCTCGAAGTGGCGATATTCGCGATTAAAATTTGCAATTCTAATATCTGCACCCAACACTAGCCAGCAGCATTCCCATGCACATTACAACTTGTGGTCGGCGCCATGATTAGTTACAGCTACAATTTTTGTAGATCTGTGACAACCCCTTAAGGGGTTAAGCTTACCCTCTTCATTAACTAGTCAAAGTTGTCTCTGGGTACAAGTAGAAATAGCCAAACATGCAATTTCCAGTTAATACCTCAGTTGTACTAGCCATGCGGACACCGCAATGTCTGCCTGTACCCTTACAGTATGAAGGTGAATAAGCTTCCTGTACGTATTTAATCAACAGGAGCCCATAAAGGAAATTTATCATTTGCGCAAGAATTTTGATGGAAAAAAAAAGTGTATGAGACAAGTATAATTCATAGGCCAATAAAATTGGCATACAGAATGAGTGCGCACTGTAGGTGTAAAAAAGAAAATTGCTAATAGAGCTGTGGAAGTATGGCAGCTGATAGCGTTAAAAGGGTTTTCCAGGATTTTTATACTGATGACCTATCCTCAGTGATCAGTGGGGGTCCAACACCCAGGACCCCGCTGATCAGCTGTTTTGAGAAGACAGTGGGTTGAGCAGCTCTTAGGCCATGTTGTGTGGTCTCTGGCCTAGCAAAAGCAGAGAGAGCTGATCGGTGGGAGTCAGATACTGATGACCTACCCTGAGTATAAGTGATCAGTATAAAAATCTCAGAAAACCCCTTTAAATGCAGGCAATGTGTGGATAAAGTTTGTATGTGTCTTGAGAACCGATATCAGTGCACTCAACACGTACACATTGTTCACAATTTGCGTTTGCCACTTATATATTTTTTATTTCCAATCTTGGTGCATGCCATTTTTGCAGAAAAATTTGCAACTTTTTGTGATTTTACATAGCTCTCACCATTTTTGAAAAGTGGATGAACAGCAGATGTCGTGTCGATGGTGCCCTCTCTAGAGCGCCACAGCCACAGTTTCACACAGCAGACAACCAGGGCTAATGTCTACGATTGGTGATAAAGCAGATTGCAGATATTTAACCTTTCAGATGCCGTGGTCAAATGATAGGTAAAAAACTTTGAAGCGCACACTCTACCCGGGCAGAAACACCTTCCCCTGGCTGAGATTGGGAAAGGTGTTCCACAGAAGTAATTGCAAGGCTTCTAAGGCCTATTACCGTTATATTCCAAAGCAGGCCTGAAAGTGGCAGCACTGCATAGGAATATACTGATTTTTGTATTCCGTAATGGATGAAATTCCATTAACGATACAAATGGTAATCTAATGATTGCATGTTGAGGTGCCCTTTAAATAAATACGTTTTAAGAAACATTCAAATCACCCCCCTTTCACCCAAATTAAAATAAACAATCTCAAAAATAAACATCATAGGCATCTCTGCATCTGAAAATGCTTGTACTATGAAAATATATAAATATTTATCCCATGTGGCGAAAGGCGTAACTAAAGGGGGAAAAAAAAAAAAAAATTGACAATTGGTCATTTTTTTGTCACATAAATTGAATTAAAAGTGATCAAATAGTCATACACACTGCAACATGGTATCAATAAAAACGACAGATTGTCCTACAAAGAATGAGACCATACGCAGCTATGTAGACATAACTATAAAAAAGTTATGGGGATCTGAATATGGTGATGAAAATAAAAATGATGTTCTTTCAAAGTTTTTATTTATTTTTTTTTTAAACAAAAGAAAAAGTATATAAATGTGATATCTTTGTAATTGTACTGACCCGTGAATGAAGTTAACAGGTCAACAAAATTCATAAAACTATGGTGGAATTGCGTTTTTTTCCAATTCCACTCCATTTGGAATTTTTCTCAAGCTCCCCACTGCGTATGCAATATTATGAAGAAAAAGTCAAAAGAGGCACAATCTTACTCCAGTAGGAGTTGGCATAAAAAAAAAAAAAAAAAGAAACTGGTGTAACATCTCCAGACAGAAGTGTTATTTGTAAAAAATGAGCCAAATTAACATTTGGATGTGTTATACCTATGTCACCCACGTACATTTTACCAGGCTTTAGATTCAAACCCTCAAAATCAGACACTGTTAGGCCCCTTTCACGCGAGCGAGTTTTCTGCGTGGGCGCAATGCGTGACTTGAACGCAAAGCACCCGCACTGAATCCTGACCCATTCATTTCAATGGGTCTGTGTACATGAGGGTATTTTTTCACACATCACTTTTGCGCTGCGTCAAAAATGCAGCATCTTCTATATTCTGTGTTTTTCACGCAGCCCTGGCCCCATGTGAATGGGTCTTCAGTGAAAAACGCATTGCATCCGCATGCAGGTGCGGATGCAATGCGTTTTTTACTGACGGTTGCTAATTGCTTGTAAACCTCCAGTTTACATGCGCATGAAAAACGCATCAAAAAGCATTGCATCCGCGCAGAAAAAACTGAACGCAATCACAGACAAAACTGACTGAACTTGCTTGCAAAATGATGCGAGTTTCACTGAACGCATCCGGACCTACTCCGTATCGTTCACGTGAAAGAGGTCTTATGCTTGTGCCAAAATATCCTGGTGCTTTTACTGAGTTTAAACTGCAATGTCACCTTTTTTACAGAAGAGGGAGCTCTTTGCAGCATAGAACAAGCATTTTGGATGCAAAGCAAACTACACTGAAGTAGAAAACAACATATTTTCCATAACAACTTTATTATATAAATTAAAATATACAAAAATAAATAACAAAATCCTGTTTAATATATTAGATAGTGTGGTATTTTATTTACAAACAAAAACACTATTGAAAGAAATCATTAAAACTAATAAATGCATTTAATTGATTTGTGCAGAGGCAGAGCTAATAAAACTAGGTATGCATCAGAATTACAGTGCCCATAAGCATCAACTGTGAAGTCCTGTGCCTCCAATACTTCAGACAGAGCACATGGAGGTTTATTCTCACATTTGTGGCATGGGCAGACTGGTCATAGACCCTACAGGAAAATTTCCCGGTGGGCCAATGCCCATGGGGCTGGCCAAGCCCTAGTCTTGGCCTCTAGACAGGTACATAAATGCTCTCAGCATTATTAAAGTAGGGGTATCAGGCACTCATGCAGCTGGCCAGTGGCCTGAGGTGCCCTCCTTAATTCAACTGTATTGCCATGCTCAGGACGATAATACAGTTTCATACTGTGACACGGATGGCAGTATTTTGCGCTGCACTGTGGTATTTGGTTCTGCTGAGGCAGTATTTGTGCTGCACTGTGGTATTTGGTTCTGCTGAGGCAGTATATTGTGCTGCACTGTGGTATTTGGTTCTGCTGAGGCAGTATTTTGTGCTGCACTGTGGTATTTGGTTCTGCTGAGGCAGTATTTTGTGCTGCACTGTGGTATTTGGTTCTGCAGGGGCAGTATTTTGTACTGCACTGTGGTATTTGGTTCTGCAGGGGCAGTATTTTGTACTGCAATGTGGTATTTGGTTCTGCAGAGGAAGTATTTTGTACTGCACTGTGGTATTTGGTTCTGCTGAGGCAGTATTTTGTGCTGCACTGTAGAATTTGGCTCTGCAGGGGCAGTATATTGTGCTGCACTGTGGTATTTGGTTCTGCTGAGGCAGTATTTTGTGCTGCACTGTGGTATTTGGTTCTGCTGAGGCAGTATTTTGTACTGCACTGTGGTATTTGGTTTTGCTGAGGCAGTATTTGTGCTGCACTGTGGTATTTGGTTCTGCTGAGGCAGTATTTTGTTCTGCACTGTGGTATTTCATTCTGCTGAGGCAGTATTTTGTGCTGCACTGTGGTATTTGGTTCTGCTGAGACAGTAATTTGTGCTGCACTGTGGTATTTGGTTCTGCTGAGGCAGTATTTTGTGCTGCACTGTGGTATTTGGTTCTGCAGGGGCAGTATTTTGTACTGCACTGTGGTATTTGGTTCTGCAGGGGCAGTATTTTGTACTGCACTGTGGTATTTGGTTCTGCAGGGGCAGTATTTTGTACTGCAATGTGGTATTTGATTCTGCTGAGGAAGTATTTTGTACTGCACTGTGGTATTTGGTTCTGCTGAGGCAGTATTTTGTGCTGCACTGTGGTATTTGGTTCTGCAGGGGCAGTATATTGTGCTGCACTGTGGTATTTGGTTCTGCTGAGGCAGTATTTTGTGCTGCACTGTGGTATTTTGTTCTGCTGAGGCAGTATTTTGTACTGCACTGTGGTATTTGGTTCTGCTGAGGTAGTATTTTGTGCTACACTGTGGTATTTGGTTCTGCTGAGGCAGTATTTTGTGCAGCACTGTGGCATTTGGTTCTGCTGAGGCAGTATTTTGTTCTGCACTGTGGTATTTGGTTCTGCAGGGGCAGTATTTTGTACTGCACTGTGGTATTTGGTTCTGCTGAGGCAGTATTTCGTGCTGCACTGTGGTATTTGGTTTTGCTGAGGCGATATTTTGTGCTACACTATGGTATTTGGTTCTGCTGAGGCAGTATTTTGTGCTACACTGTGGTATCTGGTTCTGCTGGCACCTCCTACTTCTGTTGTCCCTGCCTTCTGTCAATTTGGACCTGCCTACAACAGGAAGCCACTTTTAGTTTTTTTCCAGGGCCCCTTTAAGATCCCAGTCCACACCAGTCCGCTTGGTGGTGATCTCTCTTCTGAAGGACAGGCCTCTTTGGCTCATAGATGACCTTTTAAGGGATTATGTCATGATTGATATAAAAAATGAAAATCAGACATCACATAGAACATAACAATACCTTTCTAACAAAACTAGACCCAGCCCCTGTAACGCACATATGCCCAGAGCTCTCCACATTCACTGCTTCAATTGCTGTTAGAATATTTTCAGTCTGGCAGCTCAGGGTGTGTGTCCTTTCTGCTGCAGTTCTCTCCCTGTAACTGCCGCAGCTTCTAAAAGTACATATCGCTGGTGGCAGCTGGAGGATTAAATTGAGCATGTTCGACCAACCCAGTGGGACGGACAAATAAGGAAAACAGCCAGTGGCGCTATACAGAAACATTTTATTGAATGGCTCACAGGCTATACATTTTTAATTACATGCTACAAAGTATTCAGACCCAAGCCCTTTAAAGACTATGTACACCTTTGGGGCATTTTTTTTTTAATTATTGCATTGTACTCATTTAGAGGTAAAAATAATTTTAAATTAGTCTTCATTAAAAAAAATGTGGCTTTATATTTTCTGTACATAGCTGAGAGGCTTTAGTAGCTCCCTTTGGATTTTCTGTCTTTTCCATCAGACCAGGAGCTGATGGACTCCTTATCTCTGACCTCCTAAACACTCATTATAGCTCAGTTCTTATCTTCATCTTACTGATAAGAATGTGGCATAAATAAGTGTTTATGATCTCTCAGTAGTTTAGTGTTAAGGTTTATTAGATGACTGCACAAGTGAAAGTACCAGTCACATAGCTAGAAAAGCAGTTAACCCTTTGTGACAGAATGGCTCAATATTTTTAATAAAGGCCAACTGAAATAAACGTTTTTTAGCCAAAAATGAGTAAAATGGAATCATTAAAAAAAAATTGCCTCCAAAGGCGTACATAGCCTTTCTTTAAGCATCTCCAAACTATGTTGTTGAGCACTACCTTAAAGGGGTTCTCCGGGCTTTTTTTATTGATGACCTATCCTCAGGATAGGTCATCAATATCAAATCGGGGGGGTCCGAAACCCGGCACCCCCGCCGATCAGCTGTTTGAGGAGACAGCGCGCACGTGCCATCTCCCTTCTCTCTTCCTGCTCACCGCTATATGTCTATGGGACAGCAGCAGCGGGCAGGAAGAGAGTTGAGAGATGGACGTGCACACTGCGCGTGCCGTCTCCTCAAACAGCTGATCGGTGGGGGAGCCGGGTGTCGGACTCCCGTTGATCTGATATTGATGACCTATCCTGAGGATAGGTCGTTAATAAAAAAAAGCTTGAAGAACCCCTTTAACCTCTTAAGGACACAGGACGTACCCGTACGTCCTCTGTCCGGGCCTTCAAGATGGCGCCCGCTCCTGCTTCATGTGGGCGCCTTAGCCGCGGGTGTCCGCATGGTTCTTGTAGCAGACACCCGTGGCTAATGTCCGCGACCGGCAGCGATGCCGATCGCGGACATTTAACCCCTCAGATGCTCTGGTCAATCCTGACCACGGCATCTGAGCGTGCACAAAACGAAAGTTTTACTTTCGGTTTGCGCTCTGGCTCCCCCGTGTGGCGATCGGAGGAGCCGGAGCGCGCCTGTAGTAGCCTGGGTCTCTATGAATGAAACCCAGGCTGCTTTGTAGTATTTCCTCTGGAGCCATAGCCGGTAATAGGCTCCATAGGAAATATGTGATTTTTTTATACATTCCAATGCTATTGCATTGGAATGTATGATAATCGAAATCAAATGATTGTAAGTTATAGGTCCCTATGGGAACTATATAAAAGTGTAAAAAATAAAAAAGTAAAAAAAAAAAAAAATACATAAAAGTTCAAATTTTGCTAAAATAAAAAAAAATAAAAAATACACATCATGGGTGTCGCAATGTGCGAAAACGCCCATACTATAAAAATATAAAAAAATATTCCCCATACGTCAAACAGCAAAACGGAAAAAAGCATCCAAATGGCGGATTTGCCATTTTTGGTCGCTTCATTTTCCACAAAAATTTACATAAAAGGTGATCAAAAAGTCATACACACCCCAGAATGGTATCAATATAAAGATAAGAATATGATGCAAAAAATGAGTCCCCATACAGCTCTGTACATATAATTACAAAAAAGTTATAGGGGTCAAAACATGGTGACAAAAAAGTAAAACTGATTTTTTCCCACTTTTTTTCACTATCAAAACGCAAGAAAACCTATACATATAGGGTATCACAGGATTCGTACTGACCTGTAGAGTAAAAGTAACCGGTCAGTTTTATCGCGCATCGAACATCGGAATTTAAAAACCCGCAAAACTGTGGTGAAATCACTTTTTTTTTGCAATTTCACCCCATTTGGAATTTTTTTCCCGCTTCCCACTACATCATATGCAATATTAAATAGTGTCGTTGGAAAGTACAAGTTGTCCCGCAAAACACAAGCCCTCATATGGAAATGTGAACCGAAAAATTAAAAAGTTATGGCTCTGGGAAGGCAGGGAGCGCAAAACGAAAACGCAAAAAAATAACTCTGGTCCTTAAGGGGTTAACTTGGGAGTTCTCACATACATGTTTTAGAGGTGCAATAGGGTAAAAGTATAGGCCCTTCTATATGCAGACCTGTAGCCACGGTGATCTGTAAATCAATGACAAATTAGACACTAATAATACAGCCACAAGTCACCACTGTAGTCACCGGCAGTAAAGCTGGTCACACACTTGAGATTTTGGACGTCCAAAAAGGATGGTTTCAATAATTTTCTGCCGACTACTTACACCTTTTTATAAGAGGATTGAGTATAGAAAAAAGCAAAGACAGGAAATGCTGTAAGATGAACTATAAAATAACACCTTCCGGCAAACTACAGAAAGATGTCAGGGGACTAGTAAGTATAGGCTTTATTAGATTCAAGTTAAGCCAAAAAACAGATTGGAACTCTTAGGCCTCTTTCACACGGGCGTCATGTTTGACGCCCGGATAGGATGCGGGTGCGTTGCGGGAATATGCGTGATTTTTTCGCGCGTGTGCAAACGTTTGTAATGCGTTTTGCACGCGCGTTGGAAAAATCGGCATGTTTGGTACCCAGACCCGAAGCCGGAAGTCCGGTTTCGGGTTGAGTATTCTGGTGAATTTATTGTTTTCCCTCATAACATGGTTATAAGGGAAAATAATAGCATTCTTAATAAAGAATGCTTTGTAAAATGAGGATGAAGGGGTTAAAAATAAAAAACTTAACTTACCTTAGCCACTTGATCGCGTAGTTAGCGATCTCTCTTCTCACTTCAAGCTTTAGCTGTAGTCTAAAGGACCTGTGATGACGTCACATCACATGGTCCAATCACATGGTCCGTGATGGAAAAACGCAAAATATAGAGCATGCTGCGATTTTCACGAAAAGCAAAAGTGATGCTTGAAAATCACCGCTCATGTGCACAGCCCCATAGATATAAATGGGTCCGGATTTAGTGCGGGTGCAATGCGTTCACATCACGCATTGCACCCGCGCGGAAAACTCGCCCGTGTGAAAGGGGCCTTAGTAGTAGTTTCTCCATAAAAAGAAGCGCTATAGCAGCACTCTATTCAAACATCTAGCCAGTGGTTTGTTATCTGCCACCGTATGCGAGATAAAACAAATATATGAAAATTAGAGGCACTTGTACCCATAAAAACAAAAAAATAATCAAATGTAGGAATTTTAAACCATGAACGGCAATCATAGCCTAGTACTCACTCCACTCAAGGGCGATGGGCGATCTGATGTAATGCTAGCAGTCACCCAGGATGGAAGAAGAGATACCACTTTCTGGAGGATTCTTTTTTGAAGCTCGAACCGCTGGAAATTAACTGACATAGACCAACCATGAACAAAAAGTCGTTCAGAAGATGGCCAACTTAAAGGGAATCTGTCATCCCAATTTTGGACCATTATCTACAATAAAACATGAGTAGTACTGCAGATAAGGAGTCCAGATCACTATTTTTTATTTTCCTACTGCCCCTCGTTTCCCTGCTGTCAGTGCTCAGAGCTACACTGAAATACATTGTCAGGACTGCTATGCATGCGCACGAGTCCTCTCCATTATGATAGAACACCACAGGAGTTTAGACTGTGTGTAATGGGGGGCAAAAGGGGACATTTTGTAAATGTCGTTTTATTTTTTTAGGACGTTAGAAGGGTTAGATTTTTAGAAGCACTTTTTAAAGTTTTTAAGAAAAATTCCAATACCCACTTTTTTAAGGACTAATGCCTCATTTACACGTCAGTGTTTTTTTTGTCAGTGATTTTGAGCCAAAACCAGGTGCGGCTCTAAACACAGAACGGGTGCAGATCTTTTCCTTAGGCCCCTTTCAGACGAGCTGGTGTCGCAGCCCAGAACACGGCCTGAAAAGGACCCCCAATTTGTTACCCGTTTCTTCCTGAATACAGCAACATCCCATATGTGGCACACGGGAGGGCTCAGAAGAGAAAGATCACCATATGCATTTGAGACCCACATTGATTTATATAGCACTGGGGAGACTCTGAGGTGAAATAAAAAATAAAAAGAAACCCACAAGAAGCGACCCCATTTTAGAAACCGCATCCTTCACAGTATATACCAAGGGGTGTAGTGAACATTTTGACCCAGCAGATGTTCTGATGTGTTGTGCCCAGCGTGTGCCAGTGTGAAATGCATGCCCTCGTATTATTATGCCGTGCTTCCTGATTTTATAAACACCCCACATGCGACCCTAATCTTTTGCTTGGACATATCATAAGGCTCAGGAGTAAAAGAGCACCATGTGCATTTGAGGCCTCATGTAGTGTTTCAGGCCCCTTTCACACAAGCGAGTTTCCCATGCGGGTGCAATGTTTTTGTGTCGCCATATTATTATTTTTTTGTCCGACTGTGTCTTGTGATTTTTTTGAGATGTTTTTATTGGTACCACTTTGGGGTACATACTAGTTTTTTGATCACCCGCCATTATGTTTTTTGTAAGGCTTATTTTTAAGGCGTTTACCTGACATGTTAGATTATGCGCTATTTTGATAGAGCTAGTTGTTAAGGACGAGGTAATACCAAGGTTTTTTTTTTTTTAGTACATGGCTCGATTATGGGAAAGAGCATTTTTTTGGGAAACTTTTTTTTTACTTGAAACTTTTCATTTTTTTGTTAAAAACACTTTTTTTTTACCTTTTTATATACCGCATTTTTCGCTTTATAAGACGCACCTGATGATAAGACGCACCTAGGTTTTTGAGGAGAAAGATAATAAAAAAATATTTTGAACCAAAAGGTGTACTTTTGGTGGGTTTTGAACAAGTGGTCTGTGGATGACACTATTATGGGGGTCTGTGGATGACACTTATATAGAGGGGATCTGTAGATGACGCACTGCTATGGGGGCATCTGTGGATGATGCATTGTTACATGGGATCTGTGGATGACACTGTTATGGGGGATCTGTGGATGACATTGTTATGGGGGGGGGATCTGTGGATGACACTGTTATGGGAGGATCTGTGGATGACACTGTTATGGGGGGGATCTGTGGATGACACTATTATTGAGGGGGATCTGTGGATGACACTGTTATGGGGGGATCTGTGGATGACACTGTTATGGGAGGATCTGTGGATGACACTGTTATGGGGGGATCTGTGGATGACACTGTTATGGGGGATCTGTAGATGACACTGTTATGGGGGGATCTGTGGATGACACTAATATGGGGAATCTGTGGATGACACTAATATGGGGGATCTGTGGATGACACTGTTATGGGGGGGATCTGTGGATGACACTGTTATGGGAGAGATCTGTGTATGATACTGTTATGGGGGGATCTGTGGATGACACTGTTATGGGGGATCTGTGGATGACACTGTTATGGGGGGGAGGGGGGTCTGTGGATGGCACATAGCATCCTATAATGACCCCATTACACCGGGCCCGCTCAAAGCAGTCTTTACAAGAACGCTCCTCCTGCTCCATTCATAAAGTGGGAGGAGCATGAATGAGTGAGGTTACACTGCCGACCTGCCCGCAGCTTTGATAGTGAGTACTACTACAGAAGATTACACTAGTTTAACAAACCAGAGCCACTGGTTAAGGAATAAATAAACAGACTTTACATGTTAAGAGTGCTGTGAGCGGGGCCCGGTGTAATGGAGTACAGTGACTGCACCGGGCCCCGCTGCGAGTGCAACAGCAGTTGCCAGCCTTCAGCCCCTCCTCCCACCCCGCTTACTGTAACTGATACATCGCAGGCCGCCGCGCTGTGCAGCATAGTGGCCGGCAATGTATCAGTGTCAGTAATGTAAAAATTGCACCATTTGCACCCCCACTTTGGGGGAAAAAAAGTGCATCTCATAAAGTGAAAAATACGGTATGTCCCATTATGGGACTTCAACATTTTAGGGTCTGCTCCCTGTTTCAATGCAGTACAATACATGAAGTATCGAACTGCATTGACTGTCAGTGTATTACACTGACAGTCTGCCTGTGAAACTCAGCTTGAAGGGGTCTCCCTTTTCAAGGCTCGGGGCTCTCAAGGCAACCATCGGGACGCGTTAGGATGAGAGATCCCTCTGCGAACCTCCTGAATGCCGTGGACAGCATTTATCGCAGCATATAGGGGGTTAATCTACCGGTATCAGTGTTTTCACCGATGCTGGTGGATACAGCAGGGGCCCGGCTGTCAGTAACACTGACCAATGTAAGAGTGCCCATTCCCCATAAGTTTGATCAGTAGGAGATTAACCCCTCGTCTCTATAAGATTTCTACAGGGAATTGCAGGAACTTGCTGAATAGCACACTATGGTCATTTTTTTTCTTATTCGTTACTAAGTTTAGCGTTCCTTTAAGAGGCGTTCCAGAGAATTTTGAACCACAGAAGCCTGTGTGTGCTCTTTTGGACAAGCCAACACAGCTCCTCTATGTGAGGCGCATACCGATTGGCTGAAGTATAATAGAGGCCAATCAGCAGGAGTCCTTAATGCAGGAACTGTGTAGGCTATTACAGGTCATGGAAAAATGGACACAGTGCCAGGACCGGCTTCAACAAGGACAAAGTGAGAATTGTGCGTTCATTCTGACCTCACTTTTATGATGAGCGACACATAAGCTGGATAAGCAGAGTTTACAAGCCCAAAGAACTGTAGGAGAAAATGTTATCTTAAGTACCCTAGATGGACAAAAGCATCGAGACACGTACACATTACACCTACAGGAATTTTTATGACACCCCATTTTAAATCCATAGGCGTTAACATCGAGTTGGTGCCCCTTTGCAGCTGAAACAGTTTTCATTCTTGGAAAGCTTTTTGGAGTTTGTCTGGGACAATTTTTGCCCATTCATCCAGAAGAACATTTATGAGGTCAGATGATGTTGGATGAGAGGACATGGCCTGCAGTCTCCATTCTAGTTCTTCCCAAAGGTGTGGAGGTCAGGGCTAGTCAAGTTCTTCCACACCAAACTTGCCTGACCATGCGTTTATGGACCTTGCTTTGTGCACTGGGACACAGTCATGCCGAAAAGGGCCGTCCCCAAAAGTTAGAAGGATACAATGGTCCAAAATGTGTTCCTATGCTGAAGCATTAACCCACAGACAACCATGGCCTTACATGTACGGCCTAAGTAGTCTATGCAAATACGGCACCCACTCGTGGGCGCCATAGCTGCCGGGTTTCTACTGTTTTCAAACAGCAAAGGCTAGTGTCTGCAATCAGTGATAATGCACTGCACAGATTTAACTCCTCAGATGCTGTGGTCAAGTTGGTTGATGGTTGAACAGAAGTTGAACAAACATCTGGTGAATGTTTCACAGACATAGCCATACATATTTTAGTCCATATTGGCTGTCACAGATGAAAGATCATTCTGGGAACCTTCTGTCAAAGAAAGATCTTTTATTTATGAATGATCTTTCTTTGAATGAATCGGACGATAAATGTAACATGGCCGACTTCTTTTCAAACATTAATAGTCTGTCATCAGTCAACTAAAACGATTGTTCCTTAAGTTTCAACCAACGAATACTAGTTTTGGTTGAAATTGCCCATTTCGATCAACTTGATACTAATGAATATGTCCACCTTAAGGGGCCTAGGCTACAACCTGAAAAACAACCCCATAGTATTATCCCTCCTCCACCAAACTACAGTTGGCACAATGTTGCCAGGCAGATAACATTCTCCTGGCATTCTCCAAATCCAGATTCATCCTTCGGGCTGCCTAATAGAGAAGCGCAATTCATCTCTCCACAGAACACGTTTCCGCTGCTCCAGAGGCCAGTGGTGATGTGCTTTACACCACTCCATCTGATGCTTGGCACTGTGCTTGGTGAAGTACGGCTTCATGCAGCTGATCAGCCATGGACACCCATGCCATGGGAACACCAAGGGCACAGTTTTCATGTTAATTCCAAAAAAGGTTCAGAACTCATCAGTTGGTGCACTATGAGCCTCGGCACTCAATGCATCAGGTCATAGTGCGCGCGTACGTACACTACATCCTGATGATGTGTGTACGTCAGGTGGACAGTGCAGCGCAGTGCCGGCCGGCGGGAGACCACAGAGCGGTGAGTAATAGCAAGAACTTTACTCATGTTCCATGGTCAGATGGTACAAACGAATCCTTGATGTAAAAAAATTTGCATCAAGGATTTTTTTGTGTCGAGTTACTCCATTGATTCGAGTAATCGTTTCAGCCCTAAATTCATACAGTACATGTACATATTAGTTTTGCCTGGGGTGTTAATTTAATAAATGATATGTTTCACTGTATGAACTTATGCTCTATTTAATCAGTGATGGTGCGATTGGCGGGACTCCCGCGGTTCTCAATAAGGTGCCGGAGTTCTTGGAGTGAATAGTGCAGTGGTCATCATATGCTCTGCTACTCCATCCAGTGGGACTGCCCGAGACAGACGAGCACTGTACTTGGCTTCTCTTCAGCAGTCCCATAGAGTTGAATGGAGCAGAAGAGTGCATGTCTGACCACTGCGCTATTTCACTCCAGGGACTCCCGCACCTCATTCTTGTGATTGATAAGGCCCCCAGCGGTCAGACTCCCACTGATCAGATAAGAGATAGGTTCTTATGGTGGGACAATCCCTTTAAAGAGGGCCTATTAGGTCTCCTGACGTGGGTGGTAGCACTATCTAATTTTACATAATTTACAGGAAGAGATCTGGGGCTACATCACGTAACCCGCCGACCATCACAACAGATGGTGGCCATATGAGCTTTCAATGGACAATGGGCCTTCAAAAATTGCAAGAGGGGCAAGGGTTATAATTTAGGTCAGGCAGATGGAAATGATACATATGCCATAATTACATTTACTCAAGAAAAGGTATTATGCCGTTGCACATATTACATGCAACATTACACTGAAGAACGGTATGACATTGCATGTGTATAAGCAATGTTATACGTTCACGATATAGCCCTTGGCTGTGTTGGAATTTTTTCTGTTTTGCCATTATTGCAGCAATCCAACTGTGACCGGTATGTTGTTATGGAGCATATAAGTACTTACCATGGAGGCACGCCACACAGCCCTGGCGCTTTCCTCACAGAACAATGTGGTATTCTCCTGCAGCCGTCACTAGATGGAGCTCAGGGCAACAAAATTTTACATCAATAGTAACTGTATACATTTTGGTGCACTGAGCTCCCCCTAGTGGTGGCTGCAGGCAGTCAGTTTTATCATGTACTGAAGGGAAGCAGAAGATATAGGGGGACATTTATTAAACAGAAATACACCTAAATTAGGCGTATTTCTGGTGTAGATTGCTTCACAAAGGTTATTTGTGCCGCAATCTCTGACCTTTTCCCTCTCAAAAGTGGGCGTGGTGTGGGTGGGGAAGGGGACGGGCCAGCATGGTTTAGGCGTACAAAATGGTCTAAATGTAAGACAGCTCGGAAGCTTTCTTACATGTAGAAGCCACGGTGGCTCTGCTGAAGTTATGGAGAGGCCAGCATCTCTTCATCACTTCGGTGGAACCACCCCCAGCGCAGGGTTTTATTAAGACCGGCGTCTTAAAACGCCAGTCTTAAGAAATGTGCCCCGCAGAGCTGTACAGGGAATATTTATCAGTAAATTTATGCCAGTTGTCTAATGGACATGCACTGAGCAATATTGCATTCTGATTGTGAGATGTTTATGAATCACATGCAAATTCTTCCACTTAAACTCGTCGTATAACTGTATGTCGGAGGTGGGTAAGGGGTGTATGGAACCCAGTCAGCCAGTGCTGGATGAAGTATACAGCTGACATTCCAATGGTGGCCAGGATCGGAAATACTCTGATCACAGCCATAGATGCTGCAGTCAATAGCAATCTCAGCATCTAAGTGGTTAGACAGAGGGAGGGGGCTCTTCCCAATCAGACCTCCACGCAAAATTGTAGGGGTCCCAATCAGTTGTCATGGAAGGCAGGAGCCTTTTGAAGGCCCCCTCCCTCTGGCAAGATGAAATAGAGCACTGTTAAAAGCGCTATTCTACAGCAATAGTACAAGCTATCGAGCGACTGCAGAATAAGTGGTATTGTTGCATTCAAAAATGTCCAATTTACTAAAATATTATGCAATATATCCAGCATGGCGAATACTGTAAAAAAAAAACCAATCCCAACACCAAAATTGCATTTTTTACACCTCACTTCCCTTACAAAAAATCTAATAAAAAATTATTTTAAAAAGGTTGCATGTTCCCCAAATTTACACCAATAAAACCTACAGCTCACACTGAAATAAAATGAAAAAAAGTTACAGGTGGCAGAATATAGGCCAGCGGTAGCGAGCCTATGGCATGGGTGCCAGAGGCGGCACTCGGAGCCCTCTCTGTGGGCACCCGCCCCCTGGAAAAAGTCTATGGTGTACCAATATGCCTTAGAGTTTTCCTGCCATTCATCAGCGCAGGGCGCACTATAAACAGCGCAGGCAGCGCACTGAATGTAGGCAGGATATTATAGCTACATGATAAAGTACATGGAAGATATATTATTTTGGACTGTAGTGTTCAGGGTAAATTGCTGTGTTGGCACTTTGCGATAAATAAGTGGGTTTTGGGTTGCAATTTGGGCACTCGGTCTCTAAAAGGTTCCCCATTAGGGATGAGCAAATTGACTTTGGATGAAACATCCGAAGTCGATTCGCATAATACTTTGTTTGAATACTGTATTGAGCGAGCGCTGCATACAGTATTAGAATGTAATGGCTCTGATGAGCCAAAGGTACCACTTGGAACCAAACCTGAGTTCAGGAAATGTTTTTTTTTTTTACAGCAGAAATTAATTTCTTAAGTTATTGCCAGAAGTCTCGCAAGGCTTCGCAAAGTAATACTTTGTTAGATTCGCTCATCCCTATTGAACTTAAAATACAAGTTCGCTCAACACTAGTGATATTGCCATAATCGTACTGACCCGCAGAATTACCTCGTCATTTCTATTGCATAATGATGTAGAAAAAATATGAAACCCAAATAACAAAGCTTTGCACAGACACCCCACCGGCCATATAGAAAATGTAGGTTATTGACATGTCGGGAGTAAGAAGCTAGCAGTCACATCATCCAGGCAGTGAGAAGGTCTAATGATTCAGCACACAGGCGGTCACAAGCTGCCAATCCTGGAAACGCCCATTTTCAGTGACGCATGTAGTTATGAGCCTGTTACCATGACGCGCCTCACTGTTACCTGCCTCTTACGTCACTTCCAAGGTGGAGCTCACTTGCCTGCGTGGAGAATCGGAAAGCTCAGGTTGAACTGAACTACAGGGCGCATGCGCAATCGCGGCAGCCTGACTACGCAAGCGCCAGCCCTCGGCTCTCTCGAGCGTTCCGTGCAAAGCGCATGCGCCCTCTGGTTGGCGATCCACGGCTGCTAAAACTGCGCTTGCGTCATGTGGTTGGCGTTGACTGGAGCTTGCTATCGCGCAGGCGCGAAGTGACGCGATCGGTCGTTGCGTGTAGGGCACTGGAGCGGTTGCGCGGAGTGACATCGGCAGGTCTCCGGTGAGTGAGCCTGAGAGAGAACGAGGGGAGAGCAAGTCCTCGGGGCCGGAGGAATAGATCGGGAGCGAAGATGCTCAACATGTGGAAAGTCCGGGAGTTGGTGGATAAAGCGTAAGTTGTCTTGAGGAGCGATGATGTTACTGGGCAGGGCTGGCAGGCTTGTGGAGAGCACTGGCTCCAGGTTGGGCCTGTCAGATGTCACTGTGGGGTAGTAGTAATCGCCTTCTGTATTCCGCGGGTCCTGATCCGAACTCTTTTGGTTCTTTATGCCATCCGTAGTTTCTAGCACAGCTAATATACACGCTATATATATGTAGAAGCTGAAATATAGTGGGGGTTACAACAGAGTACATATACTGCTAACCAATTATAATACTTATTATGGGACATTACCATTGTTTGAGTCATGTGACTTTTTGCATAACCCTAGCACATTGATTAGGGGGGTTATCCAGCGCAGCACAAAAGCGATTAACATAGCAAAATGACGCCATCATGGGCCCATTCCAGTGGGTTAGAAATCCGTATAGAAGGCAGAGTTGTCGGAAAACTCCTTGATGATTCTCCAAACACAAAAATGATGATAAAATCTGTAATGTTCCGAATTTCGTTGTGTGGTTCCTCTGTTGTTCCTCCTAGAAATATATAAAAGAGGTTGTCCCACAACAGGCACTTTCCACAGCATAGGACATAAGTATCTGATTGGTGGGGCTTGCTATGATCACGAAAATTTGGGCTTGTGTTTAATGGAGAGGCGGTCCCGCATACACAGAGACGCCTCATTCAGCGTTGTGAGACTGCCAGAGAGTACAGTGCTCAGCTGTCTCTGACAGTCCTGGAGAGTTGAATGGAGCAGCTTCATTTATAGGATGAGAAATACAGGGCTCATTCTCATGATCAGGGGGGGACCCCATGAGACGCATTTTCCGGGTTTTGTCATTTGGGGGGTAACCTTACACACTCTGACACTGTCCAATCGGTGCTGACTTTGTAGAGACACACCCCTTTAGCAAAGGTGATGTTAGCTTATTCCTACATTTCTAGTAGGAATGACAGAGGAACAGTACAAGAATTAGATCTAGGAATAGTTGTTTCATAGGGAAGTTCTGCTTTGGTCCCTGTCTGGTGATTGAATTCTGGCATGCTGACGTGTTGTCCATAGGAACGCTGTGATTGGCTGTCGCCATCATGTGACTTGTTTATGAAAGACGCATCGCGGACTGCAGCAGGATGGGGGCTAAGTGTCTGATGGGCAGAGATCTGACCTCTGGGGCCCCCCGCAGATCACAAGAACAGGGACCCGTGCTCCTCGTTTGAATGGAGCACCAGACACGCATGCCTGTCCACCGCTTCATTCACCTATAAGGGGCTGCCGAAGACGGGCGATTACAAGCACTCACCTATCTCTGCCATAGAGTTGAATAGAGCGGCAGTGCACATACATGACTACCCATCTATTCAGCATGAGCCTCCATCCTCACAATCGGTGGGGCCCATTGAAGTATCACATCACTCCGGCATAAGATTAGAAAAATGTAGCTTCTGTCTGTGGGAAACAGCGCCACTCTCGTCAATAGGCTGTGTCTGGTATTGCAGCACAGCAGTGTTCACTGGCAGGATGTCCGTAGCTTCGTACTGTGTGTGAGGGATGATCGACCCAGATACGGCCGTGCTAACTTTCTGATCTGAGCTTTGTCTTACCACAAGCTGTATTGTGCTGAGTATTGACTGACGTCACATTGCGCATTCTGATTTATAATGTACAGGGGTGGGGAAGCTTCTGCAACATAGAAAGCTTGGTAGTTGCCCATAGCAACCAGTTCGATTCATTTCTGCAAGGCCTCATGCCCAGGGCAGGTGCAAGTTCTTGGAAGTTGTGCCCCGGCCTATGGTTTGTTTGTACTATATCCGTTATATTTTTTCACAAACCAGATCATTTATTTTCCCCATAGTTTTTTTCTGTTCTGTACAGGATTACGCAGCCATCTTGCCTAAGCTGCTGCTAACAGCATTTAGAGATATGCCTTACAGCAGCCACATGGACCAATGTGGAGATGTTCATCGATGTCTGTGTTCTAGACATGCTCTGTGACCTGTGCAGAGGTCATTGTGCAGGAAGGGGGAGTAGATAAGCTGTGATATCACCTATTGTGAATGATGAATCCTGTGTTATCTATAGGTTTCGCCTGTCATTGTAACCCTACCTGTGAGAAGTGACTCTACAGTGTCGGAAGCGTTGATGCATTTGTAGCCTTAACGGCCCTTTACACGGGCCGAGAACCCCGCAGAGAATCGCTAAGGACCATTCATGTGAACGCTGCGTACCGTTATAGGCAGAGGTCGCACTTCATTGTTTTCCTGGAAGGAAATACTCCTCTTAGCGTTTTTGTGGAGTATTTTTAGCCAAGGACACCATTTTTGTGTCTATATAACTTTTTTCAATTAACTTTTATTAACATTTTAAAGCAGTTCAACCATTGTTTTTTGCACTTGAAATTTACTCCGTTCACCAATGCAGCAGAACTATAACTAACAATAATGGCACATCTCCTCCAAAAATAATACTTTCTTGCATTCTAAAAGCCATACGTTTTTAATATATATGTATATGCCTTGCTTTTGCGGGACGAGATGTAGTTTTTATTGGTACCATTTTGGGGTCATATATTTATATTTTTCATATTAAATAAAACCACTTTTTATGGGAATTTTATTTTTTTAGGTAAACTTTAATAAAAGGGTTGTCCCATCTCGCCCTAGGTAGTCGAGCTTACTGAAATAGCGAAGCAGGCTGGCGCTCTGCTGTTTCCGTAACTTCCATTGTAATGAATGGGTGCTACACACGGAGTAGCAGAACGAGCCATAATGCTTCCATTAGGGGAGCAGAGACTTAGGCCCCATTCACACGTCCGTAGTGTGTTGCGGATCCGCAGCCCCATAGAGATGCCTATACTTGTTCGCAATTGTGGGCAAGAATAGGACATGCTTTATATTATTGCGGAGCCGCCGGCCGGAAGATTGGCGGCCCTCTCCGCGAATGCGGACAGCACAGTGTGTGCTCTCTCCGCATCCATCACGTCCCCGTTCAAAATGAATGTGTCCGCACCCGTGCCGCAGATTTGCGTAGCGGGTGCGGACGAAAATTGCAGACGTGTGAATGGGGCCTATCTCATTGTGGACTTATTATTTTTGAGTCTTACTGGGGGACATCGCTTTTATTATTACGTTATATTTCTAATAGACATACAGTCATGGCAGGCCTTTGGGCATGACTTAGGCCCTAGTTACCATGGTAATGCATCAGTACCCCACAATTCCTTTAGGGGACTGGTGAGGTAGTTCTTTCCCTCTTAACTGCCTAGATTCTGTGGTATCTATTAACCCCTTCCATTACAGCAGGAGACCGGCTTCTGTCAGTGTCAGGCTCCCGTGAATCCGGAGTGCTATATCCATGCAGCTTGTGGTGGGTATCTTCAGTCTCTGCCAACTGCGCCAGTATTAATTGTGCGGGTGGCAGGGACTGAATAGACCTCACATAGGCTGGGCAGATACACCGCTCCACACACACAAAAAAAAAGTACTTTTAACATAAAACTGATTGAACGGGCATCCGTGATGCCTGTACAGGTGATTTTGGGGCCTTTGGTAATAAGGATTGTCTCATGACGACACCCCTTTTCCATATATCATATGGACATTATGGGGGTGTCCCTTGACCAACACTTCCCTCTATGCGCCAGAGCTATGCTTAGAGCCACTTGGGGAAATTTATCAAACTGGTGTAATGGAAAACTGGCTTAGTTGCCCATAGAAACCAATCAGATTCCACCTTTCATTTTCCAAGGGAGCTGTGAAAAATGAAAGGTGGAAGCAGATTGGTTGTTATGGGCAACTAAGCCAGTTTTCCTTTACACCAGTTTGATAAATCTAACCCCTATGTATAAGCAGCTTTCATTCTGGTGCACTCAAACCATCCTTGTTTTACATGGTTGGCCATTCATATGAATGGCTGCCATGCTACTTGCTTGGCTGGCTACGGCTCTCCCTGACACGATCAGTTGGGCATCCCAGGGGTCGCTTTCTGAAAGGGGTTCTCTCTCATGAGACATTTGCTGGTGAATGGCAGCTTCAGCTGTAAAACCATGTGGATGTTATCAGTGGTTTGAACAAAGCTCTGATTTGAGGTTAAACCGGCTGCGTCTTGTCCGGCCAAGGGACACTGCGTGTGTCTCTGAAAGAGGAAAGGCGTCTGGAATTAGTCACCTCTAGTCACCTGACAAGTGTGCTTAATCACCCTGGAATTTGAGCCCTTCATTTTAGTAGGACTGAAGTACTTTATTAAATGAGTAAACAAACAAGCTCGAGAAACACTGTCAGGAAGTCTCAAGTCGTCTCTCCACCTAAGTAAAAAACATTAACCAGCAGTCAGTGCACTGGGCGCCATCTTTACCGCAAGACACCAGAGTCCTGGTAGATTATATATCAGTATGTGCCTCAAGCTTTTCGCTTTTAGTCACCATAAACGTGACTAGATTATGGCCTCTGTATAACCCCCAACATGTGACGGAGCTGTAATACAACACCCACATGGGGTCATTTATCAAACTGGTGTAAATAGGGTGGACACCGGCTTCACACAAGAAAGCCGGACCTCACAGGCCACGCCACCAAACCGATAAGCCACGCCTGCCCCTGTGAAGCCATGCCCCCATTGTTGGCTGGGGGGAAAAATGGGGGGAGGAGAGGGAAGAAGTTTCTGAGGGGCAGGTGAGCTGGGGACAGCCGGGGTTCTTCTCTCCCCCTCAGGGAGCCATGTCTGCGGCTCTAGTGACGACTGACTGGGGGTGAGAGAAGCCTCAGTTAGTTGCTGCAGCTCACACAATGCTGCTGTCTGAGTGTGAGCTACTGAAGGGTGGACATCCTTGTGTCCGTCCAGGCCCTGTGCCGGACGGAGGATAGGGAACCAGAAAGCCGGACTGTCCGGCCTAAAACTGGACGTCGGGCCACCCTAGTTGTAAAAGCTGGTTTAGTTGCCCATAGCAACCAATCTGATTCCACCTTTCATTTTCCAAAGGAGCTGTCAAAAATGAAAGGTGGAATCTGATTGGTTGCTATGGGCAACTAAACCAGTTCTACCTCACATAAGTTTCATAAATGACCCCAATAGTGTTTTGTGGATCTTTACTACACATTCACATCACTGACTTAGATAGAGATGTGCAAAGGTTTTATATGAATCTGACCAACAAAATAGTTCCTGTGGACGTCATATTAGGCACATATTCTGGTTTAGCAGCATTATTTCAAATATATCCATCCTCCCTCATACAGTGGTATTTTGTTTGGCAGAATGCCAGTGTTTAGGCCTGAATCCCAGTACACGATGGTGAATGGGATCCGTCGGGCACTGGTGGTGTCAGGCCTACAGCCGTTCCAGTATTCTGGTCCAGCGTAGAAACGTCATTGTGAACCTAGCACGAACAGACGATCAGGCGAATGGTCCCAATTGCAAACGCTTGTTCCCAGTCATTAAACAGGAGATGTGAGTAGTTCATACTGCCGTTGTTTGGGGAATCATGTGCCCGTGTACAAGGTCCTTAAAGGGGATGTCCAAGTGAATGAAAAAAGGTGTGGCCAAACGAGGACGTGTACTGTCATAACAACAAAAACCCACATACTCACCTGTTGGACCCCGCCACCTCCAGATCCCCCGCTCATCTGCCTTCCTCCAGCCTAATACCTTGAAAGCATCTGTATATAAGGAAAGACCTAATCACTGAAGACATGAGAACTTATTTCTACATGTGACTGTCATGCCATTTTCCGAACTGGGCAGCACATTGAAGTTATTGGTTTTCTGGAGCTGGTGACTTGCCTGCAACTTGACGGACTTGTCTTGGCGTAATCTTCTGACTACAGCACAGGAAATTACTGTGGGTTAAGTGTGGGCGCCCAAGAGATTAGACTCAAGACTGTCCGTTAAACTGGTCCACATCAGAAGTGATGGTAGACACAGAAGCAAAGGTCATGAATAGGGATGAGCGAACTTGTGTTTTCAAGTTGGGCGTACAAGGTTCGGGTTATCTAAGAATTCCGCTACCCCGAACCATAAGTTATAAAGGAATTCTTAGATAATCCGAGCCCGAACCTTGAACGCCGAACTTGAAATCACAAATTTATCCAAGTCACAAACTCATTTTAGGCTAGGTTCACATCACTGCTTCATTTCCGTTCTTCTGATCCGTCAGAAGAACAGAAAAAAAACAGGGTCCTGTGCATCAGTGACACATTTGACATCTATTTGAGCCGTTTCTGACTGAGATCCTTTTTTTTTTTTTTTTTTTTTTTTTTACTGAAAAAAAAACTTAAAAAAAACTTTTTTTCCCCATCTTAAAAAACGGATCTGTGACAGAAGTTGCTCAAATGGTTGCCAAATGTGCATAACCGATGCACAGGATCTGTTTTTTTTAAAGGACTTTTCCAGGTTACGGATATTCGTGTGAAGGGGAGCTGAGCTTTCTGCGTCTGGGCCCGTCCACAGCTGATCGGTGGGTGTTTTGTGCCCCCAACAGTCGGATATTGACGGCCTGTCCTCAGCCTATCATCCCCCTTTAAGGGCTGATTTTTAATAATGGAAGTAAGTTGTGAAATTGTATGGGGAAATGTCTACAAGTGTTGTGTCAGTGTCACAGTGACGCATAGCCGGTTGTAAAGGTGTTCACGTGCCTCCATTTGCCCTATATTTGTGAAACGCCACTTCCATTGATTATCCGTGCGGGAAACGATCGAGGAAGCCATTTGACCCAGCAGCATGTTGCTGGTGACGTGCTACTACAAGAAGATCTGGCATCCTGGGCTCCATGTCTGGCAAGATCCCTGCTCCAGAGTCCGTCCTGGATTCTGGTCCTATACATAGGTGAGGGACACTCATGGCTGCCTGTCCTTGGACACAGCTGAATTGTGCCGTCTATATGAACTAAGACCTGTAACGTCTGGTAGGGCTGTGTTCACATCTTGCGCAATTCAACTGCATTTCCTCGTCGTCTTGGATTCTTGAAACGTGTGTATTAGTAATAAGATTACTCTTATTAGCCAGAAGGAACTTAAAAAATACTGTGTGGTCACTAATAGGAGCACTGACTTGTCCACATACTATGGGCATAATCGGATGGTGATCCACAGGTCTGCAAGAAAATCCTCCGTGTATCTCATGGCAGAAACTGCTGCGCTGTAGTGCAGTTTCTGCCGTGGCTTTTTAAGCAGACCTGCTCTAGGTTAAAGGGGTTCCCCGGGCTTTTAATATTGATGACCTATGCTCAGGATAGGTCATCGGTATCAGATCGGCGGGGGTCCTTCACCCCGCACCCCTGCCGATCAGCTGTATGAGGAGACGGCACGCTCAGTGTGCTCGTACCATCTCCCTTCTCTATTCCTGCTCCCTGCTGCTTTTCCGTAGACAGCAGCGGTGGAAGGAAGTGAGACGGCGAGTGCGCAGTGCGTGTCTCATACAGCTGATGATAGGTCATCCATATTAGGTCACAAAAACAATCTTGCATGAACTGTGGCGCAAAATCGGCCCAGTTTTCAGCACTGAATCCGCGCTGAAAATACCCCAACTCCCTGATCGCGCTAGAAAGGGGGTAGACGCAGAATAATTCCATCAGGGCACTGGTGTCAGTCGGCAGGTAGCACCAGGGGCAGCATTGGACGAGCAGAAGCATCAGTTTGGACTGTAATAGGGAAACTAGGAAGAACATGGCCAGCAGCTACATGGATAGAGAGCCGTCAGCGGGTGATCTACCTTCTGCAGAACCGTGTACACGTTCAGCTTGTTGCGTGTTTGATGCAGAAGTAATGTCATCACGTGTGTTTGAGGGAAGGGGACAGCATCGCTTGATAGCACTTTAGTTGCCTGATTTGTATCCTTACTTCTTTCTGGGCACTTAAAATGCAAATAATCCAGTTTGATTTTACTGCCAGATACTTACACAGTCTAAGCTTTTGAAAATGATCAGATGGTTTAAAGGGGTATTCCGGGTTTCAAACTGTGAACCAGCCCATTACATGAGGACCTGAATTGCTGTTTGTTCCTGAGACACTTAAAGGAAATGTCCGGTTTCGGGGTGAAGCTGCAATGAAAAACAGGTAAGGGTACTTTCACACTAGCGTTAGTGTGATCCGGCAGGCAGTTCCGTCGTCGGAGCTGCCTGCCGGATCCACCGTTCAGTGTGACAACTGACAGCATTTGTAGACGGATCCGGGTGCGGATCCGTCTACAAATGCATTGCAAGAACTGATCCGTCCCTCGGCTTGTCATGTGGATTAGTGCCGGATCTGGCATTCCGGCGACTGATCAGGCATTTTGGACGGACATAATACCGCAGCATGCTGCGGTATTATGTCCGGCCAAAACGCCTGACAGTGACTGAACGGAAGGCATACTGATGCAAACTGAACAGATTTCTATCCATTCAGAATGCATTGGGATATGCCTGATCAGTTCTTTTCCGGCATAGAGCCCTTTTGACGGAACTCTATGCCGGAAAAGAATAACGCAAGTGTGAAAGTACCCTAAGTACTTGGATCCTGTGCCACCTCTTCAGTTCTCCTGACCTGGCTGCAGCAGTAGTGTCACGTTGACAAAACGTCACTGCTGCAGCCAATCACTGGCTTCAGCAGTGCACCCGAAAAGGCAAGCGATTGGCTGCAACGGTCTTGTGCTGATATGCCATCACCGCGGCAACCAGCTAAATAGATCCTATAGTGGAAAACTAGAGGCATGGTGCAGGATCTGCCGGGTCAACATCAACCTGTTCTGTGGGGTTATCCGTTTTCCTCCTGAAACCTTACAACCCCTTTTAAAGAGTTGCTAGCAAAGACTGACAACAGCTGCGCACAAAGGTTCAAGGAGATGAGTTGTTGTCACCCAGCGCACTCCTGGACGGTTGCTATGCAACGGCCTCAGCCAATTCTGCGACTTATTTTGTAACAGTAAAGACTTTCACTAAATAGTGTCCCTTAAAATTGTGACGTCACGTGACCCCCCTCTAGTCTCATGCCTAATGGGTCCCATATCAGTTTTTGGCACAGCTTTATGATAGGTTTTGGTTGCATGGCTATTGGTTCATCTGTGCTTCCCCTTACTTGGCAAAAACCGCCTGGCAAGGTAAAACGTAGTTCCGAACTACACTGAAAAAATGACTACATGTGTGTACCATGACTGTTGGGGTATGGCTGCATGTCGACACTGGTCGCGGCCAGGATCGCAGAGTAGCGGTGACCCTATAGAAATGAATGGAATATCTGCTACTCTGCAGTCCTGGCCGTGACAGCCGTTGAGCGACCAGCGTAGCCGTACCTTTAGTTGTAGGGGAGCTTCAGGCCTAGCACCTGACTGCACAGCGGAAACGTCGTGTGTGAAGTTGTGTAACTGCTGTCTTCTGTCTCCATGCCACTCGCTTGCTCCACATTGCATCACTTATGAGGTTGTGCTGGATCCTGGTCTGGTGTGTGCTGCTCAGAGCTATGGTCTCCTCGTAGTGTGACCTTGGTACATGACTGCCATGTTTTTATTCCACCCCTTTATTTTGCAGGAGGAGGAACAAATAGCCTTGTCAGCCTAATGGTATAAAATATGATGACTCGGCCCAAAACGTGTTTTCGTGAGGTTTTCCTCCTCTTTCCTGTGCTCGGTACATCAAGTTTTGATCACAATCTTCATTTTAACTTTTCTAGGGTTACCATCGTTCTTAGTCCAAAGTTAGCTGTAGTAAGATGCCACATGTAGTGAGAAGGGCAAGCCTCTAAAGAACTTCCTGGCTGTCTGTGTGCCAGTGCTGGCAGCAGGCATACATTTCCGCATCTTAAAAGGCTCGGCCTATCTCGGACTTTGATGGCATATTGCTAGGATATGCCATCAATATCAGATGGGTGGGAACTACGCCTATATCCAGAATGGGCCCCGAAGTGAGAGAGAGTGCAACGCCATGTGTAGGTGCTCTTCAGTCAGTTAGAAAAATAACCAAGCACGCCCGCTTGGCTATCTTCGGAACTCCCATAGCGGCGAATGGAGGGTGGCCGTGTTTGTCTTCACTTCGGGGACTCATTTTGGAGACAGAAGCAGGTCCCAACTATCTGACATTGATGACATATCCCAGCGATACTGCCATCAGTGTCTGAGATTAGACAACGACATATAAATGACTAAGCTGCAGTACCACACACATCCTGTGGACGGGCGTGGGTTATTTTTTATTTTTTTAAAGCAGCCTCTAGGGATGAGCAAATCGACTTCAGATGACACTGGCCGGAGCTGGAGCAGTGGTACCTTGGAACCGAACCTGAGTTCGTGAAATAGTTTTTTTACAGTACAAATCAATTTATGAAGTTATTGCGCGAAGTCTCACGAGGCAATAACTTAAGCTCACCGGAGCCAATACATTCTAATGCTGTAAAGAGCTCCTGCTCCGTACAGTATTAGAGCGAAGGTTTATGCGAATCGACTTCGGATGTTTCATCCGAAGTCGATTCGCTCATCCCTAGCAGCCACATTTTCTGTTCCTGTACAACTCCATTAAAAGATGGCTGCCTGGGCATCGCTGTCATAGTGGATTTGTACAAGATGACAAGTAGAGATAATTCAGTTGTCTCCTCTCGGGGATGTGGCCTACAAGAAAGAGCGTTGGTTGCCATTCTTAGCGTGGATAGCCACCGACCAAAATGTAATAGTGTAGGCTAGTGAAAAACATTTTGTGGTGGGAATAACCCTTTAGGCCAGTCTGAGCTTGCAGGGTTAATGGTTTAGTAACCCCTTTTTTCCACTTGGGATCCCCTGCACCAAAAAATCAAATTACCGCAAAGGGCGCTCTGCCCTGCTGATGAGATTTTAATCCCTGGGATCAGCTGCTATTGGCAAGGAAAGGAGTACCACAGAAGAAGTGGAGCAATGCATGGCTGCCATTGACATCCGTGGACTGGACATATTGGGCTCGCACGGCTGTGCTCCGTACCTCTCTTGTGAACAAGGGACTCGTTCTATTAAAAGGGTATTCCAGTTATATCAGTGAATGCCCTAGCAGGATAAGGATTAATTATTAAGTTGGGGGTGTGATGACTGGGAACTCCACCAACAGAAAGGACACGTCCCCTGAGATGCATCAGACAGGACACACACCCTGAGCTGTCAGCTAGATATAGATCTATCAGAGAAATGAATGGGGAGATCTCTGGATCCATGTGAGGTTCAGGGCTGGTTCTAGCTTTGTTAGAAAGCGATTGTCATGTCCTATATGATGTCCGATTTTCTGTATTAGTCATGGGATAACCCCTTTAAACCTTCCATGTCAAAGCTTATTGAATGCTGGTAATCTCCCATTGCCCCCTGGCCTGTGCCTGGTGCGGTGTGGGTACACACTGCGCTCTTACTGGGCAGCAGACATCATAGAGAATTCATGAATCACCGGCTCTCCCCTTTTGGGCTGTATCTGATTACACAGTATCTCATGACACGTTGTCGTTGTGCCGATCCACCGGCCCCGCATCCTCCAGCAGATCATCTCTTGCCTTGCGAGCTTCGCTGTAGGCTGCTGCGCTCATAATCTCGCGACTAATACTTACTTACATTTCACATGGCAGAAAAACGCATCAGCATCATTGGTTATGTGGCTCCATTATGGATGCTGATCACAGGCGCCGCACACTATGTAAAGAGGACCAGTCACAACGTCTGGCATTCCTCAGGAAATGACAATTCTGGAGCATTCTTTTTCTTGTTGTTTTGTGTCATTCCTCTGTTAATCCTCCTAGAACTTTCTGAAATAACTGACACCTGGGTGTTACCATTTTCTCTTTGTCCCAGTGTCTGGCCGCAGTGATTGAACAGTGTCAGGCTATGTAGGGACACCACAGCTGGAAACATCCATTCTTTCTTTAGGCATCATAACAGAGGCACAGTTCTTGGGGTACTTTCACACTTGCGTCAAAGTTTTCCGGTATTGTGTTCCGTCCTAGGGGCGGATGTCTTCCGTTCTGTCCCACTTGCTGTAATTGGCTGAAGAAAATATCGCAGCATGCTGAGGTTTTTCTCCAGCCAAAATTTCCGGAACGATTGCCGGATCAGGCATGATTTTTATTTGAAATGTATTAATGTTGTGTATTACGTGTTCAGGTAAATGCCGCATTGACGGATCCGGTTAAAAGTGTGAAAAAAAAATAAATACCGGATCCGTTTTTCCGGATGACACCGGAGAGGTGGATCCGGTATTTTAATGCATTTGTCAGACGGATCGGGAAACAAACGATATCTTTAATAAAATTTGAATGCACACTGACTTCCGGTGGCGAACACATCAGAATCCATACGAGTTTCTGTTTTTGTATTTTCGTTTTTTACTCTCTGCCTTTCTGGAGCCATAATTTATTTTTCCGTTCACGTAGCTGTATGAGGGCTTGTTTTTGTGGGATAAGTTGTACTTTCTAATGCTGCCATCCTACTGCGTACTTTTACCGTATTTTAATACTAGGATATTTTTATTTATTATTAAAGCGCCATTCTTTACTTGGCGCTGTACATACGAAAGGGGTATACATACATAATATAAAACAATTGTAATAAGCATGAACAAGATGAGCTACAAACTGGCGCAGAAGAGAGGATCCTGTCTGGTGAAAGGGGTGATTTGAATTTTTATATTTAAAATTTTTTTTAATTTATTTTAATGACCATGGTATCTGAGGGATTAACTGTTAGTGATAGCGTCAATCATTCCCTGTGGATGTCTGCTGTTGAAGACGGTAGAAACACGGTGGCTGTGGCGCCCGCTCAGCTACTGAGTGGGCGCCATATTTAACCCCTAGACTTCTGCAGTACCTGTACAGCGGTTCTCCATAAGGCGTTAAATCTTGAGAGATGTAAAATAGTAATTGGTAATGTAGCTAAGCTGAAGTTGGCCAGGCCCTACCCATTTCTGTCCAAGCGAGTTGTTTCCTAACAGTGGTTCATGCGTAAAACCAGGGCTGTCAGGCCTTGTCCATCCAACAACCTGTGCCCCTTAGTGCCCATTCACCTGTCCGCAGTCCCACCACTCTGCGCTCTTACTTGGTTCATTCTGGTCCCTGCAGAGGTGGCTTGGTCCTGTGACCACTGCAGCCAGTTACAGGCTTCAGTGGTCAGATCGGCTACAGTTTTGAGCAAATAACCTCCCTTCTAAAGTATCACGCACTCGTGTCCTTATTTCAGTCCGCAAAATACAGATATATGATTTGTTATTTTTGCCAAATGGCCACGTGGATCCGCATGACATGGGATGGCAAAAATTGCATATAACACACGGATGAATAATATGGGTGTGCATGAGGCCTAACTCTGGTCAACCAACCTTTAGGCCAGGCGTCCTCAAACTGCGGCCCTCCAGCTGTTGCAAAACTACAACTCCCAGCATGCCCGAACAGCCTACAGGTATCAGACTACAGCAGAGCACTGACTGCCTGTGTCCGCTGCCGCATACATACGACTGTAATCTGATCGCCAAACCTGTGTACAAGACCTGCTGCCCGGTATCCACATTCGCCAGTTTCCCCATTTTGCTGCTGTTTAGCTTAGCTCAGGTCACTATAGTATTTTGCTCTTGAGCCTTTAAGCCTTTTTAACATTGCCTTGTGGTATTCAGGTTTAGCTGCGGACAGATTCCAAATCTTGGATACGGCAATGGAAAAATGCAGAACGGAGAAACAAGCCTTTATGCGTGTCGCCGGGGGGACATTTTCATTTATACATGAGAGCGCTTCGGGACCATGAAGGAGATAAGTGTGTCACATTGTCCTTGCCCTGGCTGGCACAGGCAGGCAGCATCTGATGTCTTAAAGGGCTAGTCTCCTCTCAGACATCTGTGGCGTACGCACAGGCTATCCCGTAAATGTCTGATAGAGTAAAGTCCCCCTCTGGATGCGGCAGCCAGAAGACCTGAGCGGCATCCGCCTTGAGAACAAAGTATCAGGAATGTTGAAATCCTGCATGCTCAGGCCTCCATTCCCCATCTTGTTTTAGGACACCCCATACACATTAGGTTACTTTCACACTTGCGTTGTTAATTCCGGTATTGAGATCTGGAAGAGGATCACAATGCCGGAATTAAACGGATCCGTTTTGCGGTTGTGTGAAAGCAAAACGGGGAAAAAAAAACAATCTGTCACTAAATACATTTAAAGTCAATGGGTGACGGATACGTTTTTTTTTTCGTTTTTATGACCGGACACAACTGCAGCTGGCAGCGGTTTTGTGTCCAGTCACAAAACGGAATGCCAACAGGGCGGAAGACATCCTGAACGGCGCTCTTTCCATTTAGAATGCATGAGGACTAAACGGAAACGTGTTTGTTTTTTTTCATTAGGGACAACACGCTCCTGGGGCTAGATAAAATGAGCATAAGGCTAGGGCTACACGGCGGCACGTCGCGCAAAAAGGGAACTACACTGTCGCGTGGCATTTTTTTTAATGATGGTGAATGGTGTCGTGACATGCAGCAACTGAGACGCAACCTAGATGGATTTTTTCTGACTGTCGTGTTGCAATTGTCGCATGTCGCAGTGCAATATCATTATAAAAAGTTGCACAAGTTTTCTGCGTCAAGAAGTCGCGTGACGCGTGTCGCCACGTAGCCCTAGCCTTAGGCTGGAAGCCCCTGTAAGGTGAGTGGCCAGCTTTGATTACATCATGCATTAAGGGAATGGTAGTCCAAATTCGTTAATTTCTTCATACATTTCCAGGATGAGTAACAGTTATAGTTATCCAAAGCGCTGAAGATATTTAAGAATTGTCTTTTATTTTATGAGGAATGCAGACATTTCAGGTGTTCTGACTGGGCTGACCGCCCAAAATATAACGCTCTGTATCTGAGGGAGCGGTTGAGATCTGACACCATTTAGTAAAGTAAACCACTTTCACACTAGCGTTTTTACTGGATCCTGCAGGGTTCAGCAAAAACGGTTCCATTACTGATAATACAACCATCTGCACCCGTTATGAACAGATCCGGTTGTATTACCCTTAACAAACTCAAGACGGATCCATCATGAATTCCGCATGCTGTGGTTTGCTCTCCGGTATGAGAACGGAACGGTATGCATTTTGGAGCACTCCGTTCTGTTCAGTTGCGTTTTGTCCCCATTGACAATGAATGGGAAACAAAACAGAAGCGTTTTTTTTTCCCGGTATTGAGACCCTATGATGGATCTCAATACCGGAAAATAGAAACGCTAGTGTGAAAGTAGCCTTATATAATAAAGATACACCAGTGTGAAAAATCATAAAATCTGTATAAAGCACCGTTCCCCAGAACATTACTTGCACGGTAATAAGTCACTGCAGCCCATGTAATGTCTTCAGCCTCGTAGGCCTAATTGTCAAAGAGCTAAGGTGGAGCCATCACCTCTCCTGACACGTCTGGTTTGGTAACTAATAGTATTCCCCATATGACAATTCTGGGACATCTTCTCTTCTGCTCTGTGCTGTTCCTTGTAGAAATATATGAATGCATTGACAGATGGTGATATGTCCCTGCACCCTCTCAAATTGTCCAATCAGTGCGGACGGTGTAGAGACCCACCTTGGAATGGTAACGCCCATTTTTTCCTGGAGGGCTCCTTTAACAGGCCTAGCGTGCACTTTGTGCCATTTTCCTAGTTTTCAACGTTTTTCCTATCCCATATCTGCGTCAGTGTTGCGTGTTTACTGGTCAATTGCTCTTTTTGCTGTAAATGATTACCTTATATTGTCTCTGTGATCTTGAGATCGCTATATAAGTGACAATTTGCAGTTGTCCCCTGTCATACATGACTTTGCGGTCATATTTTTGAAGTGACACTTTAACAACGGACAGATTATTTTATTACCTGCTGTAGAAAGGAACCACAAGTAAAGGCAGGAGGGTGGCGGCATCCGCCAGTGCTGCTGAAACTGTTAGGCCTCATACGCATGAACGTATTTTTTTTCTGTGTCCGTTTTTATTTTTGTTTTTTGCGGACCGTATACGGAACCATTAATTTCAGTGGGTCTGCAAAAAAAAAAAAAAAAAACAGGTTACAATACTCCCTGTGCATTCCGTTTCTGTATGTCCGTATTTCCGTTCCGCAAAAAAATAGAACATGTCCTATTATTGTCCGCATTACGGACAAGGATAGGACTGTTCTATTAGGGGCTCTTCCGTTCCGCAAAATACGGAATGCACGTGGGCCACAAAATACATAAGGTTGTGTGCATGAGCCCTTACACTTAAAGTTCTCTCCCTTTGTCCTGTGAAATGTGCCCTTAAAGGAACAAGACATCATATGTGCTTACATGTATTAAAGAATCTCAAAGGTATAATGTTCTGAAACGCGTTTCTCCATTTTGTTTGCTCCAAAATGGTTTTGATCCAGGATTAGAAAGGCATATCTGCTTTTTTCTAATAAAAGCACGAAAAGGATGAGGGGATTTGGCAACTTTGTCTCTGACTTCTCCCACTACTCTGTGTGCAAGCCAGAAAAGCTAAAAAAAACTCTCATGAGTGGAAGGGGGATCCTTATTCTTTAAATGTTCCTTGGTATACAAATGGTAAAAAAATAATCTTATGGTTACCTCGCCATTCCCGGTTTCAGCAAGGGCCTGGGTCCTCTCTGCCATCCACTTCCTGCTTCTGGTGACGGTATGACAAGAAACGGCTGGTAATGCCACTCAGCCAGTCACTAATGGTAGCGATGACTTGTCTCAGCCAGTGTTTGGCTGCAGGAGGTCATTGAACATTGTTTTTCCCTGTTAACTGGGTTATTCCATAAAAAGCATTTCTCGCCTATCCACAGGATACATTTCAGGTAATGAGCAGTCTGACTCCGGAGAAGGAAGCATCCTCCATTCCCTGTTACGTCCATTGCTCCATTCACTTCTAGGGGACTGACCAAGCACTGTCTACATCAGTCCAGTGGATGTGACTAGAGTGGTAGACCAATGTCCACTACCCCTCGTTCTCGGTATTATAGGGGGTCCCGGCGATCAGCGCCCCATCCCCTTCGATCACCTATCCTATGGACCTGTCCATTAATACGTCATTATAAGGGTATGTTCACGCGATGGATTTTAAAAATCTGCACCTACAAAATTCTGCGCAGAATCCGTGTGTGTTTTTCTGAGTGCCGTGTGCTCACCCCATCACAGATGCGGACCCATTCATTCACAGATCAGACCTATAATGCAAACGTTTGTATCCGTTCAGAACGGATCCGTTTGCATTAGTTTAAAGAAAAATGACAAAGTCCAAAACGGATCCGTTTTGAATTGCATTGAAAGTCAACGGGGGACGGATCCATTTTCAAATGCACCATATTGTGTCATCGAAAACGGATCCGTCTCCATTGACTTACATTGTAATTAAAAACGGATCCGTTAGGCTCCGCCTCTTCAGACGGACACCAAAATGCTGCATGCTGCGTTTTGATGTCCGCCTCCAAAACAGAATAGAGGCGGAACGGAGCCGAACTGATGCATTCTGAACGGATCCTTATCCATTCAGGAGGCATTGGGGCTTAACGGAATCCAAAACGCTAGCGTGAAAGTACCCTAAGACTGAGATCCAAATCCCCTGCACAAAGGGAGATTTTAGGACGACCTGTAACTAGTGTTGAACGAACTTGTATTTTAAGTTTGATGTCCAAAGTTCGGGTTGGGGTTATCTTAGAATCCCGTTATGGATTCCGCTACCACGGACCATAATGGAATTTTGAATCCATAAGGGGATTCTTCGATGAACCCGAACCTTGGACAACACTAAGGACCTGGGGTGACGTCACCGTCATGTGATCAGTGCAGGGGGGTGGCTCAGTACTGGATTGGATAAGAGGTAGTAAAGGGCCTGGTATAATGATCATGTGACATGAGGGGCGGAGCTCCTGTGCTCTGTGTGGAGGAGGAGAAGGAAGTAGACCAGTGAAGGACGGTTGCGCAAACTTGTTTTTTTAAGTTCAGTGTTCGGGTTCATTGAAGAATCACCTTATGGATTCCAAATTCTGTTATGGTCTGTGGTAGCGGATAACCCGACACCGAACTTAAAATATAGTTCGCTCAACACTACCTGTAACGTCTGTTTTAGTAACTACTTTTATGCCACGAACTGCTCTTTTTTTTCGGCATTTTGTGCGGGTTGGATGCAGACCCATTCACTTCAGTGGGGCTGCAAAAGATGCAAACAGCACTCCGTGTGCTGTCCGCATCCATATGTCCGTTCCGTTCCACCTGCAAAAAAAAGTCCTATTCTTGTCCGTTTTGTGACAAGGATAGGACGGTTCTATAGAGGACAGGATGTCCCGTTCCACAAAATGCAGAGCACATACGGCCAGTATCCGTGTTTTGCGGATACACAATTTGCAGACCGCAAAACAGCCTATGGCCGTTTGCATGAGCCCTAACAATTCTAGAACATCTATTCTTCTGACTCAGAAACAATAAGACCACAGCATTACAGGGGTTAATAGAAAACTCCAAACCGCTACCTCCGTTACAAAAAGTGCAACCGCCTTTATCAAGCATACCACGACGGGTAACGTGCACATTTATATTCCCCACCTTTCCTAACCATTGGGGTGTACAGAACGAGGCATAGACAACCAGTCATCAGTTCATAATGTACTATATAAGCCAATCCCATGTATAAATCCACAAGTCTAGATGACTACACATAGCGGGGCATCATGTACAGGTCCACAAGGAGTGTATGGGGTTGATGCACGGCGGCCGCGATCAGAGACAACACTGATCCTGGCTGTTTACCCCACCCATGCCGCCATTGACAGCTGAGCGGTTCACAGTGATGTCATATTTGATGATCTCATCTAGCTGTGATGGGTCATAGGTAGGGCTGCAGTAAACGATTATTTTAGAAATCGAGTATTCTATCGATTATTTTTTACGATTAATCGAGTAATCTAATAAGAATGTTACCATGGCAACCAGGGCTTCAGTAGCGTCCTGGTTGCCATGGTAACCAATCGGAGCACAGTTATAAGAACTTCCACCAATGAGGAGGGAGGGGACTCTGCTCTGTGGCCACTGCCCCACCAATGAAAATTAATCTTTAATACAGGCGTCAGGCAGCAGATCAGCGGCAGTTAACCCCTCAGGTGCGGCGCTGTTCGCAGCTCTCTGCCTCCTGTATTAAAGATTACAAAGGACCTTTCATGGTCCGGACTTACTAACTAGCAGCTACATAGAGCGGCGCCCAGGGATGTCCCCGCACTTATAATGAAAACACTCGGCTCTCCCCACTGTGGGCCAGTTACAGTCTCCTGCTCCATATGCTAATTACTAATATCGGAGCAATAGGGAGGAGACATCAGCTCTGTGGGCGTTCCTTCTCCCTGCACTGTGATGTTCTATGCTGCGATTGGACAGCGCAGGGAGAAGAAACGCCCACAGAGAAGGTGATGTCTCCTCCCTATTGGTCCGATATTAGTAATTGGCACATGGAGCACGAAACTGTAACTGGCCCACAGTGGGGAGAACGGAGCAGCGCCCAGGGATAATTGTAAGTGCGGGGACATCCCGGGCGCCGCTAGCTGCTAGTTAGTAAGGCCGGACAATGTAAGGTCCTGTCATTGGTGGCGCAGTGCGCCCGCCCCTCCTTCACCCCCCCGTCTCTCTTCACTGGCAGCGCAGCACAGGGGGAGGGAGAGAGCGACTCCTTCTCCCCCTGTGCGCCCCGCCTCCTCCGCTGCCAGCCGCTCTGCACAGTGTGGGGTCATAGGGCGCGCTTACCTGCACTATGACCTGACGGGTGACCTCGGAGCGGGGAGTAATAGCAAGTGCTGCCCTCCCACTCCGTGGTCACATGACACAAACGAATCCTCGAAGCAAAAAAATTGCATCGAGGATTTTTTTTTTGTCCAATTACTCGATTAAATCGAGTAATTGTTTCAGCCCTAGTCATAGGTAGATATTCCCCTTAGTTATTTCAATAGTGTATTAGTTTTACATTTTGGGGGCACACTTTTCTTTTTTTTTTTTTTTTTTTTTTTTTTAAACCATTATTAAAATTTCAACCAAAAACTGAGACAAAATAAAGTGTCCTGCGTAATTACAGGAGAAACCTGCTGCAGTGTCCTATCATTAGTTCAGGTGAGGTAAAGCAGCCATGTCAGTTCACCAGGCTCGTGGCTTGGAGAAGTCCCGGTATTATGCAATGCTTGTTCTGTGGAAGTCTACTGCAGATGTGGCGGGTGAAGAGAATCCATGGTGACTGATCCAATGCCCTCCTGTGTGGAATCACCCGCCATTCTTTACCAGCTTCTGAACAATCACAGGTGTCGCTTTATTTATACAACTAAAGTTCTCGCTGCCGAGGAGATGAAGGAGCATAAATCTGTTCTTCATGCTGGATCGGCAGGTTCTGCCAAGGTCCTGGTTTGCTTCCTTTTTTGTTGGCAGCAGTGGCAGAGCCTATGCCAGCTAGGGCAGCAGTCACATGAATGGGCCACAGGTCTTTGGCTGCTTTATAGGTGTTATGATCTAATGCTGATCTCAGGATCTGCAGCTTCCACATTTTAAGGGTCAGTTGGCCGGAGTGGATAAACTGGCTCCTAAAGTAAGGCTATGGTCTCATATATGCGGTACGTCGGAGACTCCGTTTGAGAGTAGCGTTACCAATGGCTACAATGTGTTCTCTTGCACACCTATTACTGAGGCAGTGTAAGGCACCATAAGTTAAGGAGGAACCGGACAACCCCCAGGGATCCACCTACAGTAACAAAGTGATCGTTATTTACCTGACAGATCCTGCTCCGACGCTTCAGTTCTCACAGCCAGGATCTGTTTACCGTGACCGGTGTAGCCAATCAATGACCTCTTCGATGGCGCACCACTGCGGCCTTTATAGGGGTTGTCCCACAAAAAATATTCTACAGTCTTCAAACCAGCACCTGGATCTGGATACTTTTGTAATTGCATGGAATTAAAAATGTTGTATAGACACTTATTCAGTAAAACATATCTTTACAGTGCCAGTTAATTTCTTATTTCTTTGACCTGCTCACATAGAAGGCTGCAGATGCTCAGTTTCATCCTTCAACCACCCCCTGAGCTGCAGCAGGAAAGACACTATTCCCACCCCCCGAGCTGCAGCAGGAAAGACACTCCCCCCACCCTGAGCTGCAGCAGGAAAGACACTATTCCCCCCCCCCCCCCGAGCTGCAGCAGGAAAGACACTATTCCCCCTGAGCTGCAGCAGGAAAGACACTCCCCCCACCCTGAGCTGCAGCAGGAAAGACACTATTCCCCCGAGCTGCAGCAGGAAAGACACTCCCCTCCCTGAGCTGCAGCAGGAAAGACACCCCCCCACCCTGAGCTACAGCAGGAAAGACACTCCCCCTGAGCTGTCAGCTTGCTATAAATCTAGCAGCGCAATGAATGTGGAGATCTCTGGATCTATGTGAGGTACATGGCTGGTTCTAGGTTTATTAGAGAGAGACTGTCGTGGACTATATGAGGTCTCGTTTTCATTTTTTACACTTTTAAGGTACTTCACACATAAATACGCAGTGTGGATGTACCAGCAAAGTGGATGAGCTTCTAAGAACTCCGAAGAGATCTGGTTTTGCAAACCTAGCTATTAAAGCTTCCTGTTGTGTACATGAAATAAACTGATTTGTGAGACATGCTTTTTGTCTCCTGCATCGGAATTTGCTTCCCTTGATAAGACCTGTCACTGTCACGTGCATCCTGATCCCATGTGAGGTGGCATGCCAGGAAACACATTCTGGTGGTAGCGTGAACTCGGGAGTTAAGAGGCTGAACACATAGTCTGATTAAAGGCTTACTCCGTTGGTATGAGCAGAATTACCCTTTAGTAACCAGAGGTTGCGTCTAGTGATATTTCAGAAATGTGCCTTTTCTGCAGCAGAGGGAACTGCTCACACCTCCCCGGCTTGTACTTTTGCTGCTGACCCCTAGAACTATTAAAAAATGTTTGCCAAATTGCTTAAAAGTAGATGTTACATGGAACATGTTATTCCGGGAACTGGATTCGGGTCGCATTGACCTGATATGTATTGTATGGTCATATGACAGATGTGTAGCATTCCGTGTTGTGCGCCGTACACTGATCCACTGCCAGGGGTCATAAACTTACCGTCTGAACAGTCACAAGATTACAGCAATTAAGCCTTGATTGGCCAAATGGCTGTCGCTCCAAAGTGCCACAATTGTAGACCTGCATAGGTCATCGTTATGGCTCATTTCTGCAGCCATATGCACAGCCTAATTGGGTGCTTTCTTTTGATGCGGACTGTAATAGAGCATACATAGGGGAGATGGGACTCGTCACGCAGACGTGTGAAAGAGTGTTCAGTTTCTCTTCAGCACCACCGCAGGGGAAATGAAGCATTACATTGTGCACATTGAAATCAATGGACTGTCCATGTTATGCCTGGACATGATGGGTCCTCCAGAGAGGGAGACTCTCTTTGTATCCCCCTTCTATTTACTCAGAATGCCATAGTAGGGTATTTAAACATGGCTTTTATGACCCATCCTTGGATCACTCTATAGGATTCCAATAAGTGAATTACCATGTAAACTGTCCACCTTCACAGCCAAATAGTTTTGAATTGTCTTAATGCAGATATGTCAAGCCTGTGGCCCTCCAGCTGTTCCAGAACTACAGCTCCTATCGTGTCCAGACAGCTATCAGGGCATGCTGGGAGATGTCGTTTTTCAACAGCTGGGGCCACACGTTTGACGCCCCTGTCCAAATGTATCTAGCTTTGTAATAAGGCTTAATTAAAAGTTTGGGGTCTACAACTCTACACAGACCTGTGCGTCTCCATGGCAACAGACACACCCTGTATAATGTGCTCATGCAGTCATACGTTCTTCCATTAGTTTCTAAATTTATGTTAATGTACATTGAGTGGGTTAGCAATGTGTTGGGGGCTGGTGGAAAACAGTATGACTGCAGGATCAGACTACAGAGGAGGACTTGTTTGTAGTCTGTTGCCATGGAGATGCCTAGCTCTGCATAGAAGCTGTACTGTCTGTATAAATAAAATGATGGGAGATTTCTAATAAACACCTATTGCAAAGCTACTTCAGTTTTCATTGTCTGTGCATTAATTGTGAAGGTGTGAAGTCATAGGCCTGTTAGGCGACAGTCATGGTGTATACCCCAGTATAACGTCAGTGCTGACCAGGAAAACCATGCTTTAGGGCTCATTTAGACAACCGTATTCATGTGTCCCCATCTGTTGTGCAATTTTGCGGAACTGGTGCGGACCCATCCATTTCAGTGGGGGCCGCAAAAGATGCGGACAGCACACAGTGTGCTGCCCGCATCCATAATTTCGTTCCGTGGCCACGCAAAAAAGATTATGGACAAGAAAAGGCATTTCAATGATAGGGCTGGCCGTGTACGTTCCGCATTTTTCGGACCTCAAAACACATACTATCGTCTGAGCCTAAGGGCTCATTCAGACGGCCGTATGCTGTCCGCAAAAATGCGGATCCGTTTTTTTTTGTGGATTAGATGCTGTCGCATTCACTTCTATGGGACCCTTTTCTTCCATTACACGGCTCAGCAAAAAAAATGAAACATGTTCTATGCTTGTCAGTGAAAATCAGGACATGGCCCTATTGAAGTCTATGGGTCAGCAAAAAAACGGAATGCAATCCGGGCTTCACTTTCCGCAAAAAAACGGATCCACATTTTTGCGGACAGCATACGGCTGTCTGGATGAGCCCTTAGTTTGGTAGCTGTGTTTGTTTTTGCCTGATGTCTTACACTTTATTTCGCACTTGACTTTTTTCCATCCTCAGCGTGTGCACTACATTTACATGGCCTGCAGCTATGGACATAAAAATCTCAGCTGTACGTCAGGAAGTTGTGACTAAACGCGACTTCTGCATCTATAAAAGGCTACTTTCACACTGCGTTTGGCGGTATCCGTCAGTGCTATACGCTGTGCGATTCCTCAGCACATACCACTAAAGAGGCCGCTGTCGGTCCGTCACCCATAGTCTTCCATTGTACGGGCACATACATGGCAAAGCACAGGCACTATTGCATAAAGCCCAATTATACTAGCTCGACTGGGCAATCCTATGGCCTCCATCTGTTGTATACATCAAAAATACACCCAGACATAGTTTTAAAGGACATCTGTCAGCATATTTGTACCTATGACCTGTTACATGTGCACTTGGCTGCTGAAGACGTCTGTGTTGGTCCCATGTCCATATGTGCCCGCATTGTGGAGAAAAATGATGTTTTAATATATGCAAATGAGCCTGTAGGAGCAATGAGGGCGTTGCCGTTACACCTAGAAGCTCCGCTTTCTCTATAACGGCGCGCCCCCTGCGTTTTGATTGGCAGGGCCAGGCATTATGATGTTTTCACTGTCTGGCCCTATCAAGGTCTAGAGGGTGCGGCAGTTACAGAGAGAGCGGAGCCTCGTGAATTCTCCAATTTTTTTGCTATGTAATTCTAGTGCATATTAGAGGAATTGGCACCAGGCGCTGTGAAGCTGCCGTGCCTCTGTGCTTAGCTCAGTGTCTGACAGACTGGTAGTGGGCGACACCTACTGCCATTTCAAAGACTAGAGTTGCTGCGCCGTGTATCCTTACCAACCAGCTCAAATGGCTTTCTTCACAGTATGTGGCACTAAGGTTGCTTTTACATCTGCGTTTTCAATTCCGGTTTTAATCGGTTCAGTTTTGTCCCCATTCATTATCAATGGGGACAAAACTAATCAGGATGTATTGGTGCCGGACACAAAACCGCTGCAAGCTGTGATTTTTGTCTCTCGTTTGCGAAATTGAACAAAACCAGAATTAACAACGCAGGTGCGAAAGTAGCCTAAGTAAAACTTAAAGGGGTTGTCTAACGAAAATATTCTGTATTTTCCAAAGTAGCACCTAGATCTGAATACTTTTAGTAACTGCACATGATAAAAAACATGGTATAGCCACTGCATGATTCAATAAAATCAATATGTATGGCGCCACCTGCTGTGCTTTTGCTTATTTCTTTGTCCGCCTCGTTGAGGTGGTCACACATGCTCCGTTTAGAAGCTGTTAGAGGGAAAGAGCTGCAGCTGAAAAGACACGCCCCCTGAGCTGCCAGGGGGGGAAGAAAATCTAGCAGAACAATTGGACCAGAGAATGTGGAGATCTCTGGATCCATGTGAGGTACAGGTACAGGTTCTAGCTTTTTTAGAAAGATGTTGTCATGTACTGTATAATGTGTGATTTTCATTTTTTACATTAATCATGGGGCCTTTAAAGTGCTGAGTATAAACGTGCTGTACCTTTAAATGTAACCTTACGTGGCAGTGTAAGGCGATCAAAGATGGCCAACTTCCTGGCAGCAGGCGCATAGCATAATTGAGTGAAACAGCCGAATAACCGGTTCTTTACGTCACAGTGAAATCTCAGCCGACAAAAGCTGCTCCTCCAGGTTTCTGCTCAGTAGTTTCAGAAACAGAGATGATGAATATAATGTATAGGTGACGCTTCCTGAGTGGTGACAGAGGCATCATTCAGGTGCAATGGCAGTACTATAGTGACTCCCCTTTCCAGTGTGAGGAAGGGCAGACGATACCGTAGCCGCCAGAGGACCTTACCCGTCTATTTTTTTGTACGCCTTGAACCCTAGATTATCTGTATGGATGCATAAAAGGCTAAGGCAGGTTAAAAGAGCACCTGTCAGCGGGATCAAACCCATTAAGCCAGTCATTCTGTCTGGTAGGGTTGACCCTGCTGATTAAAATGATATCTGAAAATCTGTTGGTGGTGTTCTTGAAAAACAATACTTTTATTCTTTATGCAAATATGGGCTTCAGTGCCCTGAGAGGTGTGGCCAACATCAGGAAGCTGAGGTGCAGAGAGGGGCTAAGCCCTGCCCCTCAGTGCCCACCCTGCACTTAAAGGAGTTCTTTGGGAATTAGGAAAATGAAAATACTTAAATATTACTTTAGTATAAATATATTCCCAAATACATTTAATTAGCTATAATTAATGGTTCATTTTGTCTAGGAAGCAATCATTAGCAAATAAAATGGCCACCGTCCTATTAGGACACACAAAACCTGTCCTAATCACACAGAAGGACAAGTTACTTCACAACACTGAGGTAAAGAGCTGACTCATCCTCCTCTGTTACTTGTCAGGGATTGTGATCCTGAATACAGTTTAATATGATGTTTAGCTGAATCTCTGGGGAATGGAGTTCACGAAGAGACATGAAGTACAGAGAGGACGGACAGGACAGACTGTGGTAATGGAGACTGCATACAAGAGCTGCTGCTCATTATCTACACTCCCACTATCCTCTCTGTACTTCATGTCTCCTAATGAAATCCATTCCTACAGAGACTCAGCTGAAGATCATATTAGGCTCCATTCACATGTCCGCAATTCTGTTCCGCATTTTGCGGAACGGATTTGCGGACCCATTCATTTCAATGGGGACAGACTATGTCCCGCCCGGGTCCGCAATTGCGGATCCGCACTTCCGGGTCCGAAATCGCGTTCCCGAAAAATATAGAACATGTCCTATTCTTGTCCGCAATTGCGGACAAGAAAAGGCATTTTCTATGAGAGTGCCGGTGATGTGCGGTCCGCAAAATGCGGAACGCACATTGCCGGTGTCCGTGTTTTGCGGATCCGCAAAACACACACGGACGTGTGAATGTAGCCTTAAACTGTATTCAGGATCATAATCCCTGACAAGTAAGAGAGGAAGATGGTGCAGCTCTTTAACTTGTCCTCCTGTATAATTAGGGCAGGTTTTGTGTGGACTAGTAGGATGGCAGCCATTTTATTTTTCCGAATGATTGCTCCCCTGACAAAACGAGCCATTATAACTAATGAAAGGTATTTGGTAATATATTAATAATGAAGTAATATTTAATTTTCTTAATTCTGGAGAACCCCTTTAAGCTGTTTTTTTATTTATTTTCAAACAAATGCCACAGCTTATTTTCACAAAACGGGTATTATTTTAACCAGCAGGTTTAACCCTACCAGGCAATATCCCTTACTTAATTGGGCTGATCCTGCTGACAGATGTTCTTTGACGTCAGTGGGGAGAGAGGAGAGGGCCACCACCAGACACTTCTGGCAATGGCAATCTCCCTAGAGAACAAAAGTATTGGGGTGTTGAAAGTGTACCCAATCCTTCACACGACCCCCCCCCCCCTTCCCCCAAGGCCATTGGTTAGGAGGGAGTCAAGAGGTCGCCATATACGTTAGTAGAGATGAGCGAATTCATATTTTTAAATTCGTTCACGCTTTGTTTGGTGGTAAAAGGTGAATTGCGTTATGGATTCCATTACCACCGGCCATAACGCAATTCTATGACGTTACCACCGACCATAACGCAATTCTATTTGCTCTATCATAATAGAAGTCTATAGCCTGCAAAACTGATCCTTTCCGTTTCCGTTATGCAGGAGAGGACTCCACTGCATAACGGAAACGGGACAGGTCCGTTTTGCAGCCCACAGACTTCTATTATGATGGAATAAATAACGGAATGCCTCTAAAGGCATTCAGTCATAGAATTGCGTTATGGTCCTGCAGTCAGGTAACGGAATCCATAACGCAATTCACCTTTTCCCACCAAACGAAGTGTGAACGAATTTCATAAGCGGAAATCCTCGTATCTCTAATTGTGAGCTCCATTGGGTACAGTGCTGCGGAGTATTTCGTCACTGTAACAGCAAGTAAAATAATACATTTACATGGGGTCCTTTAAGAGCCGACCCTGATCAACCTACTATTAATGATCCACAACCCCAGATCTGTCAATAGGGGGAGGTGGATTCTTCATTGTTGTCCCAAGCTTTCATATGCAGCCCAGTTAGAGTACAAGAGAGCACCATATGGGCTAGGCTGTGAACTGTCTTCTGGGTAGTAGGGGGTTAACTCCGCACCGCTCTGCCGTGCTGGGCCCTTTCCATGTCGGTATTGTTTCCAGTATTTGTTCACTTGCTGGAATATGCTATGAAATGTGATCCAGGTGAACGATCTTATTTGGACAGGTCTATTGAGCAGCAGCTGCTGCATCCGTCCTGCCTGGTGCTTACCGTCCCCTCCACCTGAAATGCACATCTGCCATTTCACCTGGCATCTTGTGGGAAGCAACACAAGCACATTCGCTGTCAATGACTGTATTTAATTATTTTATTGCTTCCATGTTTACTCCTGGGTGCTGCTGATCTGTTCTGCCACTGGTAGACTGTGTACAAATCGGCCTCCTTCCTCCCCTGGCAGCTCACCTGCCACTGGTAGACTGTGTACAAATCAGCCTCCTTCCTCCCCTGGCAGCTCACCTGCCACTGGTAGACTGTGTACAAATCGGCCTCCTTCCTCCCCTGGCAGCTCACCTGCCACTGGTAGACTGTGTACAAATCAGCCTCCTTCCTCCCCTGGCAGCTCACCTGCCACTGGTAGACTGTGTACAAATCAGCCTCCTTCCTCCTCTGGCAGCTCTGAAGGCTCTGCTCCTTCCTCAACAAGCGATTTCTATTTGCCTCAGCAGTGACATGTTCCCAGACAGCATATGACTGCTGAAGCCCATGAAAGGCTCCAGTGGTGTTTGTGACCACTGACAGAACATTACACCTTCGAACCATAAGGGACTTGGAAGTATCTGGGGTGGGAAAGGAGTGCTGGTAAACGGGTGACTGCTTTTTTTTTTTTTTATGTTAAACGGCATTTGGGCCTTATTTGTTTTCTACCTTTAGGTTTGTTGTTTTTATCCTTTTGTCTCCTAGCAAGCATTGGGAAAAACAGTTATTTGTGTTTTCTAGACTCCCCATTAGCTGCCATTTAATATCTGTGACCTGGTGGTCCAGACTACAGTCAGACCACTGTATTTCAGTTCTTCGGTTTTATTTAAGTAAGTAAAACATGACTGCTAAAACAGCGCCACACCTGTCCACAGGTTGAGTGCGGTATTGCAGCCCGGCTCCTGTGAAGTGAATGGTTCTGATCTGCAGTACCACATAGTGTGTGGACAAGTTTTTGGGAAGGAAGCAGCCATATTTTTTAATACTTGTTAACGGCCACTTGGAATTGCAGGTCAAACCACTGTATTCCTGCAAAATTGGGCACATAACGGTACAAATCAGTTTTAACGCTGTGAACCGGAGCAGTTTTCAGTCATGTATTACCTCCTGGAAATCGCGACCTGCAAACAGAGGGTCTGCAATGGCACTGACCATGTGCGCTCCATATCTCGGATGCGGACCCATTCACTCAAATGGAAGCACTACGGAGTGCTTACGTGGGATTTCAAACCACGCCTCAGAACCGCAAATAAAACATTTTTTTCGGGGTGTAGACTGAACCTTGCACATCGCGGACATTGGTACAGGGCTCACGCGTTCGTGTGGATGAGCTGTAAATATGGAGAAAAGAGGAGTATACTGGTCAGACGGACCTACAGCCATGACCAGTATAATGGACCTAATGCTTTGCAGTCACTTAGGTGTCATATGTACTGTGTGCAGTTGCCATTGCCTGTCATGGAGGAGGCAGCATGAACAAGATGTAAGGAGTACTGTCCAGCAACAAGCAGGGAGACTAACTGGTGACAAAACTGTGTAAAGCAAAGTCTTGCAGTATGTAGAGAGAAACTGGACAGTGCTTCAAAGAGGGGCACTGCACGAGACGCTGGGTATGTTCACTATGTGGTAAAACTAGGTGGTGGCCATTGTTTTGTCATCAAGCCAGGGAGAGAGAGACTTTTCTGTCATATTTCCTGTTCTTCGAGGAGAATACGGGTGAAACGACTGGTATGAATTCGGAATTGGTTGACAGGGTTATGGGGGAGGTTCCAGTCCTGGGTGTGGAGCACGGTTGCAGCCGGTCAGGTGTGAATGTCCTCCCTGGGGTGTGCCCACTGTAAATAATGGCCTACTTTCATATATCTCCTCATTCCAACCAAGAAGTAGTTCTACAGGTCATTCACTAGGGAACTACTTCTAGTCAGAAGGAGAGAAGTGGAACAGTAACCCGTAGCAACCAATCGTTTTTCAGCTTTCATTCCAATAAAGGTCTTCTGAAAAATGAAATCTGATTGGTTGCAGCGCCCCACTTTTCCTGTGCAATGGCCGATGTGTCTTTCAATTACTGTTACCTATCAGCCATCTCTCCCAGGCTCCTGAATTGTATCATTGCCTTGCTATGTGCAGTTTTGTCATTGAGGAGTTTAGGAAAGTTGCGTGTGACTGTGTGCTGCATTACCGCCTCGGTTCTGCCATGTACTTAAGTCCTTAAAGGAGTCGTGCCACTAATAAAACGTACCCATTGCTCAGCTCCCTCAGTGATCAGACCCTCATTATGAGAATGGGCATCCGCAAGCGCCACCAAACTACCCCATGAGGACGTACATGTGCGCCACTGCTCCATTCTCATGAGGCAGTTTGGCGGCACTTGCAAACCCTTGTTCTCACGAACACCGGGGGTCCCAGAGGTTGTACTCCCAGCGATCACTTATCCCCTGTCCTGTGAATGGGGGATAAGTGTTAATGTAACATAGTTTGTTAGGCTGAAAAAAGCCATAAGTCCATCCAGTTCAGCCTGTTAGGCCTCATGCACATTGCCAGTGCCCAACTGTGCCCGTATTGCGGCCCGCAAACAGCGGCTCCACAATATACGGGCACTGGCCGTGTGCACACCTCATCACGGATGCGGACTCCTTCACTTGACTGGTTCCACAATCTGGAAGGTGCGGTGCGGAACAGAGGCACTGACCCATTCAAGTTGAATGGGCCTGATTAGTCTGCGGCAGCCACACGGATGTTGCCTGTGCGTTGGCGACTGCAATTTGCGGTGCCCAGAGCAACGGCCGTTCCTGCAAGTTGATCCAGAGGAACGCAAAAAACCCCCGTGAGGGGGTTGATGGCACAATCCCTTTAGAGTGAATATCCACTCTTTAATACTGTTTTTAAAACTAAAAAGTTGTGTTGTAATCCGTTTTTAATATATTATTGTAACCCCAAAACCTCCGTGCAGAGACATGGATTTAAAAGCTAACATGCTGGCTGCCTGTGACTGCCACTTGGAGAAAGTGAATGACAAAGGGGGGGAGGGGGAGAAAGTGAATGACAAAGGGGGAGGGGAGAAAGTGAATGACAAAGGGGGAGGGAGAAAGTGAATGACAAAGGGGGAGGGAGAAAGTGAGTGACAAGGGGGAGGGAGAAAGTGAGTGACAAGGGGGAAATGAATGACAAGGGGGGAATGAATGACAAGGGGGGTGAGAGAAAGTGAATGACAAGGGGGTGAGAGAAAGTGAATGACAAGGGGGGTGAGAGAAAGTGAATGACAAGGGGGGTGGGGTGGTGAGAGAAAGTGAATGACAAGGGGGTGAGAGAAAGTGAATGACAAGGGGGGAAAGAGATTCACAAGACGGACCCCTCTGCCCTCTCCTCCGGACCCCTCTGCCCTCTCCTCCGGACCCCTCTGCCCTCTCCTCCGGACCCCTCTGCCCTCTCCTCCGGACCCCTCTGCCCTCTCCTCCGGACCCCTCTGCCCTCTCCTCCGGACCCCTCTGCCCTCTCCTCCGGACCCCTCTGCCCTCTCCTCCGGACCCCTCTGCCCTCTCCTCCGGACCCCTCTGCCCTCTCCTCCGGACCCTGTAATGGTTTCCACATGTCATGGCGGCCGCAAGTGGCGATCACTTAGACGGTGGCAGCATCTGACGTGTCATATAACCTATTGAAAAGGGGAAGCATTATGGGGGGCCCTATATACTCGCACATTATGGGAGGCACTTTGGAAAACAGGGGTAGGAACACTATGGGGGCATCTACTGGGGGCCCTATGTACTGGCATGCATTATTGGGGGGCTCTATAGAGAAGTGGGGGGGGGGGAGCACTATGGGGGCATCTATTGTGGGCTTTATGACGCGGCTCCGCCTGGCTCCTAACTTTTTTAGCTGGCTCCTAGATTCAAAGGAAATTTGTCAAGCCCTGAGTTAGGGTCTACTGACATTAGCACACCGCTAAGGTCATCCAGTTTAATAGAGTTAATTCTGGTGACAGAAACCCTTTAAGTTTCAGCTGTGCAGTGTCTGTGGAACATGGATGACACACGGAGAGCCAAAAACAGACACACGGATTCTTCACGGATGAATCCCTAGCCACTTTATCACGGATTTCATCATGGACACGGACGTGTGAATAAGGCCTTAGGGAGAATACTGTTCTCTTCAATAAGAGGGAACAGAAGTTATAACAGATGGCGTGATATCCGTGATCGCCTTTGTCACGACTTATTCTGTACCGGTCAGTAGTCTTTTTCTTGTTGGGTCTGACGTTGCCAATGAGAAGATGAAAGCTGAGCGTCTTGTTTCTTCAGTGTTTGGAGCCGCTGAGGTAAATGTTTGCTCAGCTAATTATACGTGTTGCGGGCACCATTTATTTGGACTGCACCGAGCCAAGTCTCCACGTTTTGGGTCACAGGAAGTGGCTGTTGTATACTCAGCCGGTCTGAGCGCTGCTTTATATTGCCTGCAGTACGCGGCTGTTTGACACCACAGGCTCCGCACTAATGATCTACAATTATTATGCGATTAGAGCGGTAATTACAGATTTGGCAGACGAGACACAACTTTTCATGTGCGGTGCAGATACACAAATATATTTCTCTGCTGCAGCTGAAGAAATGGAAGCGTGCGGGAAAAGCGACCTACCGTAACTAAAAGATAAGCCCAGGCAATGATGGCCGCCAGGTATTGGTGCTTGTCTGGTTCCCATGTTCACATTATCACAACCTGTCAGACTGGTCTGTTCAGACTCTGCCCTGACAGGACTTTCACATGTGGTGGTGCTGGTGGCCAAAGCCTCTCATTATAGGGCGTCTATGGGGAAAGTTTCTGGTTTTAGGTAAATAAATCATACTTTGGATTATTATTATTATTTTTTTCAGATAACTGCTTGCTGTCTTTGAATTGGAAAATCCAGAGTCTGGAAACTCTCACAGACTTAATACATATCCAATTTTCAGTCTGCAAAATATGGATACTTTCCATGCAGAACAGGAATAAGGTTGGGTTCAGACTTGAATGTTTTACAGCGCGTTCCTACGCGCTGTAAAACGCTCAACAGGCGAAAACCAATGTTTCCCTATGGGCATGGTTCTCACCTGAGCGTTTTACAGCGCGCACGAACGCGCTGTAAAACGCCCTACACCCAAAGAAGTACAGGAGCTTCTTTGGGGCGTATTGTGATTGACGCCACAGTGGTCAATCACACAAACGCACGTACGACGTTTCCTATATCCAAAAACGCAATGTAGTACGCGCGACAAAACCGCACGTAAAACGTGCGTATCAAATACGCTCAAGTGTGAACCCAGCCTAAGACTTGCGCTAAGACTTGCGGATCAGGCGCACGGATCCATGCAGTAGAAGCGTGCATGGCCCCATAGAGGTGAATGTGTCGGTCTTCTATACGCGCGCGTGCCTGAGTCCTTAGCTGAGGGTTTGTTACAATTATGTAAGCAGCTAGGCTTATGAATTCTGCCAGCACCATAGCAAACCATCAGTGGGGAACCTAATATTTGTTCATTGACAGCAAGCAGAGATTCTGAAAACTGTGGAAATTGCTTTCTGACACATGCTGGCTCAGCGTATGCCCAAAGGGCATATGCCGGGTTCATGGGGCTGGTGGCTACGTCTGGTGTGTGCGCCAGGAGCTTTCCCAGCACATGCCCCAAATATGAGGTAAAAATGATATATGAACACAGCCTTCATTATCTGTTTCTGAGGAAGCTTTCAACAACCAGTATGACTTCTCATCAACATGTCCGCTACCCGGCTTTCTGAGGCTTCTGAACAGACCTGCCAACTACGAAGTATTACTGTGTAATTATGCCCATTTTCCCTCCAGTAGGGTGAGTATCTGTGGGATCTTTAGCGTTTGTTCGCCTTCATGGTTGTTCTCTGAAATGGATATGTTAGAAACGCCTGATAGACCGTGGACCCTGTGAGTGTCTTTCAGTCTGCTCATATACACTGAGGTAAAGCCTCCACAAGTAATTGGCTTTTGTACAGCGGCGCCCTCTTGTGTAGGCTTATGGTTTTGCACCGGTTATTCGTTTTGTGCTGTTTATGTAAGCGTATGTAGATGGCAGTTTTTCAGATGTCCGAATTTTTCCTCTGTGTTTTAAGTTGGATACATGCTAGGACCTCATTATGTGGGGCTGAAGCGCTCGGCCCCCTATTTGATCAGTATTTATTGGTTCACCTAGGAGAGGTGGGTTTAGTGGTGTACAAGCCATAGACTTTCTGTAACCCCCTTCTCCACGCTGCTTGACTCATGGAGGGTCCACTGTAACTTTACATGCTTTCTTAGCAGAATGATCGCTACATAGCTAATATCTTTCAGAGCATTTTGCACCTTAAAGAAATTGTCCAGCTTTTTGGAGTTTAACTTTGAACCCCGCCCAGGTCACGTGTGCCACTGTAGCCTATGACAGGCCTCGGTGGTGACATGTCCCCAAGTGGTACGTCCCTGCTGGGCCTTGTGCCACTTGGGGACACATCACCACTGATGCAAGTCATTGGCTGCTGTGGTGCCCATGACCCTTAGAAGTTTACAGGAAGGGGACCGGAAAAACGCTGAAGGGAGCCAGAACGGAGCAGTGGGGTGCGGAGGAGTGTGATTTAAAAAAAAGAATTTCAACAGTCTGGGGCTGACCCTTAAAAAGTCCAAAGACTCGGACAACTCTCAAAATCAAACATCCGTCCTTCAAGTCCCTGTTTGTATATAAGTCAGAGCTGTGCTTTGCTAGGGTCATCCTATGAGCAGAATGTTGGCTTTACTTGGGCACACTGGCATTGAGCGCATGCTTCCACACGTCCGTAAAATGGGTCCACATCCGTTCCTCAATTTTGCGCAACAGTTGCGGACCCATTCATTTCCAAGCGGGACGGAAAAGATGCAGACAGCACACTATGTCCTGTCCGCATTTCCGCATCCGCACTTTCGTTTCCACAAAAAAATTTAACCTGTCCTATTCTTGTCCGCAATTGCAGACAAGATAAAGCATTTTCTATTATAGTGCCGGTGATGTGCAGTCCCCAAATTGCGGAACGCACTTTGCCAGTCTCCGTGTTTTGCGGATCCACAATGGACCTTAAGTGGAGTTGTTGCCCTGTTGTTTGTAAATGGCCCTTCGAGTGCATATAAGGCCGGACTACATCTACACCGGAGCATTATAAATAAGTGATGAGGCTTGTGAGAAGCATTTAAGGACGTTTTAAAGTGATGCAATGTAAATGGTTCCTGGAAACCTGGCTTATTACATCCTCTCTTCAGCCCTCACTTTCCAGGAATATCCAGCCACTCCACACACCGCAAGATTACCATCCGTCTGCTGGGACCAGCAGCCACATATCACGTTATCACTGGCCGGCATTGTATAAAAATATTAATAACAGCTAATGCAAGAATCAGACCCGTTCTTCACAGATCTATTGATGAGGTCCAAAAGGTTCTGATTGGTCACAGATGATAATAATGATGATGGGCCCCATGCACACGACCACAATTTTGGCCTGCATCCGATTCACATTTTTTGAGGATCTGATTGGGACCTATTCATTTCATGTCTGATTCTGGGCTTGCAGAATGGGAAAATGGGGTATGCACACGGCCAGTATCTGTGTTTTACAGACCCACAAAAACAGACATGGTCGTGTGCATGAGGCCTTAGGGTCCTTTCACACTGGCGTTTTTGTTTTCCGGCATAGAGATCCGTCGTTGGGTCTCTATGCCGGAAAAATCCTGATCAGGATCATCCCCATGCATTCTGAATGGAGAGAAATCCATTCAGGATGCATCAGGATGTCTTCAGTTCAGGACCGGAACGTTTTTTGGACGCAGCAAATACAGCAGCATGCTGCACTTTTTGTTCCGTCCAAAAATCCGGAACACTTGCCGCAAGGCTGGATCCGGAATTAATGCCCATTGAAAGGCATTAATCGGGATCCAGCATTAAGCTAAACGTCGTTTTGGCGCATCACCGGATCCGACGTTTAGCTTTTTCTCAATGGTTACCATTGCAGCCAGGACGCTAAAGTCCCGGCGGCCATGGTAAAGTGTAGTGGGGAGTGGGGGAGCAGTATACTTACCATCCGTGCGGCTCCCGGGGAGCTCCAGAGTGACGTCAGGGAGCCCTACACGCATGGCTCACGTGATCCATGGGCATGGGGCGCTCTGACGTCATTCAGGAGCGCCCCGGGAGCCGCACGGACTGTAAGTATACCGCTCCCCGTTCCTACTATGGCAACCAGGACTTTAATAGCGCCCTGGCTGCCATAGTAACCTGAAAGCATTTCGAAGACTGATCAGGATCCTGATCAGTCTTCTAATGCTTCAGGCGACTTGCGTTCTGACAAGTCCGGCGGGACGGAAGTGCCTGCCAGATCCTCAGAACGCAAGTGTGAAAGGACCCTACATTCTGACAAATCTATCATCTAGAACATCCAATAGGGAGGGAACTTTTTCTGAGTTCATCCTGGTCATGACTAAAATACCAAAACCGCAGTGAAGACCGACTCAGGAGAAGACAAGTATAAAGGGGGGGGGGAGGGTGTTACACTCTGAGATTTGAGTGAATTTATGGGAAAATTCTCAACATCTCCGATTTTAGATTCACAGAATGTTTAGCAAAGGTGCAAGTACACTGCCTATGGCAGGGATGGGCAAACTGCGGCTCTCCAGCTGTTGTAAAACTACAATTCCCACCATGCCCTGCTGTAGGCAGTCTGGGTATGCTGGGAGTTGTAGTTTTGCAACAGCTGGAGAGCCGCACATTGGCTATCCCTGGCCTATGGTGATGGAAAGAACCAATGGAGCTGCTATTGTGGCTGTAACACAAGCCAGCCTACCTTACACTTCTTATGGCCTACAAGATTTCTTCTCCATTCCCATCCAAAGCCAAGTTCAGAATTCTTTTGGCTTCCCGCAGTGCGTTGTGGAAGGTTAGCTGACACTCAGCCAGTCATCACTAATCATCTACTTTCACACACTCGTTTTGGCTTTCCGTTTGTGAGATCCGTCATGGGCTCTCAGAAGCGGTCCAAAGCGGATCAGTTTTGCCCTAATGCATTCTGAATAGAAAAGGATCCGCTCAGAATGCATCAGTTTGCCTCCGTTCAGTCTCCATTCCGCTCTGGAGGCAGACACCAAAACGCCGCCTGCAGCGTTTTGCTGTCCGCCTGACGAAACAGAGCCAAACAGATGCGTCCTGGCACACAATGTAAGTTAATGGGGATGGATCCGTTTTCTCTGACATAATCTGGCACTATAGAAAATGGATCCGTCCCCCATTCACTTACAATGGTGTTCATGACGGATCCCTCATGGCCATAGAAGACATAATACAACCGGATCAGTTCATGATGGATGCAAACGGTCGTATTACTGTAACAGAAGCGTTTTTGCAGATCCATGACGGATCCGCAAAAAACGCTAGTGTGAAAGTAGCCTAAGATATTAGGACACATTTTTTATTGTAAGTCTTAGGGACCATTCACACGTCCGCATAATGGGCCCGCATCCGTTCCGCATTTTTGCGGAACGGGTGCAGACCCATTCATTTTTAATGGGGCCGCAAAAGATGCAGACAGCAAAAAAAATAGAACATGTCCCGCAAAAAAACAGAACATGTCCTATTCTTGTCCGCAATTGCGGACAAGAATAGGCATTTTCTATGAGAGCGCCGGCCATGTGGATCCGCAAAACACTTACAGACTTGTGAATTGACCCTTAAAAGCAGATTTAGAGGTGATTGAATTATAAGTTTGAACTTTCAGAAAAGGGTAATTTAAAAATGTCTTTGCTTTACTTATTTGGTGCCTATATTAGCTGAAATCTTAATAAAGGGGCTCTCCGGGAATGATTTAAAATGGCCTCTAGAAACCTGCCCTAGAATGTAAGCAGGACTGGTTGCCTTCACTTTCAGAGTTGCCTAGGGGTTTAGAGGTGGGACCGCACTACGCGCTATGCTCTGGCACCTGCATATACTACATATTGGTGAGAGTTCCTGTCAGGCTGCTCAGCCATGATGGCATATCGTAGGCAGGATCCCATCATTACCATCTATTGTAGAGCAGTGTGGTGAGATCTGCCCCCTCACCTCGCTTGGCAGCTCTGCAAGTGGGGGCCACCAGTCCTGCTCTCTTTCTAGGACAGGTTGCTGGTGGGCATTTTAAATAATTTCCAGAGAACCCCCTTTAAACATGGTAATACACAGGAGGTCTATTATATTAAAGGCCTAGAACCCCTTTATTCACCCCCTTACCCTGGTAATAAGGGGTTCCCTTCAGGTTAGCCATGCTGTTTATGAACATGTATGCCTTTTACTCATGTATATGTAAGTACAATGTCTGCGCTGAGGCTGGGTTCAGACTTCAGTGTTTTACAGCGCGTTCCTATGCGCTGTAAAACGCTCAACAGGCGAAAACCCATGTTTCCCTATGGGCATGGTTCTCACCTGAGCGTTTTACAGCGCGTACGAACGCGCTGTAAAACGCCCTACGCCCAAAGAAGTACAGGAGCTTCTTTGGGGCGTATTGTCGCGCGTCCCCCATAGGGATATATAGCGCACGACGTGCGATTTTTACTTTTATTTTCACAATGCGAAAATAAAAGTAAAGATAGAGCGTCGTTCGCGCGAAGCGGGACGCGCAGGTGTGAACCCTGCCTGATTGTTGGGCTTGACCAGATTCATGGAACCTGTCTTTGCCCATAGCATCCAATTACAGCACAGATTTCATTTTTCAAAACCAGAAGCGAAAAGCCTACTGTGATTGGTTGCACAATGCAGACAGTATTGCTTTTGGACCCCCCTCCTTTCACCAAGCCAATCACACTGCCATTAGATCTGTGTGTAAGGGTGCCCAGGGGCTAATTTGAAGCCCTGTGCCGGCAGGCCGGCTCTGTGTTTCTGTGCAGCTTCATGGTTCTGGTGGGCTGTGACTGTGGGGGTCTCTGGCTGGGGCATGCCTGGGTTATATAGTAATATATGGAGCGGATATGGCCCAGTGTAATGAAGCTTGGTGTATTGCTAATAATTTATCTTCCTTGCAGTCAGAGGTTTCCCGCAAGGCATGCTTGTCTCCAGGTTCAGACGCTGAATGTGCTTACATACAGAAAAACCTTGTCAGTTTTGTGGGTCTCCCACAGTGCGGAGGGTTTACTAGTCTCCCAGAACAGGGTCAGAATCCATATGCTCAGGAGCCCACTTGTGCGCCCCCCCTCTTTTATTTTCAGTCCATTATTTGATTTATTTCCTGTCACATGAAACTAATTCTTTGAGACGTGAAGCTGAGGGGGTGCCAAAGAACTGCCATTGCAGCCTGCTCCTTCCTAACCCCCCAAAAATCTCCACATGATTTCCTACTAAGAGGCCCCAACTAACCCGCGAGGTTAGCGCCTCCCTTCTTCTTAGCTGTGTATCCTCCAATATCACATCAGTATCAATCACCCAAGGTTTTATGCTAACAAGGTCCTCAGCCTCCTCCCAACAAGTCCTCCACATCTGGACGTAAATTCCTTCCTTGCACCGAGGTCACAGGGACCCTGGGTATGGCACAGAATGAGGCCTGAGCTTTACATGGGAAAGGAAGAGAAGGCCTGGGGTCCCCTCCTTCCAAGATGTGTTTTGGATTTAATTGCTTTGGATTAGAGCCACATACAGTTTGGTTTTCTTAACTCCATGTCCGCTGGGTGATCTTAACACTATGAGAATCTGGTAGTCCTTGGTTTGTCATTTTCTGCCAGGTTCTTACCAGCTCTGTTCAGCTCTTTCTTATTATCTATTTCTCGGGGAAAGCTGGGTGACAACTAAACCATTATCATGTAGCTTCACGACTCCTGCCTAGTAGCGCAGTGATACATCCCTGGGTGCAATCGTCCTTGATGTGGACACCTAAATCATTGTTTCTGGGCAGCAGATCGTCCTGTGTAAACTGTCTGCTGCTCAGAAGCAATGAATCTGTACGAGTCATCCCACACCCTCATACAGTGGAGGCGATGGCTGCATGTAAATGTAGATCTCACCTCCTCGGACAAGCAGGCAATTATTGGGAAGGAATAGCTCTTTCCAATAATTGTCAGCACATAGAAATGCACCAATAGACTAAAGATGCTTCAGAGCGTAAGGGCTCCTTCAGACGGCGATATTTTGCCATCAGCCCCCAGAAGATGCGGACAGCACTCCGTTCCATGGCCCCGCAAAACAAATAAAACATGTCCTATACTTGTCAGTGAAAATCGGGACGTGGCCCCATTGATGTCTATGGGTCCCCAAAAATGCAGAATGCAATCCATATTTTTGCAGGCATTTTGAACTGACCGCAAAAAAAACGGATCCTTATTGTTGCAGACCGCAGAAGACATACGGCCGTCTGAGCGACATCATTCAGCAGAGAAGACGGCAGATTAGCCTTATTGAATGGGCTTGATCCCTATGTGGGTCGGCAGCACATAATATCAGCCTCGGAAATCTGCTGTGTCCGACTTATCGAGATATCAGTAGCTCTTTATTCCTCACTTAAGGGGGTTGTCTCTCTAGGACATTTGGACCTCATAGTGGCAGGGTTCTACTGATTGATCTCCCGCTATCTTCCTCTGGAGGACCATAGGACCATGTGTGAACGAGCTCCGTGTAATACCACATTCTTCCTGCAGGGGCCACCACAGCTAGCAGACCCGTGGCGATAGTCAGCGGGTCCTCGTTTTGAAAAGGGGCCGTCCACCCGTTTCTTCTTATATGAGCGCTCTTGTTACTGTCCTCCAGTACAGATACTTGGCTACGAGTTGTGTGTTCATTACTGTATAGCACTCCTTGCCAGTGAGAGTGGAGTACTGTGCCCCTGCGGGCATCCTGCTACCCGAAATCTCTACCTCCTCAGTATGATCGTTTTCTTCTGACCACAAGCCATTTATGGTGGTTTATTTCCAAGGGTGATGTGATCCCTGGTCTCATTTGTATTCGAGCTCCTAATAGAATAGGAGGGGAAAGCCTCCTCTCCGCCAAGTGAAATGCATTTTCAGGTGTCCTTAGGGTATCCGCAGTACTAAGTGCGTCCCGTCCCCGTGCTGTAGAGGCAGCTCATTAAGGAGCCCAGCGGTGTCATTATTAAGTCTCTGTGTGCGGCTCAGGACTAATGCTAATCACCACTGTTTTCTCTCTTTTTTTTTTTTTATTTGCAGCACCAATGTGGTGATGAATTATTCAGAGATCGAGTCTAAGGTTCGAGAGGCGACCAACGATGACCCCTGGGGACCTTCTGGGCAGCTCATGGGAGAGATAGCCAAGTAAGTAAGGGCTGATTTCCCGCGAGGAGGGAGACAATTCTTACTAGCTGCAACTTCTAGAGGAGATGGCGGGCAGAAGCAGGAAACTTTCTTCACCCATATACTCTGAACAAGAAGAGCATTTCTATTCTATGCACAGTCCCACAGGTTGGGCTGATCCTGATGTCTTCCAGCCATTGAGTGTACATCAGTTTACCTGCCGTGTGTTCACCGCGCACGCGCCACATCTTTCATGTAGTCAGTCATTATGTCATAGGTACATGTTCTTTGTAGTCCAGATATCATGTGTTTTTAAGCGTTAGGGCTCATGCCCACGAACGTATTTTCTTTCCGTGTCGGCTCCATTTTTTATTTTATTTTTTATTTTATTTTTTTGCAGCCCATATGCGGAACCATTCATTTCAATGGGTCTGCAAAAAAACGGAAATTTCTCCATGTGCATTTTGTTTCAGTATGTCCGTTCCGCAAAAAAATAGAACATGTCCTATTATTGTCTGCATTACGGACAAGGATAGGGCTGTTCTAGTAGGGGCCAGCTGTTCCGTTCTGCTAAATACGCTCGTGTGCATGAGCCCTCAGTTGTAGTTTTGCAACATCTAGACGGCTGCAGGTTGAGCACCCCTGGGCTAGGCCATCACTATCTGGTTGGCAGGAGTCGACACGCCTCGTCCCTGACGATCAGTTTTTCTGCAGCAGCTATAGCGCCAGAACTACACAGCTCCATCCATGGACGGAGCTGGTTACTGCAGCACTGCTGCCATTTACTTCTCTAGTGTGTGGTTCTAGAGCCACTGCAGAACAGCTGTCCGGTCCGTTTTTTTTTGCTGATAGGATGCGGACCCATTCATTTCAATCGGTCCGCAAAAAATGCGGACAGCACCGCATGTGCTGTCCGCATCAGTAAGTGCGTTCCATAGCCCCGCAAAAAAAAAATAGACCATGTCCTATTTTTTTTTCTAGTTTTCGGACAAGGATAGGCATTATTACGATGGATCCGCAAAAAATAACTGAACCGCAAAAAAAAAACGGATGCCATACGGAACGCCACCCGTTTTTTTTTGTTTTTTTCAGATCCGCAGTTTGCGGACTGCAAAACACATGCGGTCGTGTGCATGTGGCCTAAGTTTGAGATAGTGGGGAAGCTCTTTTTTCCCTGATCTCTATATTTGATGCCCATGTACCCTTGAAGACTGCTTTCACTTAGAACTTGCAGACATTTGGGTTTTAGGGGTTCTCTTCTATGAACAGTCCCTACTTCTTAAATAGCAATAGCAAAGTGTTTCCACCGTGATGAGACCCCCTTAGAATCGTCAGTTATCTGTGGGAAAATCTGGCAGCGAGTGTTCATTTACCTACAGCGCCACCACAGGGGAAATGAAGTATTACACATTGCTTATCAAATAAAGGGGTTGTCTGTGTGATGCAGGACAGGTCTTTCTTGTAACAACTCTCCACTGTGGCCGTTTGATGACGACTCTGAGCACTCCCCCTCTTAACTCAATATTCCCTAATAGGGTACGTACAGTCTCTAAACAGTTTAACCCCTTCCCAACATCCGCCATACATGTACGGCAGATGTTGGGGCTTTAAAGATGGCTCACACAATTTATGAGGTTGTATCGACGTCGCGTGTGCCATTCGGTTACTATGGCAGCCTCCGGCCCTCTGAAAGAATCCGATACCTGCCAGTGGGAAGTTGTGAAGAGCCCTCCATAAGAACATAACGGGTCGCCCATAGACTGCAAGGGTACTTCATTGGAGAATCGATCAGATGATCGCATGTTCAAGTCCCCTATGGGGTGTTCCTCTTTCCCCATATTAAAAAAAAATAAATAGTCTCAAAATGCCCAAACTGTTAAAATATAAACACCATAATGGAAAAATAAATCAAAATGGCCAATTCGCAGTTTTTTTCTTTTTTTTTCCGTCACTTCACCTCCTCAAATAAAAATTGAATAAAATTGATCAAAAAGTCATAAACACCCCGCCAAAAAATGAGCCCTCACACAACTATGTAGACCTAAATGTGAAAGTTATGGGGGTCAGAATATGGCAATGCAAAGGGAAAAAATGCATTTTTTCCAAAGTTTTTATAAATGTGATATTGTTGTAGGAGAATGAAGGTAACAGGTCAGTTTTACCGCATAGGAAACAAAAACTGGTGGAAATGGGGGTGGGTGGGTTCTAATTCTGCCCCATTTGGCAGCGTGAGGAGCTCAAGATGATATGCAAGTCAGTATTTTCCTTTGCTGCCTTTTTGTTTAGCTCTAGTGTTGGGTGAACTTGTATTTTAAGTCCTGTGTCCAAAGTTCGGGATTCTTCGATAACCCGAACCCGAACTTTGGACGCAGAACTTAAAAAACACTATTTAGCTCCCTTAGTGCAGAGCTGTGAACTGTGACTGCAGTTTGGCTACTGTGCCCAGGGGGAACTTGAGGTAGTCTGAGACACGCCCCCTGTCTTGCCGTTGCTACTCTTACCCCCACCCCCTGCAGCACCGCCTCTGTATGTAAGAGGCTCCCCAGGACGTCCCCTGCATAGAGAACAGATTTCTTATACAGCAAAGACAGAATGCTTATAAAATAAAGATTACTAATCCTCCGGTGGTGATCCTGGAAGCCCGCTCCAAATGTCAGACCCCTGGTGCACATTAGGCAGTTTCTTAGCAGTTTCCTTCAAATATGTGTGGTGATAAAAACAATCATGTTGCAGGAAGCAAGGAGCGAGGTCACCTCTTAAAGGTAGGTTTGTTATTACTGTAGCCACTTAGCTGCAGGAGACTGATATATGACTGATGATTCATAACTCGCTGCGCAGGGCGGGATGTCATCGGATCAGAAATGTGGGATGGAAACAGTGGAACTCCTCATTTCATGTGTTAGAAGCCCGCTGGTGTGTTACTGAGGAGCACCGCAGTGCCTTGTGTTCAAGCTCTCTTCTGCCATCTAGAGGATGTGGAGGGTGGAGCAGCTAGACGATGAACTGACGTCTGGGTATTCGCCTTCTATGTTTCAGGGCCACCTTCATGTATGAACAGTTCCCAGAGCTCATGAACATGCTGTGGACAAGAATGCTGAAAGACAATAAGAAGAACTGGCGCAGAGTTTACAAGGTAAGGAAGGAAAGTACTGTCCGCCGGCTGTGTTTTCTTGTGTTGGCTTGTGGCACAGTTAACGGTACAAAGGGTAAGTTTAGAAATCTTAAGAAATCTGATTGGCTGCCATTGTGTGGTGACTTTTGGACATGGCAAAGGTTTAACGTTTCCAAATTGTGACCAATAACTTCAGCAGAGTGTGCCAGTTGTGAAAGGTGGTGATAAGAGCAAAGACTGGCATTGCCCATAGCCGCCGGTCATGTCTTTGGCATCCTAACATTGTATATAAATGAGGCAGTAAAGGGCATTTGCTAGTTTTTACACCACTATTGTGGTGTAAAAAAGTTGCAGATTATGGCTCCCTTTTCTATAGCGTCAGAAAAAGGGGGCGGCCTTCGCACAACCCACCGAAAACTGTGATGCAAGGCCTGCCAGCGATGCGACTAATTTATTAAGAGGACTCTGCCTCTCATCTTGGTGCAGAGAGATCAAGGCTGGTATATGTATTTTTTATTTTAGAGTTTTTTTTTTTTTTTTTTTTTATAAGAAAATGCATCTCCTGCTTTCTTAGACTTATCTAGACAACATTCTGATGGACATTTATTAAACCCTTAACGCCAGGTGTAAAATAGTTGCAAATTTTGGAAAAGGAGGAGGGGCTTAGCGGAAATTAGAGCTGAAGTCTATACCAGCCTGTAGCTGGCGTAGACTTCAATATCTGGCGCACAGCAGGGCTTACGTCAGTGGAGGGAGATCAGAACTGGCATACACCAGCTTTGATAAATGTCTCTCGTCATGTGGCTGCCCATTTATTTTTCCGCCATGTTTTCCACCGCCACAGGAGGAAGTCTCTGACCATTATCAACTTCACTCTGTGATCCCCAGGGATTTCATGAGCCATCAGAATTTTTCAGCCACTTCCATTTACCAGGGTGGATATATTTTCTTACTTGTTAAAAAGAAACCTGTGACTGGCGCAGGCGCCTTACGGTTGCGGCATTTTATTACGTATTCTATGTTATGGATATAGCTACTGCATACTCACAGCGCTGTACACAGACTTTAGTCTTCAGTCCCTTTTCCCCTTTGCGCCTCCAAGTCTACGTTCCCACATAGACTATGTTGGTAGAAAACGAATGCGCTGGGAAAGCTGAAGTGAAGCCATAGGCCTTTGGCAGGTTGGTATGACCGGCAGACTGCACGTGCCTATACAGTGGCCCACTGCCCACCCCCCAAAAAAAGAAGAAAAATGGATGCGGCCTGTGATTACTGGCTTCATATTCTGCAGAGAGAGCGCAGCAGTGTGCAAAGCAGCGAGTGACGGGGAAGGGTAAAAAATGTAGTTCCTCCCCGATTAAAAGTTTACCTTAAATCTCCTCCGTATTGCTGCGCCTGTTGTAAATCCATATACACCTTGTATTTTCTGCTCATCGCTCCTTTAATCTTCCCAATCGGTGATTGCTCCCTAAGCCCACACGCCTGTATTGATTCTGCTGATGGCCTCACCACTCACACAACCCTACTCGCATTATTTATGGAGAGCCGCTTTGCAATGTGGGAGCAGTACAGTTGACATAGTGGAATATTTTGCCTCCCTGCCCCCCCTCCTCTGTCTACATATTAAATAATTCTGCCGGTATATTTTCTACCCACACATGCTCTGCAGTTTGATGTATGCTCTGCAGCAGATGCTGTGCTCAGGGTGACGGGAAGCAGGAGGTTGGGGATGGCAGCCTGTAGGGTGCACGCTGCGCTCTCTCCCTGCGCTCCCCGGAGAGCTGTAGCTGTTAATATTTAATGCCTTCACATACACACGAGTTATACATCAGCCTCTCTTCTGAGGATTAGCTGCCGGGCTCGTCCAGGCTCTCTCCTTTTATTACCAACGTTCCTCACAGTTTTTTCTTTTTTTTTTTTTTTTTCTGCAACTAAATCTCCGTTTCAATAATCAGAATCGGGAAGAGGAGAAGTGACAGGAACTGACTTTGAATTGTGGTAACTTTGCTTCCACTGCATACGTTCTTTCATGCACCCATCACAAGCTCAAGGATCCTTTAAAGGAGGGGTATTTGTCTTATTTAATAAGCAGTCAGATTGCATTTATGGACTCATTTCACAGTACAAGGGAAGGTTGGAGAACTGCCAGACTGCTGTAGATCAGGCATTGCATCGAATCGTGTGAAATTGGGAGGCGTTGTAAGAGAGGGGAGTAGGGGCTATGCACTTTTGTGAAGCCAAATTGACTCAGTGACTTATTGCTAGGTAGCTACTTAACTGGCTGCTGCAGCTTGGCTTGATGACGGATCAACTGCCCGGATCGGAGTAGAATCCAATCCCAGCAGTTCCATTGGGACTGCAGCTGTGGATTACAGCTGTTCTCCTGGCAGTGAGCGCTTGGGTACAGTGCCGTCCAATCACTTTAGTAATAGAACCGCAAGGTGCCCCAACGTCCTACTTACCTTAGGACCTTGACTGCCTATTAGAATGCGGTAGGTTGTTAAAGGTTTTTTTTTGTTGATGATTGGTCATTACGATAGATTGGTGAAGGTCCAGCTTGCATCATTGACTTGTCACTCACCCGAACGCCATTAAGATTGGTGGAGGTCCAGTTTGCATCACTGATGCCAGTCAGCTGATTAGAGAGATTGATGTGGTGCCACGTCCCCTTCATGGTTTTCCAGGCACACCCCCATACTTTCGGTAGTGGCTGTGCCTGGTATTTTAGCTGACTGGATTTCTGTCCCCCTCCAATAATGGTACTGAGCTGAGGCACAGCCACAGATTTGCAGTTGCCACCTAGATTTGAGTCTGTGCCTATCTTTAGCAGGTATCTCCACTAATATGGTTTCATCCGCCCGCTCCATAACTCACAGGTCCTGCTATAGCGCAACCATGTTTATAATGGCAGAAGATCTTGTTAAATTACTTGCATCTGGGAAACTAAATAAAAAATGACTTTCTATGGCGGTGACATTCCTTGTGGTGACCTCTGTGTAGACGTCTCGTTGCCGACCTCCCCTGCGCCGTGAGAGGACTTAAATACTTTTTGCCATCTGTGAGTATTGAGCCATTTTTCATCCCATCTGTATGTTGATTATTAAGCACAATTGAGCACATGCTCCGACTTAGATCCCCCACACTTCTCTCCAGTCATGTGCGCTTCCATTTGGTAGAAGAGTCAATTGGAAGCATGACCTGCTCCATAATTCACATTTAATGGCTTTTGTGTCTTTGTCCCATATGCTTAACTCCAGCGAATCCCGCAGAATGTGCAATTACAGCTCTGCTTTCGGACAAGTGAAATGAAAGCTAGAGAGTGAGAGGGTTTTTATGAGCCTTTAAAACCAAAGTACTGTCTGAGGATGATGAGAGTATTTGGTGATAACAGACCAGGATTGAGATGTTCTAATCATGTCTTGTCAAAAGCAGAAGAAACAGCGCCACACTTGTCTATGGGTTATGCCCGGTATTGCAACTCATCCCCACTGAGCTACAATTACCAGCCTGAATGGCAGTACCAGATCCAGGCCTTGGACAAAAGTGGAGGTTTTTCTAAAGAACAAAATAATCCACTCATTTTCTAATCCTGGACTTCTTTAAAGTGGACAAAATAGGGCAGCATTCTGGATCTTTTTGTCTGGTAAAACGCTGAGCAACTTAAAGGGGTTTTCCGGGCTATTACTATTGATGACCTACTCCCAGGATAGACCGCTGATCTGATAATGAGGACCTATCCTGAGGATAGGTCATCAGTAGTAAAAACCCGGACAACCCCTTTAATGGAAACCTAATAGACCGCATCATAGTCAGTGGGTTCCATCTGTCATTGTCTGTTTCAGTTACGTGTCTACATTTCTGATGACTTACAATCCTTGTGAAACCAGACTAAGTCCTCTTTCACACGGCCGTAGGTGTCACGTGCCCGTATTGCGGATCCGCAATACACGGGCACAATTCCGTGGCCACTCCGCATCACGAATGCGGACCCATTCATTTCAATTTGCGGCACGGGTGCGGACGAACATTGCCGACGCGTGAATGGGGCCTTACAAGCTTTCAGTATTCATCCCTCATAACCACAGCTAAGAGGGCCTGCATACTATGCCAAGCATTCAGCTGAACATGATATTTGGGAAGAATATTGTGAAGAGAGCCTTGTCTGCTTTTCTCAGCCAATGAGCATAACGTAGGACACTTCTGGTAATGCTGATTTCGTGACGGCAGTTGACTGACTTAAGGTCCTGCTTCAGCAATAGCTGTTTCACTGCTGCCCATTAGTGTCTTTTTCAGCTGGATGCTAGGCAAAGAAAAAGTAGGAGCTCATAGTATCAGCCAGTTTGACTCTTCGTGGAGATCTTCGTGAAAATGTTGAAGTTTCTGTGGACTGACCAATTACCCTTTGAATCTCTTTCATATTAAGGTGGTGCTAATTTTCTCTATTTTCGGTTCATGTACACCGTGCAACATGACTGCTTCCAATATGTGGAGGGGGCTGACGAACTTCCTTAAAATTCACCCGCCCTAATGTCTGCAGATATCATTCAGAAAAACGGTTTAGTCTAGTGATCTATAATGTGGTCACCTTTTATTGGTGGCCTGTGGTTACTACCAAGCCTTCTGGTCTCTGTGAATTGCATGTCATCAGGAATATGGCCAACCATGTAATCCCTGTCATAAGGAATGATGACAGATCATACCCATCCATCTAACCTGGGTCACACATATGTATGGAAATTGGGGCAGACATTCTCCACTCCGGAATGGCTGATACCAGGGAACAACCGAATGCGTTGAAGTTCAAACTGATTTCCTAGAAGATAGAATTTCAGTTCAGTGTCTTTTCATGCTCAAGACCATTGTAAGAACTAAGATAGATACAAACATCAGAATGTTAGAATTTAGCAGGTACAAGCAGATGAACTTTAAAGTCTATGGAGACACAAATATTTTTTCCACTCGGTCTTTATTAAGAATTTTCAGCAGTTTTTGGGATACATGCAGTTAAAAATCCTGAGTTCCATCAGCTGATGGCTCATGTGAAGCCTTATTTCTGATCTCCTGACCTCCTAAACACTAACACTATAGCTAAACTCTTATCAAACTGATATGAATATGGCTTAAATGAGTGTCTGAGGTCAAGAGATGAGGCTTCGCATGAGCTTTCAGCTGACAATTCAGGAGGGACAGTCTGCAAATAAACAGATTTTTAACTGCATGTATCACAAAAACTGCTGAAAAATTATAATAAAGACCAATTGAAAAATATATATTTTTAGCCCAAAATGAGTAAAATGTAAACATGAAAAAAATCCCCTGATATTGTCCATAGCCTTTAAAGGGCATCTTTCAGCAGATTTGTACCTATAAAACGGGCTGTCCTGTTGTATGTGTGCTTGGCTGAAGGCATCTGTGTTGGTCCCATGTTCATATGTGCCCACATTGCTAAGATCAAGTTTTAATATATGCAAATGATCCTCTAGGAGCAACGGGGGTGTTGCCATTACACCTAGAAGCTCAGCTCTCTCTGCAACTGCTGCGCCCTCTGCACTTGGACTGTAGGAGAAGTCAGAGCCATGCGTGATGACGTTTTCACTACCTGGCCTTGAAAATCAAAGTGCAGAGGGCGCAGCAGTTGCAGAGAGAGCAGAACCTCTGGGTGTAATGGCAATGCCCCCGTTGCTCCTAGAGGCTCATTTACATATATTAAAACATCATGTTTCTCCACAATGCGGGTACATATGAACATGGGGCCAACACAGACGTCTTCAGCTGCCAAGCACTCATGTAACAGGTCAGCGAGTTTTATAGGTACAAATCTGCTGACAGATGCCCTTTAATTTTTACCTACCTTACCAGTTTTTTTTTTTTAATAGATACTGTATATGTATTTTGTAATACACTTGATAAAGCTGTATTGCTTCTGTCCATTAGTACAAATCATTTTTCACCCTCACCCATACTTATAAAAAGCTCTGCTGCCTGTTGTCACCACCAGGGGGCAGAACTGTATGCTAGACTTTTAGGAAACTCCTAGACAGCAATAAATGTCTATTGATTGTAGTACACCCATTAGACCTGCAGGTGTCACTGTCACTTATAGTTTTAATGTTTGAAGAGGAGTTTGTCATTTGGCACAGTATTTGTTACATCACGATTTGTCAGCTTTTATATAGGACTGCAGGAAACTACTAGGTTATCATAAAAGGATTCAGCTCTGCTATACCTATACAGATATATAGATAAACCAGCTATCACAATGGCCACAGCACAAAAGGAAATTACCATTTTAGAAGAGGTGTTAGGACATGACGCTTATCAGTAGGTGCAATTTTAAATGTATATTCATGTGGTGTCCTCATATATTAATGTGTAATGTCAGCTTTGCTGATGACCAGGTACACATTTCATTAATCTCTTGTGTTACCCTTATTATATTCCTGGCAGACAAAGGGTTACAGATCACTACGGTGTCAGCTTCCCTTCAACAGAGCGAAATGACTAATTTCCACATTTCTGTTCTCTCCCCTCCTTCCAGTCCTTGCTGCTGCTGGCGTACCTCATACGGAACGGATCGGAGCGGGTCGTCACAAGCGCCAGGGAGCACATTTATGACTTACGATCCTTAGAAAATTACCACTTTGTAGGTGAGTATTAGCAAGAAGAAGGGGGGGGGGGGAAAAACCTTGGGAGGGAGCAAATTAAAGCAGTTGTCGGACTTGTCACTCACCCGAACGTCTTCACAGGCTGCAGAGGCCTAATTGGGCCCGAGCGGCTGCAGGCTGTGTGAAGAACACATTCCAAGACACAGGGCCCTAGAGTATTAATTAGCGAGGAGAAGAACTTTTGCCGAGAGGAGAAACCTAATAACAACACAAGCAGCACAACACGAACGGCCCGGGTTTATATTAAAATATGCACCAGAGGCTGGTCCCCTGTGGCGGCAGAAAGAAAAGGGAGTGCTTTAATTATACACCAGGAAAAAGGTCGGCCCTCCACCACACGAGCGCCGCTGTTTGAAGCTGGGTTTATTCTTGCTCACTTTCCCTCTAGCCTGCGCCAAGTAATATTTACAGTGCAAAGAAAAGCCGGGGTGTGTTTTGAATGTATTAAAATTAAAAATAAGAGGAGGGGGATCTATCGGTGGAAGAGGCGACAGACACTGCAATATTCGACTCCAAAGAAGTGGCTGGCTCTTTCACAGCCAGGTTATCGGCAATTAGGAGAAGTCGACGCACGCTGTGTGTTGTCTGCCCAGTAAAACGTGTTAATTTGCCTGAAATAGGCTCTTTGTGCGTGCTCGCGCGTAGTCTTTAATGGGCACAGGAGTGAAGTTGTATTAATGAGGAGGAGGCATGGGGACTTGTAAAATATTAAATATATATGGATTTTTATTCTCCTAACAGTGGGTTTAACTCTTAAGGAGGCCGAATAGTCTTAAAGGATTTGTCCGCCCACTGATTTTATTTGATTTAAACTGGCTCCGATCGCTTTACTGTTCCCCCGCCGTCCCAGTGACGTTCCTTGCTATAAATTATTATTATAATACTCCCTTATATAGTGCTGACATAGTCCACATAACTTTACTGATATTAGCATTACACTGTCCCCAGTTAGGCTCACAATCTAAGTTCCCGATCAGTATGCCCTTGGAGTGTGGGAGAAGACTGGAGTACCCCCATGGGGAGAACATAGAAACTCCATGCAGATATTGTCCTTGGTCGGATTCAAACCCAGGACCCCAGGGTACAACCACTAGTGCTAACCACTGAGCCACTGTGCACATTTAACCTAATTTACAGGGGATGTCCTCTTTGGACCATACCTTTGAATTAAAGTTTGTCCCCATGCTGCAAAGTACGGTGGTCAGCTGTAGTGTGCGCTGAATATGAAGGATTACACATTGGCCATTGAAATCAGTGAGCTCTCTATGTAATGCAGGGAAGAGCTGGATTCTCCAGCGCAAGTGACCCTAAGGTGACAACATGTTGCCTTCTGATTCTTATCATTTCCAGTGCTGAGCTGTCATTGAGACCTTGTGGGTCTTGAAATCACCAAATACATTAAAGGGAGTCTTTCACCTAAAATCACCATTATAGAACACTAACAGGATCTCTATTACATTCCCCATATTATAATGTTACCTTTCATATTGCTGTCAATCGCTTATTTTCTTTTATTCCATAGGATAATTAGCTTCTGAAGGTGCCCAGTGGCGGCGTTCATGCGGCCGGTGCCCATGCCCCTCGGCGCTTTTCAAACCAAACACCTCCCCTTTCACCCCTCTGGCCCGCCCTAGCTTCTTCTGATTACCTTCTCCCTTTAGTGAGAAATTCATCGGGATGTACGGGCCGCCGTATGCGCATTAAACACTCTGGTGCCTCTGCCCATAATGGGTAATGCTGTTCGCAGACTTCGAGATTCTGTTGAACGGCGCAGGCGCTGGATTTCTCACTGAAGAGAGGAGGTAATCAGAAGAACCTAGGGCACCTTCAGAAGCTAATTATCATATGGAATAAAAGCATTTTTCTGAGAAAATAGGCGATGGACAGCAATATAAAAGGTAACATTATAATATGGGGAATGTAATGGAGATCCTGATGTTCGTGTTCTATAATGGTGATTTTAGGTGAAAGACTCTCTTTAAAGGGAGTCTATGTCAGCAGTTTTGCCCATGCCAAACTGATGACAGCACTAGGTAGGGGCTGTACATACATACATTTTATAGAGCTTTTATGATTATCAGTGAATATGAAGTTTTCTTCTGCTTCTTAAGTGCATTGTAGGCGGAGCTGCATTTTGCTGCTTCAATGCCCCTCCTCTCTGCTTTGAGTGACAGTTGTAGCATCCATCCAGGAGACCTCTAAAGCTGTCTCTCAGAGCAGAGGGGATGGGCTCTAAAGGAGTTCATGGCTGAGAGTGCTTCATGGTGAAGCTTCACTTCCAAGGGCACTTGCTAGAGCAGAATCTGGCAGAATAAAAGGGTTTTTCAAGATTTTTTTTTACTGATGATGTATCCAACTGTGCTTGGTATTGCTTTTGGCCCCATTCAGTTGAATGTGGCTGAGCTGCTCCTAGGCCACATGACACATGAATGTTTTATCGCTGGCCTAGAAAAAGCATAGAAAAGGCCGTGGCGCTTACAGGACCACCACTGCCTTTTAAAACAGCTGATCGGCGGGGGTCAGACCTCCACCGATCAGATACTGATGACCTATCCAGAGTATAGGTCATCAGTAAGAAAATGTGGGGAAAACGCTTTAGTATTCACACCACTCCTGATGATAAGAAAAGGTATGTTTGTACTGCTCTCCCCTAGTACTGTCAGAAGTTTAGCATGGTCAAAACTGCTGACAGATTTTTTTTTTATGTCCTTGCATATAACCACGACTAGTCAAGCAAGGCGATTTAAAGACATTCTTAAAGTACATTGGGAGAAATGTATTAAGACCAGTTGTTTTATACTCTGGGCTTGATATCCTCTTGAGGATGTGCTTCATTTGTAATGAGGTGCATGTTTCATCATAAATTAAGCACGTCCTCCATCAATCTGTGCCCCTAGAATTAAATCTACACCAGCTCGTCATTGTGTACGCCGGACTTAGTAATGATAGATCTGCTGGGACCAATGGCCACACCTACACTCCTCCCCTTTTCAGAAAGTGGTGTAGAAACGGCAGGGTTTGCAACTTTTATATGCCAGTTTTCTCGTGTAAGGGGATGATAAGTTTAACCTTAATGCTGTTAGTTCTAGCGAAAGAGAAGAGTCATTTATTATATTATTATTCATTTTCCAGATGAAAACGGCAAAGACCAAGGTATCAACATCCGGCAGAAAGTGAAAGAAATGGTGGAGTTTGTCCAGGATGATGACCGCCTTCGAGAGGAGAGAAAGAAAGCCAAGAAGAACAAGGATAAATACATTGGAGTGTCTTCAGAAAGTGCTGGGGGGTTCAGATACAGTGAGTATCGTGTTTGTGCTGCACAGATGGCAATAAGCAGTGGGAATCACAGTGATTATAGCTTGGCATTGTGTGGGCATACTGCAATGAAGGCGCACCATCTTTCTCCTTTGGATCCATGGTCATCTGTGCTCCGTAGTTCCATCATCATCATTGTTAGGTAGGTCAGTTTGGTAGTGCATGACACGTGACGAGTATGCCTATCATGAGTGGCAGACAGTGTCACTCTGGTTATGGTGATCAGGCAGGGCAAAAGCAGATACACACAGTGAAATCCCTGATAGGTGCCCAGTGCTGATCCTGGCATGCAAGGTAGAGATAGTGAAAACAATCCTTTAATTGCATTAAAAGGAACTCCTCTGATGCCATCAGGACCTATGCCACGTGTCAACCATACAGCCCACGGTCCATTGAAGGGCCTTATGGATGTCTGTCTATACTGGGTGCGTGCTATAATACTGGGATATAGATACATTGGGGTAAAAGTTAAAAACATGATCAAAAATAAAAATCCCAAAGATTTATTTTGCAACACATAAAAAGTAAGCCCAAGACACAACAAAGCTGCGGTCAAGTGGCCACTTATATGTATGTACCCGAAATAGCAAGTAAAACTCCTCATACAGCTACGTTGACCTTAAATTTTTTTTTTTTTAAAGTATGACCACTGAGATGCAAAACTGACCTGATTTTCAGGGGGCTAACAATGATAGAAGAACCCAGAGCTACACAAAGGAGCCCAAGTCTCCCAACTGTAGTATAATGGACACTGCATATAGATCCGTACAGTCCTTAGTGACTGATATGGATTCCCTCTTTTGGCATGGCTGCTCCTTCGCATAATCTTTATACTGTTACTTTAGAGAAGAAATCAGGAAACGCCAGGTGTAGTAAAGCAGCGGCCGCTGATCCAGGGTGGTCTGTCTAATGAGGGGATTACTATAAAAGGCCTAAAGGAATCATTTTGGATGGAAAGATGCAGAGTGTCTGGAGATGTACATAGCCACAAGCCCCAATTAATGATGTGATACAAATAGAAATGTATCTACTTCCAGTGGGTTATATAGGATTCCAGTGATGTCGGTTAAAGGGGCACCAAGCCTTTACCTCCTATGTACATTTGCTGTGTGTTAAAAGGGAATCTAGCTTTTCCTGTTATCACCCATGCTTCAATAGTACAGCTGACTGTGGAGTCCATAAGTACTCCTCCCGATCCATACTCTATCTCGTACATCTCCAGGCCTAAAAACTCGCGCATTCATTTAGGTATAGACTGAACATTATTGAGATCTTCAAAGCCAGCTATTTGCATGGTTCACTGTGGATGTCTGGCCCAGCGGCTTGCTAGGTGCCAGAGGTGCTCCTTCTCAAAAACCAATAAACCTAGGCACAAGGTTTTCCTGTTCAAGGTTGATGTCCTACCTTGAAAATGGCGCAGAAATGTGGCTGTTGCTTGATCCCAAATGTGTTAAAATAGAGGTAATCTTGGATTTAGCGTCTCAGTCCCCAGGCCTTCCTTGCAGTATGCCCCTCGAGCTTCTGCTATTTAGCTCTGCTGTTTCCAAACTTTGCCTGCTGTCTGTGCAGCACAGGCACGGGTCTCTGCATCTGTTCCTCACTCTGCTTTCTTCTTCAGAAATAATCCTTCCAAGATAATGGTGGTCTCAATGGTTGATGATTCGCACTATGACTGACTTTAGGCTTAATTCAATAACAATTCCTTAAAGGGAGTCTGTTGCCTACATGACAATATAGTTCTGTGGGAGGCAAATACATAACACTGATGGCACCTGGGTTTTTCTCCAAAGCACCAAAACCGAAATCTTAAAGATATGCAAACTGGCTATTGCAAGTGCCCAGGGGCGGTGAGTATGCTGCAAGTGCCAAGTGCTCCCCGCCCTACTTGTGCCTGACTCCTCCCCTCTGCATCGTCTGGCCAGCCCTGTATCCTTGTGTCGCCACTTCACCACCAGGCCCCGGCATGCGCAGTACATTGCGCACTGTGGGCAGAGGCATAGTTAAGTAACCAGCGCATGCGCACTGCAAATCACTAGTGTTGAGCGAACATGTGTTTTAAAAGTTCTGTGTCCAAAGTTTGGGTTCGGGTTATCGAAGAATCCCGTTATGTATTCCGCTACTACGGACCACAGCGGAATTTGGAATCGATAACCCGAACTTAGGACGCAGAACTTAAAAAACGTTTGCTCAACACTACATATCACTATGCCTCTGCCCACAGTGGGCAATGTACTGCGCATATCCGAGCCCAGCGGTGAAACAGGTAGGCACTGGATTACAAATAGAGATGAGAATGACAACACAGAGGGGAGAAGTATGGGTAGCACTGGGCATTTGCGATATAAATATCCTTAAAACGTTGTTTTTGGTGCTTTGAAGACTCTGAAAAACTAGACCCAGGTGCCTTCAGTATTTGTATCCCACCGAGCTAGATTATCAGTTTGTCAGGCCATGTAGGTGACAGACTGCCTTTAATTTACTGTTATTAGTGGCATTGCTCCTGCAAGCTGCCGGAGGAATCGGAATCTCCTCTACTTTGCAAATGCAAACTAATTTCCAACAGATTTGTATTAAGCTTCAAAGTTGAGAAGAATAATAGGCAGCACTCACCACGGCTTTTGTTTCTTTCTTTTATTTCATGCAAAAAGTTTCATACACGGTTAGGCAGCAGTGATAGCCCAGTTTCACCCACAGCGGCGACGGGCGTTTCGCGCAAACTCACTGCGCTTCTTCTGGCCAGAAGAAGCGCAGTGAGTTTGCGCGAAACGTCCGTCGCCGCTGTGGGTGAAACTGGGCTATCACTGCTGCCTAACCGTGTATGAAACTTTTTGCATGAAATAAAAGCCGTGGTGAGTGCTGCCTATTATTCTTCTCAACTTTGAAGATTCATCTAACACTAGTAACTGTATAGGAGAATGCACCTGTTTGTACCGCAGAAGTGATTACCGCAGAAGCCTTAATGAATAGTGTATCGGAGTAGCCAAGGACAGTGCCACCGGATTCTATTCGCTATAAAAGTTTTGTATTAAGCGATTGCTACCATCCTTTCAACACTATGGCAGCTAGAATGATGTGCTGTGTACTTTCTTAAAGTGTACCTCCAGTTCTAAGCCAGTTTTTATTAATGAATACTGCAGGTGAATGTGTTTTCTTAAAGAATTACTTAAGTCATGTATATTTCTACACATGAGACTCTTTGGTCTGGAGCACTGTGTTCATGCAGCCTGTTTATAGTATACTCAGTTCCTGCCACCCATACCATTGTTCCGGACGAGGACAGCAGGAACTGAACAGGCCTCACAGGCTGCACTGAAACTTCGCTCTGGATCACCGCAGTAACCCTTCACTGACTGAAGCTGGGTTTGTGCTGCAACGGACGGCATTGGCGATAACTCCAATGCCATGTGCTTAACTTGAATAATGTAAAAAATTTAAATCCGGTATCATATAGTACATGACGGTCTCTTTCTAACAAAGCTAGAACCAGCCCTGTACCTCACATGGATCCAGAGATCTCCCCATTCATTGCTCTGCTAGATTTACATCAAGCTGACAGCCCAAGGGGAGTGTCTTCTCTGCTGCAGCTCAGGGGGCGTGTCCATGATCTCCCTATCACAGCTCAGGAGGCAGTTGAAAGATTACCCTGAGCATGTGCAGCCATCTCCAGTGAGCAGGACAAAGAAATAAGAAATGAAGTGGCAGTATACAGATACATTTTACTGAATAACTCAGTGGCTATACAAAATTTTTAATTACATACAATTACAAAAGTATTCAGATCTAGGTGCTGGTTTGAAAACTGTAGAACATTTTTCGTAGGACAATCCCTTTAAAGGGAGTCTGTCACATATACCCCTTTTTAACAGTTCCCATAGCGCTGTAGCCATAACACAGATGATAAAAACGGTACATTTATATGCTTTAGTGGATCTTTAAAACGGCCAAAAACGAACTTTGATGATTATGTAAATGAGGGCCCGCAAGTGCCCAGGGGCAGCGTCCACCACGTTGGTGCCCAAGCAGCTCTGCCTTTTCGGCTCTTCTCCCCGCCCAGCCTCCTCTGCCCGCCCGCTCATCTGTTTGCTCTCCCTCTCAGCCAGATCTCGTGCCTGTGCGATGACTTCGTTGGCCGGGGCATGCGCACTGCGATGAGCTACTGCCATGCCGTGCCAGCAATGGGCATCGCAGTGCGCATGCCCCAGCCAAGGGACAGACTCCCTTTAAATCATAGACATCCGGTCACTGGTATAGTAGGCTATTATGCAGTGGTATACAAGGTATATCAGTGTGTTATAAAAACGATGTTCCCTAATGGGGCTAAAAAAAAACAAAGTAAATAAAGTTTTTAAAAAAATAAATAAAACCACTTTTCCTATAAAAGTCGTAAAAAAAACACCTTGCTTGCCGCAACCCATACAATAAAGATAACGTTATTTATACCTCCCCGCGAACATGAAAAAGGCGAAAAATATGAGATTGTCTTTTTCCTGTTCACCCCACCCCAAAAAAATAAATGTTAGTAAGTCCCATGTGTCCCCAAATGGTACCAATGTAAAAACAAGCCACAGAAGTTTACGTAAGTGCAAAAATAGATGAGTTCTGGCTCTTAAATTGTGGCGACATAACAAGACATGCTATTATTGTTCAAAAGTAGTAAAAAAAACTGTAATTCTTTGGTATCACCATAATTGTACAGAACTGACCCACAGAATAGCAGTAACACTAGTTATGCCACACAGTGAACGTCATAAATTGTAAATGCAAAAAGCAGTCGTGGAACAGGTTTTTTTCCCCATTATCACTTTACATTTTTTTAAGAAAATTTAATTTTATATGTACCCCAACATGGTGTCGCACAAAATACAATACGACCCACAAACAACAAGACCTCATATGGCAAGATTGACAGGAAAATAAAAAAAAGTTATGGCCAAAAAAACAGCCACCCTTAATTTGTACTCCTTGGTTGGAAATACTCCCCTTAAATTCTAAGAGGGTTAATTTGACTCTCCTTGAAGAAAGTGTAGTGCGAACTCTGTTTATAACTGGAGTTATGCTTTATTTTTGTAGTGGTTGGTGCTTGATTTGTTGATACATAGCTTCAGAATGTCTGCATAATCATAAAATGCTAGCTGCCTGCAGCCACCACTAGGTGGAGCATAGGAGCGCACTGTATACTATTCTCAGTGCATAGCCACTCTCTTAAAGGGGTATTCCAGTAGTTGCACGTATCCCCATCCACAACATAGGGCATAACTATTTAATTAATGTGAGGCACATGGATTTATCAATTCGGACCTCACATGAATGGTAAATATAAATAAATCATGCACCTTACATTAACCCCATGTTGCCCATTATGTAAGGAGGCACTTTATGGGGTTACTTACTATTAATGGTGTTATTAATTTTGAACCTCTGAGCACCTCACATTAATACTAAGTAACCTCATCATGTACCTCACACATTAACCCCATGTTGCCCATTATATGAAGAGGTACTTGTTGGGGTCACTTTCATAATAATAATAATAATCTTTATTTAAATAGCGCCAACATATTCCGCAGCACTTTTACTATTATTTGAGGCACATGTGCCTCAAATTAATGCAGGCATATAGAAGTGTCTAGACTCCATGAAGCACGCACCTCTGTCACCTGTTAATGAGGTATCTCCACAGTAGACAACTTCTCCTGCAGCAAGAGCTCCTGGATGCTCATAGGATAAAGGACCTGTGATGATGTCAACGTCATGTCACCAACATATCGATGTTACTGGTCTCATGGCGATGACATCATCATAGGTCTTTTATCCTACCATCATCCAGCCCCTCTCCTGTATATAGCGGTTAGTGTCCCCTGCAGTCCTATTCTCCACCTTCCCTGACACTTGTCCCTCAGAACACTCAGCTTTTTCATTGGTGGCAGTGGCCAGCAGCGTCACAGTGAGAAGGAAGGGATGCCACTGATGAGAACTTGGCCTGCCCTGCGCTGAGCAGGCCTTGTTCTCTGAAAGGGCTCAGAGTAGATTAAAAAAAATGTAAGTATCTGTGATCACCTAACTGATCCTCTGTCACTCCCATGCTTACTAGGTCATCATTGGTCTCTACTTCTGGCCCCTTCTCAAAAAATCCACTAAACCAGGCATCCTCAAACTGCGGCCCTCCAGCTGTTGTAAAACTACAACTCCCACAATGCCCTGCTGTAGGCTGATACCTGAAGGCTGTTCGGGCATGCTGGGAGTTGTAGTTTTGCAACAGCTGGAGGGCCGCAGTTTGAGGATGCCTGCACTAAACCATTCATTGGTCGCAGCAGTGACCCACCTCGGCCAGTGATTCTTTAGGCTTTAATGTGTGTTGAGATGGTCAGAAATAGAGACCACTGGGGACCTGGCAATGGTCGGAATGGGAGTGTTAGGGGATCGGTAAGGCGAGTGTGGACTTCCCGCATTCTGTCTGTTATATGTGTCTGTAATGTAGAACTTGCTGTATATTAGATGCAGTGCTAGTGCTGCGCTGTCAGGCTGGAGTCCTTGCATTAATAGACACCTATAGCAGACACAAGGCTGGAGTCACCATGCCTATCGAAGAGGGCAGCATTAAGGTGGTGACAGATCCCTTTAAAGGGGTCATACAGGATTAGAAAAATGCATTTGCAAATGAACCGCAACACACCCGTCTGCAGGTTGTGTGTGATAATGCAGCCGTGCCCTATTAAGCCAAGTCCTGCACACAATGCGGGTAATCGCACATCAGATCCACGCAAATTTCCCTGCAGATTTATGTGCGTTTCTTCCACTGATCCACAATTTTTGATTGTGGATTTTGGTGCAGATTGGATGCGGTTTTGCCACAGATCTCTACCTTCATTGGAAAAAGGGTGAAAACTGCAAATGTAATTGACATGCTGCAGATTTGGAAATCCGCATAGCAGGTCAATTTCTGCACGGAAAAACGTGTATACATCAGATTTCTGTACTCTCCTACACTTTGCTGGTATTGTACTATGCTGCAGTTTTTCCGCATGGGAATCTGAACAGAAAAACCATGCGTTTTCATAAACGTCAGCATGTGGCCTTAAAGGCGTATTATGGCATATTGAAAGCATATGTCATGCATGTCCTCTAGATATGAGTCCTACCTCTTGGACACACTCCATTCTCACGAACGGGCCCCCTCCCCACCCTCAGTGAATGGAAAGCAAGTTGCGCATTTGCAGCTCCCCCCTCTGTTCACTGGTAGGGGACTTGTGAAAATAGCCGAGCCGAGTCCCATAGCAAGGAACGGAGGGGGGAGCTGCACATGCGCAACTTGGTCTCCATTCACTGCTATGGACTTCTGAAACTAACTAAAGCTGTGCGGCGGCGCTCAGCTATTTTTTGGAGGTCACACAGCAGTGAATGCAAAAGACGCCGCATATGTTCAGCATGCTCTATTCACAATGATGCCCTACTCGTTAGTTAGGAGTGATCCCCAGAGGTGGGATCTGCACCTATCGGACATTTATGGAGTATCCTATCGATATTCTATGAATGTCCAGATATTACAACCGCTTTAACGTGAATGGAGCATTAATACATGTCACACATGTCTAATCTGCATGCCGCTCAATTCTTGTTCCCATTCTCTCTGACATTTCATAGTTGGGGGGGGTTATTGGGACTAACCTGTCTATGCTGGATGTCCTGCAGATGACCGATATGACACAGAGCCTCGATCTAAATGGGACGAAGAGTGGGATAAAAATAAGACAGGATTCCCCTTCAGCGATAAGCTCGGGGAGATAAGTGATAAGATCGGGAGCACTATAGATGACACCATCAACAAGTTCAGAAGGAAAGATCGAGAAGATTCTCCAGAGAGAGGAAGGTAAGTGATCCGCAGGCTACCATGTATGCAACATCTAAAATCCTGGTAACCAGAGGCTACTATTGGAGAAGGTGATATCAATATGAAACCACCACTAATGAAGTACAGGTTTTATATAGGGTTTCCATTTGATTTCCCGGTAAAGCTTATTTATTGTAAGGTGCTGGTTCTCCATGCAGCGATCCACCTGGTACTGCCAATGCTCCATGATTTAAAAAATATGCAACTCAGCTCTCTGCCAGAATGAAGAAATCTATCTGTTTGCTTTGAAATATGACTAGGATATCAGCCAACCCAGACACCTCCATCTAGCTGTATAATGGAAAGTTCTCTGCATGCTGTCATTGAATGGCAGCACTGTTTACAACATCCAGAAGCTGAAAGCCTGTCCTGGTCATATCCTGCTGTCAAAGGTGCACAGCTTGTCACAGTGCTCTTACTTAGGCTCCATTCACACTTCCCTAATTGTTTTGCGGATCCGCAAAACACGGACACCGACCATGTGCACATGGCCTGCACTATAATAGAAAATGCCTATTCTTGTCAGCTATTGCGGACGAGAATAGGACATGTTCTATTTATTTATTTATTTTCGGAAAGTGCGGATCCGGCAATGTGGATGCGGACTGCACATAGTGTGCTGTCCACATCCTTTCCGGTCCTATTGAAAACAAATGGGTCCGCACCCGTTCCACAAAATTGCGGAACGGATGCAGACCCATTTTGCGGACGTGTGAATGGACCCTTAGGGGCTGTTGACATGGCAGCTTTTGCAGACAAAATTTGGCACGGATTCTATGCCAAAAAGCTGCCGTGTGGCCACGCAGAATTCACCTCCCATTGTTCTCAATGGGCTGCTGTTTATGACCACAACCGTAAGGACATTACTTTCTTAGCAAGGTCGTGGCAAAAAACATGAGCTCATGAACAGCAGCACAGTTTACCATTGAAAACAATAGAAGGTTGTTTCTGTGCTGCCGCCCTTCCGGTTTTGGAGTCCGCACTAAATTCTGTTGTCAGAAAAGCTGTGTGGATGCCCCTTAGAGTAAATTCTCATGCAGCAGATTTGTGGTAAAATGGGGTTTGCAGAAATCATTGCATGTGCTGCAGATATAACCCCATTCAAATGTATGGAATCAAAATTTCTGGAACAAGTCGTGAGAATGCACGCAAAGGCCACTTTCACACGGGCACACTCCTGATTTTGGCTTACAGTTACTGATGCCAGATAGTGACCGTGTGAAAGCAGCCAAAGACCACTGTCACACAGCCCGTATTTGTAAGTCAAAACCGGGAGTGGGTCCAAAGCACAGAAGAGGCACATACCTTTCCTGGATACTTTTTTTCTGTAGGTTCCTCTCCTGGTTTTGGCTTACAGTTACTGATGCCGGATAGTGACCGTGTGAAAGCAGCCAAAGACCACTGTCACACAGCCCGTATTTGTAATTCAAAACCGAGAGTTGGTCCGAAGAACAGAAGAGGCACATACCTTTCCTGTATACTTTTTTTCTGTAGGTTCCTCTACTGGTTTTGGCTTACAGTTACTGATGCCGGATAGTGACCCCGTGAAAGCAGCCAAAGACCACTGTCACACAGCCCGTATTTGTAAGTCAAAACCGGGAGTTGGTCCGAAGAACAGAAAAAGCACATACCTTTCCTGTATACTTTTTTTCTGTAGGTTCCTCTCCTGGTTTTGACTTACAAACACTGATACAAAATACTGACGAAATACTAATTGTGAAAGTGGCCTAAGGGTAGGTTCACACTGAGTTTTTTGGAGGAGGTTGAGGCAGATTTTTCTGCAGGATTTTCAGCCAAAGCCAAAATTGGATCGAGCAGGAAGGAGAGGTGTAAGTCCTTCCTTCATATTTCCCATTCCTAAAAAACCTGCAGGAAAATCTGCCTCAAAACCTCCTCCAAACACTCCATGTGAACCTACGCTAAGAAAGAGCTGTACATGTGTCGGGTGGACACAGTCAGAACAGGCTTTGCACCTCTGAATACTTCCGTTCACTGACACCAAGCACGGGATATTTTGTACATGGATACGCAGCCTTGTATTTTGCAGGTGAATTGTAATTTATATTGGTGGCAATTTGTTCTACATATGATTTGTATATGTACTATATATATCGACATATATAATACATAATGAATAAGAAGAAGAAAAACCAGCCAATCTGACACTATATTCTCTGTTGTAGTATACATCATTTGTTTATTCTTCGGGTCATTATGGTTACAGCAGTCTCAAATATATTTTTGTATGGTTAACTATTGCTAAACTATATTTTATATGTTTTTTTATGAAAAAGGGGCTGGATAGACTTTTATATGAAATTTATGAATGCATATTTTTTTTATTTTTTTTTATTTAATACCACAAGGAGACTTTCAAAGCATTATTGCCTATCTGGCTGGTTTAGGCATGGCCTGATAGATAGTTATGGCAAACCTTTGTTAGTTCCCCGGCTGTGGTGATAACCCATAAGCAGCCTGTGATTGTGTCACATGGTGCAAAATGGGGTGACAGAGTGTAATACGGCCCCTCTCCTGCCAAAAATCTTATCACCATGATAAAAATGTATTGCATGGGGCAGCACAGATGCTTGTACTCTTACACTGGAAAGTGATGCTAAATTCCCGGTCCATGAAGTCTGATGTCGTGATGCGCGGCTAAAAGTCATAGGGTAGTCTACAGTCTTTTAGTAAAATTTGGAACTAAGGTGTGTATGTAGACTTGTCATCCTCTTGAAGAATGTGTAAAGAACTGGAGCCACAACCTAAAGGGTTCACACAATGACTGATTTCACCCCCCCCCCCCCTTTCTCTAGTGACAGCGAAGAAGATCGGAAACACAACCGAGTCAAACAAACAGGAGAGTTCAAAGATGAGGAGGAGATGGTCACCACCAAGCACATCCACATCACTCAGGCCACCGAGACCACCACCACCCGCCTCAAGCGTACAGGAAACCCATCCAAAATTGATCTTGGCGCAGCGGCACACTATACCGGAGATAATGCAAGTCCAGAGCTCACCTCATCGGCCAGCCATCCAGCTACAAATAAGGTCTGCACCATCTGTCTGTTCTCTGCTGTCTGACATTTTACAGTAGATCTGTCTCTGTTTTTTTTTTTTTTGTCATATTTGGAGGGGGCATACTAATATATATCGAGCTCAGATTATGCTAAATTTGTCTCATAGTTGGACCCCCGTAAGCATCAAGTGCCAGCCCAGCAACACCCGCAAATACAGTGTGTAAATCCTATCGACATGGAGCCAACTCGGTCTCATGTTTGTGGCAGCAGTCTTGTGTAGCATACACGGGTCACAGAACCCCCGTTTTCTTGATAGGTGAACTTTCAAGATATGGTACCCCTGCTTTCAGACACTTATGGCATATTCTGAAATATTAAATGTCTTTGATAGGAGTTCCCCTTTAATTTCACTTGAAAGTGTATACGCAGCATCATAGTTGTATCATACCAGTACTCTTAGGCTCCATTCACGCATCCGCACCGTGTGAATGGACTCTTATACTATAATGTTCTGTTGTGTGAATTAAGTTATTTGCTATCTGTTCCAGGCTACTTCTAGTGAGAGCAGTAAAAAAGCATCCAATGATCTGGTGGACCTACTGTTTGAATCAGAGTCAAAATCAGGTAATACTCTTGAAGAAATGGGCAGAGGTTTGGGAAGTTGGAAAACCCTTTTAATCTCAGACAATGGGGCCATATCGCTAGGGTATGCCCACGTTGTATGATAGGTGCAGTTCCCACCTCTGGGACCCATACCTATCTCGTAAACACAGCCGGCAAAGTGAAGGGGGGTGCACCGCACATGCACGGCTGCGCTCCATTCTTTTCTATGGGTCCACCTAAAATAGCCAAGCGATGGCTCGGCTATTTCCATCGGCCCCAAAGAAGTGAATAGAAGCAGTGGCTGTGCAAGCGCAGTGCGCACCCATTTATTTTTATGGGGATTCCGAAAATAGCTGAGCAATTAGCTTGGCCACTTTCGCCGGGCCAATAGCAATGATTGGTGGTGGCTGGCCTTGGCACTGCTGGCTACCACTTTGCTGGCTTCGTTTTAGGACCCACAACTATCAGACAATGGGTGCATATCCTAGCGATATGCCCCCATTGCTGAGATGGGAATACCTCTTTACGAAGAAGAGTAAATCATGTAAAGCTGACCATAAACATGAGATAAAGGTGGAAATGGCCAGCAATCTTAAAGGGGTTATCCAACTCTTACAAATGCCCCTCATACTTGTCATACTTACCCCGCTCCCTGGCACCTGCATTGCTCCTGATGCCCGCACGGCCTCCCAAGCATCGCGGGTGACTCTAGGGAGGCTCGTTACCGTTGAGGCCTGCTATTGGCTGCTAACCATTTTCACCACCCATGGGTGGGGGACATTAAAGGGGTTGGATAACCCCTTGAAGTATATGGGGGCTTAAGTCTCTCCCCTAATAGGAGATGTCAGAAGAAATAGAGATTGGGCATGTTGGGTTTCAATATGCCTGATAATTTTTTCCCAGGTGAGATAAGAGTGGGTCTGATAACACCCTATTCCTAAGTATGCATGTTTATCGTGAGACTCGTGAAATAGGCAGCTACATATGTTGGAGCCATGTGGCCTATAGAATGGTCGGTAGGTTTAATGCACGTTTCCTTTGTGGTCTGTAGTCTCTCTTGCTTGTTGTTCTTGTGGTCTAGAGTTCATAAAGCTTGTTTATCCAAGACCCAATTTTTTTTTCTTGTTTCCTTTTTTTTTGTGCCTCATTATTTTGGCCTCCCAGCAATTTCCCAAGCTGAACACTTTTTTAACGTTCTGTCCTGTTGGTCGTGCCAGATGGTTAGAATTTCTTGTAGAGTTGTGGCAGCATGGGCATTGTGCCAGGCATCAAAATGGTCTTTAGGGATCTCTGAGTGCTGGGCAGATGTTATCGTGCCACATGCCTTGCCAGCTGTGTTGAGAGGACGGTCACGGAGAAGACATGTCTGACTGTCAAGAACGGACCCAGGCACCACTGCTTCCCCTATTATGTTTTATGTGAGGAGAAGATTTGCACTCACTTTATTGCTTATTCATGATCTGTGTGTTTTTTTTGTTGTACCCAATGACTTTCATCTGGACACATAAAAAACTTAGAAAAAACAGACTTATGGCCTCTTTATGTTATAGATAGTGGTGGCACATGACGTCTGTTCAGCCAGGAGTGATGGAGTACAAACTTGAATACTAGCTTATCTTGGTACAAGTGATGTCAGTTTCCTTTGAGATGAATTAGTCCATGGTGTTTGACACGATATAGATATGAAAACTGTTACATGCTCTATTCTTATACTCAAATTTCTTCAAATGCTATATGCATTTAAAGAGTGTATAGAGCTCGAGTGCAGACCTATGTGTCTCCATGGTTACAGACTACAAACACACCATTGTAGTCTAATATTGCAGTCCTACGTTAATCCACTCCCTTTGGCCCATTTTCTTGGTAACCTTCACGCAGTAGATGGGTGAGCAGAGGCAGTGGTGGAACCTATGATTGCAGGAACTGACTATAACCAGGGTTTGTTTTACGTTTGTAACCATAGAGAGACATAGCTCTTCATAGGAGCTGTGTACACCCTTCAGCAGGTATGATTTGTAAAGTGGCTTTTAGATGCCATTATAAGATTGAAAATAATTGCTGCAAATGGGCACCTATGGTGCTTAAAGCCCCTTTGGTGGTCAAAGCTCCTCTTTAGAGAGGCTACTAATAAACAATATACTTAGGGGTGTGTTAGGGATATGTTCAATCCTGAATACCTACAGTATTTAGTTCCAAGTCTCTGGTTTCTTATCTTTCACTTGTTTTTGTTTTTTCCTGCATGTAGGCTCCACTTCTGATCCGTTTGGTGGTTTTGCAGACTTTAATTCATCAGCGGCTCAGTCTTCCGTCATCCCAGCAACACAAGGTACAGACATACAGCAAAACTGGTGCAAAGCAAACTTTGTTTGCACCAGTTTTGATAAATTTCCCTCATAAATATGAAATACTCACTTAAGCAACCATATGAATAAGGTAACAATAGTCTGGACAACTATCTCCCTATATTTTACGCTTTAGGGCAGCAGCACATTTACCAGCATGTTTGATTTCCAGGAAAATGTTTAGCATTATTTTCATTTTTCAGGCTCAACAGCAACTGGTAATGGAGATTTTGGGGACTGGGGTGCCTTCAGTCAACCAGCAACAGCCCCATCTGTACCGCCGACCGATTTGTTTGCAGTCTCACAACAGAGTACTGACTTATTTGCTGCTTCCCATCCGCAACCCACCCCTGCTGCCTCCAACACAACAGACCTCTTTGACCTCATGGGACCTACACACGCTACCATGAGCACATCCCAGAGTATGAACCTGTCTATGATGACCTCTAGTTCTGTGGGAGTGACGCTTCCCATGTCAAGGTCTCAGGTAAGGAGGGAAAAAAATGAGTTTTTCGGTGTCTGAATGCATTGCAAGTGGACATGTATTGGTAATGAAATGAAGGAAAATATGAAATGTAATATCTTGTTTCTTAGCCCTTGCAGAATATCATTCTCCAGAAGCAAAACACATTGCCTGCACAGGGAACAGACCTCAAGGTTCAAGGAAAAACGCTCCCATCCACCTGGTCTGACCCCAGTGTCAACATCTCCCTGGACAGTCTCCTGCCAGGCATGCAGCCCTGTAAACCATCTCAACCCTCCTTGAATGCCATGATGCAGCAAAGTAAGTGCTTCCTTTAGACAAACTATGTGGGGTCTGGACAGGGAGTAGTGTTGCGTGGAACCACAGATTACACTATATTTACAGCCATTCCCATTGATTTATTTCTACCTGTATCAGCCTATGACATGGTCGCCACCCTGGTCACTGGTGATACAATCTTTTCAGAATACTATGAATCCATTCCTAAAGCGTACCTGAAGTTTGCATAATAGCTGTGCTTCTTTGTACAATCATAAGTGTGAAGGAATAGGTCTTTTTTTGGGCATCCCTAATGTCGTTTTCAACCTAATTGTTCCCCTCTTAAGCTGCACAACTAGATGCATTTCTGTCACAAGCAGGGGATTCTGTGGAATCTGCCAGCACTGTACTCCTGGGACGTCCTTTCCCTTACTGTCCACTATGTTTGTTTTTAGCTTCGGAGCTCACAAAGCAGATAAGGAGGGGGAAATCACACAAAAAGGCTCAGGCACTTATGTGATCCGTAGAAGCAGTTCTATTATCAGGCTCAGGATCTCAGCTAGCTCTGACACGCCCCTACTTCCATTCTGCTGTTTTCTGTGTCTCTGTAACTAGGGACGGATCTTGCCTGACAACAGGCAGTAGACTGCAAGTTAGGCTATTTTCACACTAGCGGCAGGGGAGTCCGTCAGGCTGTACCGGCGGGTAAACAGCCTGTCGGATCTGTCCTGCCGCTAGTTCACGTGTGCCCCCGGACTACCGCTCCGTCCCCATTGACTATAATGGGGGTGGAGGCGGAGTTCCGGCGGCAGCGCACGGCAAGAGGCAGCCAGACTTAGGCCTTATTCACACGTCCGTAGTGTTTTGCGGATCCGCAAAACACCTTGCCACCAGCCCTATAGAGATGCCTATACTTGTCGAATAGGACATGCTCTATATTATTGCGGAGCCGCCTTCCGGAGGTTCAGCGGCGCGCTCCGCAATAGCGGATGCAGAGAGCACAGTGTGTGCTCTCCACATCCATCACGTCCCCATTCAAAATGAATGGGTCCGCACCCGTTACGCAAATTTGCTGAACGGGTGCGGAAGAAGATTGCGGACATGTGAATTAGGCCTTAAAGTACTGCGTGGCCTCTCGCTGTGCGCTGCCACCAGAACTCCGCCCCCATTATAGTCAATGGGGACGGAGCGGCAGTCCGGGGGCACACGTGAACTAGCGGCAGGACGGAACCGACAGGCTGTTCACCCGCCGGAACAGCCTGACGGACTGCCCTGCCGCTAGTGTGAAACCCTTAGGCAGAAGTGAGACTCCTAGTTGCCATGACTTTTACAGCGCTTTTTTTTTTCAAGTGGATGTAGGCATATTTTTTTAAACCAAGTGATTTAGAATATTGCTCGATACACCTTTCTCTATTTAATGAAGTGAATTTGTGTGCAAATACAGTCACTCTTTAAAACCCCTTAGTGACCACTAATACGCCTTTTTACTGAGGTAAACAAAGGGGGTTTTAGCTAAACAGCTGGCTTTAATCAATCATTACATGTACCCAAAATGGTGCATTAAAAACTAGAACTTGTCCTGCAAAAAATAAGAACTCATACAAGTATATTGATGAAAAAACAAAAAAGTGATAGCTCTTAGAATGCAATCTTAAAAAGATGCGCGTGGTCACGAGGGGTTAACTTATGGACCACGTCAGGGAAAGAAAAACTTAAACAAAACGGTCAATCTCATGTCATAGCAGTTCTAGTATAAAGACTAGTAATGAGCGAAGTGAGCTTCAGATCCTAGATCCAAAGTTGCTTTGCTCAAAACTTTGTTTGAATACTGTATGTAGATTCGTCTCCGTACAGTATTCAAATGTATTTGCTCAGGCGAGTTCAAATGAGTTATCACCTGAAGTCTCGCGAGAATTTGGTGAATAATTCAGCATGCGATTTTTAAAACTGAAAACCATTTGATCTTCGTACAGCATTAAAACGAAGTTTTGAGCAAATCGACTTTGGATGTCTGATCATGGGTTAGTGCGGTGTCAGACCCTCATCAGTCTGATATTAATGACCTGCCCTGAGGATTGGTCATCAGTGTCGGGAGTCTTGAAACCCTCTTTAATACCCATAACATAGGAATTTGATGTCCCTATATTGCCTATAAGAAGGTATTTTACATGCCACGGTTATGGCGACCTGGGATTTGGTCCCTTTTGGACTTCAGCTAATAGTAATAGCCTGAGTAATATGTCGCTACATGTTACAAGAGTTCCTAAAAAAAAAAATGTTCCCTTTAGATGAACATAGAGGATTGAGAATTTGCTCCCAGACAAGTGTTGTATGCCTCCGCAGGCAAATAATATCCGTCTGCAAGGTGGATCTCCCCTTCTTACAAATCTGTAGGGCAATATCCTGAAGGCTTCTTGCGCACTAGCATATTAGGCCTTGTATCTTACAGATCTCCCTCATACAGTCACAGGATTGCAGTGGGGCTATGCAGATCACTATATGGTTGAAAGAAGAAGATGTCCGCAATAACAGTAATAATAATAATAAAAATGGAAGCATGCTAGCGCTAAAGCACTAAATTCAATGCTTTTAGAGGAATACACAATCCGTGAAAGAGAACCTCACTCTAAGGCCCTACTACATGGCTGCAGTATGGTGTGCATTAGTGTTTACTTTTTCGGGCCGTATTGGGGCCAAAATGCACGTTCAACAACTCTCAGTATAGGCTGAATCCCTGACTTTTCTCTTTTTTATCCCACAGATATTCAGCAGCCTATAGGGATGTTGCCACAGAGCTTTGCAAATATGAACATCGGTGGAACCCCAGGCGTGATGCCCATCCGACCTCAAACCAGCCCCGTTATGCCTGGTCACATGACAGGAGGCATGGGTATCCCTAACATGATGACTGGTACTATGGGCATGGCAGGAGTCCCTCCCATGATGAACCAGGGGGTGATGGGCATGCCCCCCACTATGGGAATGCCTATGGGATTAGCCCCTGGAGTAATGCCACCTAAACAAGATGCCTTTGCAAACTTTGCCAACTTCAGCAAATAAAAGCTTTATGCAGCCGATCCCACACAGATGGGATATTGAAGGATTTTCAACTGCACACACACACGACGAAGAATATTGGGGGGGGGGGGGGGGACCTGGAGGACTGGAAAGAGTCTGGTCCTCCATGAAAAAAAATATCTTTTATAAATGAATAAAAATGAACTTCCAGGCGAGCAGTTTGTAGAGGTGAGACTCTGGACGGTCTGGAGAGACACTGCTCTGTAGTGAGCACTATTGCCTTTATGTACCAGACAGGTTTGAGTGAGTACACAACGTCTGCGATCAGGGTACGTGACAGGGCGCCTTTTTTTTTTTTTTTTTTTTTCCCCTTCTCTCTCTTTTAGGTTTATGAATTACCTGGATGGGATTTGATAGACGTACACATTTAATTTCCACATTCCCAACCTCATGAACAGTATCAGCTCCTCAACTCAATTGGGAACGGCTTCTTTTTTTATGTAGTGTAATATATAAGAAATTATCTATTTTTCTCTAACGTGACTTAGGTTGTTTCAGTTATTGCGGCTTCTAAGTACGTATGTCCTGCAGTGTAGACCTGCTGCCTCCCATGCTTCTTGTAGTCACCCAAGCTCACCACATACCCTAGGGCCATGAGGTATATAGCTGGAAGCAGGACACTGTTCTTCAGCAGCCATCAGTATGTTCGGGGGGCTTATGCAGGCTCAGAGACATTGCTTGGATTTGTATGGGCAGGAACTGTTTTTCAGTTTCCCTTTTCCTTTTTCATTGCCCCTGCATGTTACATCAAAGCTTTTAGCCAGCAAACCCCAAAATGACCCCCTTAGCTATACTTCTTCTTGGTTCATAGTGCTATGTCACGTTGCTTGCACCCCTACATCATAGGTGTTACTGTTTGGCAGCAAAACTCGACCATAGTGATATAAACCAGCCTCCATGGCAAGCGCTTTAAAGCTTCCTGATTTCATGTACAAAAGCTGAATCATTGCATAATGGAAAATTCATGCTACTTTTTAATATACCAGTATTTTTATGTGCTGTCAGAATGGAAACGGCCATTGTTTAAGGGAGTCTTTCAGCTGTTTTGACTATTCTAAACTGCTGACAGCACTAGGAAGGGGCTGGGGAGAGCAGTACAAACATACCTTTTGTAGTACGAATATGAAGTTTTATTCTGCCAGGTTCTGCTGCTGTAAGTGCCCAGTACCTGTGACGTGTTCTCTCCACTGAGCTGCTTCACAGCCCCTCCCAACTTCTCTAAGTGACAGCTGTAGCGTCCAACCAGGAGACCTCTACAGCTGCCACTAAAAGCAGATGGGAGGAGCTATGAGACAGCTCAATGCGCAGAGCACTTTACAGTGAAGCTCTGCCTCCTGGACACTTGCAGGATCAGAACCTGGCAGAATAAAAGTTAATATTCACACTATTCCTGGTAATATGTATATTTGCACTGTTCTCCCCACCCCCTGCTTAGTACAGTCAGCAGTTTAGTATGGTCAAAACTGTTGATAGACTCCCTTTAACAGCCAGAGGCTGGAACGCTGTGCATTTGTGTGAGGCACTACAGGTTTAGGAAGAGACTTACATTCACGGATAGCAAGAAAAAAATCTTAAAACTGTGAGGAATTGAAACACAGGCATATTTATGAAATCTGTCAAAAAAATCCCTGTTGCCCATTAATCAGCAAATTATGAAATTAAAGCTTTGCTGTGGGCAGCATAGACCGTTTCATAAACCAGCCACCTCCTCCCCCACCTCCTTCAGTATACCACAAAGTTGCAGAACTTTGCATAGTATGGTAGTTACCGGCATTTTCAGATACCCAGTTAGGGAATGCAGAAATATTTGAAGAGGGTCTTCTTTTCAAGCCAAAGCGGAGAGTTATGACCAAAAGCACATCCATGAATTACACAGAGCATTAATTTCAGCAGGAGCAGTGTAATACTGCATTTCTCCTGCGGGGTTGCTGCAGCGAAGTACAACACCTGCTGCCCAGTTTCCTTACAGATTACAGCTGTTATTTCAGGGACGCCTTTAACTTTTAGCTACTTCAATTTCAGAAACCCATTTCATTTTGTGGTCCCAGGATCTAGCAGTTCACTACAAGCTGCCTTGGCTATGTGGGAAATGTAGGGTAGTGCACCCGGTCCCATAAGGCTCCTCTCTCAGCTGCTGTCCTCGTCTACAAAGCTAAGCATGATTTTAGATTTTATATGACTTTTTCTTTGTTCCCTCCTATGCTTTTCTTCCTTTGTACATAATGCAATGGACGGTGTTGGGAATCAGTTATGAAATAAATACAGATCTATATTATTACATAAGGTGAGCTGTAGCTGCCTTCAAATTTATTGGCTTGAAATAAATATGTATAAAAAAATCCTGATTTTTCTTAAAATGTTTTATCTTCCTTGTAGAAACCGTTCTTGATTTTATTTTTCATGAGATGACCTAGGATGTGTATGAGTGGTGGGAGAGGGGACAGCATTTTCACGGAGTGTCGAGCCAACTGTTATTTCTTTGTCCTTACGCTTGTGTTTTAAAGGCATTGATCACTTACCTGTCTCCATAGCAGTCCAGATGTTTTCCACCATTAAACCTTCTGACCCGGGCTTTTACCTGCCTGCTTCATTCCTTCCGCCGTTTCGCACCAGCATTCGCACAGAGAGGAAATAATTACAATTTGGGCAAAGTAATTTTCATAAATAATTTAAGATTGTTTAATGACATCTCCTCGTGCTGACGGGCCCAGGGTGCCAGGTCCAAACGACACTTCATCTCTAGCCCTACTAATTAGACCAAAATTCATGGGCTGCAGCTAATGGTGATGGAACATGATTCACAGCCTGAATAAGAGATGAGAAGCGGGGGTAATTAGCAGACTGTGGTTTTTAATCTTTCAACAATTCACCCTGTTTAAATTGGTTTCAAAGAATAGGAGCTTTCAAGTATTGTTACATCAACAGCTCCCACACTTACCTATTACATGGTGTCTGAACCACGCTGTGAGGATCTTTTAGTATGTGCTGTATATCATGTGTCCTTGTCGGGATAATAGAGTGGGGGAAATGGTAATGGCCAGATGAACACCTACTCCTGTATTACCATTCAGCTTTGTTATTATATTGATCTACCAAAAGTAGTGGAGGGCTCGTATATATCTACACTGATCAACCAAAACATTAAAACCACTTCTTTTCACTTTCCATAAATTTACAAATGGCCAAATTGTGATGACTAGACTAGTAGTATCTGCCTACAGTGGTGCTTAACCCTGGGTTCAGACTTGAGCATTTTTTGAACGCGCGTTTTACGTGCGTTTTAGCAAATAGGAAACGCGCGTCATACGCGCGTTCGTGATTCTGGAGACCAATAGAAAAAGGCATATCTACACTTTCACGCGCGTTCCCATTGAAGTCTATGGGAGGGAAAGCGCGACAAACGCCCCAAAAAACGCTCCTAAACGAGCTCTTGCGTCGGGCGTTTTACAGCGCGTTTTTATGCGCTGTAAAACTCTCAAGTGTGAACCACTCCCATAGGGATGCATTGGTTTTCATCTGTTGAGTGTTTTACAGCGCGTATGAACGCGCTGAAAAACGCTCAGGTGTGAACCTAGGGTAAAAGTTTCTGAACCCTTCTGAATTTTCTTATATCTATTATGGCACAAACAAAGGAGATTTCTGAGGATCTCAGAAGAAGAGTGGTTGATGCTCATCAGGCTGGAAAAGGTTAAAAAAAAAATCTTTTAAAGAGTTTGTACTCCACCAGTCTACAGTCAGACAGGTTGTGTACAAAATAAATTCAAGATCAGGAGGATACTGAACAACACTGGTGTGCTGGCAGGATTGTAAGGGGAAAGCCACTGCTCTGGAAAAAGAACACTGCTGCCCATCTGCAGTCTGCTAAACATAACCTGGTCAAGACAGAAGGCTATTGGAACAATGTTTCGTGGTCCAATGAGAACAAAATGGAACTTTTTTGGTTTAACCCCTAAGTGACCACCAATACGCCTTTTTACGGTGGTCACTTAGGGTCCTTAGGCTGGGCCACTGCCTACTTACAAAAGGCCTGGTCTGAGCTCTGCATGTGTCTCCCGTAGAGCGGGGGTTCTCTCACTTGAGAGCTGTGCTTCTGCTGTAACGTCCCAGACTGGCAGGACAACGATCCGAGCCATTTAACCCCTTACATGCTACAGGCAAAGGTGCAACACAGAGGGAGTGTATTCCCCTGGTCTTCCATCGGCACCCAGCAAATTAGATTGCGGGGTGCCGAAGCCAGTGTAGGCCCTGGGCCTGCCTCCAGCATTTCCCGTCGGGCTGCATCTCTCTGGCGCAGCCTGCTGCTCAATGTCAGTAGGGCTTATTCACACGACTGTATGAATGAGTCCGAATTCATTTCAGTGGGGCCGCAAAAGATGCGGCCAGCACATGGTGTGCTGTCCACATCCGTTGTTAGGTTCCACGTCTGCAAACAATATAAAATTGCGCTATAGGAATAGTTCAATGTATTTTTAGAAGCAGTCAAAAGATCACCCTTTTGGTATTGCCGCGCCTGTAACGAATTGCACTATGCAATTCTCATATAATTTATCCTGTATGGGTAATGCCATAAAAAAAAGTCAGAATTGCTGCTTTTTGCTTATTCGCCCCAAAAGACTGAATAAAAAGTGGTCAAAAGGTGTTATGTACCCCAAAATGATACCAATGAAAACTGCAAGGGGTCCCGCAAAAAACAAGCCCTCACATAGCTCTGTAGAAAGAAAAATAAAAAAGTCATGGGATGTGGTGATGACAAAAACATTATCTTTTTTAAAAAAAAAAGGGTTTTTGTTTCGCAGTGACCTGCTCCCAGTGCTTCACATGTGACTCAAGGGGAGCAGGTCATCGCTGTGTATACAGCTGAAGAACCGATCTGCTGCTTACTGTTCCGGTCTGGTGGTCATGTGACCGCCGGGGGCGTGCAGGAGCTGTCCGGTCTTCCATAGACCACGATCAGCCCTGCACTGAGGCTGTATAGTATAGTATTATGCTGTCAGCCCCAGTTACAGAAGAAATCAATAGTAAAAAAATAATAATAATAAATGTAAGTTAAATGTCCCCCAGAGGTCTTGAGTGGCCTTATGGGGTACATGTATATGTCAAATAACAAAATTAAAATAAAATTGTTTTGAAAAAATAAAATAAAGTTTCACATTTATTCACTTCCCGACCGCCTATATAAACCCGACCGCCTAGGATATAAACGTCCCATGGGCTGTTGTTTATCTCTAAATGGACATTTTAGAACGTCCATTCAGAGATGGCAGCTGCACGCTAATCGTGCAGCTGCCGAGTGGGGGGCCCGCTGTCCGTGACAGCAGGGCAACCCAGAGAGAAGGCAGGGACAGTTCCTAGGTGTCCTTGCCTTCTAGATCGCTGTATACAAAAAGCTGAGAAATTGAAATTTAGAAAATTGCAAATTTTATAAATAAAGGTGAAATATATTGACTCAAATTTAACACTGTCATGAAGTACAATGTGTCACGAGAAAACAATCTCGTCTTAGATAAGTAAAAGGGTTCCAAAGTTATTACCACATAAAGTGACATGTCAGATTTGCTAAATTAGGCCTGGTCAGTAAGGGGGTAAATTGCCTGGTCTAGAAGTGGTTAAACAAAAATATTTCTCCCCCAAATCCGTTATTTAAAAAATGTTAAAAATAGAAGCAAAGAAAATAGACATATTTGGTATCACCGTGTCCACAACAACCGGTTCTATAATATATGATATACCCCATCAGGTAAACACCGTAAAAAAAAAAAAAAATAAACATTGCGCCAAAACAGATTTATTTTTTAGTTAGCTCACCTCCCAAAAAACATAATGTTAATCAATCAAAAAGTCGTATGTACCCCAAAATGGTAGCAATAAAAACGTCACCTTGTCTCGTAAAAAACAAGCCCTCACACAAGACTATACCAAAAAAATATGTCTCTAAGAAAATGCCAACATAAAAACATGATTTTTTTTTTTTATAAAAATGTTTTATTGTGTAAAACATAAAAAATAAAAAGACCTATTTGGTATAGTTTTAATGACCGGATCTATAAAAATATCACATAATCTACCCCATGAAGTTAACGGTATTAAAAAAAAAAATATAGAAAAATGACACCAAACAGCTTTTTTTGTGACTTCACCTCCCAAAAAAAAAATGAGATAAAAAGCAACCAGAAAGCCAAATGTACCCTAAATTGTGCCAATAAAAACTAAAGCTTGTTGTGCACAAAATAAACCCTCATGCAGCTCATTCAACAAAAAATAAAAAAAAGTTATAGCTCTTAAAAACCATGACAGAAAATTCCATGTTAGAAAATCCAGATGCCGCTCCTTACCTTCTAAGCCCTGGCATATCCCCAATGATACGACCACAATTGGGGTATTACTGTATTCAGAAGAAACTGGGTAGCAAATTGTGGGGGGATATTCACCTGTTCTCTTTTGTGAAAAAGAAAGTTTGGGCCTAAAGCACCAGGGTTTCTTCAAATGCAACATGGTGCCCAAAGACTGCTCACCAAAAATATGGCATTCCTTGCCTTCTGTTCCCTGTCGTGTGCCCAAACAGCGGTATACGACCACATATGGGGTGTTTCTGCAAACTGCAGAATCAAGGTAATAAATATGGAGGTTTTTTTTGTTGTTAACGCTTAATGTGTTCCAGGAAAACATTGATTAAAATGGAAAATCTGCAAAAAAAGTGAAATTCTAAAATTTCATCTCTATTTTGCTTTAATTCCTATGGAATACCTAAAGGGTTAACAACATTTCTAAAACCAGTTTTGAATAGTTTGAGGGGTGTCGTTTATAAAAGGGGGTAATTCATGGGTTGGTTCTATTCTATAAGTCCCACAAAGTGTCTTCAGAACTGAACTGGTCCTTAAAAAAGTTGACTTTAGAAATTTTTGTAAAAATTTAAAAAAATGCTTCTAAAATTTTAAACCTTCTAACGTCCTAAAAAAATTACATTACCAAAATAATTGCAACATAAAGACGACATATGGGGAATGTTAATCAAAGAATATTTTATGAGGTATCACTATCTGTCTTAAAAGCAGAGATTCAAATTTAGAAAACACTAAATTTTTTCAAATTTTTAGATTTTTTTTTTATAAATAAAGGTAAAACATATTGACTCAAATTTACCATTAACATGAAGTACAATGTGTCACAAGAAAACGGTCTCTGAGTGGCTTGGATAAGTAAAAGCGTTCCAAAGTTATTACCACATAAAGTGACATGGATCTTTTCTCTGTGTAGGCTCCAAACCTGGTTTTGGCTCACAATCACTGACCAAAACACTGTGTGAATGAGGCTTAGGAAGTCTCTTCAGTTAATGTAATTTAGTTAATAAGGGCATTTTTAAGAAATCAAAAATATTAAACAGGATTTAATCAGATGTCTAAAATGCACATCATCAACTGCCCCCCTGGTGACCATATGATGTTTGAGAATTTCAGGACCCTCATCTATTACAGCCAATAGAGGTTACAAAGAGTGTTTCATCATGCATGTCTTTTTTTTTTTTTATTCAGTTCTACACCTTGATTTACTATGAGGTAGCAGGGACATTGAACCCACAAACAAGAAGAATCAAACAGGAAGAAAAGAAGGTGGCATGGATATACAATGTGAGATGGGAAAGGGACAGTGCAGATAAGAGGCGAGGATATGGTATAATAAAATACTGTTCTGTATCAAGATTTTTTGCAAAAATTACATATTTTCATATCATTTTTACTTTAAAAAAAATGCCAAAGAAAGGTTACAGAGTTTATTTTGGTACTTTTACCCTCAGTTCACACCTGAGCGTTTTACAGCGCGTTCAAACGCGCTGTAAAACGCTCAATACATGAAAACCAATGCTTCCCTATGGCCCAGGTTCTCACTTGAGCGTTTTACAGCGCGTTTGACCGCGCTGTAAAACGCCCTACGCTCAAAAAAGTTCTTGAGCTTCTTTGGGGCGTTTTGTCGCGCGTTTGCACCCATAGACTTCAATGGGAATGCGCGTAAAACGCGCGTTTTACGTGTGTTAAGTGTAGATATGCCTTTTTTTTAATTGGTCTCCAGAGTCACGAACGCGCGTATGACGCGCCTTTTTCTATTTCCAAAACGCACTGTAATACGCACGTTTTACGCGCTTATCAAATACGCTCAAGTGTGAACCCAGCGTTATATTATAGGCCATTGATATAAACCTATTGGAAAACTCCTTAATCTGGATCCTGCTGATTACGAGCAGCTCTTCTTGCACTTACACTGATGCCCTAGTTGTGCTGAGGTAAAACTGTATTGTGCTTTTCCTCCTGCTCCAGCACACACAGCTCAGGATAATCAGTAAAAGGGTCAAGGTCAGGGCTAGTTCAGAATAGCCACCAAAATATTGTTATGCAGCTGGGGTGTAGCTTTCTAAGGATTCTCACATCACAAATCTTACATTATCAAAGATAAATCTGGCGGCTTTAGGCAAATTGTACTGTCCTGTTCTTCATCTGTGCACGTGCCTGAAGTTACACAGCTTGTCACTCAGACTCATTTTTGGTAATATAACAATTCTATGCTGTTGACCCAAATCGATGGGCAGGTTAGTTACCTATAAGCTAAAGGGGTTGTATGGTTCAGGAAACCCATTATTAAATACCCTTTTAAAAATTCTGAGTTTATGGGGAAGGGGGTATTCCATCATTCAGAATCTCCATCGGTTTGTCAAGTGGAGAGTGGCACCAATTTCTGCATTACACAGATCCATCGATTTTAACCATGTAATGCTTCTTTTTGATCACTAGGGGCAGTAATGGAATATTGTGATCTTCTAATTGTTGGTGGGTGCATCTACCAAAAACTAGGGTAGTCCAAGGTCATGCGATCTTGATATTCTTTCCAGTACAGTATGCAATGTATTCAACTTCCCTGTTAAAATCCCACATAAAGTATTTTGTGATACCCAAGATTTTCATTTTCAGCACAGAATCATGATGAGATGTGGAACTGTACAAGGCCATGAGCAGAAGACTAAGCTGAGAACCCGATTAAACATCTACAGTGGTCAGTCTCAATCCGCAGCCAATAAACAGAAATGAAGAGTTTACATGTAGTTTTCTATGCTGAACTACCATTAGGAACAACAGCACCACCTTATGGCAGGCGTCGGCATTGCAAAAGTACTCTAAATTCTTAAGATTCATGGAGAATGCCAGTTCATTTCTAAGTGTCTTTTTTTTCTTTTGCATGCTGGCCATTTTATAAATGGAATAAATACCATTAACGCTGCAAATGCATTCACCGGATGATATACTGTGTGTGTAAAATTAATCTAAAATATATCAGATGGTTAAGCTAACATTACGATTATTTACTGCTTTTGGACAACTCATTCTTGTTAAAATCAATCAAAAGGTGCCACAAAAAGTCAAGGTGTAGCCCCAGCTTTTTACACGAGGTAAGGACTAGACTTTGTTGTCACGCTCCAAACACTTGCTCTCCATAGGGAATGCACTGAGTAGCTTAAAAATCGCTTCCAAATTACTGCAGTCAGGGCAGTATTGCTGGAGCGATCTAATCGCTAAAGATTTTTTTTTAAAAAGCTGAGAAATTGCTGCAGAGCAAAATCCAAGTCACTTTCTTCTTCCATAATATGATAATCTCTTGCCAATAAAATCGCAGTGCAATCACGGTTTAATCTCAGCTGCTCAGTTGGCTGCAGTAACTTGTAAGCAATTTTTGAGCTACTCAATGCATTCCCTATGGACAGTGATTTTTTTTATTTTTTATAGTGTGACAAAAAAAGTCTAAGTAAAGCCTCGGCCTTAAAAGTTTCCCTTCTGATATGGTAGACGGGGTAAAAATCCAACTCACAGGCAAAACCAACAGAAACAGCTCTCACCTGTCGTGACTTAGAGAAGAAGCACGGATGCAGTCAGGACTGGACTGTGAAACTTCAAGTGAAAAAACAGGATAATCCAGCTTCTTAAAAGTTGTAAATTTTATTCCATCAGGTTAAAATCTTCAATACAGGAAATGGACTCAACGAACAACGCGTTTCAGACCTTAAAAAACATTACAGTCCTTACTCATGAACCGTTCATAAGTAAGGACCGTAATGTTTTTAAGGTCTGAAACGCGTTGTTCGTTGAGTCCATTTCCTGTATTGAAGATTTTAACCTGATGGAATAAAATTTGCAACTTTTAAGAAGCTGGATTATCCTGTTTTTTCACTTAAAAATCCAACTCGTTACTACGATGTGTTCCAAATTGTTATCCAAGTGAAATATTTAATAGGATTTAATTTAAGTTTTAGTTTTTAAAATGAATTGTCTCTTATTTTTCATATCTTTTTGATGGTATGGTATTAATCTCAGACCGATCTCTTGATTTAGATTGCCAGGTGATCTTGCTTAAACGAAAAGTTATTTAAAGAGCTTGTTCCACTTCTCATGGGAAGAAAAACCTTTCTGCAGATGAAAAGCGTGAAATAGTTCAATATCTTGCGAAAGAACTGAAAAGAGATCATTGAACTGTATAACGATATGTGAGTGATTAACAGCAAAGGCAAAGGCGATCTGATAAAGACTTATTAAGGAAACGTAATCTTATAAAAAAAGGCAGCTGACCGAAGAGCAGCAAACAGGTGTTTGAAGCTGCTGGTGTCTCTAAGGGTCCTCTGCAGGCTGGCAGTTATGTATGAACCTGGAGGTTGGCCACCCCTAACCAAAGCTCACAGAGAGAAGAGTTTGCAGTGGGCTCAGAAATACTTGAAGACTTTTAGTTTTATTTTCTGCTGAATGCCATGCTACACTGGATGGTCCTGATGGATGGAGTTCTGGATGGCTGGTGAACGGCCAAACTGTTCCTACAGGAGGTGGTGGAGTGGTGATTTTGGTCAGAATGAGGGTGTTAAGATGAACTTTCAACAACGTGTGGCGTTCCTAACTGAGCATTTTGAAGAATTGTGCCTTCTGAAGAAAAAGCTTAGTCCTATTGAGAACCCGTGGAGCATCTTTAAAAGGAAGATGTAGGAGAGTGCCCATCAGATGGATTTCTCTAGTGCTAGTAGATAGTCAATCAGCATTTGTTTAACTTTCCTTTAGATTTCACTGTGCAATTATCAGGACAATTGGAACAAATAATCATTCGTGCAATCATATGTCGGCAGACCATCCCATTTACACAGGGAAATGCATTCTCGACAATCATTTTATAAGCACAAAAGATGCAATCAATGATGATTGAGACGGTAAGTTGATTGCTGGGCATTTTTACACAGGCAATGAATGTTCAATTAGCTAATAGTTCGTGTATCGTATTATACAAATCAGGTTAATACAGACCAGACATAGCTAATACCTTCTGGGTAGGGGTGGACTGGCCATAGACCCTACAGGGAAAGTGCCCAGGGGGCCGCCTGAGCCATCCTTACAGCAGCCAGCCGGGGGCAAAAATCTGATGCTCTCAGCATTAAAGGGCTTCTATCACATCCAAAATGCAGAGAAGACGGGTGTAGGGCTGACGTCATCGGTGCAGGCGCACTAAGGAAGGAGCAGCCAAGCAAGCGTCCTTCTCTCAGAGCGCCTGCGCCAAATGAATACCGGTACGGCGCAGGCGCGGGATTTGAACTGCAGACAGGGCCAGCCGGAGGAGGAGAGCGCTCGCTGGCCTCTCTATCAACAGGAGAAGAGGGCGTGTCGGCAAGTGGAGGATGCGGCCACTACCAGCAAGTTACCGCCCAACTTGCTGGTAGTGAAGCGATTTGCATATCACAAAAGCAAGTTTTTTAAAATAACTAAACCACACAGGACAATCAGAAAAGTATGTTTGAGATCAGCTGACATTAGTGAATAGCTAATGTCGGCTAATGAAAAATGCATTTTGGGGGTGACAGAAGCCCTTTAATTAATGCTAAGAGCATCAAGTACTTATGCACCTGGCCTGCAGGTGCCCTCCCGAATTCAACTGTATGTCCATCCATACAATGGTGATATAGTTGAATACTGTGGTGCGGGCAGCAGTATTATGTGCTGCACTGTGGTATTTCATTCTGCTGAAGCAGCTTTTTGTGCTGCACTGTGGTAGTTGGTTCTGCAGGGGCGGTATCTTCTGCTGCACTATGGTATTACTGCTCCTCCTACTTCTGTTATCCCTGCCTACTTTTGCTGGCCCACCTTCAGTCAATTTAAACCCACTTATGACATAAGGTCACTGTTAGCTTATTTTTTCCAGGGCCATTTTAAGTTCCCAGTCCGCCCCTGCTTCTTTGTGGGAGAAACCTTACTCATGGAGGCACCAAGCAGAAACAGAAACCCTCTGTACCAGAATCAGACAGAATTCTTACTAAAAATGTAGCTTGCTCGCCTTGATGATGGGGCCACGGTACTTCGGCCTCTTCAATGTTTTCTCTGCTCTGTATATTGTATGGTGGTTGTGCTTGATGTTGAAGCTAGGTATGAGCGAATCGACTTCGGATGAAACATCCGAAGTAGATTCGCATAAAACTTTGTTCTAATACTGTATGGAGCAGGACCTCCGTACGGTATTAGAATAACTTCATAAATCGATTTGTACTGTAAAAAAACATTTCCCGAAATCTGGTTTGGTTCCAAGTTGTCCGAGTTCAGGAAATGGTATTTTACAGTACAAATTAATTTAGGAAGTTATTACCGGAAGTCTCGCAAGACTTCGCGAAGCAATAACTTCGGCTCATCGGAGGCAATACATTCTAATACTTTACAGAGCCCCTGCTCCTTACAGTATTAGATCAAAGTTTTATGTGAATCGACTTCGGCTGTTTCATCCAAAGTCGATTCACTCATCCCTAGTTGAAGCCATATCCCCTTTTACTTGAATGGGACTGAGCTGCAGAAAAGTCACTTCAGTAATGGATGTGACGAAGAGGCTGCAGCACTTGCCCGAGCATCACCCCTCTTCAAACAGCTGATTAGTCAAGGTGCCGAGTATTGAACCCAACCATTTAAATCCTAGAAAATCCCTTTACAAACTTGGTGTACTTCTCAGACCTACAGCGTCTTCATCTCAGACAGTTGGGCTATCCCAGTAACTTGAAGTAGAAGGAACCTATAAATGACTGACATTTTCAGCCATATCTACTAGAAGTTACTGAACGTCTTGAAAGTTCCTTCCAGTATTTTTCCCTTTTGTTCGGTAAAGACCCTATTACCGGTGAAGGTGCCAGCTGTTCAATTAACATTTTTTTTCTAATTTGACCACAATTACTTCTGTGTCAGGAGAAAAGAAATAGTTTGCGTTAGCATATCTCTCTTTGGCATCTGGGATCTACAGAACAGCTGGCAAGCTAATGAATATGCATCTGCTTAAGAGCCTGCAGTTCATTAATAAACCAGTAGATGGAAGGGAAGAATTGTGCTCATCAGCTCCAGAGGAGATGAGAGTCGGCGAGCTGTGAAGTGTTCCTGTCACACACAATCCTGTTATACCAGTGACTGCGGCAGGGTGACTGAAGCGATGAGAGGGGACAGGCTGGAGTCCACTCCTATCCTGACACACACACAGCGTGTACTTGCAATGATTAAGAGTTCAAGCCCAGTAACTCAGCCTAAACCATGGCTGCAGGATCCATGATGCTGCACACGTATACTACATACCATAGCTCCTCTACACTACATGAAGGCAACTGGCTTAATGGAACAGCATCACTCTTATTCTATGGGCTGTGTGTGGGTTTAAATGCTGCGGTATTACTCCTAGGTCAAGAGTTGCAGAGTATCTGAAAAAATTCATGTTTTTCTAATACAGTGTAATCCATTTAATGTGCACAGTCCATGTACAGTGCTGGATATCTGGAGAGCAACATGTCAAGTGGCAAAAGACCAGAGCAGTTTGCAAATCAATAGGGTAAAACAGCATGGCACGGTCTTGTGGCACTTGCAACGTGGCCGCGTTGCGTTTGACAGCTGTAAGGGCCACAGCAGACTCTGCTGTTAAGGGAGTGCCATGCAGCTGTACGGGTCGCAGCTGGCTCTTGTCAAACTAATAAGACCGCACTGTTTAGTCGGTCTGCATTGTTAGTGGCCGCAAAGCGTCTTCAATGCCACACGGCCATTAACAATGCAGGCTGACTAAACAGTGTGGTCTTTATAAGATAACAAGAGCCATCCCGTACTGCCGCATTTCAAATGCACATTGTGGTCATACCCTGAGTTGGTCTGTATTGTTAATGGCCACGCGGCACCTTTAATACCATATAACCATTAACTATATAGACCTACTGAACAGCGCAGTTTCATTTGCTTAATTGTAAGCCCGCTGCAGCCCGTATGGCCGCGCAGTACATAATATCAGCAGGAGCCACATTGGTCTAACCCTTAAAGGGAGAGTTAAGGGCCCCCAGGCCCCCCCCCCCTCAGATACCATTTTCTTACCTAACCGCTTTGCTGCAATGAAAGCGCTCACTGCCCATGGCCCTTCTGCTGCCCCCTCTTGCCCCTACCTGGTGCTGCCTGAGCCTCATCTGGCCTCATTGGTGGTGCACCCCTGGATAACAACAGCCAGCACTTGTCCTCTTACTGTGGAGGTACGCTTCACCTCCACTAATCAGCAGTCACCGCTTCCTTCCCAACAATCGGCTGCTCCTCGCAGCGTCTAAATGCGCCTTAACTCATTTAACTTCATGACTCATCATGACAACTTACTTTGCTAATAGAAGTCTTTTGTAAAACAACAGATAACACTCCATAGTGCCTCAATGAGCTGTGGCAAATGACCACCTCAGCCGTTCTTGCACGATATTTACTGAATTTAACCATATCACTACACCACTAAGAACTAAACTTGTGCTGTGTCCTCAGGAAAGTTTGACGTCCCCAGTAATAAATATTGGCAATCTCGTTTTGCTCCTCGGTCCATATACTGTATCTGTGCCAGGTTTGATTATTCCTGTCTGATGACTGATAACGATACCGCAAACAGCGGACGCGCTGACCACACACAAACCAATAACTTAAATCTCACGGTGGCCTTTTCTTCAGTTCTGCTGGTTCCTTAATTAGGAGACAAGACAAGATTAACAGCCTTTTCTTCGTTGCTGTTCTGCAGCCGGAATACAGATCACCCTTTGTCCGCAAGTGACCTAATTAGTTAATAAAGTAATTGAATATTAAAAAGGATGTTGCAAGTGATTAAAATGTAAGGGGCACTCAGAACATTATTAAATCCATAAATCATGTATCAGTCTGTTCATTTACATATGCGTACTGCCTTGTAATGTCCCCGCTCCTCTCCAATTAGTCTGGGAGCACAATGTGTGGAGGAGGAATAAAAAAGAAAAGCCGAGCGGCTGCACAGGTAAAACATATCCGACATGGGAAATACAGTACCTTCATTATAAGGAGGACAAAAGAAAAAGTGCCGCCAAAATGAGGATGATTTGTAGAAAAAACATAATAAGACTGTGCTGCATAAGCCAAGCCATACAAGCCCAGCTCACACAGGGCAGTTTGTTACCGTATTTAATGCATACAAACTAGAGTTGAGTGAACACCTAGAAGTTCGGGTTCACCGGGTTCGGACGAACTTCGTCGCAAAGTTCAGGTTCGGGACCCAAACTTGACCCCGAACCCCATTAAAGGCAATGGGGACCCAAACTTTGGGGCACTAAAATGGCTCTAAAAGAGTAATAGAAAGGGCTAGAGGGCTGCAAAAGGCAGCAAAATGTGGGTAAGAGCATGACAAGTGCTCTGCAAATAAATGTGGATAGGGAAATGATTTAAAATAAATAAAAATTAAAAATAATAATCTTCAAGTAGGAGGAGGAGGTTGAGGAGGCGGTGGAGGGGGAGAAGGTAGCCAATCCTTTTTTTTTTTTAATTTAATTTGGGTAGACCACAAAACACTGTGGAATATATAATATAAAACAAAGAGAAACTGCACTGGAGTATAACAATGGCTGTGTGAGGCCAGTATACACGTCTAGTCTGCACATTTTAATGAACGTGAGCTTGTCCATGTTGGCTGTGGACAGGCGGCTGCGCTTGTCTGTGATAACGCCCCCTGCCGTGCTAAATACACGTTCAGACAATACACTGGCTGCAGGGCAGGCCAGCACCTCCAAGGCGTAAAGGGCAAGCTCAGGCCATGTGCCCAGTTTGGAGACCCAGAAGTTGAATGGGGCAGACCCATCAGTCAGTACGTGTAGGCGTGTGCACACATACTGCTGAGAACGGTGTCATCGGCACTGGCCATGTTGGTGGAGTAGTCGAAACAGAACAACAAGGTACACAGGTGTCGCATGGAGGCCCACTCGGTGGCGGTGAAGTGGTGCTGTTCCGTAGAGCGACTCACCTGTGCGTGCTGCAGCTGAAACTCCACTATCGCCTGCTGCTACTCGCACAGTCTCTCCAGCATGTGGAAGGTGGAGTTCCACCTTGTGGGCATGTCGCATATGAGGCAGTGAGCAGGAAGGCCGAAGTTACTCTGCAGCGCAGACAGGCGATCAGCAGCAGAGTGAGAACGCACAGAAGGCCTGCAGTTTCTGCAGCAGCTCTGACATATCAGGGTAGTTTTTCAGGAATTTCTGCACCACCAAATTCAGCACATGCGCCAGGCAAGGGATGTGCGTCAAATCGGCTAGGCCCAGAGCTGCTACGAGATTTCGCCCAATATTGCACACCACCAGGCCGGGCTTGAGGCTCAGTGGCACCAACCACTCATCGGTCTGTTGTTCCATGCCTGTCCACAGCTCCTGCACGGTGTGGGGTTTGTCCCCCAAACAGATGAGTTTCAAAACTGCCTGCTGTCGTTTTCCCCTGGCTGCGCTAAAGTTGGTGGTGAACGTGTTACACTGACCGGATGAGGAGGTGCTAGAGGAGGTGGAGGCAATAGGAGGCAAAAATAAGTGCCCTGCTGTGCTGGTGGCTCTGTGCGACCACCGCCTCTCCCTCCGAACTGCACAGCTCACTCGCATGACCTTGATTCCATGTGGGGTCTAGGACTCCATCGTCCTTCACATCATCTTCCACCCACTCTTCACCCCTGCCCTCCTTGTCGGTTTGCACACTGCAGAAAGCCACAGCAGTTGGCACCTGTGTTTCGTCATCATCAGAGACGTGCTGCGGTGGTATTCCCATGTCCTCATCCTCAAACATAAGTGGTCGGGCATCGGTGCACTCAATCTCTTCCAATTCTGGGGCAGGGCTAGGTGGATGGCCCTGGGAAACCCTGGCAGCAGACTCATCAAAAAGTGTAAGAGACTGCTGCATGACTTGGGGCTCAGACTGCTTGGCTAATTTGCAAGGGGGTGAGGTGCTAGATAGATGCCCATGGCCTGCAGGTGCCAACGCTGCGCTTTTAGCAGTGGACCGGGTGGGAGACAATGTGAAGGTACTGGAGGCACTGTCAACAATTAAGTTCATCACTAACAGTAAGTCATGAATAGAATAAGTTTCTTTATGCCACACAACAGTGTAACAGAGCAATTCGATACAATTACTTCACTATCACCAAAAATATGAATTTTCCAACCAACAATGTAACAGCCGAAGTTAACGATTTGATTGGACTGTCAGAATTGCAGCGTAGGATCCAAATGTGCTATCTAGCTCAAAAACTGTGTTTTTTTTGCAAACAACTATGTAAATGCAGTCTGTTACGGTTTTATTGGAATATCAGAAATGCAGCATAGGATCCTAATGTGCTATCTAGCACAATAACTGTGTTTTTTGCAAACAACTATGTAAATGAAGTATGTTCCGGTTTTATTGGAATATCAGAAATGCAGCGTAGGATCCTTATGTGCCATCTAGCACAAAAACTGTGTTTTTTGTAAACAATAAAAATGCAGTATGTTACGGTTTTATTGGAATATCAGAAATGCAACGTAGGGTGCTAATGTGCTATCTAGCACAAAAAACGTGTTTTTTTCGAACAACTATGTAAATGCAGTATGCTACGATTTTATTGGAATATCAGAAATGCAGCGTAGGATCCTAATGTGCTAACTAGCACAAAAATTTTGTTTTTTACAAACAACTATATAAATGCAGTATGTTACGGTTTTATTGGAATATCAGAAATGCAGCATAGGATCCTAATGTGCTATCTAGCACAAAAACTGTGTTTTTTGCAAAGAACAATAAAAATTCAGTATTTTACGGTTTTACTGGAATATCAGAAATGCAGCGCAGGCCGCTAATCTGCTATCTAGCACAAAAACTGTGGTTTTTATAGCAGCAATGTAAATGCAGTATTTAACGGTTTTATTGGAATGTCAGAAATGCAGCGTAGGACGCAAATTTTCTAACTAGCACAAAAAGTGTGCTTTTTTTATAGCAGCAAGGTAACTGCAGTATTTAACGGTTTTATTGAACAGATATGCAGTGCCTGTGGCAGACAGATAAAAAATCGCTTTAGGTCACAAAAATATGTGACAGGCTAATGTAATTGAATAATTTTCACTGCCAGGTATGCACTGCAGGCCGCAGAGGTACTTGACCGGCCAAAAAAAGGAATTTGTCCTCCACTGAGCTACTAGAACAGAATTAAAGTAATGTCCCTGGCACACATGCAGTTCCCCGAACTAACAGATGGATTAAAAGTTATTTTTCAGTGTCACAGGGCTCAGGGCTGGGTACAAAAATGTAGCATAGCACCCCCAATAAATCGCTGTAGTTTGAAGATTGTACAACACCAAGTACACCAGAATTCTTCCCTAGTCTCTCCCTCACAGCAGCAGCATCCTATCCCTACAGTGAAAAGAGCAGAGTGACGTGCGGCGCTACGTGACTCCAGCCTATATAGAGGCTGGGTCACATGCTGCACTTGGCTTCTAAGGGCAGACAAGTGAAACGCTTGTTGATTTCAAAAACCACAAAGAAATCGACGAACATCGAACCCAAACCCAAACTTTTACGGAAATGTTCGGGTTTGGGTCCGGCCACCGGACAGTTTGGGTTTGCCAACCCTAATAAAAACCCCTAAAATGCTAACAGTTGCAAGAATGTACCAGCTGCTGCATTTAGTGCCCCAACCATTATCTAAAACTGTCTCTGAGACTGTAATGCACATACTACACCACTGCCAGTGACGTAGCTAGAAATGACTGGACCCCCCAGCAAATTTTTGAATGGAGCCCCCCTCCCCCAGTAATTTTTTCGCAACCCCTTTCTTTCATGCTGCCCCCATTCCTGTGGCTAGTAAAGATCACTCATTCAGACCCGGCCCAGAAGTTGTTCCATCCATTTTCTACACTGTCTATACTGCCACTGTATATCATTTCATTGTGTAATACTGTTGAGGGGATCCTGACAAAATCTTGTAGTCCTCTTCCTCCTGGATGGGCCCCTTCTGGGTCAGTATACTATTATAGTCCCTCTGAAAAAATGGTCCTTTGGACCTATCTACATCTATTTAACATGTGCTATTTGAATTAATAATTCTACAAATAAAAGTGAAGTTTTAAGATTCTTTGTTCAGAATTGTGACATACGGAACACACTGACATTTTAAAATGATCAGGGGCATCAGGCTTATATTTGCTCCATACTCAGAGCCCTTTTGTGGGTCTGCTTACACAGCAGTATCATGAATATCAATGTGTTAATGTCTTTTAAGCACTTGCTGCCACATGTACACTCTGGCATCCAATCACATCAACTAAATCAATGTCAGTTTGTGTGAGCTTTATTTTTGCTCCGTACTGCTGTAGGTTTGCTTACTCAGCACACTTCTGGACATCAGTGGGTTAATGTGTTTGGGCACTGACTGCCACAGCGCACATTCAGGCAATTACACCTGCTCTCTTACTGATAATCTGCCTTTGAGGGAGCTTCCTGCCTGACCGCTGCTGTATTAAAAGAGTTCACACACATACACAGATTCCCTGCATCCCGACATGTACCAGTCTGTAACTTGTCTCGTTCATGCTTAAGGCAATTGCCTGTATAATGTATGTGCACCGCTTATGATATGTACAGCGCCAGGGGCGGACTGACCGGCCGGGTGTGTCCAAAGTAAAGTTAAGTCTCTGATCCCCGCGGTCTGTGACCGTGGGGATCAGAGACTTAAATAATGCCCAGATCATTAAATAAAATAACCCCCCCCCCCTCCTTGCGGGAGGAGGCGCGGGAGGCGGGCGGTGCGGCAGGCGGGATCGCATTTGCGATCCCCCGCCCGCCTCCTTTAAAAGATTTCCCTGGTGTCTAGTGGTTATAGCAGACATTGCTGACCCCCTGCTATAAACTGCTGACATCTGTGCCGCAGATGTCAGCAGTTTAACCCCTTCCATACCGCGGTCCGTATGGACCACGGTATGGAAGGGGTTAACAGGGAGGGAGCTCCCTCCCTCTCCCATCGGAGGGCTGCTGTGCCTTTTGCAGCCCCCGACAGGTTGGGAGGCAGAGGGAGGGAGCTCCCCTCCCTCCCCATCACCCGCTGCTCTGTACTGGTAGCGGGTGATGGTCACCATGGAGATAGGACGCTTACTGAAGCGCCCTGCTCTCTCCATGGTGCTGAAAGCTTGAATAGATCTGCTATAGGCAGGTCTATTCAGACTTTCTAAAGTAAAAAAAAAATACAGTAGGTACACTATATAGTGTACTTACTGTATTTCATAGACCCAGATCCACTGGATCTACAAGAACCAACTGGGTCTGGGTAAAAAAAAAAAATGGAAAAAAGTGAAAAAAAAGTAAAAAAAAAAGAAAACACTATCACTGTATAAAAATAGAAAAAAAATAAAAACTCTACACATATTACATATCGTCGCGTGCGTAAAAGCCTACTCTATAAAAATATCACATGACCTGACCCATGAGGTGAACACCAAAAAGACAAAAACAAAAAAATGGTGTAAAAAAAGCCATTTTTGTCACCTTGCATGACAAAATGCGTAATACCAAGCGATCAAAAAGGCTTATGCCTTCCAAAATAGTATCAATAAAACCGCCATCACATCCCGCAAAAAATGAGCCCCTACATAGGACAATCGCTCCAAAATATAAAAAAAAATGGCTCTCAGACTATACAGACATTAAAACATGATTTTTTTTCTAAAATGCTGTTAAAGTAAAATACATAAAAAAAAGTATACATTTTACATATCGCCGCATCCGTAAAAACATTCTCTATAAAAATATCCCATGATCTAACCCCTCAAGAAAATACCGTAAAAAAAATTAAATAAAAACAGTGTAAAAAAAAAAATTGTCACATCACATCACAAAAAGTGTAATAGCAAGCGGTGAAAAATTTATATGAACCCCAAAATAGTGCCAATCAATCCGTCATCTCATCCCGCAAAAAATGATACTCTACATAGGACAGTCGGACCAAAAAAAATAAAAAATGACTCTCAGACTAATGATATTATTGTGTAAAACGTAAATAAATAAAAAGTATACATATTAGGTATTGCCGCATTCGTAAGAACAAGCTCTATAAAAATAACACATGAACTAACCTCTCAGGTAAACACAACAAAAAAAATAATATAAAAACGGTGTCAAAAGCCATTTTTGTCACTTTACATCACAAAAAGTAGCAAGCGACCAAAATGTCATATGCACTCCAATACAGTGCCAATCAAACCGCCATGTCATTCCGCAAAAAATGAGCCCGTACATAAGACTGTCGCCCAAAAAATAAAAAAATATGGCTTTGAGAATGGGGAGACATAAAAAATATTTTTTTTTCACAAATGCTTTATTATGAAAAACTGTAACAAAAATTCCCAAAAAGTAGTCATATTTGGTATTGTCACGTCCAGAACAACCTGTTCTATAGAAATAGCACACGATCTAACCTTTCAGATCAACGATGTAAATAACAAAAAATAAAAACGGTCCCAAAACAGCAATTTTTTTTTTTTTTCCATTTTAATCCATTTTTCCAGTAACAAAGCAAGGGTTAACAGCCAAACAAAACTCAATATTTATTACTTTGATTCTGTAATTTGCAGAAACAGCCCATTTTGTTTGGCTGTTAACCCTTGCTTTGTTACTGGAAAAAATGGAATAAAATGGAAAATTTTGTCTCTATTTTCCATTAACTTTTGTGGAACACCTAAAGGGTTAACAACGTTTGTAAAATCAGTTTTGAATACCTTGAGGGATATGGGAGTGGCTGGAGGCGGGATATGGGAGTGACTGGAGGCAGGATATGGGAGTGACTGGAGGCGGGACATGGGTGGGGCCTGGGAGGGGGCCCTTGATTAATTTGCCCGGGGGTTCTCAGTCCGCCCCTGTACAGCGCTATGGAATGAATGGCGCTCTAAAAATAAATAATATTAATAATGTTTTACTGGTGACCCAGCGTCTTCAGGGGATGATTGCAGGTCAGGGCCCCAAAGCAGCCGCTTCCCCTATAGTTACACCCCTGACCACTGCTGTGGAACGTGATACTGAGCTGCCCCTTCACACAGTCATCGAGTTAAATGATAAAATTAATTTTGCACACAGTTGCCACTAGGGGGAGATCACTACATACAGATATGAATTTGAACACCCTTTTTATATTATTTTGTTTACATTGCAATAGGAAGGCTTATTTTTTTTTGCAGTACAAGTTGTATTTTTTAATGGGACCTAAATTTACCATATCTTATATTGGAAAATGGGAAAAATTATTTGTGGGATGAAACTAAAAAAAGTCCCACAATTTTGCTAAAGTCTTTTTCGGTTTTGATATTACAGCATTTACTGTGAGGGGTAGTACGATTACTGCAATACCATATTGATATAGTTATTCTTTTACTTAAGGAAAAAAAAAAAAAACCTTGGCATTGCCATTTTCTGATACCCATAACTTTTTTTAAAGTCTGTATAATGGCTTGTTCTTTTGTGGGGCTAACTGCAGTTTTTCTTCTTTTGATTACATTTTTCTTTTGGGTGGAGCGACAAAGTGCCTACTGTAAGTAAATTAGTTGGCAAGTTTTCCTCTGTAATCCCTGACAAACCCTTTCTTGATGGGTCTAACATTACCTTACATCATGTTTCTAGTACCTATGGCTCTTCCACACAGAAGGTAAATTCACAGTGCAGGTATGGGAATTCAAGGGCAGAAAAGATGATGTACGGGAACACGAGACTCATACATCAGGATGAAAATGAAGGCATTACAAACACTAGCTTGGACATTTCCCAGGCAAGGCATCACACTTGGCAGCGAAATAACATACAGCACATGACAGAATTAAGGGGTTCTGTGAGAATTATTTTAAATGGCTGCCAGGAACCTGTCCTACAAGGTGAACAGGACTAATTGCCACCACTTGTGGTGAGGGGGTGAAGCCTCAGTACACACTAGGCTCTGGCACCTACATATACAACATATACAACATATACAACATATTGGTAAGTTTTCCTCAGGCTGCTCAGCCAACATGGCATATTGTAGGCGGTACATCTATTAAACAATTCACACTTTGATGGAGGGGTCTCCAAAAATCAAATCTCGCTTAAACATTTATCAAGTGGACTCTTATTCTTAAAACATAACTTTTACTTGATATATATGATAAAAAAACACCACATAACCCAATAGTGAGATAAATAATTGTGCCAACAAAAAATAGCCAGCTAGTGGCAGACAACGTGACTATCAGGTGTGAGATAGGATAGGGATTATCCAGCGGGGCAGGGTGGGGAATCTGTCCCTAGTCCGCCCTAGCTAGGCCTCAGCCCAGGGACAATCCCTTATGGTGGAATTTCCCTGTCCCCGTACCTATCCTATATTGATCCCATACTCACCCTTTTTCACTCATACAAAACACCAACCCCACTTGTACCAAATTGCCTGGTTAGCAGAGGTATGGAGTGACATCACAAGCTATTGTTTTCCCATATAAACCACGACGCGTTTCGCCCTTACCGGGCTCCTCAGGGGGAGTATAATAGAATTCAGACTGCTTCCTGGATAGGGTAATCTCACCAGAAGCAAGACTGGGGAACGATTAATCACAGAAAGGAATAAGGTGAAGATGACCTACTTTATTGCAGTCACTGATAATTAAAGCACGGCCGCGGTGGAGCTTCGAAACTTGATAGTTTCTTGCCTAAAAGCAACATTATAGATGACGTCAAGACAGATTATGCTGATACATTACGCCAAACTTCAGAGGCTACCATACTCACTGATAGCGCGCTCCAACCTTTAGCCTGCCTGCCTGCTGCCAGTGTATCAATGCGGCAGTGGGGCCCAATAGAAGCTCATGGCGCTTAAATAGCGCATGCTGGCGTGCGTCCTCCATTCAAAAGTCCCAGACCGGGATCTGGAGCGCACGCCGCTGCGCCTGCTTCCGGGTGCTGGATCGCACGCGTCACTTCCGGTCCCGTGACGCACATCCGCCCAGCGCCACGGAGCAGTCATGGGGTCCTCCCCCTCAACTAAGTCCATGGTCATAACATCAAAACAATTTAGAAACATGTCAAGCAGGTACATACATAACATTAGTTATTGGTAGGACGTGGTCTTAGCCTAATATTCTAGTTTTTAAGACAGAAAATCTCTACGGTTGCCGTTAGCTCCGCCTACATTGTTATGTTAACCCTTGCTTGGCCGGGAGGCCCTTCACAAACCCTATATGGGCTTAGTTAGTTATTGGCTCATTCAGATACTTTAAGAGGATATAAATAAGGTTGCAGCAACAGATGCAGTTGCTGCTATGGATAAGATAATATATACGGACATTTTGCATATCCATGACCAGTCTAGAATTGAATGCTAATATTTTACGGAAGTGCCATCTCAGAGATTATTCCTTAAGATCTTCTTGTCCCAGTCACCCCTTCTTTGTGGGGGTGGGATTGTTTCTAGGACAGAAAATCTCAGGGTGTTTGGGTCCCCTCCATGAACATTACATATATGGTCAGCCACCGGGGTGGCCCTTTTCTTGATGATATCATTAATGTGTTCGCCCATACGGACTCGGAGTTCACGGAAGGTCTTTCCTATGTAGTCCTTCGGACAGGGACATTGACAGATATATATTACTCCTTTTGTCCTACAATTAACAAAGTCCCGTACGGAGTAGACCCTCCCGGTGGCCGAGCATGTTACTGATTTTGACGTAGAAATGTATCTGCACATTCTGCATGTGCCGCATCTAAATACTCCAGTCGGACGACGTTCAAGCCAAGTCCCCGCAGGTCTGGGAGGATTATAGTGACTATGGACTAAATAGTCTCTCAAGCTCCTCCCCTTCCTATAAGTTACACTTGGGTTTGAGCTTATTAGCGGAGCCACATTTGAGTCCATTTTGAGGATAGACCAGTAGCGACTTAGAATCTCCCGTACCTCCTTGTTTTTATTGTCAAAGGTGGAGATAAGACGTGTGATTGATTGCTCATTCTTTTTCTCTTTAGGTATGAGAAGTGATTCTCTTCTGGTGGTGCGGGCATCTTGAAATGCCTTTTTTAGAATTGAGGTGGGATATCCTCTTTCCACCAATCTGCCTTGTAATTTTCTTGCCTCCACATGGAAGTCATCCTCCTTGGTGCAGTTTCTACGCATCCGTAGATACTGACTACACGGGATGCTCCTCCTTAATGGCAGGGTGTGATGACTATTCCAGTGGAGGATTGAATTAGTGGCAGTGGATTTCCTAAAAATAGTAGTTACTAACCTATCCCCCTCCTTTCTGACCTGAATATCCAGAAAGTTGATGGATTCATTATGGATCTCTGATGTAAACCTGAGACCAATCTCATTTATATTCAGGGTTGCCAGGAAGTTTCGAAACTCAGCCATAGACCCCCCCCCCCCCCCCCATATTAGAAAAACATCATCGATGTACCTGGTCCAAAATATGACCTTTTCACTACACCATACATCGGCGTCGGGAAAGACGATTCTATCTTCCCACCAGCCCAGGAGGAGGTTGGCATAAGTGGGGGCACACGGACACCCCATTGCCGTCCCCTTGAGCTGGTGGTAGAACTGTTTGTTAAATAGAAAAAAGTTATGAGTTAGAATATGCTCCAGTAATTCCAAAATAAAGCAGTTATGATTTCTGAAAAAGGTCCCCCTAGTGCTTAGATAGTGAGCAACAGCTGACAAACCTTTGTCATGTGGAATACTACTGTAAAGAGCTTCGACGTCGATGCTGGCGAGGAAATGGGAGGGGTCTATGGCCAGGGCCTCGATCTTTTTCAAAAAATCCATAGTATCCCTGGTATAAGAAGCCAGGGACACTACAAAACTTCTGAGGACTCTATCGAGGTATAGTCCCGGGTTCTGTGTCATTGAGTCAACCCCTGATACTATAGGGCGACATTTTAGTGGATTGGTACCCTTATGGACTTTAGGTAGTCCATAGAAGGTGGCAATCTGAGATTTTGTTAAGAGCATAAAATCGTATTCAGTCACATTAATTACCTTTCTTTCAAGCCCAGACTGGAGGATTTTTTGCAGTGCCGTGAAAAAGGAGTCCGTAGGATCCCTTTCCAGGACCCTATAACTGTCCTTGTCTCTAAGGAGGTCCAGGCACATATTGTTATAACTGTTGAGGTCCATTATTACCAAATTCCCGCCTTTAAATTAGCATTCAATTCCAGACTGGTCATGGATATGCAAAATGTCCGTATATATTATCTTATCCATAGCAGCAACTGCATCTGTTGCTGCAACCTTATTTATATCCTCTTAAAGTATCTGAATGAGCCAATAACTAACTAAGCCCATATAGGGTTTGTGAAGGGGCCCCCCCCCCCCGGCCAAGCAAGGGTTAACATAATGTAGGCGGAGCTAACGGCAACCGTAGAGATTTGCTGTCTTAAAAACTAGAATATTAGGCTAAGACCACGTCCTACCAATAAGTAATGTTATGCATGTACCTGCTTGACATGTTTCTAAATTGTTTTGATGTTATGGCCATGGACTTAGTTGAGGGGGAGGACCCCATGACTGCTCCGTGGAGCTGGGCGGATGTGCGCTATTTAAGCGCCATGAGCTTCTATTGGGCCCCACTGCCGCATTGATACACTGGCAGCAGGCAGGCAGGCTAAAGGTTGGAGCGCGCTATCAGTGAGTATGGTAGCCTCTGAAGTTTGGAGTAATGTATCAGCATAATCTGTCTTGACGTCATCTATAATGTTGCTTTTAGGCAAGAAACTATCAAGTTTCGAAGCTCCACCGCGGCCGTGCTTTATCAGTGACTGCAATAAAGTAGGTCATCTTCACCTTATTCCTTTCTGTGATTAATCGTTCCCCAGTCTTGCTTCTGGTGAGATTACCCTATCCAGGAAGCAGTCTGAATTCTATTATACTCCCCCTGAGGAGCCCGGTAAGGGCGAAACGCGTCGTGGTTTATATGGGAAAACAATAGCTTGTGATGCCACTCCATACCTCTGCTAACCAGGCAATTTGGTACAAGTGGGGTTGGTGTCTTGTATGACTGAAAAAGGGTGAGTATAGGATCAATATAGGATAGGTACGGGGACAGGGAAATTCCACCATAAGGGATTGTCCCTGGGCTGAGGCCTAGCTAGGGCGGACTAGGGACAGATTCCCCACCCTGCCCCGCTGGATAATCCCTATCCTATCTCACACCTGATAGTCACGCTGTCTGCCACTAGCTGGCTATTTTTTGTTGGCACAATTATTTATCTCACTATTGGGTTATGTGGTGTTTTTTATCATATATATCAAGTAAAAGTTATGTTAAGAATAAGTCTACATATTGTAGACGGCCATCGGCAGCTCTGCAAGTGGAGGCAACCAGTCCTGCTCACATTCAGGTGCTGGCAGCCATTTTAAATAATTCTTGGAAGAACGTTAAAGTTCATTTTTTTGGGTATGCTACTGCTATTTACACTTGATGTCATGTTGTCCCCTATCCAATAGTGTTTTTATGGTAAATTCTGCTGAAATACTCCCTTTTAAAAGGTGTCTGTCAGCAGTTCTGATCATGCAAAGCTTACAACAGCACAGGGGCTGAAGGGAGTAAAAACATACCATTTGTGGAGCTTTTATCCGGAATAGCATGAATACCGGTATGTGCTTTTATTCTGCCAGATTTTGTGTCTGCAAACGCACTGGAGGCAAAGATTCATTGTGAAGTTCACGAAGCACTCAGGGAGGGGTTGTGAAGCAGCTCAATGCAGGGAGCACTGCACAGAGAAGCTCCATCTCCTAGCAGAATAAATCTTCATATTCTCACTACTACAGATAATAAAAGCTCAAGAAAAGGTCTGTTTGTACAGCTCTCCTCAGCTCCTACCTAGTGCTGTTAGTGGTATAGTATGGTGAAAAGCACAACAGCCTCCTTTTAAATAGGATGTGTGGCTTCTCCTATTTGTTTTAGTAAATAATTGTATTCCACATGAACGATGAAAATTACTCTTACCGGTAATTGGATTTTCCTTTAGCCTCCACAACGGCACCACCTGGAGGTTATCCCGCCTTTTCAAGGACAGGAAACAATTGTGAGATCAGCCAATAAAGGGCCCCCTCCCTCTTACCTCTCCAGTTAGTAACCTAGGACTCAGAAATAGATGCGAAACAAAAATTTTTAATAAGATATAAACACAAACAATAGAGGTAATATGACCTGTTTCACAGAGCAAGGTTTTCCAACATGAGAACCTATAAATATAACTGCACAGGCGTGCAAAGAAACATCACATAATTATAAATACATTCCCCCCCCCCCTTTTTTTTTTTTCTTGGAGGCTGCCGTTGTGGAGGCTAAAGGAAAATCCAATTACCGGTAAGAGTAATTTTCATCTTTTCCCCACGCCTCCACAACGGCACCACCTGGAAGAATGACAGAGGAAACATATTTAGGGTGGGACAACCGCAGATAAGACCTTGCAGCCAAAGGATAAGTCTTTGTTGGTAGAAATGTCCAGCTTGTAATGTCTAAAAAAGGTACAAGCGCTAGACCATGTGGCTGCCTGACAGATTTCTTCCAGCGAGGCTGAAGCGCCTTCAACCCAGGATGTTGCCAATGCTCTGGTGGAGTGAGCCTTCAGCATAGGCGTAGGGGCAACTCCCTCAGTTTCATAAACCAGAACGATGCAGGCCTTAATCCATCTGGAGATGGAAGCCTTGCTAGATGCCTTGCCTCGATGAAGACCCAGATACTGCACTAACAGTTGGTTGGATTTTCTTAGGTCTTTGGTTGCTTCCAGATATTGCAAAACACAACTCCTGACATCTAGGTTATGGAACAGCCTTTCCTAATCCGATGTTGCCTGGGAACAAAAGGAGGGAAGAGTAATTTCTTACTGACAGTGAAATGTGGTCACTACTTTAGGAAGGAACTCTGAAGCATGTTTTAATATAATTCTATCTTCTAAAACTGTAAGATAGGGAGGTAGGATAGAAAAGGCCTGGATTTCCCCTACTCTTCTTGCGGTAGTGATAGTCAACAAAAATACTGTCTTAGGTGTCAATGTTCTTAAAGAGATTTCTGCAATGGGCTCAAAAGGAGGATGCATTAGTTTGGATGGGACCAGATTTCAGTCCCAAGGAGGGACCGATGATCTAAGTTTTGGGCGAATTCTACTTGCCCCTTTAAGAAATCTTTTGACAACATTTAAATCTGTCAGTTTGTTGTTCAAAAACACGCTTAGAGCTACTACATGGACTTTTAAGGTACTTACTGATAATCCTTTTTCAAGTCCGGCTTGAAGGAAGTCTAGGATTAGGGTCACCTTTGGTTCTTTGGAGGGATCCCATCTGCCGCCACAAAACGTAGAAAGGACTCCCAGGCTCTCAAGTAGATTTTAGATGTGACTGGTTTTCTGCTCTGCAACAGAGTGGTAATTACCGCATTAGAAAATCCTTTTTCTCTCAGGATGCACGTTTCAGCTTCCAGGCTGTGAAGCGAAGTTGGGAGACTCTGGGGTGCACTACTGGACACTGGAGTAGCATATCCGGCCGGAGTGGGAGGATTCAAAATTCTTCCTCTGCTAGGCTTTTCAGCACTGGAAACCACGCCCTCCTGGACCAGAACAGAGTTATTAGGATGATCTGGGCTTTTTCTTCGATGATTTTGGTAATGACCTTCGGTATCAGAGGTAATGGCGGGAAGACATAGAGAAGTCCTTGAGGCCAGGATGTTGACAAGGCGTCCACTTTCAGGGGTCGGTCTAGAATGGACAGGGAGAAAAAGTCTGTGACCTGCCTGTTTTTCCTCGTGGCAAATTGGTCAATTCTTGGAGTGCCCCATTTGGCACAAATCTGCCTGAAGATCTGTTGATTCAGACTCCATTTTCCTGCTTTTAGCTGATCGCTGCTCAGGAAGTCCGCCACCTGATTTTCCTTTCCTTTTACGTGGGCTGCCGATAAAGACAACAGGTTTTTCTCGGTCCAATTCAGGATCTTCCCCGTCACTGATGATAGGGAGCGACTTCTCGTTCCTCCCTGCTTGTTCAGGTGGGCCACTGTAGTGGAGTTGTCTGAGAGAATTTTTACATTCCTCAGATGGATAGAGGGAGCGAAGGCTTTTAGGGCTTCCCAGACCGCACTTTGTTCCCTCATATTTGATGAGGCTTGTTGTAGCTCGGTTTTCCATAGACCCCGTTTTACCATCTTCTCCATGTGGGCACCCCATTCTTATTGGCTGGCATCTGTTGCAAGGACGACCTGGTCTGTCTGTCTCCATTCTACCCCCTTGGACAGATTTGCCCGGTTTGTCCACCAGCATAAGGATATCTTTACATGAGATGGGATTTTTATTCTTTTGTTTAGGGATGTCTGTTTTTTGTCCTAGTTTTTAAAAAGAAATGCTTGAAGTGTTCTCGAGTGGGACTGGGCCCACTTTACCGACGGAATTGTTGATGTCATGAGCCCCAGAATTATCATTATATCTCTGAAAGAGGCTACTTTTTGTCGCTGAAATTTCCTGATGCTGGAGACTAAACTTTGTTGTTTCTGTTCTGGAAGAAAAGATGACATCACTTGTGAGTCCAGCAGAATTCCCAAAAATTTTATTTTTTGTGAGGGGAGGAGACATGACTTTTGTTGGTTTATTATCCAGCCCAGGTCGGCAAGGGTTACCAGTATTCTCTGAAGACGACAACGAAGAAGGTTTTCTGATGGGGCTACGATCAAAAAGTCGTCCAGGTAAGGTAGGAACAAAATTTCTGCTAGATGAAAAATTTTTGCTACTTTCGCCATGATTTTTGTGAATAATCTCGGGGCTGAGCTGAGGCCAAACGGAAGAACATGGAACTGGTAGTGGCATAGAGACCCCTGGAACCAATCTGCTGTCCTTAGAAACCTCTGGTCGCTTTTCTGGATTGGAATGTGATAATAGGCATCTGCCAAGTCTAACAGAATGATGACAGATTTTACAGTTTCCATTTAGAATTTTTTGTAAATAATGTGTTTAACATCTTCAAGTTTATTATCGCCCTGAAGGTACCGTTCGGTTTTCTCACCAGGAAGATCGACGAATAGAATCTAGTCTTCTGCTCTTCTACTGGAACAATGGCCTTCTTTTCTAATAGGAGCGATATCTGTTGTTCCATAGCTTTTTGATTTTCTGCTTTTAGTCTGGAGTTTTCCATGTACCGGTCTGGAGGAGGACGCATGAACTCCAAACAGTATCCTTCTTTTATGACAGCCAGTACCCAGGGAGAGGCTTGAATATTTTCCCAGGCTGAGTAAAGAGATTGAGCCTTCCCCCCACTGCTCCTCTGGTGTCATTGGGAAGTGGGGCGAGCGGACTTGTCGGGGTTAAACAGATACCCTTTTCCTTTGGATATCTGCCAAGAAGATCCTGATTCTTTTTTTCTTTTAATCAGGTTTACCACGTCTCTGGGGCCAAAAGGAGCATCTTCGGTGATAAAACTTAGATTCCGTGGGAAAGCCTTTTTTCCTATCCGACGCTTTTTCTAGGATATCTTCGAGCATGGTGCCAAACACTCGATCCCCTTCGCATGGTAAAGAACATAATTAATTTTTAGATGCTGTATGACCCGACCAGGTTCTCAACCAAATTGCTCTGCGTTAAGTGTTGGACAGGGCGGCTGTTCTAGCTGATAACTGTACTATATCAGCGGAAGCATCTGCAATAAAATTGGTTGCCTGTTTTTTTTTTTAAAACATAATTTTTTATTGGTTTTCCAAAACATCATGAGAAGTACACGGTAATCATGCGTGTAAAAGACAGTATAAACATTGATCTTTCAGAAAGTACATGATGCTTCTGATTTAGTGTCATGCATAAGTCAAGACAGTAATACGTGACTTCTAAATTTAAATCAACTGACCCCCCCCCCCAACCCAGAAACACAGTGTATACATCCATTAGATAACTCGTCTCGTAGCCTAACTACCAACGCTTATCTCCCTTGCTCTCAATTCCAGCTTTCCCAGTGTACCTTTTAGTTGTTCTTTTAGGTACCACTCTGTGGATACATATGGCCTAATCACCTGCTCAATCTCTTCCATGGTTAAAATTTGTACAATGAAACCCCTCCATTTCTTCATGAGCCTACCTATGCCAGTTTCTTTATTATGCAAAGCTTCCGTAAATTCCATCTGAAGACACCAACGTACTTGGGATACCACCTCATCTATTGTAGGTAAAGAGGGTCTCAGCCAGTGGCACAACAAACATCTCTTCGCTGCCAATATGCAAAGGTGCATAACTAGTGGTATCCTGCCAGATTCAGTCCAACAGTGTAATAAGAGGGTTTCTGCTGACAAAGGTATCTTAATTTTTAGGTTACCAACACCCCACTGCACAAAACCCTTCCAAAACTCATGCACTCGATTACACATCCATAACCCGTGATACATATCAGTGTCACTCTCCTGACACTTAGGGCATCTAGTCAGTTTATCTAACATCCTCGCGTTAGGGGTATCAAAAAACCATAGATTGCCCTATGCATTACCTTAAACTGGGTTTCTCTCCATTTCTCACAAGGCACGGCCTTCCTCACTTCCATCCACCCTCGCACAATGTCTTTTTCCAAATCAGGGAGGACTAGCGTCTTTTTCCATTTCTTGAATACATGCAAGGCTAAGGAATCCGACTGCAATTTGTATATCATATGTGCAAGATCAGCCAGAGAGACACGGTTAGTTTTAGACAATTTAAGGGCGTCGAATTGGTTAGACGGGAATTCCTTAGAGAGATCTCTTACTCTAGGTTTTACAAAATTAATAACCTGCAAGTATGCCAAAAATGTTTGCCTGCCAGACCATATTTTAAGCGCATTTCAGTAAAGGTCATATACCTATTCTCCAATTCCTGCCACAGGTCTCCTACAAATCTGATCCCTCGTTTCTTCCACTCCTGAAACTGTATATTTTGGTCTCCTTGGACAAATTCCGGGTGACCCCATAAAGGCATGTACTTTGATAAATTGAAAGCCAGGCCGTGTTCCTTCCTCACCACCTTCCATGTGGCCACTGTATCCCTAGCTACTACACTACCCTTGGCCTGCCAAGGAAGTTTGGCATATGGCGTATGCAATAAAGCCGCCACATTCCATGGTTTCAATAAGTGTGACTCCAACTCCCAATTGGAATAACGACTGGAATGAGTGATCCAGTCAATACAATGTCGAAAAATCCCAGCGATATTGTAGCGTCTAACGTCGGGAAAGTTTACTCCTCCCTCTGCCCTTGCTGATTGTAACTTCTTTAATGAAATTCTAGCTTTTTCCCCTGCCAAATAAAGCAAGAGAAGGCCGACTCCAAGGTCTTAATGTCTGCATGTTTGAGCAATATTGGAATCGTCTGCATCGGGTATAATAACCGAGCGAAACTGATCATCTTTATTAAGTGACAGCGGCCTAGCAAGGACAGAGGAGTTTCATCCATCCTTCCAGCTCTGTCAATATCTTCTTGATTAGAGGAGGGTAATTAAGCTTATATACCGTATCTGGTGATCTGCCTATCAGAATTCCTAGGTATTTAATGTTAGCAGAATTTATTTTTACAGGAAGATGTTGTCCCAACCAGGCTAAATCCCCTGGGACAAACGTAAGGGCAACAATTCACTTTTGTCAGTGTTGATTTTAAAGCCTGAGAACTCACCATATTCTGACAATACCTGCAGTAGTACGGGAACATCTCTTTTAGGATTATCTAAGAAGAGCAGAAGGTCATCAGCAAACAGGGTGTGTCTTATCTCCTTGTCTCCCACTGTGATGCCTTCGATCTGTGAAGTGGTCAGCAAGAATCTAGACAGAGGTTCCAGAACTAGATTGAATAGCAGCGGTGACATCGGGCACCCCTGCCTGGTCCCTTTCTCCAGAGCAAAGGCAGGTGACAAGAATCCCGGGTATTGACCCTTGCCTTCGGATTGGCATATAAGACTGTCAGGAATGCCCGAAAACCACCATCGAAGCCATAAGTATCCAGAACGAGGTCCATCCATCCCCAGCTTACATTATCAAAAGCTTTTTCAGCATCTATGCTTAGTATTGCTGAGGATGGATGGAACCCGGCCTAAGTTTCACTTCATCCAGAACTGTCAAAACTTTTCTGATATTTGTCACCGCCGCTCTTCCCTTGACAAACCCAACCTGAGGCGTAGCTATGAGTTTCGGCAGTATCTCCCCAATCTGTCAGCCATTAATTTCGATAGGATTTTAATATCTACGTTTATAAGGGAGATTGGTCTATACGATGATGCCAGTAAGGGATCCCTGCCAGGTTTTGGCAGGAGCTTAATGTATGCTGTATTCATTTCATTCGGTATGCCAACCCCTGCTAAGTAGCTATTATAAAGTGAGGTGAGAATAGAACCCACTCTGTCACCCAAGATCTTAAAAACTCCCCAGAATATCCGTCAGGTCCCGGCGCTTTGCCACATTTCAGATTAGATATAACCCCAAGAACCTCCTGAGAAGTGATGGGCTCATTCAGTCTGAGGAGATCTTCCTGTGATAGTTTCGGTAGTTTTAATTTCCGTAGCCACTCCCTCCCCTTATCCATACTTTGCGGTCCTGCGGCATACAACTTACTATAATAGTCGCCCAAAATCTTATTTATGCCCCTGGGGTTAGTCTCCACCGTACCGAATCCGTCTTCAGAGCCAGGATTGGGAAGTGCTATTATAACCCTTCGCAAGCCGTGCTAATAGCCTGCCGGCCTTATTCCCATACCTGTACAGTCTGGCATCTGCCTGAGTCCTAAAGTAAAGCTCTTTCTGTTTTAGCCAGAATTCATAGGCCGATTTTGTCTCCTTCCAGGTTCTCTCATTCTCAGGGGACGGGGCCACTTGAAAAGTGTTATATGCTTGTTTCAATTTCTGGCTATGCGTGGCTATATTTTGAGTTAGCTTTTTCTTTGTACTAATACCATAAGCTATTAGCCTTCCCCTTAAGACTGCCTTGGCAGCATCCCAGGTCAGCTGCAGATTATTCGGGTCATCATTCATCGACATATAGTCATCCCACCAACCTAATAGCAGCTTATGAAAATCTTCCCTACCATACATACCTGACGGGAATCTCCATAAAAATCTTCCCCCTGGGAATGGTATCAGTAATTTGAGTCATAACTATCGCGTGGTCCGAGATCACCATGTCTGCTATGTCCGCAGTTAGGCATTTATGCACTAATGATTCTGACACCAAGATGTGATCTATACGTGACCAGGAATGATGAGCCGCAGAATAAAATGTGTAATCCCTGCCCTCAGGGTGGAACCTGCGCCACACATCAATTAGCGACACATCTTCCACCATGCGACACAACACGGTACTCTGCAGTTTCAGCTCTTGCCTGTGTTCTCTATCATATTTCCTATCGGCTATATTATCCATCACTAAGTTCATATCCCTCCTACAACGATATCACGGATTGGATCCACGAGTAGCTTATCCTTAAGGTTAGAAAAAATTCAGCATGGCGATCATTTGGACCATAGATACAATACAGACTAAGGAGGCCTGTGGCAGATTTGAGAGTGACCTGTACCAATCGCCCCTCCTCATCCGCAACATGAGACTGAATCGTATACGGCAAACCTTTCTTCAGCAGGATCAAGACTCCTGCTTTGCGCGCCACTGACTGAGACCCCAGCACCCTATCGACCCACAACTTCCTCATCCTCCAGAAATCCCTCTCCTCCAGATGAGTTTCCTGCAATAAAGCTATGTCCGCTTTACAGCGCTTCAAGTGGCGGAGCACCATCATCCTTTTATGGGGCGATCTGAGCCCTTTCACATTCCATGAGATGATATTAACCATAATCATGGAGCAAGGGTGACTTCAAGAGCTGGAAAGCTTGGACACAAGCTACCTGTCTGTACACTGTAAGAATGCATACTAAACATCCTACCCAAAACTTTTCCCACCCCTCCCTCCCACCAAACCTCCCCCAACAGTAAAAGAGTAACAGCGCAGGATACGCACACGCCTCACGTTTACCCCAACCATCCTGCATAGGTGTATTTCCCGAACTTCACTTCTTCCCGCCATGGTGGGCACACCGAACAGCATTAATAAACATATCGGACTCCGACCCCCTCCCTCTCAAAATGTACAAAACCTTGAGATTAAGAATAACAGAACAGTTATAGCAAAATAACCCGATGATCATCTCCAATGTCCCTTAGTAGAAAAATTTCCGATAAACATGTAAATAGCAAACTAAAGTCTGAGAACATCATCTCAGCATCCCGTTACACCGACGGGGTAGACAAAAGAAGGGCTCATACCACCTGGTCGCGATTCGACCAGTAAAAGTTCTGTCCTCAGGTCGCCCACCGGGCTTTCTTGCGTTGCTCCTTAGGAGATTCCCTCTGTGTAGCCCCACGGTCCGTTTGGGCAGGCAGACGTGCCTCACGTGAGGACGGGGACCCCGATGTGCTTCTCTCGTCTCCGTCGCAGTTGTCCATCAGGGAAAGGCCCTCCGCTGCTTCTCGTGGAGTAAAATAGGTCGTCGTACCCCGCCCTGGTGGAAGATCTTCAAGGTGGCGGGAAACAGCAGAGCAAAGCGCACTTTTCTGTTAAACAGGTCAGAACATATCTCCGAGAAGGCTCGTCTCTTCTTCAGGACTTCTGCTGAAAAGTCATTAAACAATAAGATGGTGTATCCTCTAATCTGTACCGGGGACTTTATTTGCTTGTAAGCCCGCAGTATCATTGCTTTGTCCGCATAATTGAGGAACTTCATAATTACTTGCCTGGGTCTGCGGCCCAACCCCGGCTTATCAGTCTCGATATGGCGTAGGTCTGGGCCTACTCGATGAGCACGTTCAACTGTGCACGGAACTTTGAGGCCCACCGCCTCTGGTAGTTCTTTCTCACAGATAATCAGCAACTCCTGCGGGGGAATGCTTTCTGGTAGGCCCAAGAGGCGTAGATTACTTCTACGAGAACGATTTTCGAGTTCGTCCACTTTGTCTGCCAACCTCTTAATTTCTCTCGTAGCCTCTTTCAGCGCCGACTGCGCCGTCAAGATTTCCGACGCCACTGCAGAGTATTGCGCCTCTAAATGGTTTAGCTGCGTAGAGTGCTGGGCGATATCCGCTTTAATAAGTTGTATTGCCTGTGTCACTACCGAGGACAGTGACTCCTGTAAATCAGGTAGTATGCGGGCAGCAACCTCAATAGCAAGCTGCTTGTAGTCGATCCCCTCTTCATCTCCTGGGTCCTCCTCCCGTCCTAGGTGCGGGTCAATATTCGGAGCCTTCTCTGTTGCAGGCGCCATCACAGGCGCGTCATGTGCGGGCTTGGAGGGTTTTCGGTTAGATTTGCTCCCCATAGTTCTGAGGTAACGATCCATGTACAGTGTCGAAACACCTGTACCCGTCTGCAAAGATTGGCTGGGATCAAGTCCCACTGTGAGAGGAGCTGTATCTCCGAGGGAGGTTTTAGTCGGGAGCTCACATGCGGCCACTCATGGCGGCGCCGGAACCGGAAGTCTCTGGTTGCCTGTTTTAACATGGGGATTAGAGTTGAGCGAACACCTGGATGTTCGGGTTCAAGAAGTTCGGCCGAACTTCCCGAAAATGTTCGGGATCCAAACTCGACCCGAACCCCATTGAAGTCAATGGGGACCCGAACTTTTGGTCACTAAACAGGCTGTAAAATAGTCCAGGAAAGGGCTAGAGGGCTGCAAAAGGCAGCAAAATGTAGGTAAATGCCCTGCAAACAAATGTGGATAGGGAAATTAATTAAAATAAAATAAATAAAAATTAAGCAATATCAATTGGAGAGAGGTCCCATAGCAGAGAATCAGGCTTCAAGTCACCCACCAATGGAGAAGACCACTTTCATTTATTTAGGCCCCAGCACCCAGACAGAGGACGCATAGCAGAGAATCAGGCGTCATGTCACCCACCAATGGAGAAGGCGACTTTTAGATAATTAGGCCCCTGGCACCTAGACGGAGGAGAGGTTCATTCAACTTTTGGTTGCACCGCAATATAATGGCAAAATTAAAAAAAGAGGATTCAATAAAGAAGTGCCCCGCAGTACAAGAATATATGGTTGAGGAGGAGGCAGTTATAAATGTCTATTCTGCACAAGGGGTGGACAGGTCCTGTGGGATCCATGCCTGGTTCATTTTTATGAACGTCAGCTTGTCCACGTTGGCTGTGGACAGGCGGCTGCGTTTGTCATTAATGACGCCACCTGCCGCGCTGAATACACGTTCAGACAAAACGCTGGCCGCCGGGCAGGCCAGCACCTCCAAGGCATAAAAGGCTATCTTTGGCCACATAGACAATTTGGAGACCCAGAAGTTGAATGGGGCCAAACCATCAGTCAGTACGTGGAGGGGTGTGCAGACGTACTGTTCAACCATGTTAGTGAAATGCTGCCTCCTGCTAACACGTTCCGTATGAGGTGGTGGTGCAGTTAGCTGTGGCGTGGTGACAAAACTTTTCCACATTTCTGCTATGCTAAACCTGCCCTCAGAGTTGCTGGCCGTGACACAGCTGCGTTGGCGAACTCTTGCTCCTCCTCTGCCTTCACCTTGGGCTTCCACTTGTGCCCCTGGGACATTTGGGAATGCTCTCAGGAGCGCATCTACCAGCATGCGATTGTACTTGCGCATCTTCCTATCACGCTCCAGTGCAGGAAGTAAGGTGGGCACATTGTCTTTGTACCGGGGATCCAGCAGGGTGGCAACCCAGTAGTCCGCACACATTAAAATGTGGGCAACTCTGCTGTCATTGCGCAGGCACTGCAGCATGTAGTTGCTCATGTGTGCCAGGCTGCCCAGAGGTAAGGACAAGCTGTCCTCCGTATCCCCCCAGCCACGCACCAGTGATGGGCCTGAGCTGTGTTGGGTGCCACCCCGCTGTGAACCTGCTTCATCCTCATCCTCCTTGTCCTCCAGTAGTGGGCCCTGGCTGGCCACATTTGTACCTGGCCTCTGCTGTTGCAAAAAAACTCCCTCTGAGGCACTTCTAACAGACTGGCCTGAAAGTGCTAAAAATGACCCCCCATCCTCCTCCTCCTGGGCCACCTCCTCTTCAATCATCGCCCTAAGTGTTTTCTCAAGGAGACATAGAAGTGGTATTGTAACGCTGATAACGGCGTCATCGCCACTGGCCATGTTGGTGGAGTACTCGACACAGCGCAACAGGGCACACAGGTCTCGCATGGAAGCCCAGTCATTGGTGGTGAAGTGGTGCTGTTACGCAGTGCGATTGACGCATGAGTGCTGCAGCTGAAACTTCACTATGGCCTTCTGCTGCTCGCACAGTCTGGCCAGCATGTGCAAGGTGGAGTTCCACCTGGTGGGCACGTCGCATATGAGGCGGTGCGCGGGAAGGCCGAAGTTACGCTGTAGCACAGACAGGCGAGCAGCGGCAGGATGTGAATGCCGGAAGCGCGCACAGATGGCCTGCACTTTATGCAGCAGCTCTGACATGTCGGGGTAGTTGTGAATGAACTTCTGCACCACCAAATTCAGCACATGCGCCAGGCAAGGGATGTGCGTCAAACCGGCTAGTCCCAGAGCTGCGACGAGATTTCGACCATTATCGCACACCACCAGGCCGGGCTTGAGGCCCACCGGCAGCAACCACTGGTCAGTCTGTTGTTCAATACCCCGGCACAACTCCTGCGCGGTGTGGGGCCTGTCCCCCAAACATATGAGTTTCAGAACGGCCTGCTGACGTTTACCCTGGGCTCTGCTGAAGTTGGTGGTGAAGGTGTGTGGCTGACTGGATGAGCTGGTGGAAGCAGAGGAGGAGGAAGCCGAGTAGGAGGAGAAGGCTACAGGAGGCAAAGAATGATGCCCTGCGATCCTTGGCGGCGGAAGGACGTGCGCCAAAGAACTCTCCGCCTGGGGCCCAGCCGCCACTACATTTACCCAGTGTGCAGTTAGGGAGATATAGCGTCCCTGTCCATGCTTACTGGTCCACGTATCTGTGGTTAGGTGGACCTTGCCACTGATGGCGTTGCGCAGTGCACACTTGATTTTATCGGATACTTGGTTGTGCAGGGAAGGCACGGCTGTCTTGGAGAAGTAGTGGTGGCTAGTGGTAGAAGCTGTCTGTGTCCACCAGCTTAAATGACAGCATTTCAAAGGCCAGTAGTTTAGAAATGCTGGCATTCAGGCCCAGGGCTCGAGGGTGGCTAGGTGGGAATTTACGCTTTCTCTCCAAGGTTTGTGAGATGGAGAGCTGAACGCTGCCGTGTGACATGGTGGAGATGCTTGGTGACGCAGGTGGTGGTGTCGGTGGCACATCCTCTGTTTGGTGGGCGGCAGGCGCCAACATTCCTGCCGAGGCAGCAGCAGAAGAGGGAGCAGGGGGAGCCGGAGTGAGTTCCTTGCTTTTAAGGTGTTTACTCCACTGCAGTTCATGCTGTGCATGTAGATGCCTGGTCATGCACGTTGACTCGCTTCAGGCTCTGATGGCACAGCATGCAAACCACTCGGGTCTTGTCGTCAGCACATTGTTTAAAGAAGTGCTATGCCAGGGAACTCCTTGAAGCTGCCTTTGGGGTGCTCGGTTCCTGGTGGCGGTGGCCAGTAGCAGACGAGCTCTCTTTGCGGCGGCTGTTCTGCTTTTGCCCCCTGCTCCCTCTTTTGCTACCCTGTTGGCTCGGTCTCACCACTGCCTCTTCCTCTGAACTATGAAAGTCAGTGGCACGACCTTCATTCCATGTGGGGTCTAGGACCTCCTCGTCCCCTGCATCGTCTTCCACACAGTCTTCCTCCCTGACCTCCTGTTCGGTTTGCACACTGCAAAAAGATGCAGCAGTTGGCACCTGTGTTTCGTCATCATCAGAGATGTACGGACTCTGATGAGGTAGTATTCCCATGTCCTCATCATCAGGAAACATCAGTGGTTGTGCATCAGTGCATTCTATGTCTTCCACCACTGGGGAAGGGCTAGGTGGATTCCCTTGGGAAACCCTGCCAGCAGAGTCTTCAAACAGCATAAGAGACTGCTGCATAACTTGAGGCTCTGACAGTTTCCCTCATATGCATGGGGGTGATGTGACAGACTGATGGGCTTGGTTTTCAGGTGGCACCTGTGCGCTTTCTGCAGAAGACTGGGTGTGAGATAATGTTGTGAACGTGCTGGATCCACTGTCGGCCACCCAATTGACCAACGCCTGTACCTGCTCAGGCCTTACCATCCTTAGAACGGCATTGGGCCCCACCAAATATCGCTGTAAATTCTGGCGGGTACTGGAACCTGAGGTAGTTGGTTCACTAGGACGTGTGGCTGTGGCAGAATGGCCACGTCCTCTCCCAGCACCAGAGGGTCCACTAACACCACCACGACCGCGTCCCTTACTGGATGTTTTCCTCATTGTTACCATTCACCAAGCACCACAATAAGAAAAAAAATATTTGGCCCAATGTATTGATTTCAAATTCAGGCCTTTTTTTTACAGGCACCTAACACTATCTGCCTATTTATTTATGTACCATGTTACACTAATCCAGGCACAGCAGTAACCACTGATTTAGGGGAATATCAATTGTAGGCCTAGTATTTAGGCCCTAGATGAAAGGTGTCCTTTTATGGACACATTTATACTTGGAGATGCACAGTAGCGTGTTAAAAAATATGTAGGATTGTGCCTTCAGCAAGAGCCACACTAATGGTAACATTTTTAACTTATATGTACTTATATGCGTTGGGAGTGAAAGATTGTTTCTCCTACCCCGTGGACACAACCAAGAATACTATACAGTTTGGTCCACTGAATTGCATACTGTGGACATATTCGGCGGATTCATTTTCACAAGGGCTATATTGTCATTTACTATCTATGCTTATTGTGCGAATTTTTATGGTTTTATTTATTTTTAATAAATTTGTAGTATATTTAGCGTAGCTTCTATAGCGCAGCATTTTATCTCTCCATATATCCCAGTTGTCAGTAGAGTGTCTCCCACTTTTCACTATTTTAACTATTAAACTTTGCCAGCCACTGCTGGGACACCAGATTTACGGTATTGCTATTTTGACAATTGAATTTCACCCCAGAAAAAAATATATCCTTTGCCAGACACTATTAAACTTGTTCAGTCACTGCTGGGACACCAGATTTACGGTATTGCTATTTTGGCAATTGAAATTCACCCCAGAACAAAATATATCCTATGACGGACACTATTAAACTTGGTCAGCCACTGCTGGGACACCAGATTTACGGTATTGCTATTGTGGCAATTGAATTTCATCCCAGAAAATTATCTATCCTTTGCCGGACACTATTAAACTTGGCCAGCCACTGCTGGGACACCAGATTTATGGTATTGCTATTTTGGCAATTGAATTTCACCCCAGAACAAAATATATCCTTTGCCGGAAACTATTAAACTTTGCCAGCCCCTGCTGGGACACCAGATTTACGGTATTGCTATTTTGGCAATTGAATTTCACCACAGAAAAAAAATCTATCCTTTGCCAGACAGGAGACAGTATTACACTTGGCTAGCCACAGCTGGAACACCAGATTTAGGGGATTGCTATTTTGGCAATTGAATTTAACCCCTTAATAAAATATAGAAATTTCTATCCCGAGTTTCTAAGGATGACAATAAGCACAGCCAAGCCCCTGATGAAGGATATAGCAAAAAAAAAAACTAGTATTGATGGATTGATGGACTTGGTGGCAGCTTGTGCTGGTGGACCACAAGACACAACATGGCTGCCGATCAAAGTGACAGAAAAACGCTCTGTGCAGCCTAAAAGCCAGTGAGCAATTAACTAGCAAAAGTTGAATGATTCACAGCTGTAGATTGATCACTTCATTAGGTGTTTTTGCAGACTTTTCCCTGCCTAATCACAGCCCTCACAGAAGCTGCGTCCTTTCCCTACACTAATCAGAGCAGAGTGACGTGTGGCGCTACGTGACTCCAGCTTAAATAGAGGCTGGGTCACATGCTGCACTTAGCCAATCACAGCCATGCCATTAGTAGGCATAGCTGTGATGGCTTCTTAGGGCAAGAAGTAAAACGCTAGCTGATTGGCTGCTGTGCAGCCCTTCAGAAAGCATGAAGAAATCGCCGAACACCGGACCTGAACTTTTTTTTAAATGTTCGGGTCCGGAACACCCCAAAATTCGGTACGAACCCGAACTATGCTCGAACTGTTCGCTCAACCCTAATGGGGATTGAAGCCAGAATGTCTTCTCTTGGGGTGCCAGACTCGATATGTTCTTCTAACTGTCCTAACCACAGGGACAGGGTCCTGGCTGTGTAGGTTCCTGAAATCCCTGGTTTCAATATGGCAATGGAGGACTCCCAAGTCTTTTTGAGCAGACTCTCACACTTTTTATCCATGGGATCTTTAAGAAATCCCAGATCCTCAAAAGGTAATGCTGACTTTTGGGATATTCTAACCACTGGGGCGTCCACCTTAAGAGTTTTGTCCCAGGTGGCCGAGTCTTCTTCCGCAAAAGGGTATTTATTTCCTTTTAAACATTTTGAAAGCAGACTTTTTTCAGGCTCTTTCCATTCATGTTGAATTAGAGACTTCATATTGTTGTGGACTGGAAAAGATTGCTTTCTCTTGTCCCCAAGGCCTGCGAACATTTGGTCCTGTAATGACAGCAGCTCTCTAGGTTCTTCCAAGTTGATTGTGGCTTTAATGGTTTTTAATAAGGAATCTGTTTCTTCAATTGAACATAATGGTTTACCATAGGCATCTTCAGAAATATCTGAATCTGAGTCAGATGAAATTTCTCCCTTGTCTACGTCAGAAGCTTGCTCCACCAAAGAAATATTTGAAGTGGAGGGTCTGGACAGGATGACAGATAGCTTTGCCTCTACAGCTGCCCCGACTTCCTCTTTTATCATGGTTCTTAAACTTTCAACAAGGGAAGGGGTTTACTCTGAGACCATCCTGTTGCAACATTTCTGACATAGAGGTTTTTTGGAAGAGACAGAGAGCGCCTTTTTGCAAATGGTACACTTCTTTTTGAGGGACGGTTCCCCTTTAGAGCTTTCTCTCCCCTAGGACACATAAACCAAATATAATTGCCAGTTTGAGTGAAAATCACCTTTTTTTTTTTTTTTTTTTTTTTTAATAGGGAAACCGCCACCTAAAGAGAACCAGGTGCATATTGCAACAAAACCAAAGTGCTTCAAACAGCCCAATATGATCATAGGGAGGAGGCTTACCGGGCTAGAGGGCCTGGATGCATCTGTGGTCTTCCTGGAAGAATCGCTTTCCCCCTGAAAGAACATCTTTAGCATGAGAAGCGCTCGGTACTGCTGCACGAGGAACGCTTCCTGGTTCGGCGCGATGATGTTATCGCCCCAGCGCACAGCGCTGTATCCTCTACATCAGTGCAGCACGTCAGGAGGCCCCCTTTGCCACAGATCTGCCGATCCCACCGGAACACGAAACGGGAAGCCCGGGGTTACCAGCATGCGCCGGATTTACACCGAGAGGAGGGAGGAACAGACAGCCCTGTGTTCAGCGATCCCTCCTCCTGCAACAGCCCTCCGGCAGTGCCGGGACTACAAACCAAAAAGGCCGTGCGAACTTGCTGATCCACGATCCTGTCTTCTGAGGGACAGGAAACAACTGGAGCGGTAAGAGGGAGGGGGCCCTTTATTGGCTGATCTCACAATTGTTTCCTGTCCCTGAAAAGGCGGGATCACCTCCAGGTGCTGCCGTTGTGGAGGCGTGGGAAAAATAATAATTCTAAAGCATCTTTTCTTATGACTATGTTGTACAGTTCCCCTATTAATCCTGCTAGAAACCTATGAATAAATTATCGACTGGATTACATCTTGGGGGTATGTTCCTCTACAGTCTGACATTGACACCTATAGAACAACCACAACAATGCCATACTTAATATAGAAACATCTTTATTATAACATGATTAATAAAAATTACAATAAATTAGTATTTACAGTAAGAGGGTAACAACATAAAAAACCTGTAACCCAAGATCCTATCGCTGTCTATCAAATTATATTATGCACAGTACTTTATAGGAGTTGCAGTAACTAGATACTGTTTGTAACGATGCTATAAAACCAAAAAGGAATGTCAAGCGGTGGGATAAATTCCCAAGATGTCAAATAAAATTATCAAGCAACAAATGCTACAATAAATCTGGGTGTCCCCAGGAAGAAGCTTGGGCGAAACATACATTGGGGTACTGCTGTTCCCAGGATCCTTGGGTCTGTTACTTTATTTAACTTTGTATATGGTCTGTGTTATAGGATTTATTATAGCATTTGTTTTATTGTACATCTTGGGAATTTATCCCACCACTTGACATACTTTGATTTTATAGCATCGTTACATATAGTATCTAGTTATTGCAAACGCAATACTTGTGATGGCTAAACTCCGGCACTACAGCTGTGGTAAAACTACAACCCCCAAGATGCACACTTGCTTTGCTGTTCTCAGAACTCCAAAGAAATGAATAGAACATGCTAGGAGTCATAGTTTCAGAACAGCTGGAGTGCCAGCGGTTAACCATCACTGCATACAGTACCGTGCATATTCACACTTGCGTTTTTGTTTTCCGGCATAGAGTTCCGTCTCTATGCTAGAAAAATCCTGATGTTTTATCCCCATGCATTCTGAATGGAGAGAAATCCGTTCAGGATGCATCAGATGTCTTCAGTTCAGGACCGGAACGTTTTCTGGCCGGAGAAGCATGCTGCGCTTTTTGCTCCAGCCAAAAATCCTGAACACTTGCCGCAAGGCCGGATCCGGAATTAATGCCCATTGAAAGGCATTAATCCGGATCCGGCCTTAAGCTGAACGTCGTTTCGGCGCATCGGATCCGAGGTTTAGCTTTTTCTGAATGGTTACCATGGCAGCCAGGACGCTGAAGTCGTGGCTGCCATGGTAAAGTGTAGTGGGGAGCGGGGGGAGCAGTATACTTACCGTCCGTGCGGCTCCCGGGGTGCTCCAGAGTGACGTCAGGGCGCCCCATGCACATGGATCACGTGATCCATGCGCATGGGGCGCTCTGACGTCATTCTGGAGCGCCCCGGGAGCCGCACGGACTGTAAGTATACTGCTCCCCCGCTCCCCACTACTACTATGGCAACCAGGACTTTAATAGCGTCCTGGCTGCCATAGTAACACTGAAAGCATTTTGAAGACTGATCAGTCTTCAAATGCTTTCAGGTCACTTGCGTTGTTACGGATCCGGCGGGCATTTCCGGCGACGGAAGTGCACGCCGGATCCTAACAACGCAAGTGTGAAAGAGGCCTAAGTTACCTTCTTACTGTGAATATTATTTTATTGCATATTTTATTAATCATGTCATAATAAAGATGTTTTTTCACACAGCACAGCAAAATATCAGTTTTTGCAAATTTAAGTAATTAAAGGGGGTTCTCCGGGAATTAAGAAACTGAAAATACTTAAATATTACTTTATTATAAATATTGTCCCAAATACCTTTCAATTAGTTTTAATGGCTTATTTTGTCTAGGGAGCAATCATCAAGAGAAGTAAAATGGCTGCCGTCCTATTAGTACACACAAAACATGTCCTAATCACACAGAAGGACAAGTCACTTCACAACATTGAGGTAAAGAGCTGCCTCATCCTCCTCTCTGCTCTGCTTGTCAGGGATTATGATCTAGAATACAGATGATAAGATCTTTAGCAGGATCTCTGTGGGAATGGAGTTCATGAGGAGACAAAGTACAGAAAGAAGGGTGGGAGTAATGAGCAGCATCACTTATATGCAGTCTCTATTACCACAATCTGTCCTGTCCATCCTCTCTGTACTTGATGTCTCCATCATCTCCATTCCCACAGAGATTCAGGTGAATATCTTATCAGCTGTATTCAGGATCATAATCCCTGACAAGGTAGAGCAGAGAGAAGGATGAGACAGCTCTTGAGCGCAGTGATGTGAAGTCAATTGTCCTCCTGTATGATTAAGACAGGTTTTGTGTGTAGTAATAGGACGGCAGCCATTTTATTTTCCCTGATTGCTCCCTAGACACAACAAGCCATTATAAATAATTAAAGGTATTCAAGAATTTTCATTTTCTTAATTCTCTGAGAACTCCTTTAACACAAAGGAGGACAGTATACTGCTACAGAGGGATCTGGATAGATTAGATGCTTGGGCAAAGAAGTGGCAGATGAGGTTTAACACTGACAAATGTAAGGTTATGCACATGGGATGGAACAATACAAGTCACCCGTACATACTAAATGGTAAAACACTGCTTAACACTGACATAGAAAAGGATCTAGGAATTTTAGTGAACAGCAAACTCAACTGTAGAAACCAGTGCCAGGCAGCTACTGCCAAGGCCAATAAGATAACGTATTGCATAAAAAGGGGCATAGATGCCTTATGATGAGAACATTATCCTTCCACTTTGCAAATCACTAGTCAGACCACACATGGAATACTGTGTACAATTCTGGGCTCCTGTGAACATGGCATAGCCCTGTTAAGAATTGCAAAGGCAATTAAAAATAAAAAAAATTAAATCAACCCTCTTTCCCTATAATTGAAATAAAAATAAAAAATAAATAAAATAATAATCTCATACGTCCATTGAATGCCGTAAGGGGAAAAAAATCAAAATGGTCAATCTGCCGGTCTCTCGTAACTTCATGTCCCAAAAAAAAGTGATGAAGAGTGATCAAAAAGTCACACACACTAACTTGTTGTTACTAAAAACTACACTAGCCCCACAAAAAATGAGCTCCAGAAACCAAACTATAAAAAGGGAAGGTCATGAATATGGCAATGACAAGAAAAAATGAAAGTTCTTTTTTTCCAGTATTGAGACAAGAAAAACTATATAAACGTAATGTAATTGTAACTGTACTGACCTGGAGAATGAAGGCAACAGGTCGGTTTTACCGGACAGGCAACGACGTAAAAAGAAAACCCGTGGAACTGTGGCAGAATTGCATTTTTTTTTCTCCAATTCCACCCCATTTAGAATTTTTTTCAGCTTCCCACTACACTGTATGCAGTATTAAATGATGGCATTAGAAAGTACAACTTGTCCTGCTGAAACAAGCTCTCATATGGCTATGTGAAAAAAATAAAAAATCAGCTTAAAGGGTTAAAAGGAGCTGTTTCACTCCACGTACAGTGAGCTTCCGCTAGTGGGAGCTGCAGAGCTGTAATCTTCACTGACCGTTGTGCATATGTGTTGGAAGCTGCTTCCATTACCATTATATTGATTCTTCTTTAGCTCGTCAGAGTTTTGCAGTGGGACTTTAGGATTTCCCCTTGTGGGGATAAACAGACTGGGAGCCCCCGAGAGGTTGGGGCCGACCACAAATGGAGAAGGAAAAGTCACGTAGGAGAGAGATAGACCCTTCCCAAGTAATTATCTAATCCATATGCAGTGATGTAGCAGGATTGTTCTTACCACTGGTATTGGTGGCACATATGCCCATCAATGGCACTCGTGAAAGCTTTCACTCTTCACAGTCCAGATCTGCTGCAGACCTATACTGTAGGTATGTGATAATATGTTGGTGCTTGCAGCCACTACTAGGGAAAGATTTAGATCAAACTGCATATGATTTATACATTGAACTCAATGACAAAATATTATTGTCTAGTGACCTCCCTCTAGTGGTGGTTGTAGACAGAAAGGATCTCAGACAGCACTCCTTTTCCACTAAAAATATATTTTAAAATGCCATGAACCAGACTTTTTCACTTTTCCATTCACATAGACAGACAAGGGCTTGTTTTTTGCAGGATGAATTTAAAGGGGTATTCCGATTGTTACAAGTTATCCATAAGATGGGGTGGTAACTTTTAGATTGGTTGGGGTACTACCACTGAGACCTCCACAGATCACAAGAAGAGGGACACCAAACCCCTCAGAGCCACCCAAAATGAACTGAGGGGCGGGTTGGTTATGTGCACTGCCGCTCCAGTCATCTGTATGGGAGTTCCAGAGACAGCAGAGAACAGGGCTGGACCATTTCTGGATCTCCCATAGAGATGAATAGAGCGGCAGTGCACATACCTGACTGCCGCTGCATTCATTTTAGGTGGCCCCGTGGAGTTAAGTAACAAAGACAAATATTCCATGAAATGATATATTCAGTGTCTACAGGACTCATAGGTTGTCCTCACTGAAGACCAAATTCTCGCGACAGCCAGTATATACAGATTCTTACAGTGAAAGTCCTTAAAGGAGTTGTCCAGAAACAAGAAAAACATCCCCACCCCGCCCACAGGTTGTGTCTGGTATTGCTGCTCAGCTTCATTCAACTGAATGGGGCTGCTCTGTAATAGCACACACAACCTGTGGATCGGGGTTGTGCTACTTTTTGGACGAAAGCAGCCATGTTTTTCTAATCCTGGACAACTCCTTTAATCTGGTTTGTAATAATCCAGCACAGATCTGTAAACCACAGCAAAACGGGTCTGACTAAGGGCTCATGCACACGAACGTGTGCTGCCTGTTGCCGTATTGCGGACCGCATTTGCGCATCCGCAGTACACGGGCACCGTTCCATGTGAATTCAGTTCAATGGGTCCGCAAATCCGGAGATGCGGAAAGGAACACTACGGAGTGCTTCCGTGGGGTTCTGTTCCGTACTGCCGTTCCGCAAAAAGATAGCACTTGTTCTATCTTTTTGCAGAACGGACGAATGCAGACCCATTCAAATTTAATGGGTCTGGATTCATCCCGACGGACGTACAAAGGTTGCCCGTGCATTGGGGACCGCAAATTGCATTCCCCAATGCACGGAACGGCCCACCTACGGCCTTGTGAATGAGCCCTAAGAGTGATGGCAATACTACAACCAGGGGTTTCATCATAAGGACCCCCTAAAATATCCTTACAGGTCAGGAGATTCTAAAACTGGACAACTAAGGCTCATTTACTAAGCCATATATCCATCTGTGTTGGGTCGGAGTACATGTCTCTCCAAAAATAGGAACAGATCCCTCTAGTGCAGAGGTCCCCAACTTTTAGTACCTTGTGAGCCACATTCAATAAACAGGCATATTAAATGTGAACAAATAAGGAATTATGAGTTTGCAAATATTTCGGCATGAGATTTCACATACTGGTATACCATCCAGTCCGGCACAGTTCAGGGGGATAAGGAACCAGTGAGTTTCTTATGATCTAGTGCAGGGATGGCCAACCTGTGGCTCTCCAGCTGTTGTAAAACTACAACTCCCACCATGCCCTGATGTAGGCCGATAGCTGTAGGCAGTCTTTGCATGCTGGGAGTTATAGTTTTGCAACAGCTGGAGAGCCGCAGGTTGGCCATCCCTGATCTAGTGGGTGGGGGTCGTAAATGATGGGTCATATGGCGAGCCACACAGCTGGGGGGGTAGCGAGCCACTTTAAGCTTCTGAAAACTGCCAGTCCTTGCTGTAACTTCCTGGACAGTCCTGCCAAGACTACTGGGAGAATGGTGGAAGGGGCTGCTGTGACAACTGGGAAAGTGGAGGGGGCAGTGTGGGTTACCGTTTTTTTTTTACTACAAGAGGGGATGAGACTGCTGTGAACACTAATCTTATAGTCACACATAGCAGATTTATTGTGAACATGTCTGCGACTGTCCAGGTCCCTGTTCCCGAAATAATCGCTGCTCAGATGAATGGAAGTGATTTTCAGCGGCAGATATTTATTTTGCAACAAATCTGTGGTGTGTGAATATTCCCTAGGAAGGACACAGTGTGCTGTAACTATTGGGAAAGAGCAAGACGGTTACTAACAAAAGGAAGCGAGCACTGCTGGGACTACTAAGGGGACCTCTATTCTGATTGCTAGAGGAGAAAGGCAACACTTTAGAGGGGTTGTGTCACTTCAGTAAATGGTATTTATCATGTAGTTAATACAAGGCACTTACTAATGTATTGTGATTGTCCATATTGCTTCCTTTGCTGGCTGGATTCATTTTTCTATCACATTATACACTGCTCGTATCTAGTGGTGGCCGTGCTTGCACACTATAGCACAAAGCACCAGCCTCTCTAGTGGGGAGGACCGCGGGAGCTCACATAGGTACACATACACAGGAGCTCCCGTCTGGGATATGAGCAGTGTACAATGCAATGAAAAAATTCATCAAGCCCGCAAAGGAGGCAATATGGACAATCACAATACATTAGTAAGTGCCTTGCCTTGTATTAACTTAGCTTGACCCTGTGTTCTCATATGCACACCATCTCTTTGGGAATTGGCGCTCACATAGTACCTGGCGCTTGACAGAGCTGCACTGTACAAATGACTTCAGGGCTGTACCATGAGTGTGCCAATTCCCAAGTCGACGGCGCAGGCACAAGAATACAAGGCCAAGGAAGATTACATTGCCAGCTCGGACCCTCTCCCTTACAAGTGTCAGTACTATCTGCAATCCAGAGCAGAGCTTCTGCTGCAACGAGGTGCAAGGGCGCCGTCCTTGTTGCACCAAAGAGCTCGTCTGCATAGGAGAATAGATGGGATTTCTCAGCAATGGAGCGCCAGATCTGGATGGGGCAAAAACAACTGAATCAGCAGAAGGAATTTACAGTGCTCTTCCTTTAATACCGAGGTATGTACTGACCGCTCATCTACATGCTGCATCCTGAACAGTATAAGCCATAAAACTGGTGATAACTTCAGTCCACATTATACCCATACTTCTCAAACAGTCCTCTACTGGGACCGGACATGCTGTCACGTGATTGCGTCCTTGTGGAGCTTTATTTTCACCATAAAGCTACAAATCAAAGACTTAAAGTCCACGCACGGCATGTGATGCCCACTGAACCCTTTTATATGGATTCATTGTCCCAAAGAAACTCCGCCAGAGTTCCCTTGACATCATTGTCCTCATACATCCCCCATATGGCGGTGTCATTCAGGGACATGCACTAATAAGATGCTCTCCCCTCTAATGAACACCTGCTTCATGTGACGTGTGAACGCTTGCTGATAGTCGATCTTCTCCTTCCGCCGTCTAGTCCGCTCTTTAGTTTTCACATCTCCTGGTCTTTGGCCCTGTCCTGGCTGCCGAGTGGCTCTCCTTATATCACTACTAGTGGCTGCGGTCTTGTCCTCTCCGTGCGGAGAACCTTTATGAGGAAGTTCTAGTCTCTTTGATGGAGCACATGGTTTTTCTGTAGATGGCTGCTCTCCTGACTCCTGAAGTTTCAGCCTGTCGAATAGCTGTGGAATAAAATGAATGGAGTAAACACCCGATATACAGAGGAATCCATAGGAATCTAGTGGGGCGATCCAATATTAAAATGAGGTCATATGAAGATGCACCTGGTGGATGATACTACATGAATACACAGTATATGCCTGACTTTGTGGGACTGGATCCCTCAGAAAAGAAGCCATTACTTGGCAGCTTCTGGGGTTCACAGAAACCCAGGACCCCACTCTAAGATGTCCACATGGAGATGACCCCTTTATTTCTCTGCTCAGTCTTAGAGCTCATGCACACAGACGTGGTTTGGGTCTGCATCCGATCAGCATTTTTTTTGCGTGTTGGATGTGGACCCATTCACTTCAATGGGGCTGCATCCGCATGTTGGTTCCACAGCCCCGCAAAAAAATAGAACGTGTCCTATTCTTGTCCATTTTACGGACAAGCATAGGACAGTTCTATAGAGGGCAGGATGGTCCGTTCTGCAAAATAGAACACACACGACCGGCATGCGTGTTTTGCGGATCTGTATGCATGAGCCCTTGAATGGCATCTCTACCAGGAAAAGCTGGCAACCTACGTGGCCGCCATTACACTTTCAGCTGGGGTTGTCGCTTTCCTAGACTTGCTTTTGAAGACTCGGCTGGTGGCCATAGTGGTGATCAATTCTGTACAGAGAAATGAAGTCCATATAAAAGGGTAGGACCCGACAGTAAAAGTGTGGAACCATTGTACCCTAAAGGTCCTGCCCAGGGTATAAGTCTAATAAACGGTTACCCGGGTGAGAGTCAGCTGGGGCTCATTGTAAAACGCTTTGCCAAGGACTGGTTTCCTGTACGTCTCATCCACATCCACCATTGCCTGAAATATAATAAGAAATAATCACCAATTACAATTCTAGTAGAGAAGGAAACACATCACTGGACATTTCTTAAAGTTACAGAAGTGACAAGAATTTACGGCAAATTACAAGTTCCTCGTGGCCGCCTTTCAGACCCTTCAGCAGAGCTCAGGCCATTTGCCCTGGGGGGGGGGGGGGGGGTAAAAGGTAAATCCCTGTAGTTACCATGTTCCAGAATTTGTCAAAGGCAACGATAAATCCTGAGCAGACCCCGCGCAGACCCTTGAACGTGCGGATGTGGACATTGACCTTCAGGCGTTCCTGTATGCAGCGGTAGAGACGTCCCACGGGGCTGCCCTCATGCACTGGAAAACAAAAATATCCAATAGGTACCCACATTAGTGCCCACAGGTGGTCGGACTACCCAAAGACCACACCAACCCGACACTCTGCTTGTGTGCAGACTAGTCCCCAGGTAGGCAGTATAGATGGCGGTTGTAGATGCTGCCATGTGCTGTAGGGCAGCTGGGCAGAATAGACAACAGGGGCTACATTAAAGGGGTATTCCGGTTATCTACAACCATAGGATTACGAGAAGGAAGAGCCTTTTAAAATAGATGGAGCAGCTGGTAAAAAAAGAAAAGCACACTGCCGCCCTATAGTGAGCTGATAACTTTTAATTACCGGAATACCCCTTTAAAACTTGACAGAAGTAGGGGACAAGGAAGGGATTTTGATGCAGGATCAGACTACACAGGGTATGTTTGTAGTCTGTAACCATGGAGACACGAGTCTGCATGGGCACGGTCTACAGTAGATGGTAGCAATAGACAGGCAGGAAAGGAATTTGTCCTCCACAGGGGCTTGTTCACATGTCACTATGCTGCTAATTTGAAAACATTTTTAGTGTTGGACAACCCCTTTAAGCATCTAAAGCACTCCTGTAAAAGCGAATGGGTCAGTTTGCTACATGACTTCTCCATTTTACATACACTTTGTGACATTGTCCTATGTGTCTAATTCCACTTTAGTACAATTTATAATCATTTCTTGCCCCATTAGAAGTCAATGGTCACGTGCCACCCCAAAAATCTAATTCATCACGTCACAGACGATGAAGTATTCATCACGTCACAGGTGAAGGAGTAGTTATGGTCAGTGATGAATTTACAACAAGGCACATAAGGGCACGTGCCTAGGGCGTCAGCAAGGAGCGAGAAAACAAATACTTTATGCTGATTCTTTCACCTTAGCGCTCCTTCTCATGTCTCCTTCTCACTAACTTTTGTTTAGGGTCCATTCAAACGTCCGCATAAACGGGTCCACCTCCATTCTGCAAAATTCATTTCAACGTGGCCGCAAAAGATGCGGACATCACACGGCACTTCTGTTCCGTGGTCCAGCAAAAATGATAGAGCATGTCCTATTCTTGTCCGCAGCCACCGATAAGAATAGGCATTTCTATCATAGTGCTGGCCATGTGCGGTCCGCAAAATGCGGAACGCACATGGCCAGTGTACGTGTTTTGTGGATCCGCAAAACACTTGCGGACATGTGGATGGACCCTTATTGTAACAAGTCAGGAGATTTAACCCTCACAGTGCTTACCTACAGCTAATGTGACAGTAATCTCTTCAGGAAAGCAGTGCAAGGGTTAAATCCCGACTTGGTTCTGCAAGTAAATGATGAGGAGACATCAGAGCAGGAGAAAGGAGAAGCCAGTATATACCACCATATGTGCGCTGTCAACTAGCAGAGAGGATTAGATCATTCCATAATCCCCACACTGACGCGCCCCATCATGAGGCTACATTCACGCAACTTGTATCCGTTTTGCTCTTCGTAATTCGCCGACCCACAGAATACAGATGCGGTCCATGTGCATCCCCTACTTTTTGCGGGCCCCACTATAAAAATGCCTATTCTTGTCTGCAAAACGGACAAGAATAGGACATGTTCTATCCTTTACAGCATAACCGCACCGATGACATCCATGTGCTGTCTACGTTTTTTGCAGCCCCACAGAAATGAGGGTCCATGCGGTGACCCCAGAGTAAAGGTGGCCATACATCTAGCAGGAGTTAGGGCTCATTCAGATCAGCAATGTTAAACTAGTTTGTGCTGGAGGCATTTTTACACGGACCACTCACAGATGATGTTCTCATCCGATTTTTCATTTCCGTGAAGGACTCGAGGGAAGATCAGAGCTGTATGGTGCATGCTGTGTTTCTCCAATCATAGCATGCACCATCCATTGATGGAGAGGTCTTCAGACTTGTGCTTCAGGGTGCAGTCACACGAACGTGTGACGGGCGTGCCCAGGTAGAGGACCGCAAACTGCCGCACTGCAAGATGCAGCGAAAGATATAACATGTTCTATTGCGGCATGGAGGCTAGGACCCGGAAGCCTAAGGGCTCATGCACACGACCGTATGTATTTTGCGGTCCGCAAAAAACACGGATAAAGTCAGTTTGCATTACGTATTTTGCGGAACGGAACAGCTGTCCCCTAATAGAACAGTACTATCCTTATCCGTAATGCGGACAATAATAGGACGTGTTCTATTTTCTTGCAGAACGGAAATACGGAATGCACACGGAGTAGCTTCCATTTATTTTTGTGTGGACCCATACAAATGAATGGTTCCGCATATGGTCCGCAAAAAAAAACAAAAAAACAAAAAATAGAACGGACACGGAAAGAACAGATAAGTAATGTCCTATCTTTCACCGCATCTAGCGGATCGCGGACCCATTGCAGTGAATGGGTCCACACCGCAAAGCGGGGCCACGCGGCCAGTGTCCAGGCTGTACAATTCTGCAGTTTGCGGTCCTCATCACAAGCACGGCCATCACGTGTGAATACGCCCTTAGGTTTTTAGTTTACCGACAGCTGTGTAAGGCTAGGTAGTATTTTTAGCAAAGAAAAAAAAATCTGATGCGGAATACGCATTCGTTTTTTCTCCTGACATGTTATGTGGTTTTAGGTGTAGTTTCAGCGAGGATTTTCATTCCTGGTCATTTTCACTGGAATTCTGAACTTGGATTCCACAGAGAATCTACATTAAAAATGGACAGGGCACTAAAAAACAGCGCTGTATGGGTTAACATGCAGAATCCCCATTAAAAAACTATGGGGAAGTTCTGCATGCGTTTTTGGCTCGGAATCTACAAAAATCCTCAGTGTGAACCTAGCCGTACATTTAGATGCGAAGTTTTTAACCATGCAGTGAAAACTGCATTTATAGGGGCTCTTAAATCCGCCCTCAGTTCTACGAGGGTGGCTGCGGTTTTGTGATGTGGTTATTTGCAGTGTATTTTGTATAAACCGCGTCACAAACACAGCAGTCACAGTAAAACCGTATGCGCCATCAACCGCATGGTGAAAATGATTTTATGTGGTCACCGTAGGCAGGTAATAGGGGCGGTGGGCACTGCCATGGCAGCCCTGGTTACTGTAGCCGTCTTGCTTCAGGAGTCCCACCATAGAACATGGCCTTTCCCACGCTACAGCGCCCCCTAGTGTCGTCTTGGCAACTCACAGGGCATCCGGGTGAGCACATTTCTCGGCGCCTTCTTGCTTCTTCGGGGAGGTCTTCTCTCCTCTGGATCGCCCTCCTCGGGCAGCATCAGGTTTTTCAGCCTCTCCACTCGCTCCGGGTCCGGTGCCGGCTTCCTTCCCTTCTTTTCCGCCTTGGGCTTCCCCCGTGCCCGACCCCTCGCCCGCCCGCCTCCACGCAGGAAGCTCTCATATTCGGCTAAGTTGTTAAAGCAGCGCACCTCCGGGAACGGGAGCTGAGTGGAAGGAGAGTAGAGGGCTAGAAGGGGGTCAAACGACTCCGACGTGACATCCAGACTACACGCCACCTCGTCCTCTTCCTGGGCCATGAGACCACGTGAAGAGGCGGCCTTTCCTGTCTGGGATTCCCGCCGGCCCTCCTCTTCCATGTGTGTACTACCTGAAGATGGCCACTAGATGGAGCCAACGCTCCACCGCAGACCCGTCCTATCTCCTGCCGCTGTTTACACGTCTGCTACCAAACTGTCGTGCAGTTTATGTAGAAATGTCGCACTCATCGTAAATATCTTTAACCTTAAAGGGGTATTCCCATCACAATGATCACTGTTAAATCTGTTAATGATTTAACAGTGATCATTTTTCTAAATATAATTAACTAATTCCCACCCATTAAAAGAAAATCAAGCTATACTTACCTGATTGTTGTCTTCCGTCTCCCCTGGTTATGGCCACTGCTCTTATCTGGAATCCCGGTGGCCGCGCTTGCGCAGAAGACTTCTTTTCTCCTGGCCGGGCCGCGCGCGGTCCTGAAAGCGCACGCCGACGCCGCGCATGTGCTATGGTGACTTCTTCCTGGCCAGTATAATATACTTTCCAGGAAGAAGTCACCATTGCGCATGCGCAGCGGCGTGCGCGTTCAGACCAGCGCGTGGCACGGCAGGGAGAAGACTTGAATCAAGATGAAGCCCGCCCCCTGCTGAAACCAGGAAGTGGATAGTGCGCTGGGAGCAGGTAAGTATGAACCCGCGTGATGGGAATACCCCTTTAAGAACAGACAAGGAAGTTTTATTCTGGTTCAGAAGTCTGTGATGCCCTACCTAACACTCAGCTCACACTTGCGCGTTTTACAGCGCGTTCCTACGCGCTGTAAAACGCTAAACAGGAGAAAACTCATGTTTCCCTATGGGCATGGTTCTCACTTGAGCGTTTTACATCGCGTTTGAACGCGCTGTAAAACGCCCTACGCTCAAAGAAGTTCTTGAGCTTCTTTGGGGCGTTTTGTCACGCGTTTGCACCCATAGACTTCAATGGGAACGCGCGTTTAACACGCGTAAAACGCGCGTTTAACACGCGTTAAAGTGTAGATATGCCCTTTTCAATTGGTCTCCAGAGTCACGAACGCACGTATGACGCGCGTTTCCTATTTGCAAAAACGCGCTGTAATACGCGCGACAAAAACGCGCGTCTCAGAAACGCTCAGGTGTGAACCCAGGGTAACAGTGTGCCAGCCATAGCCTTCCTTTGTGTGCCTGCCACCATACCTCCCAACTTTTTGAATGGTCAGAGACCTCTTGGTTTATTGTGTAAAAGATCAATTTTTCTGCATATTTTGAGCGCACAATGGCGCAGAAATTATCTGAATATAGAGAGTTGTAAAATCATCATGCATAATATTGTTTCAAAAATTGAAATAGTATACAAGTCAGGCTCTAGTATACAGAAAGGAGCCAGAAGAAGACTTTCTGGCGCAATATTGTAAAGAAAAGAATATCTCAGATCAAACACAGGGACATTTAACAAGCAAAAAGGGACAGAGGGAGGGGTAAAAAAAAAAAATCAGGGACTGTCCCTGCATGACCCCATGACAAACTCTGTATACCTGCCAGTGATATCCCTATAACAATATATACCTGCCAGTGATATCCCCTATAACAATATATACCTGCCAGTGATTCCCTATAACAATATATACCTGCCAGTGATTCCCCATAACAATATATACCTGCCAGTGATATCCCTATAACAATATATACCTGCCAGTGATATCCCTATAACAATATATACCTGCTAGTGATATCCCCTATAACAATATATACCTGCCAGTGATTCCCTATAACAATATATACCTGCCAGTGATTCCCTATAACAATATATACCTGCCAGTGATTCCCTGTAACAATATATACCTGCCAGTGATTCCCTATAACAATATATACCTGCCAGTGATTCCCTATAACAATATATACCTGCCAGTGATTCCCCATAACAATATATACCTGCCAGTGATTCCCTATAACAATATATTCCTGCCAGTGATTCCCTATAACAATATATACCTGCCAGTGATTCTCTATAACAATATATACCTGCCAGTGACTCCCTATAACAATATATACCTGCCAGTGATTCCCTGTAACAATATATACCTGCCAGTGATATCCCTATAACAATATATACCTGCCAGTGATTCCCTGTAACAATATATACCTGCCAGTGATATCCCTATAACAATATATACCTGCCAGTGATTCCCTGTAACAATATATACCTGCCAGTGATATCTCCTATAACAATATATACCTGCCAGTAATTCCCTATAACAATATATACCTGCCAGTGATTCCCTGTAACAATATATACCTGCCAGTGATATCTCCTATAACAATATATACCTGCCAGTGATTCCCTATAACAATATATACCTGCCAGTGATTCCCTATAACAATATTTACCTGCCATTGATATCCCCTATAACAATATATACCTGCCAGTGATATCCCGATAACAATATATACCTGCCAGTGATTCCCCATAACAATATATACCTGCCAGTGATTCCCTATAACAATATATACCTGCCAGTGATTCCCTATAACAATATATACCTGCCATTGATATCCCCTATAACAATATATACCTGCCAGTGATATCCCGATAACAATATATGCCTGCCAGTGATTCCCCATAACAATATATACCTGCCAGTGATTCCCTATAACAATATATACCTGCCAGTGATATCTCCTATAACAATATATACCTGCCAGTAATTCCCTATAACAATATATACCTGCCAGTGATTCCCTATAACAATATTTACCTGCCATTGATATCTCCTATAACAATATATACCTGCCAGTGATTCCCTATAACAATATATACCTGCCAGTGATATCCCTATAACAATATATACCTGCCAGTGATATCCCCTATAACAATATATACCTGCCAGTGATATCCCGATAACAATATATACCTGCCAGTGATTCCCCATAACAATATATACCTGCCAGTGATTCCCTATACCAATATATACCTGCCAGTAATTCCCTATAACAATATATACCTGCCATTGATATCCCCTATAACAATATATACCTGCCAGTGATTCCCTATAACAATATATACCTGCCAGTGATTCCCTATAACAATATATACCTGCCAGTGATATCTCCTATAACAATATATACCTGCCAGTGATTCCCTATAACAATATATACCTGCCAGTGATATCCCTATAACAATATATACCTGCCAGTGATTCCCTATAACAATATATACCTGCCAGTGATTCCCTATAACAATATATACCTGCCAGTGATTCCCTATAACAATATATACCTGCCAGTGATATCCCTATAACAATATATACCTGCCAGTGATTCCCTATAACAATATATACCTGCCAGTGATTCCCTATAACAATATATACCTGCCAGTGATTCCCTATAACAATATATACCTGCCAGTGATTCCCTATAACAATATATACCTGCCAGTGATATCCCTATAACAATATATACCTGCCAGTGATTCCCTATAACAATATATACCTGCCAGTGATTCCCTATAACAATATATACCTGCCAGTGATTCCCTATAACAATATATACCTGCCAGTGATATCTCCTATAACAATATATACCTGCCAGTGATTCCCTGTAACAATATATACCTGCCAGTGATATCTCCTATAACAATATATACCTGCCAGTGATTCCCTGTAACAATATATACCTGCCAGTGATATCTCCTATAACAATATATACCTGCCAGTGATATCCCTATAACAATATATACCTGCCAGTGATTCCCTATAACAATATATACCTGCCAGTGATATCCCTATAACAATATATACCTGCCAGTGATATCCCCTATAACAATATATACCTGCCAGTGATTCCCTATAACAATATATACCTGCCAGTGATATCCCCTATAACAATATATACCTGCCAGTGATTCCCTATAACAATATATACCTGCCAGTGATTCCCTATAACAATATATACCTGCCAGTGATTCCCTATAACAATATATACCTGCCAGTGATTCCCTATAACAATATATACCTGCCAGTGACTCCTATAACAATATATACCTGCCAGTGATTCCCTATAACAATATATACCTGCCAGTGATTCTCCTATAACAATATATACCTGCCAGTGATATCCCTATAACAATATATACCTGCCAGTGATTCCCTATAACAATATATACCTGCCAGTGATTCCCTATAACAATATATACCTGCCAGTGATTCCCTATAACAATATATACCTGCCAGTGATATCCCTATAACAATATATACCTGCCAGTGATATCTCCTATAACAATATATACCTGCCAGTGATTCCCTATAACAATATATACCTGCCAGTGATATCCTCTATAACAATATATACCTGCCAGTGATTCCCTATAACAATATATACCTGCCAGTGATTCCCTATAACAATATATACCTGCCAGTGATTCCCTATAACAATATATACCTGCCAGTGATATCCCCTATAACAATATATACCTGCCAGTGATTCTCTATAACAATATATACCTGCCAGTGATATCCCTATAACAATATATACCTGCCAGTGATTCCCTATAACAATATATACCTGCCAGTGATATCCCTATAACAATATATACCTGCCAGTGATATCCCGCTATAACAATATATACCTGCCAGTGATTCCCTATAACAATATATACCTGCCAGTGATTCCCTATAACAATATATACCTGCCAGTGATATCCCCTATAACAATATATACCTGCCAGTGATTCTCTATAACAATATATACCTGCCAGTGACTCCCTATAACAATATATACCTGCCAGTGATTCCCTATAACAATATATACCTGCCAGTGATATCTCCTATAACAATATATACCTGCCAGTGATATCTCCTATAACAATATATACCTGCCAGTGATTCCCTATAACAATATATACCTGCCAGTGATATCCCATATAACAATATATACCTGCCAGTGATATCCCCTATAACAATATATACCTGCCAGTGATTCCCTATAACAATAATATTCCTGCCAGTGACTCCATATAACAATATATACCTGCCAGTGACTCCCTATAACAATATATACCTGCCAGTGATTCCCTATAACAATATATACCTGCCAGTGACTCCCTATAACAATATATACCTGCCAGTGATTCCCTATAACAATATATACCTGCCAGTGACTTTCCTATAACAATATATACCTGCCAGTGATTTCCTATAACAATATATACCTGCCAGTGATTCCCTATAACAATATATACCTGCCAGTGATTCTCTATAACAATATATACCTGCCAGTGATTCCCCATAACAATATATACCTGCCAGTGATATCCCTATAACAATATATACCTGCCAGTGATATCTCCTATAACAATATATACCTGCCAGTGATTCCCTATAACAATATATACCTGCCAGTGATATCCCCTATAACAATATATACCTGCCAGTGATTCCCTATAACAATATATACCTGCCAGTGATTCCCTATAACAATATATACCTGCCAGTGATTCCCTATAACAATATATACCTGCCAGTGATATCCCTATAACAATATATACCTGCCAGTGATTCTCTATAACAATATATACCTGCCAGTGATATCCCCTATAACAATATATACCTGCCAGTGATTCCCTATAACAATATTTACCTGCCATTGATATCCCCTATAACAATATATACCTGCCAGTGATATCCCGATAACAATATATACCTGCCAGTGATTCCCCATAACAATATATACCTGCCAGTGATTCCCTATAACAATATATACCTGCCAGTGATATCCCCTATAACAATATATACCTGCCAGTGATTCAATATAACAATATATACCTGCCAGTGAGATCCCCTATACAGTGGTATATCTTGGTTTTGTGCTGCCCTAGGCGAGACTAAACTTGGGCACCCCCCTAATATAGATTTGACCCACCTCTTCTTGTCAAGGACAAACCCCACCCCTTCCTCTTTAGGCTCCACCCTTTCCTTTTAGAACTTCACATCTTCCTTTCTGTATTTAAAAGTGAATAATAAAGGCCAATATTTTGTGTTTTCTGTACCAAATGTGACATCTATTATTTAAAGATAATCTTTAGATATAATAATATAAAGTGTAAATTCAACCACTTTACAAAGATCAGTCATCCAGGTCAACTATACTATATTAATCACAGACACTCAAATTGTTTGAATTAGCACTTGGTCAGTCCAAATGAGCAGTAACAGCACCAAGGCTTCAACAGCTGTTACTGGACATGCATATACAATTTGTGTCATTCATACAAGACATTGCCACTGTACATATCAACACATCCAGTCCATTACATTACTTTAGCCTTAGCACTGACTCTTACACACCATTTACTTACATCAATTAGAGGGAGAGGCGGCGCAGAGGGGAAGTAGGCGGCGCTGAACGCAGGGAAGGAGGCGCAGGGCACCGAACGGCCGGGCACCATTGCATCTGCGTGATATTAAAGGGATTCTATCACCACATATAAGTTATAAGTTGTGACAGAATCCCTTAAATATCATGCAGATGCAATGTGCATGTCACTGGTATATTGTTCCAATTTCCTACTATTTGTTGGAGTGTCTCTGAATGATGTATAACCCCAATATAGATTGATTCTGCTGGCATCCGGTATATTTATAGGGATGTAAAACACTGGGTAATACTGACATGGAAAAGGATCTAGGAATTTTAATAAACAGCAAACTAAGCTGTAGAAACCAGTGCCAGGCAGCTGCTGCCAAGGCCAATAAGATAATGGGTTGCATCAAAAGGGGCATAGATGCCCGTGATGAGAACATAGTCCTACCACTTTACAAATCACTAGTCAGACCACACATGGAGTACAGTGTACAGTTCTGGGCTCCTGTGAACAAGGTAGACATAACAGAGCTGGAGAGGGTTCAGAGGAGGGCAACTAAAGTAATAACTGGAATGGGGCAACTATACAGGGAGTGCAGAATTATTAGGCAAGTTGTATTTTTGAGGATTAATTTTATTATTGAACAACAACCATGTTCTCAATGAACCCAAAAAACTCATTAATATCAAAGCTGAATATTTTTGGAAGTAGTTTTTAGTTTGTTTTTAGTTTTAGCTATTTTAGGGGGATATCTGTGTGTGCAGGTGACTATTACTGTGCATAATTATTAGGCAACTTAACAAAAAACATATATATACCCATTTCAATTATTTATTTTTACCAGTGAAACCAATATAACATCTCAACATTCACAAATATACATTTCTGACATTCAAAAACAAAACAAAAACAAATCAGTGACCAATATAGCCACCTTTCATTGCAAGGACACTCAAAAGCCTGCCATCCATGGATTCTGTCAGTGTTTTGATCTGTTCACCATCAACATTGCGTGCAGCAGCAACCACAGCCTCCCAGACACTGTTCAGAGAGGTGTACTGTTTTCCCTCCTTGTAAATCTCACATTTGATGATGGACCACAGGTTCTCAATGGGGTTCAGATCAGGTGAACAAGGAGGCCATGTCATTAGATTTTCTTCTTTTATACCCTTTCTTGCCAGCCACGCTGTGGAGTACTTGGACGCATGTGATGGAGCATTGTCCTGCATGAAAATCATGTTTTTCTTGAAGGATGCAGACTTCTTCCTGTACCACTGCTTGAAGAAGGTGTCTTCCACAAACTGGCAGTAGGACTGGGAGTTGAGCTTGACTCCATCCTCAACCCGAAAAGGCCCCACATGCTCATCTTTGATGATACCAGCCCAAACCAGTAATCCACCTCCACCTTGCTGGCGTCTGAGTCGGACTGGAGCTCTCTGCCCTTTATCAATCCAGCCACGGGCCCATCCATCTGGCCCATCAAGACTCGCTCTCATTTCATCAGTCCAAAAAACCTTAGAAAAATCAATCTTGAGATATTTCTTGGCCCAGTCTTGACGTTTCAGCTTGTGTGTCTTGTTCAGTGGTGGTCGTCTTTCAGCCTTTCTTACCTTGGCCATGTCTCTGAGTATTGCACACCTTGTGCTTTTGGGCACTCCAGTGATGTTGCAGCTCTGAAATATGGCCAAACTGGTGGCAAGTGGCATCTTGGCAGCTGCACGCTTGACTTTTCTCAGTTCATGGGCAGTTATTTTGCGCATTGGTTTTTCCACACGCTTCTTGGACCCTGTTGACTATTTTGAATGAAACGCTTGATTGTTCGATGATCATGCTTCAGAAGCTTTGCAATTTTAAGAGTGCTGCATCCCTCTGCAAGATATCTCACTATTTTTGACTTTTCTGAGCCTGTCAAGTCCTTCTTTTGACCCATTTTGCCAAAGGAAAGGAAGTTGCCTAATAATTATGCACACCTGATATAGGGTGTTGATGTCATTAGACCACACCCCTTCTCATTACAGAGATGCACATCACCTAATATGCTTAATTGGTAGTAGGCTTTCGAGCCTATACAGCTTGGAGTAAGACAACATGCATAAAGAGGATGATGTGGTCAAAATACTCATTTGCCTAATAATTCTGCACTCCCTGTAGTACCCTGAAAGGTTATCAAAATTAGGGTTATTCACTTTAGAAAAAAGACAACTGAGGGGGAGATCTAATTACAGGGGTGTGGAAATTAAAAAAAAAAACTTCTTGTTGAAGGACTAAAGCTACTTGTCCCTCATGACAATCTACTTGTCCTGATACAAAAAATAATTTTAAATCAAAACCATATTTAATTAAAGTCTTTATTGATAGCAACTTAGAAGACAGACCCAAAATGTATGGGGGCCACAAGAAGACGTTATACTGTATGGGACCCACAAGGAGACATTATACTGTATAGGGCCCACAAGGAAACATTATACTGTATGGGGGCAGCTACAAGGAGATGTAATACTGTATGGGGCCCACAAGGAGACGTTATACTGCATGGGCCACTGGGGCAGCCACAAGGAGAGGCTATATTGTCTGGGGAAGCCACAAGGAGAGGCTATATTATCTGGGGCAGCCACAAGGTGACGTTATACTGTATGGGGCCCACAAGGAGACGTTATACTGTATGGGCCACTGGGGCAGCCACAAGGAGAGGCTATATTGTCTGGGGCAGCCACAAGGAGAGGCTATATTATCTGGGGCAGCCACAAGTAGACGCTCTATTATCTGGGGCAGCTGCAAGGTGACGTTATACTGTATGGGGGCGGAGGCCACAAGAAGATGTTTTACTGTATGGGGGGCAGCCACATGGAGATGTTATTCTGTATGGGGGCAGCTACAAGGAGAAGTTATACTGTATGGGGCACTGGGGCAGCCACAAGGAGAGGCTATATTATCTGGGGCAGCCACAAGGAGATGCTATATTATCTGGGGCAGCCGCAAGGTGACGTTATATTGTATGGGGGCGGGGGCCACAAGGAGATGTTTTACTGTATGGGGCAGCCACAAAGAGATGTTATTCTGTATGGGGGCAGCTACAAGGAGAAGTTATACTGTATGGGGCACTGAGGCAGCCACAAGGAGAGGCTATATTATCTGGGGAAGCCACAAGGAGAGGCTATATTATCTGGGGCAGCCACAAGGAGACGCTATATTATCTGGGGCAGCCGCAAGGTGACGTTATACTGTATGAGGACGGGGGCCACAATGAGATGTTTTACTGTATGGGGGCAGCCACAAGGAGATGTTATTCTGTATGGGGGCAGCTACAAGGAGAAGTTATACTGTATGGGGCACTGGGGCAGCCACAAGGACAGGCTATATTATCTGGGGCAGCCACAAAGTGACGTTATACTGTATGGGGCAGCTACAAGGAGACGTTATACTGTATGGGGCACTGAGGCAGCCACAAGGAGAGGCTATATTATCTGGGGAAGCCACAAGGAGAGGCTATATTATCTGGGGCAGCCACAAGGAGACGCTATATTATCTGGGGCAGCCGCAAGGTGACGTTATACTGTATGAGGACGGGGGCCACAATGAGATGTTTTACTGTATGGGGGCAGCCACAAGGAGATGTTATTCTGTATGGGGGCAGCTACAAGGAGAAGTTATACTGTATGGGGCACTGAGGCAGCCACAAGGAGAGGCTATATTATCTGGGGCAGCCACAAGGAGATGCTATATTATCTGGGGCAGCCGCAAGGTGACGTTATACTGTATGGGGGCGGGGGCCACAAGGAGATGTTTTACTGTATGGGGGCAGCCACAAGGAGATGTTATCCTGTATGGGGGAAGCTACAAAGAGAAGTTATACTGTATGGGGCACTGGGGCAGCCACAAGGACAGGCTATATTATCTGGGGCAGCCACAAAGTGACATTATACTATATGGGGCAGCTACAAGGAGACGTTATACTGTATGGGGCACTGAGGCAGCCACAAGGAGAGGCTATATTATCTGGGGAAGCCACAAGGAGAGGCTATATTATCTGGGGCAGCCACAAGGAGACGCTATATTATCTGGGGCAGCCGCAAGGTGACGTTATACTGTATGAGGGCGGGGGCCACAATGAGATGTTTTACTGTATGGGGGCAGCCACAAGGAGATGTTATTCTGTATGGGGGCAGCTACAAGGAGAAGTTATACTGTATGGGGCACTGGGGCAGCCACAAGGAGAGGCTATATTATCTGGGGCAGCCACAAGGAGATGCTATATTATCTGGGGCAGCCGCAAGGTGACGTTATATTGTATGGGGGCGGGGGCCACAAGGAGATGTTTTACTGTATGGGGCAGCCACAAAGAGATGTTATTCTGTATGGGGGCAGCTACAAGGAGAAGTTATACTGTATGGGGCACTGGGGCAGCCACAAGGAGAGGCTATATTATCTGGGGCAGCCACAAGGTGACGTTATACTGTTTGGGGCAGCTACAAGGAGACGTTATACTGTATGGGGCACTGAGGCAGCAACAAGGAGAGGCTATATTATCTGGGGAAGCCACAAGGAGAGGCTATATTATCTGGGGCAGCCACAAGGATACACTATATTATCTGTGGCAGCCGCAAGGTGACGTTATATTGTATGGGGGCGGGGGCCACAAGGAGATGTTTTACTGTATGGGGTCAGCCACAAGGAGATGTTATTCTGTATGGGGGCAGCTACAAGGAGAAGTTATGCTGTATGGGGCACTGGGGCAGCCACAAGGAGAGGCTATATTGTCTGGGGCAGCCACAAAGAGAGGCTATATTATCTGGGGCAGCCGCAAGGTGACGTTATACTGTATGAGGGCGGGGGCCACAATGAGATTTTTTACTGTATGGGGGCAGCCACAAGGAGATGTTATTCTGTATGGGGGCAGCTACAAGGAGAAGTTATACTGTATGGGGCACTGGGGCAGCCACAAGGACAGGCTATATTATCTGGGGCAGCCACAAAGTGACGTTATACTGTATGGGGCAGCTACAAGGAGATGTTATACTGTATGGGGCACTGAGGCAGCCACAAGGAGAGGCTATATTATCTGGGGAAGCCACAAGGAGAGGCTATATTATCTGGGGCAGCCACAAGGAGACGCTATATTATCTGGGGCAGCCGCAAGGTGACGTTATACTGTATGAGGGCGGGGGCCACAATGAGATGTTTTACTGTATGGGGGCAGCCACAAGGAGATGTTATTCTGTATGGGGGCAGCTACAAGGAGAAGTTATACTGTATGGGGCACTGGGGCAGCCACAAGGAGAGGCTATATTATCTGGGGCAGCCACAAGGAGATGCTATATTATCTGGGGCAGCCGCAAGGTGACGTTATATTGTATGGGGGCGGGGGCCACAAGGAGATGTTTTACTGTATGGGGGCAGCCACAAGTAGATGTTATTCTGTATGGGGGAAGCTACAAAGAGAAGTTATACTGTATGGGGCACTGGGGCAGCCACAAGGACAGGCTATATTATCTGGGGGAGCCACAAAGTGACGTTATACTGTATGGGGCAGCTACAAGGAGACGTTATACTGTATGGGGCACTGAGGCAGCCACAAGGAGAGGCTATATTATCTGGGGAAGCCACAAGGAGAGGCTATATTATCTGGGGCAGCCACAAGGAGACGCTATATTATCTGGGGCAGCCGCAAGGTGACATTATACTGTATGAGGGCGGGGGCCACAATGAGATGTTTTACTGTATGGGGGCAGCCACAAGGAGATGTTATTCTGTATGGGGGCAGCTACAAGGAGAAGTTATACTGTATGGGGCACTGGGGCAGCCACAAGGAGAGGCTATATTATCTGGGGCAGCCACAAGGTGACGTTATACTGTATGGGGCAGCTACAAGGAGATGTTATACTGTATGGGGCACTGAGGCAGCAACAAAAAGAGGCTATATTATCTGGGGAAGCCACAAGGAGAGGCTATATTATCTGGGGCAGCCACAAGGATACACTATATTATCTGTGGCAGCCGCAAGGTGATGTTATACTGTATGGGGGCGGGGGCCACAAGGAGATGTTTTACTGTTTGGGGTCAGCCACAAGGAGATGTTATTCTGTATGGGGGCAGCTACAAGGAGAAGTTATGCTGTATGGGGCACTGGGGCAGCCACAAGGAGAGGCTATATTATCTGGGGAAGCCACAAGGAGAGGCTATATTATCTGGGGCAGCCGCAAGGTGACGTTATACTGTATGGGGCACTGGGGCAGCCACAAGGAGATGTTTTACTGTATGGGGGCAGCCACAAGGAGATGTTATTCTGTATGGGGCAGCTACAAGGAGAAGTTATACTGTATGGGGCACTGGGGCAGCCACAAGGAGAGGCTATATTATCTGGGGCAGCCACACAGTGACGTTATACTGTATGGGGCAGCTACAAGGAGACGTTATACTGTATGGGGCACTGAGGCAGCCACAAGGAGAGGCTATATTATCTGGGGAAACCACAAGGAGAGGCTATATTATCTGGGGCAGCCACAAGGAGACGCTATATTATCTGGGGCAGCCGCAAGGTGACGTTATACTGTATGGGGGCGGGGGCCACAAAGAGATGTTTTACTGTATGGAGGCAGCCACAAGGAGATGTTATTCTGTATGGGGGCAGCTACAAGGAGAAGTTATACTGTATGGGGCACTGGGGCAGCCACAAGGAGAGGCTATATTATCTGGGGCAGCCACAAGGAAACGCTATGTTATCTGGGGCAGCCGCAAGGTGACGTTATACTGTATGGGGGCGGGGGCCACAAGGAGATGTTTTACTGTTTGGGTCAGCCACAAGGAGATGTTATTCTGTATGGGGGCAGCTACAAGGAGAAGTTATACTGTATGGGGCACTGGGGCAGCCACAAGGAGAGGCTATATTATCTGGGGCAGCCACAAGGTGACGTTATACTGTATGCGGCAGCTACAAGGAGACGTTATACTGTATGGGGCACTGAGGCAGCCACAAGGAGAGGATATATTATCTGGGGAAGCCACAAGGAGAGGCTATATTATTTGGGGCAGCCAAAAGGAGAGGCTATATTATCTGGGGCAGCCACAAAGAGACGCTATATTATCTGGGGCAGCCGCAAGGTGACATTATACTGTATGGGGGCGGGGGCCACAAGGAGATGTTATTCTGTATGGGGGCAGCTACAAGGAGAAGTTATACTGTATGGGGCACTGGGGTAGCCACAAGGAGAGGCTATATTATCTGGTGCGGCCAAAAGGTGACGTTATACTGTATGGGGGAGGGGGCCACAAGGAGACATTCTACTGTATGGGGGTAGCCACAAGGAGACGTTATACTGTATGGGGGTGGGGGCCACAAGGAGACATTCTACTGTATGGGGGCAGCCACAAGGGGACGTTATACTGTATGGGGCACTGGGGTAGCCAAAGGAGACGTTATACTGTATGGGGGCGGGGGCCATAAGAAGACGTTATAATAAAGTCTTGTGGCCACAGGCCACCATACAGGAATGTCTTCTTTTTGCTCATGTTTGGGAGACTCATGTGACTCATTATTCCCTAATGCCTGCTATTAGAGATTATTATTAATAATAATAATAATAATAAAGTTTTTATAGCGCTTTTCTCCCTGGGGACTCAAAGCGCTGTGACCCTGCGTTCTGCAGTCTCAAAAGCTCGGGAAAAGAGGTGGGTTTTTAGCCTTACCTTAAAGCTGTCTACAGGAGAGGCCTCTCGCACTGATTGTGGGAGTAAGTTCCACAGAGTAGGGGGCTGCATAGCAAAATGCCCGTGCACCAAATAATTTTAAGTGGATCCTGGGAATAACCAAATTCATCTTAATTACAAACAAAAAAATGCAACAGCACTCTGCAACCAGAGCTCTGCCCAAGATGGAAGCGATAAGAGGACATTAGTGTACTAATCTACCATATCGCATGCAAATAGTGGAGACATTAGTTTACATTTTGATCAAAAGGTAGTAAGCCCACTCACCCCGTCACGGTTGTCTCCTGGAGTGGGTACTAACGCTAAATCTGACCTGTTATGGGCCATGACAGCCACATAAAATCCTCCTAACGCTAATTCTTACCTGTTATGGGCCACGACAGCCACATAAAATCCAGGGAGTGTGGGCCAGCATGCATGTTGGGACAAACCATACTTATTAACCCCTTCTGGTGCTGTAACAGGGAGTGCTGACTGACCCCCTTTGTGTTTCTGTTTAGTATGTGTTGGAGGTGTGGCAGCCTCCACTCCAGTCGTGCACACCTGACTAGTTTTTCTGCCCTAGAGGCTGGTTTTAATCAGAGTGAGTATAAGGCTAGGTTCACACGACGACATTTGTCGCGCGACATTTTGTTGCACCAATGTCGCGCTACAATTTTTATAATGGTAGTCTATGGTGTTGCACTGCAACATGCAACACGCTGCGACTGCAACACGACAATCGCAAAAAATCCATTCAAGATGGATTTTTCTGCGACTGTTGTGTCGCAGTCGCAGCATGTTGCATGTCGCAGTGCAACACCATAGACTACTATTAAAAAAATTGTAGCGCGACATTGGTGCAACAAAATGTTGCACAACAAATGTTGCAGTTTAGTTGTGCCCTATTTGTTGCGCGACTTGTTGTTGCGCGACAAATGTCGTTGTGTGAACCCAGCCTTAAGCTGAATGTGTACTCACATTACCTGCTAGTAACCATCTGGCTCCAGGAGGAGTGCATAGTGGGCTCAGCATGCATGTTGGTACCTGCATCCCTGGATCTAATGGAGGCTGTTACAGCACCAGAAGGGGTTAATAAGTATGGTTTGTCCCAACATGCATGCTGGCCCACACTCCCTGGATTTTATGTGGCTGTCGTGGCCCATAACAGGTAAGAATTAGCGTTAGGAGGATTTTATGTGGCTGTCATGGCCCATTTCAGGTCAGATTTAGCGTTAGTACCCACTCTAGGAGACAACCGTGACGGGGTGAGTGGGCTTACTACCTTTTGATCAAAATGTAAACTAATGTCTCCACTACAGTATTTGCATGCGATATGGTGGATTAGTACACTAATGTCCTCTTATCGCTTCCATCTTGGGCAGAGCTCTGGTTGCAGAGTGCTGTTGCATTTTTTTTGTTTGTATGTATAATTGCCATAGCTACATGCACCTGCATACAGGGAGTGCTGACTGACCCCCTTTGTGTTTCAAATTCATCTTAATGGCGGAGCGGAGGGGCCGTATAGGGGCATATAGCTCAAATAGATCTGCTATGTACTTGGGTCCCCTGTGGTTTAGTGCCTTAAATGTCATCAGGCAGATCTTAAAATGGATTCTCAATTTTACTGGCAAGCAGTGAAGAGTTTGCAGTACTGGGGAGATGTGTGAGCCACGTGGGGCATTGGCTAGGAGTCTGGCTGCTTCATTCTGTACCAGTTGTAAGGGGCGTAGAACTTTATCCGGGGATCCGATAATTAGGGCATTGCAGTAGTCCAGGCGGGAGGATACAAATACATGAATTAGTGTAGGCAGGTCTTCCGCTATATTTCTCAGATGGAAGAAAGAGGATTTGATGACAGCTGATGCCTGTTGTCTGAGTGTTAGCTTTCCATCCAGGATCACCCCCAGGTTTTATACTGCACGGTATCTCCCCCAATTGCTAGTTTGAAGTGTGAGGACATTTGGACTTTAACCATCATGTGTGGACCGCCTACTACCAACACCTCTGTTTTGTCAGAGTTCAGCCTCAGCCAGCTGGTGTTTATCCAGTTTTGTAATTCCGCTGGACAGGCATTGATGGATGCTGATGGGTCTTGAGTGCCAGGCTTGAAGGACAGATACAGTTGTGTGTCATCTGTGTAACAATGGTAACCTGGGCCATAGTTCTGGACAATTTTTCCCACTGGGAGCATGTAGACTGAAAAGAGTAACGGTGATAACACCGACCCCTGTGAGACTCCATAAGCAAGTGGCACAGGATTAGAGTAGAGGGTGCCCAGGCACACTTGCTGTGACCTGCCATATAGGAAGGATTGAAACCAGCTGAGAACAGCACCCCCTAGGCCACAGTAATTCTTCAATAGCTGGATTAATATTTCATGATCCACGGTATCAAAAGTTGCAGACAAGTCAAGAAGAATCAGAATTGAGCACTCACCTTTGTCTCTTGCTTTTAAGTAGATCATTCATTACTCAGACTAGTGCCGTTTCAGTGCTGTTTCTTTTCCTGAATTCTGACTAATAACCCCCTCCTGACCACCAACCACCCTAATAACCCCCTCCTGACCACCAACCACCCTAATAACCCCCTCCTGACCAGCCCGAAAAAACCCTCCTCACTACCAATCGTGACCACCTCAATAACTCTCTTCTAACCTCAGACCACCCCAATTACTGCTCCTGAGCATGTATCACCGCGATAACCCCCTCCCGAGCACATATTGCCCAGATAACCCCCTCCTGACCACATATAACCCCAATAACCCTCTCATGACTATCAACCACCCTAATAACCCCCTCCTCACTACCAATAGTGACCACCCCAATAACTCTCTTCTAAACTAAGACCACCCCAATTACCGCTACTGACCACATATCACCCCAATAACCCCCTCCTGAGCACACATCACCCCTATAATCCCCTCCTGGGCACATATCACCAGTTTGTCACCTGACGTCACAGATCACCCGGATTACACCCACGTGACCAGCTGTCACCCGCACAGCCCATCTCCTCCAGATAACATCAGTGGTGATCGCTGCCGCTCATCCGTCAGAGGCTCACATTTCCCGGCAGTGGGGCCGTGTCCTCTCTCCTGATCCTGCACCGCGACACCGACATCCAAGCGAGGCCTCCTGGACACTGAGCGGTGAGCACCGGAGGCGGGGATGTGTGGGAGGGGCTGTGGCACCAGGGACTACAAGTCTTCACCCCTGGAAGAAGCCGCGGGAACTTGGAGAACTGAGATACAGGGGAGAGGGAGAGCGATACTTATCAGAGGGAGAGCGATATGAAGGAGAGGGAGAGTGATACTGGGCCCCCCCCCCTTCCCCTTGGCGACGCCACTGCTGCTCCTGTAAACACAGCCATCTCAGCCCTGCGACTTATCTGCAACAGGGCTGAGCTACTGAACAAACTACCTGCCCGGCACTCGGAACTGCATGTCCTGGGCGTCGGGCAATACGATTTCCACACCCCTGAATTACTATGTGTAAATATATCAGGGGTCAGTACAGAGATCTATCCCATCATCTATTTATCCCCAGGACTGTAACTGTGACGAGGGGACATCCTCTGCGTCTGGAGGAAAGAAGGTTTGTACACAAACATAGAAAAGGATTCTTCACTGTAAGAGCAGTGAGACTATGGAACTCTCTGCTTGAGGAGGTGGTGATGGTGAGTACAATAAAGGAATTCAAGAGGGGCCTGGATGTATTTCTGGAGTGTAATAATATTACAGGCTACAGCTACTAGAGAGGGGTCGTTGATCCAGGGAGTTATTCTGATTGGAGTCGGGAATTAATTTTTTATTCCCCTTAAGTGTTTTTTTTTGCCTTCCTCTGGATCAACTAGCAGGATGACAGGCCGAACTGGATGTACAGATGTCTTTTTTCGGCCTTATGGACTATGTTACTATGTTAGATCTGCAGTCACAGAAATTTCTAATAAAAAACTTTGCAGCAGTGTATACAGGGTGAAGCCTCCTCAAATGTGCCAGCCAGCCATACCTTCCAACAGAGCGTTCCTGCCTGTGATGCCCCATAACAGTTTGTGGCTCTCATTGATGCCCTGTTAACAATGTATGCCCGCCAGTGATGCCCCCAATGTGGCCTAGCCTACCGAACTTAGCTTACTATGCCCACTTTTCAAAGCTGGCAATAGTGGTGTTAAAACACAGCTATGGCATGCGCGAAAAAAGGTCTTTCTCCTCAGATCCCAACTGCCATACACAGTATACCATACCCTTATCAGCCAATAGAAGCTCGCAAGTCCTCAGTCTCCACATACACACAGTTTTACACCAGGTTTGAACAACCCAGCCATTTTTCCTCACTGCTGTAAGTCAGCTTTAAAGGGGCAGGGTTCTGTGGATGACACTGTTAAGGGAGCGGAGTGCTGCGGAGTTCACAGTTAAGGGGACGATCCACTATGCAGGTCAGTGTTAAGGCGCAGATTGCTGTAGAGGCCACTGTTAAGGGGGCGGGTGTTGTGGAAATCCCTGTTAAGGAGATGGCGTACTGTGGAGGTCACTAATAAAGGGGCGGCCGCTGTGGAGGTCAATGTTAAAGGGGTGGGCCGCTGTGTAAGTCACTGTTAAGGGGGCAAGATGCTGTGGCGGTCACTGTTAAAGGGGCGGGCGCCGTGGAGGTCTCTGATAAGGAGGCAGGGAACAGTGGAGGTCACAGTTAAGGGGGCGGTCCTCTATGGAGGTAAGTGTTAAGCGGCGGGGTGCTATAGAGATCACTGTTAAAGGGGTGGGGTGTTGTGGAGGTCATTTTAAGGGACCATAGCTCTGTGGAGGTCACTGTTAAGGGGACGGGTTATTGTGGAAATCACTGTTAATGAGACAGGGTACTGTGGAGGTCACAAATAAAGGGCCAGCTGTTAATGTTACTGTTAAGGGGGCCGACTGCTGTGGAGGTCACTGTGGAGGCCATTATGAAAAGGGGCAGCGGGGTACTGTGAGGTCACTGTTAAGGGAGCGGGGTACAGTGGAGGTCACTGTTAAGGTAGTGAGCTACTGTGGCAGTCACTGTTAAAAGGGCAGTCGCATAATTATTATTTTGCCAATCTGTTGGACCAGGCTGTAGTTTGGTGGTCCAATGAGGAATCGTTGCGATGGGTTGGCATTGAGGAAAATTTTTCTAGGCGACGCTCACTTAGATCTCTGTTGATGTCCCGGATTCTGGGACCTCTTCCCCCAGGTAGCCCAATGTTGGACACTATGCGGGCTACAGTTTGGGCATGGTCACGGTTGCTCAAAAGGTACCCGTGCCTACCTGTAGAGGCCAAGACCATTCCCTTGTCTGCTTTGGAATACCACATCCCTAATATATCTATAACCCCTTGGTTAAATGTTGGCATTAGCAGCACCCTTGGAGACTTATTTGACAATGGTACTTTAAAAGAGTTCCCCTCCCTACATGCTGAATTTAACCTGCAAAACTCAGTATTTTATCAATATCTGCAGATTCGGCATCTGCTTGCTTCGGTCCCCCTTTGTTGGGACCCGAGCAAAGAGGATCCAGTTTATGCGGTATTGAGGGCGGAGAGGCAGAGCAGGTCAAAAATTTCTGTGTGGTACTCGCTCCTACTTGAGGAGTGGACTAGGATCAAAAGGCCCTATATGCTGAGATGGGAGGAGGAACTTGGCAAATCTTTTGATTTGCAAGACTGGAACTCGGCCATGCTATGGTCTGTTAAAAGCACCAGGTGTATAAATCATGTAGAACAGGCGAGGAAGATTCAACTTAGGTGGTATCTCACGCCAGACAGGCTCTCCCATTGTATCCCTGGTTACTCCCCTCTTTGTTGGAGAGGATGTGGTGCGCGTGGGACCCCTCTGTATATGTGGTGGAGTTGTCCCTCTCTCACTGCTTTTTGGGGATCTGTTCTGAATGTCTTGGTGGAGGTTTGCGGTCAACAGGTTTGCCTATCCCCTGCTCTCGCCATATTGGGTGCGGGTATCGAATGCATTTCCAAGGAGTCTCGTTGGGTTATACCACACATATTTGGAGGGGCGCAACGGGTAATTGCTAGGCAGTGGAAACATGCTGAATCTCCGAGAGTGAGAGACGTGGTTGAGATAGTCAACTCCCATCTACATAACGAGTTGGTTTTTGCATCTGATTTGTCTCATAGGATCTCTGTACATAACAGATGGTTACCTTGGATCTCGAGCAGGTTTGCCTCTCCTCTACCTGTAGGTATTCTTTAGGCTCTCTGGATGGTGGCGCTTATTTTGCCTTGGTGCCCTGTGGTTATGGCACATGAGGATTCGACCACACGTTAGTCTTACGCATATTTTGGACCATGTTTCTTCTCTCCCCCCCCCCCCCCCCATTTTCCCTCTAGATGCTTTCATTTTTTTCACACTATGTCATATTTTGTATCAATGATGTTGTGGTTGCATCCACATTGTTTATTGTATGTACACCTTTTTCAAAATCCTTAATAAAACTTATTGAGACTAAAAGGGCAGTCGCTGTGGAGGTCTCTGTTAGGGGGGCCGGGAATGGTGGAAGTCACAGTTAAGGGGACTGTAAGCTAAGCTATGGTCAGTGTTAAGGGATGGGTGCTGTAGAGGTCACTGTTAAGGGGGCGAGCCCCTGTGGAGGTCACTGTCAAGGGGATCACTGTCACTGTTAAAGGGGCAGGCTTCTGTGAAGGTCAAAGTTAAGGGGGTGGGCTGCTGTGGAGGTCCCATTTTAAGGAGGTGGGGCACTGTGGGGGGGGGGGTCAGTGTTAAGGATTGGGGGGCTGTGGAGGTCACTGTTAAGGGGGCGGGGTACTGTAGATGTCACTGTTAGGGATGAGCGAATAGACTTTAGATGAAACATCCGAAGTCGATTCGCATAAAACTTCGTTCTAATACTGTACAGAGCAAAAGCTCTTTTTTTTTTTTTTTACACTTTTTTTTTTTCACTGATTGTAGAACAAACTGTTCTTTAGAGTTTTGGGATGGTCAGTTTTCACTACATGCCAATTTTTCTCATGTGCTCTCTTAATCCACCAATGGTTGCTTGAATAATCAGTATTAAACCACGGGATTTCATCTTCCTCCTCCATTTTATCTTTCCCTTTTACCATTTTCTCTATCAACCACAACTACTTTTTCAGTCATCTTTTCTAACACCCCACTCCCTGCGCCGCTCCTGGTCCCCGTACCGTCGCTGTTGCTTCTCCCCGTGCACGGATAAAAACATCTGGTGTCGGGGAAGAGCAGCCAATGGCTGACGGGGACGAGCCTCCCTAGCATCGCGGGTGACGCTAGGGAGGCTCGTCCCCATCCGCGCCTGCCATTGGCTGCTCTCCGACACCGGATGTTTTCATCTGTGCACGGGGAGAAGCAGCAACGGTGGTACGGGGACCAGGAGCAGCGCAGGGAGCCAGGTAAGCATATTCATTGTGAGGGGCCCCAACATATGGGGGGCATTTAATGGTCTTGGATAACCCCTTTAAAATACAGAGGAGAAGCCGTATCTGTTCTGTATACTTTCTGTCCTTTTATGATCTGCTCCTAGAAACCTGATCGCGTGTTGTATTTTATAATCGTCCTGCAACGTGCAATTTTTCTTCAATCTCAAAAACTAATTCTTGTGTAATTCCATAACCCAGAGTCGAAATGGAAACTTCCCTTATCAATTAAACTATTGTGATTTACATCAGTTCTTTTAAAGAATATTTCGTACAAATCCTTCCTTGTTTTTAAAGATTGTTAGGTCCAAATAGTTTACGGCTGATTCACTTATCTCCCATGACAGAATTATGCCCCAATTAGTCTAATTCAAAGTAACCTTATACAAAACATGCATTTCCCCATGCCATAGGATGAGAAAGTAGTCTATGCACCACCACCATTTAACCAATTGTTGTGGAGGCCATACATAGATAAGTGACTCCTCCCATAGCGCAATATACAAGTTGGCATAGCTGTGGGCAAATATCACTCCCATCACCACGTCTCTGAGCTGTAAATAAAATTGCCCCTCACACCAAAAATAGTTGTGGGTGAGCATATACTTAATTGCTTAAAAAAAATTAACTATCTTTGTGCAATTATTAGGTCACCATCACAATTAACCACTTCAGCCCCCCTAGCTTAAACCCCCTTAATGACCAGGCCACTTTTTACAATTCTGCACTACACAACTTTCACCGTTTATTGCTCCGTCATGCAACTTACCACCCAAATGAATTTTACCTCCTTTTCTTCTCACTAATAGAGCTTTTATTTAGTGGTATTTCATTGTTGCTGACATTTTTACTTTTTTTGATATTAATCAAAAATTACAGAAATTTTTGCAAAAAAATGACATTTTTCACTTTCTGTTGTAAAATTAAAAAAAAAATACATTTCTATATAAATTTTTCTCTAAATTTATTGTTCTACATGTCTTTGATAAAAAAAAAATCCAATAAGTGTATATTTATTGGTTTGGGTAAAAGTTATAGCGTTTACAAACTATGGTGCAAAAAAGTGAATTTCCGTATTTTGAAGCAGCTCTGACTTTCTGAGCACCTGTCATGTTTCTTCAGGTGCTAGAATGCCAGGATAGTATAAATACCCCCCAAATGACACCATTTTAGAAAGAAGACACCCCAAAGTATTCGCGGAGGGGCATGGTGAGTTCATGTATCATTTCATTTTTTTTCACAAGTTAGCGGAAAATGACACTTTCTGAGGAAAAAAAAAAAATAATAAAGTTTCCATTTCTGCTAACTTCTGGCAAAAAAAAAATTAAATCTCCCACGGACTCACTATGCCCCTCAGTGAATACCTTGGGGTGTCTACTTTTCGAAATGGGGTCATTTGTGGGGTGTGTTTACTGTTCTGGCATTTTGGGCGGGGCTAAATTGTGAGCAGCCCTGTAAAACCTAAAGGTACTCGTTGGAATTTGGGCCCCTTTGCGCACCCAGGCTGCAAAAAAGTGTCACTCATGTGGTATCGCCGTACTCAGAAGAAGTAGGGCAATGTGTTTTGGGGTGTATTTTTATATATACCCATACTTTGTGTGAGATTACGTCTCATTCCAAATGTTCACAATCTTTGCTAATTTATTTAAAAGGAAAAACGTTAACATTGCATTAACATAAGTATTCAGACCCTTTACTCAGTTCCTTAATTGAAGCACCTTTGGCAGCGATTACAGCCTCCAGTCTTTTTGGTATGATGCCACAAGGTTTGTGCATCTGGATTTGGGATTTTTGGCATTCTTTTCTGCAGATCCTCTCAAGCTCTGTCAGGTTGGATGGAGACCGGCGGTGAACAGCCATTTTCAGGTCTCTCCAGAGATGTTCGATTGGGTTTATGTCAGGCTGGCCACTCAAGGATATTCACAAAGTTGTTCCTAAACCACTAAACTACTCCTGTGTTGTCTTGACATATATATTATAGTATTTTTGTTTTTATATTTTTGATCTGGGTAAATGTAAAAGAAAAAGGGGAAAACCTGAAAAATGTTAAAGGAAAACAATTGCACTACTAGTAAAGCACATATTATGTCCCCTTTCTGTTACAGTCGACATAGGGGATATATAGTTTACAGTGGTCGGGCAGGAGCAGCTGTAGTGTGGGCTAGTGGTGGTGTTCTTTTTATTATTATTTTTTATACATTATGTGTGGGTGTGGGCATTATAACATTGCTGATTTATTTTATAACTAGGGCTAACGTATCAGTCCCAGTTACACGGGGTAAACCGCCACCTGAAGTTGTAACAATGCTCGATTTTAAATAAACGAGGACTGCACCGATGTTTGGGCGGTCCATAACAGGTTAATCAAAAAGACAGAGAGATAATAGATTCAAAAAGAAGAAACCAATATAGTAAATTCATTAAACATCTTTATTAAATATCCATCAACATTTGCCACAACAGCGCTGTTTTACGTTACACCTGTAAATTGCAGAGATGATGCGCAAAGTAAATCAGCCACTTGCAAAGAAGGAAAACATGAGGTTAAAAAATACAATTGTGCAATTTACAGATAAAAATGCAGATGTGACTGCAGTGAACGCCACGTCACGCTCACAGGGGTGCAGACCTGGTACGGGATGTTATTTGGTGTGATCTTTACACCATAGAGCTACAGTGCCTCCGAAAGTCTTCAGACTCTCACTTTTTTCACATTTTTTTTTGCTGTGACCTTGTGCAAAAATAGAACAATCAGGTTTTTCACCCAAAATGACAAAGTGAAAACAGAATGTTCCAAATCTTTGCTAATTTATCGAAAAGGAAAAACTAAAACATTGCATTGACATACAGTAAGTATTCAGACCCTTCGCAATGACACTATAGGGGAGATTTATCAAAACTGGTGTAAAGGAAAAGTGGCTTAGTTGCCCATAGAAAACAATCAAATTCCGCCTTTCATTTTCCAAAGGATCTCTGAAAAATAAAAGGTGGGATTTCATTGGTTGCTATGGGCAACTAAGCCAGTTTTCCTTTACACCAGTTTTGATAAATCTCCCTCTTTGGCTGCAACATAACAAAATGTGAAAAAAGAGAAAGGGTCTGAAGACTTTCTGAATGCACTGTACTGTCACATTTATTACAACTGGTGCATTGCATTATATCATATTAATTATAAGGCACAAAAGACAAAAAGAAGACAATCTACGCCTGCTATGAGTGACTGTCATCCCCAAAATACTGGTGCAAAGCTGCTGATAAATTGCCCTCCCCTTAAATATTCCTAGTTTTGTTAATTTTCTTGTCCCGCATTGAATTCAATACAAATGTTCTCCAGTGGCATAATCCTGCCATTCATCTTCCCATATCTCAGCTTCCTGGACTTCTTTGAGGGATACTCGTGCTAAATTTCGTCACAACTGAATTTTGAGGACCGACACCTTCAAAGTGAGACCTGATGGTCCAGTCTTATTTGCTGACACCAAGATTTCTAGATAGCGTTACATCATTCATTTGAAAGGAGTTTCCCTTTTAATACACATTGACAGCCGTCAGAGGGTGTCACACTGAACATGGGGGCGTGACACTCCCTAAAGAGAAGGCTATCAATATGCTATCCATAAAAGAGCAGAGTATTGAGAGTTATATTTCTCGTTATATTGGTTTCTTGAAAAGCTGGGTTACAAGAAATAAGAATACCACAGGGGTTTTCACTCAGCTTTCCCAGATTCCTGAATGGCACATCTGCCTAGTTAGGGCTCATGCTCACAGCCGTTATATACGGGCACTGGCCGTGTGCACACCATATCACGGATGCAGACCCATTCACTATGGAGTGCTTCCGTGTTTTTCTGTCCATGCCTCCACAAAGCCAAAAAATAGAGCATGTTCTATTTTTTTGCGGTGTGGACGGATCACGGACCTATTCAGGTTGAATGGCTCTGCATCTATCTGCGGCAGCTGCACGGATGGTGACCGTGAAAACTGTGGTCCCCAATCCACGGTACGGCCGGCACACGTTTGTGTGTATGAGCCCTAATACGAAGATGCAACCCCTCCCCATTAGTGTGTTTACGCCTCACCTGGGGTTCCTTCAGGAGCCTCCATTGAAGATTCCATCGACCACCACATTTTTTACTGGAGGTCGCTGCACTGAACAGTGTAGTCAACAGCGCTATTCCATACAGGTAATGAAAGGTATTTGCTTTACAGCAGCCACATGGACCATAGGAATCTGGAGAAGACTCTGACATCTATGGATAAGTATTGTGGGCATGCTCTGTGACCTGTGCAGAGGTCAGCAAGGGAGGAGGTGAGCTGCTCCCATCACCAACTCTAAATGGTATCACCCTGTGATATATATTTCTCCATTTTTACCACAGTGGTATTATCTTTCATTGTAATCCTACCTGTGATAATAATTAGATGACTGCTGAAAAGTGATCTGTACAGAACTGGAAGTGTCAGCTCAGCCTATTGTGAGGACTCTGTAGTCACAGGAAGGGGCAGAATTAAGATGGAGGATGTATCGATATTATATGTCAGAGCACCATATTTTCCCTAGCTATTCATTAATACATTTTTATTCAACTCTATGGGACTTCCAGGAAAGCCGAGCGTTGTGCTCAACTACCTATGGCAGTCCCATGGAGTTGAATTGAGTGGGGAATGTCACTGGCAGGGGTCCCAATGGTTGGACCCTAGGAATCAGACTCTTGTGCTCCGATCCTTTGGATAGGGGAGTAAGTGTTCCTGGGGAAACTCTTTAAATCTATGTGTGAACAAATCTAAAAAAACACTAATAGCACCGTTTTTGGTAGACTTCTGGCTGCTGAGAGACCCAGCTCTGTCACTTTTATATTACACAATAAAATAATTAAATGTCTAAAATTACCAAATAAAATAAAACCAGACCTCCAGGGTCTAAACCTTGTGCAAACAAATCCCCCCAAACACAGACATTTCTTACTTAGGCTATGTAAAATATCTACTGTAAAGATTTCCTTATATAGGTACCATAGAAGTCCCGTGATGTCCTGGCATTGACTAATATGAGGGAATCGCATATGTTATTTATTACAAGAACATGATAAATACCCGTGTTCACCAAGCGATTGCCAAGAAGCGATTGCCACTTGTTATAAGTGCAAAATCTGTTTACATGTATCGCAAGCATCATGATATTTCCAGCATTTAAAAGGTAACCTGGATAAATACGGTAGACCAGGAGTTGTAGTTTCCCAACAGCTAGAGAAAACTGCAGGTTGTAGACCACTGGTGCTGACCATACAAGACCATCTCAAGTATAAGTCCACCAAAGAAAGAGCTGTCCGAAGGAATTGTGTGCAATTAGGAAAACATGACTGCTTTCCTTCAGTAACAGCGCCACTCTTGTCTATGGGCTGTGCCAGGTACTGCAGCTCAGCGAGGCCAAAACCACCTTTAATTTTCCTAGTTTAGTTATCATTACAAACTCTAATCTGTACTGGGCCAGTATTTGCTCTTTGTAAGTGGTTCTCTGGGTCGTACTTGACAACAGTGATCTGCAGCCTGTAGCTTCGCCTCATCAGCGATCATGAAAGAACAATTTGAAAGGACCTACTGAGAGTTGTAGTTCCTCAACAGCTGGGGAAACTGCTGCCTTAGGGCTCATGCACACGACCGTTGTTGGACCCATTCACTTCAATGGCGCCCCAAAAGATGCGGACAGCACTCCGATCCGTAGCCCTGCAAAAAAAATATAACATGTCCTATTCTTGTCCGTTTTGTGGACAAGAATAGGCATCTCTATAATGGGCCGCCTGGTCTGTTCCGCAAATTGAGGAAGGCACACGGGCGGCTTCCGTGTTTTGCGGATCCTGCAATTTGCGGACTGCAAAAAACTGAACGCTGGTGTGCATGAGGCCTTAGAAGAACAAAAATATGAGCACAGTACTCTTCAGGGACATCACTTACTTATGCAGAGTTCTGGGTTAATGGACTTTACTAATGTAGGGTTTGAGCCCAGGCATTTTTTAACTTCTGTTACAAATTCAGCTCTGCTACATCTGTATTTTACTGGGGATCACAGTGTCAGTAAATTAGGACACCCCCTTAGTGCAGTTCCTTTGTAGTCTATAGTCTTTCAGCATCTAGGACTAAGCTTCCTCTGTACATATGGGTCATTGGTTACCAACCATATTTTTTATGTATTATATGGATTATACATCTTCCATTATTATACGGATTTCCTTCTTTTCTCTGACTGGCTGACGGTTGCTCTTATACCAATGTGTTCTGTCTATATAGTATGATGGCAGCCATTGTCTTAAGTTTAGTTTATCATCAATGAAAGCTAACCTAAAGTCCAAATTTCCATATAGAATTAATCTACACAAAAAGTTAAATAACTTTAAAGGGATTCTACAGTAATTTTAAACCGATGATCTATCCTCTGGATAGATCATCAGCATCTGATCGGCAGGGGTCGGACACCCGGGATCCCCGCCGATCAGCTGTTTGAGAAGGCAGCAGCACTGGCAGTAGTGCCGCGGCCTTCTCGCTGTTTACCTCAGGCCCAGTGACGTCATGATTTGTATCACTGGCCTGGGCGGGGCTAAGCTCCGTTCACTCGAATGAAGCTCAGCCCCGCCCAGGTCAGTGATACTAGTCGTGACGTCACTGGGCCTGCGGTAAACAGCGAGAAGGCTGCGGCGCTACTACCAGTGACGGTACCTTCTCAAACAGCTGATCAGCAGGGGTCCTGGGTGTCAGACCCCTGCCGATCAGATGCTGATGATCTATCCAGAGGATAGATCAACAGTTTAAAATCACTGCAGAACCCCTTTAAGTACATGACATTACTTATCTTGTACTGTTCCTGAGTAAGTCTGCATTATAGTCCAGAGCTGTATTCACAATTCTGCAGGCTTGAGAACTAGAATCTCTCAGCTTGCTTGCAAAGTGTTTGCTCTGGTGATCGTTATGAATAGTCCCAGAATGCAGCGTAGAGGAAGTCAGACAATTTTGTGAACCGCTTTCGCTGACAACCAGCAGAATTGTGAGTGCAGCTCTGAGCTACAACACGGCCAGTAACTCGGGATCTATAAAAGTTTAAAAAAAAAATCATATTTATGCAGATTATATCTATACAAACTGTAAAACGAAAATTAAGAGCACTCAGAAAATGGCAGCCAAGTGTATAGAATATGGATATGCTTCAAATGGTAAATTCAGAAATCCGCAGATTTCATTGCCTGAGATATTAATCTACTAATTTCCTTTCACTACATTCTGGTAGCATCTCCATGTTTAAAGAGATTATTCATTTTCTATGATCTACTGTTCCCTGTTATCAGCTATTTCACGCTCAGGAAAGGATGAATGTAGCGCTTTTCAGTGGGATTACCGACAGGAAATCCCAAACTATTCCTGACCCCATGATCTTGCACATCTCCAGTTCTTAGAGCCCCTAAATCATTTACACAGGAGTGAACAATACTGGCAGCTCATCTTATAATGCTGCCTTTAATCTCTATGCTGGAATGCAAGCTATCTTGTCCCTTTAAACATAATGTCACAGATCATCTGCAAATGTTCCTCTTCAGACATTGGCGGTCAGCCTCGTCCTGCTTGGGGGTACAGGCGGTGGAGTTTTTCTAGGGGGCTGTAATGCCTATAAGATCAGAACAACATTCAGATCAGTCACAGTAAATTCATTTCATAAACCTGAGAAAACAAGCAAGAACTTTCCGTGTGGTGTATATGTGACTGTGTCATTTATTCCCAGGCAGTGGTCTTTCCAGTGAAATAAGAAAATGTTATCAATTATCATTTATTGTGTTCGTCATATGCTGTCAGAAACTTTCCTTTCATATCTATCTAGAGAGGCTTTTAGAAAGTCTCCATGCAGGTTGGTGCCCACACTGGAGATGGCAGAATCCCTCCTCTCCGACTGTCCATGGACTTAGGGGTGATTGGTGACCATGATTAACACCTAATTGTCCTGGAAATGGTACCGGGGTTAATTAAGGTGGTTTAGGCCAGAATAATCTACCTACAATTAAAATTATATTAAAGGGAACCTGTCATCAACTTTATACTGACCTCAATGAGGACAGTACAAAGTAGTGACAGAAATGCTGATTTCATCCATGTGTCATTCATGAGCTAATAATAAGTGGTTGCCGAGAACCAGCATCATAATCATTACAGCACAGGCCTTGAAAAAAAGAGTCAAATTTACCTGAGGAGAGCCATGGGTATTCATAAATTCCTGCTCTCCTGCTCTCCCTGCTGATGATTGACAGGCTTCTACCTAGTTTTCTCCCTTTCTCTCTAGGAGAGAACTGTCAGTCATCAGCAGATGGGCGGGAGAGCAGGAGATTATGAATAATCATGACTCTTCTCAAGTAGATTTTACTCTTTTCAAGGCCTTGGCTGCAGTGATTATGATGCTGATTCTCAGCAACCACTTATTAGCTCATGAGTGACACACCGCTAAGATCAGCATTTCTGTCAGTACTTTATGCTGTCCTCAGTGAGATCAGCATAAAGTTGATGACTGGTTCCCTTTAAAGGGGTTGTTCCATCTGGCTGTTTGTACAGCTAGATGGGACTAAACACCGACTCCAGGTGGCCGGGCCTATGAAAACTGCTGAGAGGGCCAGCACTCCGCTATTTCCACAACTCCCATTACAGTGAATTGGAACTACGTAAACAGGCTACTGTAACTCCCAAGTTACGGAAACAGCCTAGCTTGCGGTGCTATGTAATTTTCTATGAAGACAATGAAGCACCAGCCCAAGCCTGTTAACAGCACTGGGTAGAGGCTGGGGAGAGCAGTACAAACATACCTTTCCTCATTAGGTGTAGTATGAGCATGAACTTTTACTCTGCTAGGTTTTGCTCCTGTAAGTGCCCAGGAGTCAGAGCATCACTGTGAAGCGCTCCCTGCATTCAGCCGCTTCACAGTCTATCCTCTCTGTTCTGAGTGACAGCTGTAGCATCCAACCAGAAGACCACTACAGCTGTCTCTCAGATCAGAGAAGAGGGACTGTGAAGCAGCTCAGAGCACAAGGCACTTTATAGTCAGGCTCCATCTCCTGGGTCCTTATAGTGTGTGGCAGAGTAAAAGTTCATATTCACACTAATCCTGATGATACAAGTTCTTCCAAAGGTACGTTTGTCCTGCTTGGCATGTTGGATTTCACCTTACATCGGATAAGCCACTGCCACAGATGTTTAGCCCCTGACAATCTGGTTGTGTCACTGTTCTGAGAACCCAGTGTTATATTGTCACTATTCAGGAAGCTAGAGCATCTATTCTTTAAAAGTGCTTCTTGAATCCTACTGAAAGACACAGTTGGGTTGTCCGGAATTAGAGAAAACATGACTGCTATCTTCCAGCAACAGTGCCAGCCCTGTCTATATGACTTGGGTAATATTGCAGCTCGTCTTACTGAAAGTGACTGGGCTGCGTTGCAATACTGAGCCGGGGTGGTGCTGTATTTAGAAAAAAGCAGCCATGTTTTTCTAATGCTGGTCAATCTTTTTAAATGTATCTTATATTTCTCTGCACTCATCACATCACCTTTACCTTAGTGGGTGCTTGAGTTGGGGGTGGTGGTGGTGGTCTGCTTGGTGGAGGAATTCTCAGTTGATGAGTATTTTTTACAGCCCCCCTCTCTAGCTGCTTGCTGACCGGGTGGTGACTAGGCTGATGTCTGGCTGCTGACCTTTGTTCTTCCGTCCTGGTACTGGACTGCAAGTTGATTGGACTCTTCGGGCACTGCGCAAGAACATCATGTTTCCATTATTACAAGGAAGCTGCATAGGACTTGTTCACACCAGGCTATGATAATGTGACATTAGATTACTACTACACACCTAAAACATTTTCTGGGTATGTTTATTTGCCCCTCATATCCTAATGTGAGCTGTGAGTCTACAGAAATTTTGAATTGCAACATTTTTTTTTAGAGATGTGTTTTTGGGGTCCATTATATATATATATATATATATTTATATATATAAAATCCAATAGATGCCGCGCTCTAACGTATTTAGCTGAGGGTATAACCCAGTGACAGAGCGGTTCCCCCAATGTGCAGCAATCCCTATGTTATTATGGTGTTTCGATTATATGTGCTGCCGTAATCTGTATGACATGCAATCTTACCATTAGTTGCGCACGTTTCCGCGGGCTTCCTGCGACCTGTAGAGTGTAGAGAGGTTTAGTGGTAGCTGTGACTACCCGTAGCCACAGCAGTGACGTCACTCCCGCTCCTTGCGAGCGCGAACCACGCATCAGAGCCGCGTCACCGGCCGGGACGTGACTCCAGAGAGCATGCCCTCAAGTCCAAAGCGTGCAACAAACCCCTAGACTGCACCCGGCAAGTACACTCTACAGGTCGCAGGAAGCCCGCGGAAACGTGTGCAACTAATGGTAAGATTGTATGTCATACAGATTACGGCAGCACATATAATCGAAACACCATAATAACATAGGGATTGCCGCACATTGGGGGAACCGCTCTGTCACTGGGTTATACCCTCAGCTAAATACGTTAGAGCGCGGCATCTATTGGATTTTATTATACCTTCACTTAGAAAATACAGCAGATACGTTGCGGTTCTGCTGTGATACCGCTGCTAACACAGTGAGGAGGATAGGACTAGCGCTAGTGGGTTCTTGAATATATATATATATATATATATATATATATATATATATATATATATAATGGACCCCAAAACATGCTCCACAAATGGCACTAGGGGACTTTATGTCTCATATCTTTGACGCAACCTGACGCTTGCGCACTGGCATTCACTACACGCCGAATTCGGCGATAGTTTGCATGTGGGACCCAGATACAACTGTAGGGTATGTGTTGCTTTTCATGTGTTTCATCACTCCTCCCACTTTTATATTGTATTATGTTGCACACATGTGTCTAATCCACAGCACTTTGCACTTTTTTGCAATCTTTACAAGATCGCTATTATATATGCAGTTTATTTTTGTATATGTATGCATACGCATGTACTGATCGCACTTTATGTGTATTTTGAATATATTTTGTACTTATGCTATAACTTGTTTTATGTTTAACACGATGATTGATGTAATTGATAATTGCTTGTAGGGGTTGAGCTATATATACCCCATATTGCACTTGTGTTCATTGCTTGAGAAAGGCTCTTTGTATGAGCTGAAACGCTGCCTTATTGCACCTCATGGGTGAATAAATCACTGTTTTTATCTGGAGTGCTGTCCGATTTCCTGACTATATATATATATATATATATATATATATATATATATATAATATATATATATATATATATATATATATATATATATATACACACACCGTATATATATATATTTTGATCGCAGCATGCTCTGGCTATGACATTTTTTCCAGGTGTTTTCCCATACACCTCTCTATACAGAAAAAATGCCTGAAAAAACATGTAAAAAATTTGTGAACAAAGAATGTGTGTTTTACCGGCAAATAAAAACACAGAATCAACTTTGTGTGTGCGGGAGGCCTGACTGTAGATATGGTATTAGTTATCAAGTACTTTCCACCAGACTACAAACCATTGTCCCAACATGAGGAACTTACCATCTGAATCTGAAGTTTGGGTCTTGAGGTAGAATCAAGTCTTGCTTTCTCCCCACTTTCACTTATAAAGTAAAAATATTTAAAACAATGTTATATTAATAAGGGAGAAATGCAAAATACTGTTAGTTCATGTTATGACTTGGGGTTAATACATAGTACAATTTTAGAATAAGGAATATTACGGAATTTGTAGAAAACAGTAGCTTTATATAATAGCCAAAGAAAACATTTATAACTTCTCTTTATCCACAACTCCTCCCTTTCTTCCAAAAATTTTACAGCAGTTAAAAAGGTTTTCCGAGACTTTTATAGTGATGATCTATCCAGAGTATCTGATTGGTGGGGGTCTGACACCCAGCACCACTACCGATCAGCTGTTTAAAAAGGCACCAGCACTCGCAGTAGCACCACGGCCTTCTCACAGCTTTGCCTAGGCCAATGCGGCTCTCCAGCTGTTGTAAAACTACAATTCCCACCATGCCCTGCTGCAGGCTAATAGCTGTAAGCAGTCTTTGCATGCTGGGAGTTGTAGTTTTGCTGGAGAGCCATGTGATGTCACATACATCTAGACATATCTCCTGATTTCAACTGATGGTTTTTACAAGCAAAGGGCAACCCCATTTTCTAAACATGAAAAGGGGCATTTGTGAAAGGGCTGCCTGAATGTGAACAACTCTAAAAGTCAACGTCCAACCTCAAATAAAATGTAAAAACCAGTAGCTCTTATATACAGCTGTAAATCTTTAAAAGAGTTGTCCAGGAAGAGAACATGGTGTCTTTCGGCCCAAAACAGCGCCACATCTGTCCATAGGTTGTGTCTGGCACTGCAGCTCATCTCCACTAAAGGTTATAAGGCTGAACTGCAATACTACATATAACCTGTGCACATACGTGGTGCCGTTTCTGGAAGAAAGCAGCCATGTTTATTACATTTTGGAGAACAGACGTTCTGGAGGTTCACACGGTATGCTGGAGGAGACCAGGAGGAAGGAGACCCTTCTTCACTAATCACTTTATACAGGGGGACATTCAGTAATACTACGCCTACCTTTTGTGCAGAGACCCTGCTACAGGCACATTGTCCGACTGAAGGCATTTTTTTAAAAACCCGTGTTTGTGGAGGTATATGGACAACATCAGTATAATTCCAGCAAGTAATGATAGAGGAATAAAGATCCAGAAGACCACGGACTGTGAACCTGGCAATAATAGAGGTAAAATCAGATGCAATTCCAGTGAATACCAATATAGTTATAGGAAAAATGAAGTCTTAGAGGACTTACTATCAGCAGGCACCGGTCCACTGTCTAAACTGCCGCCATTACCCGTCTGGTTACAATAGGGAGGCCTCCATCCAGGGAGACAATGGCAGTTCTGGTTATTATTGCAAATCTGTAGATTATACTGTATGTTAGTTTCAAAACAGGGTTTACAAGTAATTTAACATTATTATTAGATATCATCAGATCAGATATGAGCTGGCAGAGCAATATTAAGAATAATGAACCAGAGTAATACCAGTGCAATACTTTATTTGTACTGTGGTGGCGCTGCACGAACACTTATCACTACCTGCTGGTAGGTGGCTCCACCAACAGGACAAGCTCTGCTCGGCTTATCATCTGGAGGCCCTTCTAACAAAAGGGCATTTCTAAAGCAAACTACCTTTTTAAAGGGTATGTCCCTTTATGTCCCCATAGGACAGGGGATAAGTGTCTGATTGGCAGGGTTCTGACGGCTATGGCCTCCACCAATCACGGTCATGCATGCACACCGCTGCTCCATTCGGCTCTATGGGGCTGCAGGAGATAGGCGAGTGCTTGTACTTGGCCATCTCCGGCAGTCCATAGAGTTGAATGGAGCAGCGGACATGCATGTCTCTTCATTCAACAGGGAGCACTGGCCCCTGTTCTCGTGATCGGAGAGAGCGCCAGTGGTCGGGCTCCCTTCAATCACACAAATCCTCTATCCTGTGGATAGGGGATAAGTCGCCTTAATGAGACAACCCCTTTAAATTTACCCAACTTATTTGATTGTTTTTTGCCGCTTTTCTTGTTGAATTTGGAACTTAATGCCAGATGTTTCAGGATATAAAAGAGACCAGATATACTCACCCCATTTCCATTGCATTTCTTAGCACATTCATCCACTTGCAAGAATGATATATTTTTGCACTGGCCTTCAAAGCAAAGCTGCACAAAATAAATTACATTATAAGATGTGGAGCAATCCAGGTCCTCATTCCCACAGTCCATTTCCAAATGTTATGGGGGGGGTCCACTTTATACAATACAAGAATATCAGGAACAGAATATTTTATGACACAAGTCTTGTACATAAGGAAGACAAATTGTTAGGGTACTTTCACACTAGTGGCATAGCTATCCGGCAGGCTGTTCCGGCCTGCCAAATCCACCATACCGCAAGTACCTGTGTGCTGCCGCTCCGTCCTCATTGACTATAATGGGGGCGGAGCTACGACGCAGCACGGCAGTGATCGCCGGACTAAAAAGTCGGACTTGCTGTACTTTTAGTCCGGCGATCTCCGGCCGTGCACTGCCGTGCTGCGCTGTAGCTCCGCCCCCCTGCCCCATTATAGTCAATGGGGACGGAGCGGCAGCACGGCAGGACACGGGTACTTGCAGCATGGCGGATCCGGCAGGCTGTTCACCCGCCGCAACAGCCTGCCGGATACCTATGCCGCAAATGTGAAAGTACCCTTAGGCTGATCTGACATTCTATTTTCACTGCTACAATGGAGCTAATTATCAGGACAGTAAAGGTTTATGCTGCTGATTGTCTACAGTTGTGGTCAAAATTTTTCAGATTGACACAAATTTTGGTTTTCACAAAGTCTGTTGCCTTTGTGTTTTTAGATCTTTTTGTCAGATGTTTCTACGGTATACTGAAGTACAATTATAAGCATTTCGTACGTTTATTTTTAACTTTTATTAACAAATGCATCATGTTTATACACTCAATATTTTCAATGTCGACCCTTCTTTTTCAAGACTTTTGCCATTTAACCTGACATGATAGATATCAGCTTCTGGGCCAAATGCTGACTGATGGCAACCCATTTTCACCTAATCAGTGCTCAGAGTTTATCACAATTTCAGGTTCTCAATGGAATTAAGATTTGGAAACGCCTCAGAATTTCAATGGTTTGTTCACCAACCCGCTTAGTTATCACTTTTGACTTGTGACATGGTCTTCATCATGCTGGAAAAAGCATCACCAACTTTCTCCAGGATCATTGGGAGCAGTTGCTCTTGGTTGATGTTTTGATACCATTCTTTAATCACGGCAGTGTTCTTAGGCAAAGCTGTGAGAGAGCCCACTCCCTTGGATGAGAAACAACCTCACACATAAATGGTCACAGGACTCATGGTCACGCTCACCTTTTCTTCTCCGCACAATCATTTTCCTTCTTTGGACATTCAGAGAAAATAACTTTACCCCAGTTCTTCCCAGTCCAATCCCTGTAATTCCTGCAGAATGTCAGTCTGTCCTTAATGTTTTTCTTGGAGAGAAGTGGCTTCTTTGCTGCCCTTCTTGATACCAGGCCATCTTCCAAAAGCCTTCGCCTTACTATGCATACAGATGCACTCACACCTATCTGCTGCCATTCCTGAGCAATTTCTGCACTAGTGGGGAACGGATTCTGTAGCTAAAGGTGGACTTAGATGGAGCAATAATTGCACAATCTGCCCATCTAAAGGTGCAGCCGATCACCTGATGGGTTAAACTGTCATTAGTTCAGGCACCTAAATTATCATTTCTGGGCAGCAGATCGTGCTGTCTAAACAGTGATCTGCTGCCTAGAAACATTGCAGCTGTATGAGGATGAGCGATCACCTGTGGAGGTGATCGCTGCATGCAAATGCTGAGCTTCTCCTCCACTTATCGAGCAGCCGAATGTTGGGAAGGAACAATTCCTTCGCGACAATCTGCTGCTTCTCAGCCCGTGTAAATCCACCTCAAGTCCTCTTTAGGACATGTTCCTGGCTCTTGCTGAAATGAAATGTAGCAGGGCTGAAATGCAGTGGAAATTAGGTTTTTGTGATTTCCGTATTTTTCGCCCCATAAGACGCATCCCCCCCCCCCAAACTGGGAGGAAAATGCCCCTGTATCTTATGGGGCGAATACTAATGAAGCGCTTCCATTTTGGAAGCGCTCATTAGTACCGGATAACCGGGAATCGGTGAAGGCTCTGTACTCACTGCTTCCTAGTCCTCGGCTGTGCAGGGCTGCGCACAGTGTGAGGGTGCACTGTGACTTCACGCTGTGCGCGCCAGGTCACAGCACAGCAGACGGAGGAGGAGGAAGACCGAGCGCTGGAGGTGAGGAGCGGCGGCTTCCAGGAGCAGGAGAGGTAAGTGTTTTTTTATTTTATTTGCTCTGTGGCACTGGGGCTCATATTGGGGGCATATTAAATGGCACTGGGGGCTTATAAATGGCACTGGGGCTCATAACTGGAATGGGGGCTAATAATGGGGGTTCATAACTGGCATGGGGGCTAATAAAGGGGGCTCATAAATTGCATAGGGGCTAATAATGGGGGCTCATTAATGGCATGGGGGGCTGATCTAAGGCATGGGGGTCTAATCTGAGGTCTTATTAACATTGGGGGTCTGATCTGAGTTCTGATTAAGGGGCTTATTAACATTGGGGGTCTGATTGGGGCTGTCAGATGAGTTCTGATTAACATTGGGGGTTTGATTGCTGGCCTGATCTGAGATCTAATGAAAAAAAATTATTTCTTATTATCCTCCTCTAAAACCTAGGTGCGTCTTATGGCCCGGTGTGTCATATAGGGCAAAAAACACTAAGTTAACTTTCATGATAAGGAATGAAGTTGCAATCAATTGAAATTTATCTGATCATTCTTCATAATATAGAGTTAATGCACATTGCCATCATAAAAATTGAAGCAGCAGACTTTGTGAAAACCCAAATTTGTGTCAACCTCAAAACTTCTGGCCATGACTGTACACTGGATACATATGTAATAGCCTCAGACCTCCTCACATCTGAGAGTCTGAGAACCTCTGGATGTAAATAATTCACTGACCGCAAACAGAAATCAGTGCCATGATCACACAAAGTTTATTAGAAAGTTGCAGAACTTTTCTTTATACGGTGATGTAGCATTGCTTATACTAAATAAATATATACTATACTCATACTTATAAACTGCAATGTTTTTTTTAGGAAATTCAATAGAAGAAGACATAGGATAGAGTATATCCAACCTCGTTCACTCCGCATTTAGTGCCTGAAAGGACAAGGCCTGGATCCATCATATCTTCCTCTTCAGTTACTCTGTAAACATGTGTCCCCCTGCAGAGAATGCGTCTCCCCTGCACGGTAATAGTGGTGTCTATCGCAACTGCGTTTTGTTCAATGGGTTTTAAGGCAGAGCTTAAGCATTGGATCTTCCCACACTTGGCATGTCTAGAAAGAACAGACAATGCGACTTAGAAAAGTTGCTATAACTAAAGAATTATCAGTGATTACTGCACTTATGCTGCCCTACAGACCACCGATAAATTGGGCCATGCCTAATGGTTTTGTTCATACATGAAATAACTGTTGGCTGCAGCTATCCCTCCTGATCTTCCCATGCATATACATGCTTAGCTCGGCCGAGCATGCATATTTAGTGAATGGGGAGAGCGGGAGAAAGCTGCTGACACCTCTATCAGAGGTTTATGTTCCCGACAATAGAATCAGGTGTTGAAATCCCGTGTCCGATCTTTAACTCCGCTAAGATCTGCTGCTGGGGAAGTGTCTGCCATGACGACCTCAGGTATGGTATAGGTTCTGCCTTGCTAAGTTATGGCACATTGAATATTAGTCATGTAGCCCCATATGAGCTGGACTACTACACAGCCCACTCACTTGATTTCACACTTCCTGTATTCACCGTTCATATCTCGACCGCAGTTGCCATACTGATCACCAGCTGCGTTGATCCTTTCAAAGCACACATTTGGCGCTATGCTCGCTCCTGTAATACATACACAATGTACAAGTTGAGTACTTTATGGTGATGTTCCCCACAGATCTATAGATACAGTATATCCATCTTTATATACATGTGGCTGTGTCTGGTATCCTAAGGGTAGTCCGATAGTGTAAAATGCTGATAATCCACCAATCGGAATCATTAAAGGATCACTTTGGCCAAACTTAATGACACAAGTATTTTCTCTTTGTTTTGTTTTTTAAGTCTGTTCCTATAATGCCCCCTGTGGGGGGTTAGCTCTGGTCTCGAGGATCGTTCACAAAAACTTCCTTCCGGACAACGGATTACACGTCCAAACAGTGCATTTATTATAGCAGTCTTTTCAAACAACACAACAGGTGCAAAACAATAAACCCTGGCCCGGCTAGGCTCTAACTAAACATATTATTTGGATTCCTCACTCACCTAGTGGGTACAGTTCACACCCTGTGAACTGATGCGGCTTTCTCCAGCCCAATGTCCCACAGCCTCCTGGCTGTTCAGAGCACTGTTCACACACAGTCTCAGATCAGTGTCCGTTGGGGAATTCAGGCTCACCAGTCCTCCTGACTGTGGCCCTGCGACCCTTCCAGGCATCGCTGTGTTCCCCAATTCCGGGCTATTGCTTAGCCCCGTGGCCCCTCAGCCAACTTGGCCGAGACCACTCACACAGAGCCTCTGCCAAACTCTGTCTCCAAAACTCTCTCCAGAGTGGGGGGCCCCACCCATGTCCAACAAGAGGATTAAATAGAATCCCTGGACATGGGCATTGTCCAAAATCCCGGACTGGAGCATGGGGAACAGGCACCCACCCAGCACATTGCCTGTTCCCAGTAAAAGCCCGCCCTGGAACTGGCTGAGCCAGCTATACTAACACTAATACTTGGGCTTTCACTCCACCAAGGCCAGGCACCTTGGTGACACGCTCTCGGTGCAAACAGCCCTGTCTGACGGCCTCCCTGGGGTTTCACTGCACACCCCAGTGTTCACATTGCCACATATCCCCCTCTGTTCACACCTGTGAGGGTGAACACATGTACCGACTGATCGCTCGGGATAGGGCACCCGCATTATCCTGCCATCTTTAAGCTCAACGGTCCCCCTGGAAGATGTGGCCAGCCTCACAGGCTTCCCTTTATTCTGCCACAACCACGCCAGCAGAACCCAGTTCGTCACAAACACGAAGCTTTCTATCCTACCCGTCACCTTGTCACATACTAGAGACACCTGGTCGCTACTAGCAACTACCACAGTTTTAGCGGACCTTGACCTGTCAGCCTCTTTTTGTCTCTTTGTTTTATCCACAGATAGCATCTTTCTTTTCCTTTACTCCCCCAGGGTTATGTCAGGTTTGGCTTCAGTTTCAGAATCTTCTGCTTCTTCAGTGGTACTCCCCACTTCAGCAGACTCTTTTTCAGTCTTTTTTGGAGTCTCCATTCACTTTATTAGCCGTCTTATGCTTCACGGACATGGCATCATATGCTTTCCTTCTTAACTCCTCCTCCTCTTTCTCATCAAGGTTGGAGGCACCGGGGATATCAGGACCTTCGCCAGACTCGTCGTCTTCTGGCAATCCCTGCAGAGGTTCACCCGGGACATGGTTCTCCTTTCGGGCAGAATTCAGGGGAGCCAGCCCATCGGAGTAGACAGGACCCTCATACTGGTTGTCGGTCCCCTCGTATTTCTTCCCCAGCAGACTGCTGGCTTTCTGGCAGGCATTGACAGCAGAGGGAATGTCTTTCATGACCAGGACCTGGCCACACACTGCCACGAGTCTCTGGGTTTCTGCATCCACCTCAGCACCACCATCTGGTTCAGCAGATACATCTTCCATCTTCTCTGCCTCGGCTGGCACCACAGCGCAACCACCTCCAGACCCATTCTTAACGGGTTCTGACTTCTTGGCATCTTTTAGAGGATCTTCCTCTTCAGGCCTCTCATTTTCACTCTGTTCTGGTGTAACAGCAGTTGTAGGAGTACCACCATTCTTTCTTAGACACTCTGTGGGATTTCCACCCAGGGACTCTTCAAGCCCATTGTTGAGGTCTACTATGGACTTTTGTGTCTTTCTGGAGTCTTTTCCCCTCCCCAGGACACCAGGAGGTAGACCCTTCAGTTCACTCATCTTTTCCAGGGTCTCCTCTTTTGACCCTTCTGCAGCCTTCTTCAGTGACTCCGTGACAACAGCTTGTCCCTTCTCTATCGTATCTAGGGACCGTGTGGCGAGAGGGAGGTCAGCCTCCTGTTTGCAGCTGTACTGTCCTGTCAGGTCATCTAAGACTGCCTGGATATGAGCTTCAGACACTAGGCTGACGTCACCCGACTGAACTCTCGTCACATCAAGTATAACTATCGTCTGGTTGCTACCAGTAACCACGTCAGTTTGGCAAGACCTCAACATGGCAGCCTCTCTCTCTGAGTTGCTGCCGGTCATAGCACCTGCTTCATATATACTGCTCATGTCATTCTCATTTCCATCCTCTAGGGGCACCGATGAGCTAATCCCCACCTGGGACATTTTATTAACCATAGAAACCTGTGGAGACTGCATATCCACTTCTAGTACGTGTGGTACACCCTCTAGGACCGCCCCATGTACTTGCACATTTTTCACAATGGTTTCCCTCAGTTGTGAGCTCTCAACATCAATTAGCATTTTTATACCATCCACATTTTTACCAACAGGGGGAGCTTTTTCCCCAATCACAGCCTGCAAAGGGGAAGGACTGTCATCATCCTCATCACTTCTTGCACATAGATCCACATTATCATTATACATTTCAACAAACTCTGCACCTTCACTTGGCACCGTGTCTGCACCATTGTTTCTAATGGTCATTTCACTTAAACCATTGCTTCCTATCTGCATTTGCCTTACACCTTCATTTAAAGGGACAGGTACAGGTTCTGTAGGAGCTTCATTACTTCCTACAGAAGTGTCTCCATTGCCCCACATTACGTCACGCATGAGCATATTTGCAACATCAAGTCCCTCAGTCTCTGTTCCCACCATGGTCTGACCCTCTGTGAGGACCACTGGATAGTCCACAGGATTCACATAATTGTCCCGGACAGACATCATTCTACCTCTTACCCAGGCTAGCATGGGATCCCTGATTTTCGCCATCCCAAATCTAGCCTTGGTCACGGGCACTTTAAACAACATCTTGAGCTTCTCCCCTGCAGATTCCTGCGAGAGAGCAACCGCAACAGGCTTACCAGCCTGTTCAGACACAGCATTTTTCCCATAGTCACTCATTTTTGAGACATCTTCACGCCGCAGCGCTTTATAACTCACCGGCCCGGCAGGTAGCAACTGCCGCCGGCTCACTGTCACAGGGTCTGCCACAAAATTATCAACAGGAACAGTCTTACCGATTGTCGTCACTGACTCGGCACTCCCGGAAGATAAGGGTAGTCCAGGAATATCTCCAGCACGGTCACCACACTTCTCCTCAATGCAGTAGTTGCCATGGGAGACGCCTTGGACTTGTCTCCTGTCTTTTTCTGGACGGACATTCCAGCCGCACCCTTTAGGATTCTGTGCACAGTCGCAGGGAAAATAGGCACTCCTGAGAAACGCACCACTCTCCACCTCTTTGTCTTCCCGACGGTTGCCCTTGGCAACGGCACATATTACCTCGAACAGTCCACTACGATTCAGAGCAGCCTCTCTGAGTGCAGCACTTGACTTCCTCAACATGCAATTAGTTTCCCGCACCAGCTGCTCTATTATTTTCTCTGTGGCCTCGGTTTTCCGCCAAACCAGACCACTTTTCACCCAGGTCGCCATTTTGACCAAAAATTTCCACAGGTCAGTTTCTTTTATTGTGCTTCTGGCCCTTTAAATACGAACACAGCTTGCACCACAGAAGAAAATAAGTCCAGATTAACACCAGCAGTTTTCCAGCAGCACCTGCTCTTTTCTGTCAGGTCGTTGCCCCTAGCAACACTTTGCCTTTTTTCAGCAGGGACGACTGCCCGCATCCGACACCAAATGTGGGGGTTAGCTCTGGTCTCGAGGATCGTTCACAAAAACTTCCTTCCGGACAACGGATTTCACGTCCAAACAGTGCATTTATTATAGCAGTCTTTTCAAACAACACAACAGGTGCAAAACAATAAACCCTGGCCCGGCTAGGCTCTAACTAAACATATTATTTGGATTCCTCACTCACCTAGTGGGTACAGTTCACACCCTGTGAACTGATGCGGCTTTCTCCAGCCCAATGTCCCACAGCCTCCTGGCTGTTCAGAGCACTGTTCACACACAGTCTCAGATCAGTGTCCGTTGGGGAATTCAGGCTCACCAGTCCTCCTGACTGTGGCCCTGCGACCCTTCCAGGCATCGCTGTGTTCCCCAATTCCGGGCTATTGCTTAGCCCCGTGGCCCCTCAGCCAACTTGGCCGAGACCACTCACACAGAGCCTCTGCCAAACTCTGTCTCCAAAGCTCTCTCCAGAGTGGGGGGCCCCACCCATGTCCAACAAGAGGATTAAATAGAATCCCTGGACATGGGCATTGTCCAAAATCCCGGACTGGAGCATGGGGAACAGGCACCCACCCAGCACATTGCCTGTTCCCAGTAAAAGCCCGCCCTGGAACTGGCTGAGCCAGCTATACTAACACTAATACTTGGGCTTTCACTCCACCAAGGCCAGGCACCTTGGTGACACGCTCTCGGTGCAAACAGCCCTGTCTGACGGCCTCCCTGGGGTTTCACTGCACACCCCAGTGTTCACATTGCCACACCCCATAAACTAACTAGTCACTAGACTTAGGCCTCTTTCACACGGGCGTCATGTTTGACGCCCGGATAAGAGGCGGGTGCGTTGCAGGAATATGCGCAATTTTTCCACGCGGGTGCAAACGTTTGTAATGCGTTTTGCACGCGCGTGTGAAAAATCGCTATGTTTGGTACCCAGACCCGAAGCCGGACTTCATCACTGAAGTCCGGTTTCGGGTAGAGTATTCTGGAGAATTTATTATTTTCCCTTATATCATGGTTATAAGGGAAAATAATAGCATTCTTAGGCCCCTTTCACACGAGCGAGTTTTCCGCGCGGGTGCAATGCGTGATGTGAACGCATTGCACCCGCACTGAATCCTGACCAATTCATTTCAATGGGTCTGTGTACATGAGCGTTTTTTTTCACGCATCACTTGTGCGTTGCGTGAAAATCGCAGCATGTTCTATATTCTGCGTTTTTCACGCAGCCCTAGCCCCATAGAAGTGAATGGGGCTGCGTGAAAAACGCATTGCATCCGCAAGCAGGTGCGGGTGCGTTGCGTTTTTCACTGATGGTTGCTAGGAGATGTTGTTTGTAAACCTTCAGTTTTTTATCACGCGCGTGAAAAACGCATCAAAACGCATTGCACCCGCGCGGAAAAAACTGAACAACTGAACGCAATCGCAGGCAAAACTGAATGGCTTTGCCTGTGAAATCGCACAGTTTTCCCTGAACGCATCCGCAACGCATCCGGACCTAATCCGGACACGCTCGTGTGAAAGAGGCCTTAATAAAGAATGCTTAGTAAAATGAAGATGAAGGGGTTAAAAATAATAAACGTTAACTTACCTTAGCCACTTAAACGCGTAGTTGCGATCAGTCTTCTCTTTTCCAGCATCAGCTAAGAACTAAAGGACCTGTGATGACGTCACATCACATGGTCCAATCACATGGTCCATCTTACCATGGTGATGGACCATGTGATTGGACCATGTGATGTGACGTCATCACAGGTCCTGAGTGTTAGCTGATGCTGAAAGAGGACAGATCGCAACTACGCAATAAAGTGGCAAAGGTAAGTTAACTTTTATTATTTTTAACCCTTTCCACTTCATTTTACTAAGCATTCTTTATTAAGAATGCTATTATTTTCCCTTATAACCATGCTATAAGGGAAAATAATAAAGATCTGGTCCCGTTGCTAAGCAACCATGCAGTAAAATCGCACTGCATCCGCACTTGCTTGTTGGTCCCATGTTCATATGTGCCCGCACTGCTGAGAAAACTGATGATGTCTTAAAATATGTTAATGATCCTCTAAGAGCAACAGGGGCATTGCCGTTACACCTAGAGACTCAGCACCCTCTGCACTTTGATCGACAGGGCCGGGTAGTGAAAACGTTATCACACCTGTAACCGTCAAAGTGCAGAGGGTGCGGCAGATGAAGAGAGCAGAGCCTCTATGTGTAATAGCAAAGCCTCCGTTGCTCCTAGAGACGAATATATCTGCATATATTAAAACATAATTTTCTCAGCAATGTGGGCACGCATGAACATGGGACCAACATATATGCCATCAGCTGCCAAGTGCACATGTAACATGTCAACCAGTGTCATAGGTAAATCTGCTGACAGATGCCCCTAAACCCAGTGTAGGAAATTTGCATGGAGTGTCTCATTTAAGACACGAATACTCCTAATGAGTTATGTTCCCCAGACAAGACAGAATTAGAAATTGAGGCCTTCACTTTAAGGGCTCATGCACATGTGCTACCCATTCTGTGCATTCGGGTCCGCAGATTGCTGCCACAGTCTATTATCCGTCCGAACAGGAAAAAACAGAACATGTTCTATTTTTTGCGGTGCGGAGGCACGGAGAGAAAAACTCGTAAGCACTCCGCAGTGCTTCCATGGGGTTCTGTGCCTCCGTTTCGCACCGCACCTTCCGAATTGCGGACCCATTCAAGTTAATGATGCGGTGCACAAACAGTCGGTGCCAATATATTGCGGACTCGCTGTTTGCAGGCCGCAATACAGGCCTGGCCAGCACACGTTCATGCATGAGCCCTAAAAAACAGACATATTCATCGAGGTATAGCTATACAGTATACATTCTGTGGCACTTTCATAAAAGCCGAGAAATTTCTCCATCATGGCCTGACTCACCATTTCCCCAGAGCTGCTGACACTGTTGCTGATGGGTAAGACATCTCCCGTTGTAGCAAAAAGCTTCTCCATTTTGGCAAGAGGTTCCATCCATCTGGAAGGAGTTAGCAGGACACACAGCAGAATGTCCGGTGCAGAATTCTGGAAGGTCACAGGCTCTGGATGTCTTCCGACATGGGAACCCAGGTGGCCTGAGCTAATGAGGAATTTTACACACAGGGATTATGCTCCATGTGTTTCATATAAGTCCCCGAGTTTACACCCCATGAATAGAACAGTTTCTACAGACACGGGAGAGATGTCTTACTTTGCAATGATGGCAGCAAGTCCCATGGGCACATTCAGCCCCTGGCAGCAGCGTGCATGTGGTGGCATTACAGCATGGATTATCACATTGCTATAAAACAAAAAAAAAATGAGGGTTAAAAATTAAAGAGAAAGCTGGTCATAGACAGACGCTGCAGAATGATAGTTCGACTAATATCGGCACACACGTATCGAAGGTCTACGGATAGCTGGGCGATTGCAAGAGGTGTGCATGGGACTTGTAGCTCCACGCTTATATGTGTACTTTGAAAGCCAATATCAATTGCCCTAATTCACCTGAAATGAAAAAGGCAAATTATTTTCGTTTAAAATATCCTTCTGAGACCTCGTTCACATTTCAGTGTCAGTGACACGTCCGTGAAAAAAAGCGTACATGTTTCATCGGTGAAGCTGTCCATGAAGGATCCATGGTTGGTCCGTGTGTCCGTTTTTACCATCCGTGTTTCATCTGTAATTCACTGACGTTGCTCAGCTGAAAATTAATTTCCGAAGACTCTCCTCTTAGTCTTCAGTGAAAAACGGACGCAACACGGACACAACACGGATGTGTGTCAGTGATTTTCACGGACCTATAGACTTCAATGGGCGTGCTTGGTCGCATCACGGATCAAAGTAGTGCATGTCTCCGTCATTTTTTACTGACCCACGGTCAGTAAAAAAATACTGAAATGTGAACAGATACATTTAAATGAATGGGTACGCTTGCTGTCCGTGGAAAATGTGGACAGAACACGTTAGTGAAAAACGGAAATGTGGACAAGGCCCGAGGCTGAGTTCACACTTCAGTTATTTGGTCAGTTATTTTGATCAGTTATTGTGAGCCCAAACCGGGTGCGGGTCAAAAACATAGAACGGGAGGAAATCTTTACATTACACCTGATCTCTGTGAAGGCTTCACTACTGGTTTTGGCTTACAACAACTGATGGTAATAACTGACCAAACACTGAAGTGTGAACTTGGCCTAATTTATGTATACAGCTCCCATGCAAAGCTATGTGTACTAAAGTTACTGCAAACCCTTTGTCCTGCAATTATGTTACTCCCTTCCATCTACCCCAGGGCTGGCCAACCTGCGGCTCTCCAGCTGTTGTAAAACTACAACTTCCACCATGCCCTGCTGTAGGCTGATAGCTATAGGCAGACTGGGCATGCTGGGAGTTGTAGTTTTCCAACAACTGGAGAGCCTCAGGTTGGCCATCCCTGATCTACCCCCTCAGTTTCTGAGGAGCAGCAGCAATCTTGATGCACATAGGTCTACAGAGGAGCTGTAGACAGAAAACGGTAGGGCATTAAAATGATTTAAACATAACTAGTTGCAAAAGTACACATATATTACAGAAACCACCTCTTACCTCAAGATCTCCACAATCACACTGCTCCCCCTCCTCCAAGAAGCCATTGCCACAACGTGCTCCTCCATACAGATTCTTGGTGTCTGGGATGTTGCTGAGGCACATTCCTCCTCCTGAACGGAAGAAGCGGTCCAGTTCTCGTCTATTACAGGCATTGAACACTTTAGGGAAAGGATGCCTGAAAGCAGCATAGAAAACAACTGACTCTCCTCCCTTTTCATTACCTTGCTGCTTTCAATCTCTCATTCTTGCAGAGCTCGATCCTACGCCATAACCATGGCCACTGGCAGCTGTTACCACGGTGGGCAGCATATTACCAGGATGCCGCGTCGTGGAGACATGAGGCAATGCCCTTCCATAACTGCAGGGAGCAGCATTTTGTTATATTACCTTTCTGATGTTTGTATTGTCCATATGCAGCTAGAAATGGGGGCGGCAGTGTGGGTGCCATCAGTGGCATAGGCAGAGAGGGGATTAGCTCAGAAATATAATAGCCTTAAGTGCTGCGATGTAATGACATGATGTTACAGAGCTGTAGTATTGCTGGTCAGTCCCACGACTTGGTGACTAGTCACACACTTACTTTTTAAGCTATCGTTACTACTTTTTAGGTTATTACTGTTTACTCACCCAGTAGCAGCAGCCATGATGCAGCCGCCGTCCTCCGGTTTTGCTGTGCAACAACCGGCAGCATCGTGGCTCATTCCAAAATTATGTCCCATTTCATGGGCCATCGTGGCCGCAACTCCAATTGCATTGTCTGAATGATCCTGCGGTAACATAAACAGATTATACTGACTGCAAGAAATAATGCAATAGAAGAAAACTGACCACTGAGAAACTGTGTACATAAAACTGGTATTTCATACAATAATAGTAAAACTAACATTCGGTGCTTACCATGTTCACACCTCCAGACTGATAGGAGGAGCACATTGCCTGCAGGGGAGCCAGTCCAATTGTGGTACCGTGGAAAGTGCGCCCTCTGCAGGAGACAGATTGGAATGTTACAAACAAGGCAGACTATAGCAGCAACCACCATACAGAACCTGATCCATTTCTTATGCCCCCAAAAAACTAGACAACTCCCTTTTATTTGCCAGCTCCATCAACAATGCGCTGCTTGTTAGGGGTCTGGATGATAGAATGTAGTATTAAATTATGCCCAATCATGTCAATGTGACACAGGTAAAACACGGGCTTGCCAAGTCCACCAAAACGGGGCTCCATCTTTGCAGTGGCTTCCTATTCTGGCTTATCAAGGGGTGTATCAAGCAGTGTCCACCTCTATTAAATTCATATGCCCTAATAGGATATATAGATCGGAAGAGATAGCCCTAAAATCAAACAATCTTCAGTAAATATAACTTTTTATTTAACTTCTTCTGTCAAAGTTATCGGAAAGTTGTGTGAAATCTATATGGCTGCCACTACAGCTCCGATGGGGTAATCACCCATCTTTCCCAGACCATACAGGACTATAGACAACTAGAATGGCTGCTGCATAAAATGGAACTAGTCTGAAGACCTTACCCTACGTTCATCCTGTGTATATAGCCAGTTTTTACAAAGCCCCCGTCTACTGTGCCCCAGCGCTGACATTCTTGGCATTGCATGTACCGTGTACGGCACTTAGACAGGGATGCCAAAGCTATTATGTAACTGAGGGGAAGTTTGGATATTTTCTTGCTTCAAGCTGAACATCATGAAACTCCAGCACAGCAACTACGACTACTATGCCGGCAGTATAACCTTCCATATTATGTAATATATCATCTATTCGCATAGGCTCAACGTATTCCACAGCGCTGTCCATAGAACATAGTCGCACATATCTCACCTTGTCCCCAGTGTTTTTCAGTCTCAGGCATAGTGACGCTTACAAACTGGGAATCACTGGGTGTCTCGTATTTACACACTGGTTTTATCTATGACCCACAGGCGTCACATGCACCACAATTATTTAGAGGAGCTACTGGAAGTGTAGCTAAAACCCCTAAAAAACTCCCAAATTTTTGCAACATTTTGGACGCCAGCATTCTGGGGTTCAGAGGTGATAAATCTCCCCCTAAATGTTGTTGGAATCTTGACCCTTTATATTTTAGTAAATGACGCAATTAAGATTAGCGCAAACTGTTCACAATGGTACAAAAGGGACAAAGTGACATTCTGCTTGTTACTAATCTTTAAAGGGGTTGGCGACCTTTTGGGGTTTTCTTGACATCCCCTTTCCCTCCTGTACAGACCTGCAAAGGGAAGCTTACTTACCTGCTCCCTGCTGCTGGCTCCCAGCTCCCTCACTCTCCGGACTATGCCTGGCTCAGATACCCCACTTTGACACTGCTGCAACGAATCACTGGGCACACCAGTAATCTGCTTCCCTTGCATCATGTCAACTGGTTTCCGGACTCAAGGAGGGCAGGTCACTACTGCAGTGGCATCAAAGCGGATGTTGACAGGGGGGACAAGTGTGAGGCAGCCAAGGCTGGGGAGCGAAGGAGCCGGCGGTGTGGAGCAGGTAAGTATGCTTCCATTTGCAGGTCTGTGAAGGAGGCTTTGCCCAAAAAAAAACAAATGCTGGCCAACCCCTTTAAATGAGGCTTAGGTTGGCCATAAACATCAGATATGTAGCTATCTGCGGAAAAGCTCTCTCTTCTGACGCCTCAATACACATGTAAGCTCGGCTTGGCCAAGCATTCACGTGTCGTGCACAGGATGGGGGGAGAAAGCAGCCACTAGACACCTTTGGCAGTAGCTTATCCCTCCAAGAACCAAAGGATAGGGCAGTTGAAATCCAAGAAAAGGAAAGATAAAAAATTGGAGAACAGAGACAATTACAATCTGAGGCCCCCGGGTGGAGTTAAGGACCCGATATCATAGCAGTGCTGTAATAATGCATATAGTAGTGACTCCTTTACGTTATGAGCTGTGCATTGTCATGTGGTGTCTTTAAAAGGATCTTTCTTCTCCAAGACAGGAAGGCACGTAAGGTGACGTATGGATTTTCTGACACATTGCACTTATCCCCTGTTGTCCAGACCTCCAAACCAATCAATGCAATGCGAATCTTCAGAGCCCTGTAAAACTGAACAGAGAGCTCCTATCAGTATAAGGATGGTTAGAACATGCTGCCAGGAGCAACCATCCTATAATAAATTCAACTTTTATATTTTATTTTATAATATTTCCAGTGCAGGGGTCTTTAACCGGCTTTTCCAAACTGCTGAACTGCACATCTTCCTAATTATCTACTGATATTGAAGCCAAACAGGCCATACAGCTGCCATGGGGCCCAAGCAGAGAGCGGGTTGAGGGGAGCTGAACAGAGTTGCTTCTCTTCATAGGCTCTTTAACCCCTTTGGAGCGATGGGCAAACATGGCGCCCGCAGCTAATTACTGCGATCAGCATTATTGCTTTAGATGCCCACGCTTCCGGGCTTCTTACCGGCACCCTCTGTGGCCAATGAGGATGCCGGTAATTTAATTCAATACGCCGAGTCTCTGTGAAGAAACCCAGGGTATTAAAGCTGCAAAACAGTTTAAATCACCCCCCTTTCTGTAGAATAAAAAAATAAATACATAAATATCCAAAAATATAAACATCATGGACATCAGCGCATCCGAAAACACCCATACTACATTAAAACATAGAAATATTTTTCCAATACGGTGAATGACCAATTTGCCATTTTTTCAATGTTTCTTTTACCCAAAAAATGTAATAAAATTAGGGCTGCACGATATGGGAATTTTGTGCGATTGCGATTAGGGCCCTAAAAATTGCGATAACGATATGCGATGCGATATTTTAAGAGAATTGTGCTAGAGGTCTATCTGCTTGGATTTTCGAGTTAAAAGCACACACAGATGACTGGTAATGCTGAAATGTAGTTATGCTGAACTCAAGAACTGAAATGCGCAGTGTTTTTCAAAATAAAATACATATTTGCATTACTGCAAAAGTACAAAATACTAAACTTGCCATTTTCTTAATAGCGCTGCACAGAACAGATAAATAAAATAGACATAAGAACATGTGTTCGTTAAAATAACGACTTGCCTCCAGCCCCTCCTCCCTCCCCGCACTGTAACTGATGTATCGCCGGCCGCGCTGTGCAGCCTCCAGCCCCTCCTCCCTCCCCGCACTGTAACTGATGTATCGCCGGCCGCGCTGTGCAGCATAGCGGCCAGAGATACAGTGTCAGTGTCACGTAGAAAGTCAACAATCGCTTTATAAGACGCACTGCCATTCTCCCCCCCACTTTTGGGGGGGAAAAAGTTTGTCTTATAAAGCAAAAAATACGGTAATATAATTGCAGCATTTTTGGGTCAGCAAATTGCGATTGCGATATGGCGATTAATTGCGATTGCGATTGCTTTCGCGATATATTGTGCAGGCCTAAATAAAATGTGATTAAAAAGTCACACACACACTCCAAAATGGTGTCACTAAAAACTACAGATTGTCCCGTAACAAATTAGCCCCCACACAGCTCAGTAGATATAACTATATAAAAAAAATTATGAGGGTTAGAATATGGTGATTAAATTTTTCTTTTTCAAAGTAAAAATTTATTTTTACACTATTTAGACGTAAAAAACCTATACATATGTGGTATTGTTGCAATCATAATGACCCAGAGAATGACGGGCACAGGTCAGTTTTGCTGCAAAGGGAACGCCGTGGGAACAAAACTTGTAAAACTGTTGAGGAATTATTATTTTTTTCCAATTCCATTCCATTTGGAATTTTTTACCTACTTCCCGCTACATTGTATGCCCTATTAAATGGTGGCATTAGAAAGTAGAACTTGTCCCTCCAAAAATAAGCCCTTATACAGCTTTGTGAACACAAAAAAAAAAAAAAAAGTTATGGCTCAAGGAAGATAGGGAAGAAAAATGAAAACGGAAAAAACAAAAGGGTTAACATTGTAAGTGGAGCAAAAAAACAAACAAGGCAGACTTTCACCAAACCTCTGTCCTACAAACAATGTGTGAGTGGACAAGCACTATGGATTCTTATCCCCCAATTATTTCATGGTATTGCCAACACATGGTGGTAAATGATACATTTTGTCGTCTCTATCTATAACCCTGGAGGTATTGCAGCATAACTGGGAGAATTCAAAGCGACTGTCTGAATTTTAGAAATGCCATACACTGACATGTAATGGCATAAGACACCTCTATATCACTTCAGGGCTTACCTTAGTTTACACCAGTGCTTCTCAATTATTTTCTGTCATGCCCCCCCTAGGAAGAAGAAAACATTTCGCGCCCCCCGCGCGACTGTAAATATTATCATTTGTCTATAAAATTGTTATAAGTACACCAATCTCCCCACAGGCGTGGGCCATTAACAACCCCCCCCCCCCCCCATATCATGTGCAGGCTCCATTAACCCCCCTCCCCAATCATGTGCAGGGTCCCCCCCTCCCCCCAAATCATGTGCAGGCTCTCTCCCCCCCCCCCCCAAAAATCATGTGCAGGCTCCATTAACCCCCCTCCCCAAATCATGTGCAGGCTACATTAACCCCCTTCCCCCAATCATGTGCAGGCTCCATTAACCCCCCTCCCCCCAATCATGTGCAGGCTCCATTAACCCCCTCCCCCAATCATGTGCAGGCTCCATTAAGCCCCCTCCCCAAATCATGTGCAGGCTCCATTAACCCCCTCCCCCAAATCATGTGCAGGCTCTCTCCCCAAAATCATGTGCAGGCTCCATTAACCCCCTCCCCCAAATCATGTGCAGGCTCCATTAACCCCCTCCCCAAATCATGTGCAGGCTCCATTAACCCCCTCCCCAAATCATGTGCAGGCTCCATTAACCCTCCCCCAATCATGTGCAGGCTCCATTAACCCCCTCCCCCAATCATGTGCAGGCTCCATTAACCCCCTCCCCCAATCATGTGCAGGCTCCATTAACCCCCTCCCCCAATCATGTGCAGGCTACATTAAACCCCCAATCATGTGCAGGCTCCATTAACCCCCTCCCCCAATCATGTGCAGGCTCCATTAACCCCCTCCCCCAATCATGTGCAGGCTCCATTAACCCCCTCCCCCAATCATGTGCAGGCTACATTAACCCCCTCCCCTTACCTCCCTGGAAGCGCTGGATGCAGGCCTCTTCCGGCCTGTGTCCCGCTCTGCACTCTGCACAGGCGGCGTGATGACGTCATCGCGCCGCCTGAACCGCTCTGATAGGCTGCCGGCACAAGGCCTGCAGCCTATCAGAGGAGCCTCCACTGCCGCACAGCACAGTGATCTGTATCGCTGTCCAGAGGACGGCGATACAGATCACTATGGAGATGAACGCTTCCACAGTGGAAGCGTTCATCTCCTGTGACCTGGAGCACCCCTTTACGGAGCCTCGCGCCCCCCCCTGGGAAACACTATTTGAGAAACACTGGTTTACACAGAGATGCTCCCTTGGTGTCTGTGGGTACTAATGTAAAAAGGACTCATCATCCATGGTTTCGGCGACTTCTACTATGCTGGCACTGAAAGTGCTCAGCCTGGGAAAAGATACAGGTTGTCTGTATCACCTGAACACTTTCAGCGCCAGCACAGTGGCGGACACAGCCGCCATTTTGGGAAACTATGAATGCTGTGGCTTGTTTACATTGGTACCCATGGGCATCATGGGAAAAGAGGTTCCTCCGTGCAGGATAAGGTAACCCTTGAAGCAATGTAGTGGTTTCTTATGCCATTCCTGAAATATATGCAGAAATAGCCACCCCTTTTAATGTTCACTCAACTGAGTGACAACTGTAGTACCCCAGACCTGGGGATACTACTATTGTAAATGGTTTGTAATGTAATGTCCTGCTATACACATTGTTCACCAGCAAACGGGGTATGGTTGGCAGTGTTTGACAACAGGAATGGGACTTGGTAGTAATAGGCTAGTCCGACTACCTGCCAAGGGAGGGGTAGAGCTAGTTAGAGCAGTTTTAGAGTGGTAGAAAGAAAAAAAGAGGAGTGAGGGAGCCTACAATCCATTTCCCGATCCTCCAGGCTAGGTGGACTGCGGTGGCAGCTTATCTACGAGGACAACTACCTCAAGGGGCCCGCAGGGTCCTAGGCTACAGAAGAGTTGTAAACCACAGCGTACTTGTGTATCAAGATTCCGCTGCAAGGTGGTGGGAAACAGATTAAGAGACCATCAACGCAGTTCAGGACAGGTATTTCTAGAAGCCTGCATCATACAGTGGACACCTACAACCACCGGTGACAAGGAAGGGAATCCAGACAGAGACATTGTCAGCTAGGAAACTTCTGTCGACCTCTGTCACATTGCCAGCCACCATACCTCATTATCCGAGAGGAGAAATGGCACTTTGTACGGACTGCTGATGAATGTGCTGCTATCTGCTTTTGCACTCAGTAAAGAAAGACGTTCTGCCTGGTTCCTTCACATTTCCTTTTTTCACTGCACCGAACACCAGGAAGCAACGGCATGAGGTAGGACACTGTGACGCAACATAACCTCATCAGGGCCGCTACCACTCTCATCCTCTGCATCGGATCCTCAAGGGCTCACTGCACAACCCCTATGCAATATATATATATATATATATAACCATATAGTTAACTATATATATATATATAACCATATAGTTAACTATATATATATATATATATATATATATATATATAAACCATATAGTTAACCATATAACCATAATAGTTAACATGCCAGTAGAGAACACAAAAAGGTAATAATAATAATGACAATAGTAATATAAGTAATTGTGATAATAATCATATTGTTCATACCTTATCTATATAATTGGTAACTTCAAGCATCTTGCGCTGAGTACGCTCCAAGTCAAAGTCGTGTTTCTCAAACTGAATGCGAAAACACAAATCAATGCAAATCAAATATGCAACCTTCAAATACATACTGTAGTAGTCAGTGCCAGCATGCATGTACTGATTACATTTATAGATAGCTGAGAGCTGGAAAACCTCAGATCCACAGCAGCATTTAACAGGCTTTCCTGCAAGAATACTGCATGGTGAGCCTATGATCAGCTCAGCATGAGGACTCGGCAGCTGAGGGCTCTGGCAAACGTAGTACTTAGGTTTATGTCCACCATTTGGTTTTTCGGTCTAAGACCCTGTGCTCATTCATTTCATTACATTCTTCAGGAACAGAGTTTTAGATCCATTGCCTCACCTCAGACAATGGCTTCACTATGGTTTGTCTGGGAACCCTGTCCGCAGGGGCGTAGCTAAAGGCTCATGGGCCCTGGTGCAAGAGTTCAGCTTGGGCCCCCCCCCCCCCTTCCCTCAGTGCTTTTGGCCAGGGGCAGGGAAGCACATAGCCTTTGTGCTGCCAGAGGCAAAAATGGACCACCCCGCATGCCAAATTCTGGACCCTAACCCCTTCCCTCCAGCCATAGGTGTAACTTAACCAGCATGCAGTTTCTAAAAAATCAGTGTCTTCTTATGCAACACAAGGGTCTTTGGGCCCCCTTAGGCTCCTGGGCCCTGTAGCGACTGCTACCTCTGCACCCCTATAGCCACGCCCCTGCCTGGCCGATAAATGACATGCAGGCAGCTCTAAGCACTTTGGGATGCAGTCTGAGGAAACTCGAATAGAACATGCTCTATAAGTGTTTCTAAAAGAGACCTATGGTCCTCAAAAAAAAAAAAAAACTGAAGTTTGAAAGACCCTATTGACTACAATGGGATCTGAGTGCTGTCCTAGTCTAGTCCGTGCAAACAGCACGTGGTCAGGAACATCACCCATCTGAATGGAGCTTTAAAGGGGTTTTCCGGGGGAGAAATAAAAAAGGCTGGATAAAAAAAAAAAAAGAAGCATTACTACCACATCACTACCGCAGCGGTGACCCCCTCAGCCAGTGATTGGCTGAACAGAACAGGTGTGGAGCCAGGACCAGGCAGCGAAGAACATCAGGGACCGATACAGCATTGGAACGGCAATGGCTGGTATTGATGAGGTGAATAATACTTCTTTTTTTATTTTTAACTTATTCCGGCCCTTTTTTTAAATAAACTTTCTGCCCCCAGAAAACCGCTACAAATAATAAAAGTCTGACTGCCTGCAGCCACCACCAGGGGGAGTTCACAGCATGGGAGCTCTGCAGTCTTCTAAGTGACCTGAACTTGCACAGTAGACATGGCTGTTGGGCTCTATTTGGTGAAATGTTCTTCTGAAAGCTTGTAGCTATGATGCTTGGCCAATAACTTTTCCACATTTATGGCTGCCAGTACTGGGCTATTAAGCTGTCATGTCCTATCTGCCACAATGTTAGGTGGAACAGCACTCCAAGTAGGGTATATGAAAAAATAGATATGTGGGTGCTCTCCCCTAAGGGGTTTGGTCCAACTCACCCCAAGTACGACATCCAAGACAAGAAGTTGAGGCAGCATCCATAGATTTTCAGAAGTTGGTATGTGATTTATTGCAGGTATATACCATATGCGAAAGGTTCTACAGCCAAAATGTTGCATCTGGTATATATATATACCTGCAATAACCATACACCAACTTCTGAAAATCTATGGATGCTGCCTCACCTTCTTATCTTGGATATCCTATCTACCATCGTCAGTAGAGACGGGTAATGTATGTTACTATGTTACTATTACTGTACTATGCGTATCATTTCCAGAAGAGGCACTGTTATGGGGGCCAGTAGCTGTATGGGCCACCTGCCCTGAGTTGATGGATACATGGGTATTAGTGAACGCTCACTTCAAGTCACTTGCTTTGGACAGTGGTCATGGCAGAGGGACGTTATTCGGTTATGTTTTAGGCCTCCAAGTTTAATTTTTATACCCCTTCGTGTACATCTCCATTACAGCATGGAAGACAAAGGGCCAGAAAAGTTAGATATTACCTTTGCATTCCCATAAAATCAGTCCCAAAAAGGCTAAAAAAGCAAGTGTGAACAGGCTCACTGAGGATCCCTCAGGGGCTGCCCTGCTTGGAACAGTCACACAGTACAATCGGAGCCATCTCATGGTAGGAACAAAGAATCATTCAGAAAGAACCGCCCAACTGCTTTACCTCAGCGTAGTCGGCGACTAAGTAAAGTTCCACACATCTGTCCCCCTCCACATCTTCTCTCCTCACCTGCGGGACACACAAGAGGTCTGCTTCCAAACTGTAGTAATGATAGGAATTTAAAAATGTACAGGAATAGGCCATGAAAATCACACTACAGGTGACAGATTTCTCATGTCATGTGTATGAGGTGATGGAAACATGAGGGGCACTTGTTAAAGTCCCTCCATTGTCTTCAGTGAAGGGGAGTTTTTTAGCTATTGGGGGGTTTTTCTTAGGGTTTATTCACACTGTGACGTGTAAGTTCAGCTTATGAATTAATCATGAACAGTAATTTCCCGACTTAGGCCTCTTTCACACAAACGTTTTTTTTTGCAAGTGTACGGACCGTTTTTTTGCGTTCCGTATAAGGTCCGTATATGGAACCATTCATTTCAATGGTTTCGAAAAAAAAACTGAAGTGTTTCCGTGTGCATTCCGTTTCCATATTTCCGTTCCGTGTAAGAATAGAACATGTCCTATTATTGCCCGCAAATCACGATCTGTGGCTCCATTCAAGTCAATGGGTCCGCAAACAAAACTGAACGCTTATGGAAATGCATCTGTATGTCTTCCGTATCCGTTCAGTTTTTTGCAGGATTATCTATTGAAAATTTTAAGCCCAGCCCAATTTTTTCTACGTAATTACTGTATACTGTATATGCCATAAACGGAACCGGAACGGAAAGGCAACAGAAACAAAAAATGGAAAAACGGATCCGATAAAAACGGCCTGCAAAACACTGAAAAAGCCATACGGTCGTGTGAAAGAGGCCTTAACATTACGAATTCCACAAATGGTGCAGATTCTGCTGTTGCAGGATTCCGCCAGATATGTTGTAGGTTTCCTGCTGCAGAAAATCTGTAGCCTTCCCTTGGGCCTCTTTCACTCGAATGATACGGATTCTGTCAGGAAAAATACTGATGGTTTTGCACACAAGTTTAGTCAGTTTTGTCTGTGATTGCGTTCAGTGTTTCATTTTTTCCTCGCGGGTGCAATCAGTTTTTGCAGCGTTTTTCACAAGCGGTAAAAAAAAAAAAAAGCTGAAGAAAAACAATCTACATCTCCTAGCAACCATCAGTGGAAAACGCATTGCATCCGGATGCCGTCCGTTTTTCCCCCATTTACTTCTATGGAACCAGAGCTGCGTGGAAAACACAGGCTGTAGAACATGCCTGAACGAAGAAATGATGCGTGAATAACGACGCTCATGGGCACGGAGCAATTGAAGTAAACGAGTCAGGATTCAGTCCGGATGCTATGCGTTTGCTTCACGCATCGCATGCTGACGGAAAACTCGCTCGTGTGAAAGAGGCCTAATGATAATCCACATCTAGAAGCCTTCCGCAGGAAATCTTAGAAAGTCCACTTTAACTTCCAGAGTGTAAATAACAGTCCACGTGCATGCAGAGTGTGCGCCATTTCCAGCCCACAAGAGAGCAGATCAAGCTGAGGACACAGAGTAACATACGACAGACAGAAGTATGTAGGATCCGACATCTCCTGGACCCGTACAGTATGGACGACGGCAAACATCTGCACTGCTACACCAGATGGCGCCTAATGAGGGGGATGTGGTTTGTTTGGACGTATCTGCAACGTGTGACATCCAAAGGCCTGCAGCGCTAATGAACACCAGAATGGACATCTGCTTCATACATTGGTCTCTCGAGAGTGTAACATGAGGAAGGAACTACTTTGACAGAAATAAGGATATCTAGGGGATTTAGGCATCTTAAGGGTAAGGCCACATATTTGGGTTTTAGAAGCCAAAAGCAGAAGTTAAATCAAAAAAGATGAGAAGTCGTGTGTGTCCTTTATACGTTCTCTCCTTTTATGATCAACTCCTGATTTTGGTTTCCAAATCTGCAACAAGAGGCCTGACCACGTGGCCAACTTTTACAAGAATATAGCTTATGCTATATTCTTTGAGGTTACTTTGGCAGCCAGGACGCTATTAAAGTCCTGGTTGCCATAGTAGTAGTGGGGAGCGGTATACTTACAGTCCGTGCGGCTCCCGGGGCGCTCCAGAATGACGTCAGAGCGCTCCATGCCATCACGTGATCCATGCGCATGGGGCGCCCTGATGTCACTCTGGAGCGCCCCAGGAGCTGCACGGATGGTAAGTATACTGCTCCCCCGCTCCCCACTACACTTTACCATGGCAACCAGGACTTTAGCGTCCTGGCTGCCATGGTAACCATTCAGAAAAAGCTAAACGTCGGATCCGGCGATGCGCCGAAACGACATTTAGCTTAAGGCCGGATCCGGATTAATGCCTTTCTATGGGCATTAATTCCGGATCCGGCCTTGCGGCAAGTGTTCAGGATTCTTGGCCGGAGCAAAATGCGCAGCATGCTGCGGTATTTTCTCCGGCCAAACAACGTTCCTGTCCTGAACTGAAGACATCCTGATGTATCCTGAACGGATTTCTCTCCATTCAGAATGCATGGGGATAATCCTGATCAGGATTTTTCCGGCATAGAGAGCCGACGACGGATCTCTATGCCGGAAAACAAAAACGCTAGTGTGAAAGAGCCCTAAGAGATGATCCAATACAATTCAATGGGCAAACTGATTTGCTGATCACTTACTTCGCCAAAACGGAACCAATGTAAAACCAATTCACCCGTTTATTCTAAAGAGAGGTGGATTGCCTATGGACTAGAATTAGGTACATCGAAAGGGGTATTCCCACCTTACATATGTATGTGTATCCACGGGATATGCCGTAAATGTCTGATAGTCCCACATCTAGGACCTGCACCTATTTCCAGAACTTATCTCTATGTGACGAGTAAATGAAGAAGTAGCCTCACATGTTCCCTTATATCAGGTCATAGAAACAGCCCAGCAGGATAAGGGCTCATGCCACCATTTATTTTTTATCTTCTGGAGAAGGTCTCATGCACACGGCCATAGTTTCTGTCTGCATCCAAACCATATATTTTGCAGATTGGATGCGGACCCATTTATTTCAATGGGGCTGCAAAAGGGATAGCACACTGTGTCTGTTCCGCGGCCAGCAAAAAAAAAAAAATAGAAGATGTCCTATTTTTTTTGTTTGCTTTGCGGACAAGGATAGGTCATTTCCACAGAAGTAAAAAATAAATGGTGGCAAGCACACGGCTGGGATCCCTGTTTTGTGAATCCGCGATTTGCATGAGCCCAAAATGTCCTTTCCTTGTCCGTAAAATGGAACGAATTGGACATGTTTTATTTTTTTATGAGGGCCGCTGAACAGACAAAAAAAATGGGTCCACATCCGGTCTGCAAAAAATATGGATCAGATGCGGACAGAAACTGCAGCCCTGTGCATGAGCCCCAAGATTGTTGCTTCACTAGGTGGGACTGGGTAGGAATACTCCTTTAGGGCTCATGTATACGACCGTATTTTCTTTCCGTGCCCGTTATGGTTTTTTTTGCGGACTGTATGCAGAACCATTCATTTTAATGGGTCCTCAAAATAAACGGTTATTCCGTGTGCATTCCGTTTCCGTTCGTATTTCCGTTCCACAAAAAAATAGAACATGTCCTATTATTGTCCACATTACAGACAAGGATAGGACTGTTCTATAAGGGGCCAGCTGTTCCGTTCGCAAAATACGGAATGCACATGGACGTCATCTGCATTCTTTTGCGGACGTGTGCACGAGCCCTTAATTAGATTATCACTAATCATAAGGCCACATACAGATCTGTGCTACTTGGATGACTTATACGGCACTCATAGAAATCTATGGCGCTATACTGTGTCTGTACGCCTCAGCTTTCATTTAGTATGCTCTGTATTACAGGTGTATTCTCCCCTATTGTGTATATATAGCTGTAGTTCGTAGAGCATTCAATGCAGATTGCACCGCACTCACCCGATGATGAGGATGGTAGGTGGAGTTGGAGAAGTGTTTCTCTGCAGACGTCAAGTGTCCACATTTGCCTTTTCCCACTTCAAGATACTCAGCTCTGTAGATGAGATGTCTGTCAGTGTCTCCTGGCAGTGGTTCCAATACATAGCTTACGCCATTGCTGAGTGTTATAAGTCCCCTGCAGGCACAAGAGTCGGTAAGACACATATTACGTGAATGATACACAATCTATAGCAATAACCCTCAAAACCCTCCACTACCTAACAGATGACAACCGGGAAAAGGGAAAAACGGAAGTACTGCAAAAACGGTACGTTATTCAGCCATGTGTGTGCTACGTTTCAGCTCATACAGAGCCTTTTTCAGTTGAAGGGGTTAATATGTTTCTGCTTTCCAAAAAGGCTCTGCGCACATTTGCTCTTTCAGAATATGGCCATGTGGTCACAGTTTCTTCCTATTAGGTGACGTGTCGGCACAGCTTCAAGTGACTGAGCATTGTCTCCCCCTTCCGTTTACGTTGATATGTCACCGATCACGTAACGCCTGTGAGATAAAATAGTGTCGCACGGGTGTTTAAAAATTCGCAAAAAGGTCATAGGGAGGTTATTATATGACCTCCAATGCATACGACCACGCTGTGCCTGGGATGCGCCCACCCAAGGCTGTAAGAGCTGCCACTGTAGGTTATTTACAACCCCATTTTGCTGCCATTTTCATTGTAAGTGACCGCACAATAAACCGCTATGAAGACAGTTGCGGTTGTGGCGCTATTGTATTTGTCTCACATTTAGAGCTCATGCATGCAAACTTATTTTTTGTCTGTGTCTATTCCGTTTTTTTTTTTAGGGCCGTATGCAGAACCATTCACTTCAAGGGGGCCAGAAAAAAACAGAAATGACTTTGCGTGCGTTCCGTGTCCATATGTCTGCATGTCCGTTTCACAAAAAAAATAGAACATGTCCTATAATCGTCCACATAACTGACATGGATAGGCTTGTTAGATTAGGGGCCAGCCCTTCTGTTCCAGCGGGCCGGTATCTGTGTTCTGCGGATCCGCAATTTGCAACAACGGTCGTGTGCATGAGCCCTAATAGGAATCATTGCAAAGAAGTAAAAGACCACAGGATTCAATCAGGAACACGAGTGCTGCAATATTATATATAGGGATGAGCAAATCGACTTCGGGTGCTTCATCTGAAGTCGATTCGCATGAAACTGCGTTGTAATACTGTACGGAGCAGGAAGTTACTAATAACTTTGTGAAGTAATTATTACGGTAAAAAACCTTGGTACCGAACTCGGGTTCGGGTCCAAGTGATATCTTGGAAAATATAATGTATATGCACAGGCTACTTTCACACTAGCGTTTTTACTGGATCTGGCAGGGTTCAGCAAAATCGCTTCCGTTACTGATAATACAACCATCTGCATCCATTATGAACGGATCCGGTTGTATTATCTTTAACATTGCCAAGACGGATCTGTCATTAAATGGGTTGTCCGGGTTCAGGGCAGAACACGGACATACCCATCATTTCACCCAGGCAGCCCCCCTCATGTTAGAATCAAAGCATCTTACGCTCCGATGCGCTCCCTTTCCCTGTGCTAGATCGCGCAGGGCAAGGGCTCTTTTGTTTACAATAACACACTGCCGGGTGGAAGCTTCTGACCAGCAGTGTGTTCGGTGACGTCACCGGCTCTGATGGGCGTGCTTTAGTCCTGCCCTAGCCATTTACAGGCTAGGGCAGCGCTAAGGCCCGCCCATAAGTGCCGGTGGCATCACCGGCTTCCTGGCTGCCCCATGGAGAGCCCGATTAGTCACCGGAACTCCGGAAAATGCCATTGTCCTGCGCTAAATCACGCATGAACTGCTCCGATGCTCTTGTCAGGAGGGCTGCCTAGGTGAATATGGAGGTATGTCCGGGTTCAGCTCTGAACAACCCCTTTAACTCCATTGAAAGTCAATGGAGGACGGATCCGTTTTCTATTGTATCAGAGAAAACAGATCCGTCCCCATTGACTTGCATTGGGGGTCATGACAGATCCGTTTTGCTCCGCATCGCAGCCGAAAGCAAACTACAACATGTTGAGGTTTGCTCCTCCGGTCTGGGAACGCAACTAAACGGAACAGAATGCATTTTGGAGCATTCCGTTCAGTTTTGTCCCTATTGACAATGAATGGGGACAAAACTGAAGCGCTTTTTTTCCGGTATTAAGCCCCTTTGACGGATCTCAATACCGTAAAACTAAAATGCTAGTGTAAAAGTAGCCTACACAGACCCTAATTTGCATCCATTTTAATCAACAGTAATTTCAGAAATGGCCCCTTCTGTAAAAATGTTGCTACATGTTCACACGTCCTTAGGGCTCATGCACACAACTGTATTTTTCTTTAGTGTGCTTTCTGTTTTTTCCCGGAGAGAACACAGGCCCATTCACTTTTATAGGGCCAGGTACACAGAATTTTTTTTTTTTTATCACAGATCAGTGTGCCCAATCCACAAATCTCAGCAGAGGTCCTATTCTTGCACGTATTTGTGGATGCAGTCCCCCTTTCTATTGATGGGAATTAGAAAAATTCAGAATGCACACAGAAGCTATGTATAATTTGCAGATTCATTTTTTGGGACAGAAATATGGACAATACTGTGTGCATGAGGTCCTAGGGGGTCACTAGTGATAACAGTATATAGTCATTTTATTATTAACGTCATCTGAAGCATTAGTTTTCTGTCTTCACCTTATTCCTGAGCAGGCGCTGACTGTAACACTGGAGTCCTTCTCTCCGCGCACAGCTCCATGGTAATAACAATGGTCCTAAAAAAAAAAAAGCTTAAAAAGTCACACAAACTGACGCAATTAGGGTTTATACAATTTTTCCCGATGCATGTGAAAAGTGGGTTGGGCTTTTGGAAAGGGGAGTCATCTCACTAGAAGTTAGCATGGTCTATGCTAAAATATCACTTTTTATGGACCAGAATTGTGAAATTGTGCCCCAAAGTAAGACACCTATAGTTGGTAAAGATCTAGGCAAAGGGGAGAGATTTATCAAAACTGGTTTAAAGGAAAAGCAAAGCAACCAATCAGATTTCACCTTTCATTTTCCAAAGGAGATCTGAAAAATAAAAGGTGGAATCTGATTGGTTGCTATGGGCAACTAGGCCAAAATCTCCCCCAGTACGTTCATCCCTGCACCACATTTATCATCCAGCCTGAGCCCCTGGTCTAAGTACCTACAGGCTTAGTAAATCTGCCCCATGGCCTCTACATTAATAAATCAATTCACAGAAACAACAAGCAAGTGGAAGACGCAAATGAATTTGTAACATGTGAACCCGGCCTTCCTCTGGCTATAGGCATGAACTGTAGTCATGCTTCCATCCCTCAGCTCCAAAAGTTAAGTTATATTTTCATAGAACAACCTATAATGGGGTTATCCCATCTTAGAAATGCATGGCACATCCAAAGAACATGCCATAAATGTCTGACAGATGCCCCCCCTCTGGGACCAGAACGGGGACCCTGCCCCTTAGCTGCTGTGAGTGGGGAGTCAGCTGTTCATGCGCGACTCTCTCCATTCATTTATATTGAAAATTAATGAATAGAGCTGCACATTCGTAAATACGGCTTCCATGGGTTTTTGGTCCGTGACTCTGCACCGCAAAAAAAGTAGTGCATGCACTACTTTTCTGCAGCGCGGACTGTTGGATGCGGATTGCAGACTCCATTCAAGTGGGTGCCCATGCATTGCAGACCACAATTTGCGGTCCACCGCACAAGCATGGCTGGCACATGCATGAGGCCTAAGGAGAATGGGAATACGGAATAAGGCCTCATACACACGACCGTATGTGTTTTGCGGTCTGCTCTATTGCGGTCTGCTCTATAGACATGCTCTATTTTTTTTGCGGGGCCACGGAAGGGAGCAACGGATATGAATGTGTCCAAGCCGCAAAATATGCGGCTCGCACGCGGACCAAAACAACGGCTGCGTGCATGAGGCCTAACAGAGGAACAGGGCAATGCAATGTTTTATGAAATTTAATGGAAAGCAAGCATTTACTAAAACAGACATATCAAAGGAGCTGACAGATTGGGGGACATTTACTAAGACTGGCTTTTTATGCCGGTGTTAGATTCCCCCCTATGCTGCTAATTTAAGATGAGGCGTGCGCCTTGCGTAAAAACTGCTCCATCCATGTTCGCCAACATTTACGCCGTAAATATTAGTACATTTGATGAGGCTACTACCTCACCCAACTTTAGTTTTTTCTTACAATTGCTGTTGAGCAGCCCCAGTGAGACCCCAGCACAGGAGTCCGCTCAATCTAATGGAGACCACGTATTCATAAAGCTCTGTGGTAGAAAACTGTCAGTCGTCTATGGGAGAGCAGCTTAATGAATATGAGGCCCCCGCACTGGGGTCCCGCTGAACCTTGCTACCATTGATTTTAAAAGAACAACTAAACAAAAAACAGTAAGTGATCCTGCGTTCGAGATCTCGCCACTTTTCTGTTGCCCCATGAGAATGGAGCTGTAATTCGCATGTGCGTTCTCCGTGCCATTCCTTGCTATGGGCCTGCTCAGTACAGTGCACGCAGCAGCTCCATAGAAGTGAATGGACACACATGCGAATCACAGCTCCATTATCATGGGGCAGTTCACTGGCACTTGAGAACCCCCATTCTCGTGATCAGTGCAGGTCCCAGCCAGCGGCGGACTGAGAGCATAAAGTGTGCCTGGAAAAAAAGTAAGAGTGGCCCCATATTGTAGGGGGGTCCACATTGACAGAAGGAAGGACCGACACAAGTATGCAGGGCTAGCAATACCACATTGTGGCACAAAATACCGTCCCCGCAGGATCAAATACCACAGTGCAGCACAAAATACCACCCTCGCAGGATCAAATACCACAGTGCAGCACAAAATACCACCCCCGCAGGATCAAATACCACAGTGCAGCACAAAATACCGCCCCCGCAGGATCAAATACCACAGTGCAGCACGAAATACCACCCCCGCAGGATCAAATACCACAGTGCAACACAAAATACCACCCCCGCAAGATCAAATACCACAGTGCAACACAAAATACCACCCCCGCAGGATCAAATACCACAGTGCAGCACAAAATACCACCCCCGCAGGATCAAATACCACAGTGCAGCACAAAATACCGCCCCCGCCGGATCAAATACCATAGTGCAGCACAAAATACCGCCCCTGCAGGATCAAATACCACAGTGCAGCACAAAATACCGCCCCCGCAGGATCAAAATACGTCAGTGCAGCACAAAATACCGTGCCCACAGGATCAAATACCACAGTGCAACACAAAATACCACCCGGAAGCTGTCCCTCTATGTGACATGTTCTGTCCTCCTACTCCGGCTGCCTCAGGATGGCAATACAGTTGAATTCGGAAATGAGGAGGGCACCTGTGGTCAAAGCCAGGTATATAACTACTTGGCACCCCCAACATTAATTAACTTTGGGGGCAACAGATCATCACTTATCTGGCTGGCAGCCATAAGGAGTGCTCAGGAGGTCCCCTGGGCATCGGCCCCTTGGGACGTTTCCCTGTAGGGTCTATGGTCAGTCCACTCCTGGTCCCAGCAGTCAGATCCCCAGCGATCAAACATATGGTTACAGCTACTAGAGATGGGTCGTTGATCCAGTAAGTTATTCCGATTGCCTGATTGGAGTCAGGAAGGAATTTTTTATTCCCCTTAAGTGGGGAAAATTGGCTTCTACCTCACAGGGTTTTTTTTGCCTTCCTCTGGATCAACTAACAGGATGATAGGCCAAACTGAATGGACAGATGTCTTTTTTCGGCCTTATGTACTATGTTACAATGTATTCCCTATTCCGTGGATAGGGAATAAGTGTGATTAGTGGCACAAAATCACGGAGAAAACATACAGAACATCCTGCACGATATGATAATGAATATGCGTATGTGCGTGGCTACAATTATAAAATTACGGAAAATAATGCACTATGCAAACACAACATATGGACTAAGCCCTCACTCTGATGTAATAAAATATGATGTGCCCACCTACCAGCATCAAGGTGGTCTCAGTCAGGCAAGACCTTCTCTAAACCTACCTATGCCGTATGAGCATTTACACTGCATATGGACTAAGCCCTCACTCACTGATATAATAAAATCTGAGACTCTCAACTAAAATAAATGTTAATCAAAACACATCTGTGCCCACCTACCCACGCCAAGGTGATCTCAGTCAGGCAGGTCCTACTCTAAAACTTTAATTTGACAGACAGCGTAGAAATTTTCCACCACTAGTCCAGAGCCTTCCAAAGGGATCGATACAGGTTAACAATAGGTTCTCACAGGGGTCTCTATTATACAGAACCCTGTGGGATAACCAAAAACCGCACAGATAGTGAAGTACTGTGGTATCTGTGCACACTACCGTATAGAATTGTACTCACAAGCACAGAAGGACATTCAAGCATATAGAAAAGCCACTGCAGTTCCTCTGTCCTCTCGTCCACCTGATGGTCTTTTAGACATCTATGAAGGAAGTGCTCCAATAGTGAAGTACCGCAGATCTATTTTACTTAAAAGGTTTTATTATACTCACAATTTAGAAGAATTAAATGCACATATCACAGTCTTTAAACCAACAGTCTTGCCCAACCCGCGTTTCGCACTAAACCTACCTATGCCGTTGGGCAACTATGTCCAGGAGAGCATACTCTAGGGGGAATTTATCATTAGGTGAATATTTGAAGTCAGTTTTGCTTGAGTCTGTGTTGGAGTACTTTGTGGCACATTTATCAAATGTCACAGGTTATTTGATAAATTTGGCTTGTCTTTAAACCTAACAAGCTACTCCAGTTTTCCTACTCCACCTTCCTCCTGGAGTGAGATTGTGACTTTATCGCAATGATGAATCTGGAGTGAAACTCATTAACATTGCTAAACATACCCACTTTCCTACCCATATTACAAAACGTGGGTGAGTGAAGTGAAAATGCAAAAAGTTGCGAAATTCTCCGCAAATGCATGTAAAAAGCCGCAATTTCGAGTGCAAAAAAGTCGCGAAAGCATCCAGCAACCAATTAGAGGAGGATCCCGCATAGCTATATGTACCACCTAATCAAGGTCACCTTTGAGATAGGTGGGGAAAAAGTGCACAAGAATGCTGCTCCCAAAATAGGAGCGCATTCACACCTGAAGATGCTACTCCTTCAAGACTATTCAAAAAATCATGGACAAAAATACAGAACATCCTGCACAATAACATAATGAATATCACGGAAATATCATAAAATCACAGAAAGTAATGCATATAGCTATTAGGGATGAGCGAATCGACTTCGGATGAAACATCAGAAGTCAATTCGCATTAAAACGTCGTTTTAATACTGTACCGAGCAGAAGCTCCGTACAGTATTAGAATTTATTGGCTCTGATGAGCTAAAGTTATTGCTTCGTGAAGTCTCACGAGACTTTGGGTAATAACTTCATATATTAATTTGTACTGTAAAAAAACATTTCCCGAACTCGGGTTCGGTTCCAAGGTACCAGTGCAGTGTAAATGCTCATACGGCATAGGTAGGTTTAGAGTAGGTCTTCCCTGACTGAGACCACCTTGATGCTGGTAGGTGGGCACATCATATTTTATTATATCAGAGCAGGGGTGCAATTCTGTGCGGCCCCCAAACATCTGGTAAGACATGTAGGTCTATGTCTCATGGCTTCTTACATTTATCTTTCATGTATTCTCCTATTAGATGGGAGTCCTAGAACTGTAACTAGACATTTATAGTATATACTGTATGTTCAATATGCCAAAAATACAGTATTTCAGTTGATAATACCCCTGTAAGTTTTATTTTCGGCCCTTGGAATTGGTTCAGTCTGACAATGTGGCCCCCAACCAGAAAAGGTTGTGCACCCCTGTATCAGAGTAAGGGCTTAGTCCATATGTTGTGTTTGCATAGTGCATTATTTTCGGTGATTTTATAAATGTAACCATGCACATCTCCATATTCATTATCATATTGTGCAGGATGTCCTGTATTTTTTTGTGTGATTTTTTTGAATAGTCTTGAAGGAGTGGTGTGAATGCGCCTTGATTAGGTGGTACATATAGCTGCTTGTTGCACACAGAGGTAACAAGGAGCAGCACACTCTCCTGAATGTAAATGCCCAACGGCATAGGTAGGTTTAGAGTAGGACCTGTCTGACTGAGATCACCTTGGTGCGGGTAGGCGGGCACAGATGTGTTCTGATCAAAATATATTGACTGAGAATGTCAGAGTGAGGGCTTAGTCCACATATTGTGTTTGCATAGTGCATTATTGATTAGTAGCACAGCCACATTTAAGGGTTTAGATACTTTTGTCCATGCCATTTATGGAATGTAAAGATAATTAGGCCGCATGTTGGTTCCTTTAGTTTGCTGTAAAATAAAGAGTTACCCATATACACCCCCACTATCCCCACCATCTACTCAGTCCCTGAAAACAATTCAGTTACTATATCAGGAAACGTCTACAACTCCATAATTGCTGCTATAACCATATCATCCCGGAGAACCCCTTTAATACGGGAAACAATCCAACATTATAAATGTTACAATGGACAGTGGTGTCTTTCACTCAAACATTCTTATATATCGGCCCTCATTTCCGCCTTTACGGAAACCCCAATCCCAACTTCCTGGGTAACTGGGCTTGATGATCTCACCATAGAAGATTTAACCCTTTCCACATCTGGCTGATTACAGGAGACAAAGACATAATTGAACTAATTTGAAGCGTTCCCAGAGGCTTATCACCACTCGGAGAGACATGAAAAGACGTTACATCTCCCTAATGGGTTCTCTGTCAGTAATGAACGACTACCACTCCATACAATTACCCTGCAGATAAGCGAAGATGACAGCGTCCGCCCCTACAATGCTGTCTGGGCTGCGGAATACCATTATTTGGCGCGGAGTGTCTTTTTTCACTGCGATCAGTTGTGGAATTTACAGTATTGCTGACTTACCTGATTAAGTCGTGGTCTGTAGCCCGCTTCCTGGGAAGGCAATTCTTTAGGGGATATGTAATACCAATCAATACATGACTCTCTCATGACACCCTGTTCGGTAAATCGCGGCAGGGATCACCTTAATTATCTGTTACCAGTACGAATTAACCTCTTCATTGTCAAAAAGCTTCCTCTAGTCAATATTTCAAGTCTAACGGCTAAGTGCTAAGATTCTGGATATGGGGGGGGGGGGGGGGAGTAGTACATATTCACAGACATGATGGTTTTGAGCTGCACATGGCTGAAGAAAGTCACGTTCCTCAGGTTTTTTTTTAAAGAGAAGAAAAATCTAAGTGAGGTTAGAATATTATGCAGATGGTAGTGAAGCTTCTTACTGACCCTGCTGATGTTACACTTTCTCTACCACCAGTAATGACTAGAATAAGCATCTGCTGGGAACATCTGTGTTTGTGCCGAGTGTCTGGACGTGACTACATCTGTCCTTCTCTAACCTCAGCGTCTATCATATGATGGCGAGTATCTGCGCGTTCTATAAATACATGTGAGGTCCTCCACTGTAAGTGCCCAGAGCGGACGGCAGAGAGCAATGACTTTTTACTCCTGACCTACTTAATGATATGGCACCGCAGAAGTGTGTCAGGAAACAGAGAAAGGGATATCAGGTCAAACTGAGATGGAGTCAGGGTTTATCTGAGGTAGGAAATAGCCAAACAACAGCAGAAAATCCGCAAAGCTGAAGAACCCGCACACAACACAGGACGTCCTGTCAGGGAGACTACAAGCGGCCATGTTTTGATGTAGACCAGAAGGAGAGCTGCTGGTGATGAACTATCCAAAAACCAAATAATTGCTCTCACAGGATGAGGATCTGGGTCGTGCAGGGTGAACAGACGCGGGGAAGTTAACACAGGCGATACCGGGACATGAAGCAGAAAATGGCGTATTCAGGTTTTATTATAAAGCATATGCTATACAGTTTACATACAGAATGAATCTACATAAAAAGTTGAAATACCTTGTAAATACATTGCCTTACATATCTTGTATTGTTTCAGAGTTTTACCGGCCAGAGCTGCAGTGACAATTATACAGGCTTCACAGCTGAAATCTCATTAGTTTAGGGCTGGCACACGAAGACCATGCTTATAGGTGGCCCTTTCCCCTCAGAGGGGCCTCCAGAAATGTGCGTTCTATACTTATATACACATTATGTATTATTATTTTTTAGATGATTACTATGCTATACTATTCATTTTTGCAGGTTTATTTATGACAGGAGCATAAGGTGGGAGCATAGTTGTCCAACAGCCCAGAATTGATGGACTGTCTCTAACTTTCAAAGACAGTCCTGGCAAATTAAGGTTGTCCTGTGCCAGGAATGTTAGCCCAGCCCACAAATGGGTGTTCTACCATTGGTTTGGTGGTGTTTCTGCATGTAAGCCCTGCTCTGAGTTTGCCAACTGCAATATGTGGCAGCCATTTTGGCTCTAAAGGCTTCTGAAATGTAAATTCCATACAGCTGCACTGCATTAGGGTCCATTCACACGTCCGCATTTTGCAGAACGGAATTGCAGACCTATTAATTTCAATAGGGACAGACGATGTCCCGCCCGGGTCTGCAATTGCGGATCCGCACTTATGGGTCCACAATCGCGTGTCCTATTCTTGTCCACAATTGCGGACAAGAAAAGGCATTTTCTATGTAGTGCCGGTGAGGTGCGGTCCACAAATTGCGGAACGCACATCGCCGATGTCCGTGTTTTGCGGACCCTTATAGGAAGTAAGCGAAGGGTAGATTCACCTATGCGGTAAACTGATCCAAATGCAGCGGTATTTCTCCAGAGAAAAGTCGCCATTCATGCCAGAAAACCGCCAGATCCCCATCAGTTTCGATAATAGTGAATGGGGATCCATCAGTGCACGGCATTATACGGCTATGTCGGATATGGTAAATTGCAGTACTCTATTCTGTGCTGGAACAAACTACCTGATTAGCTAAACCTTAGCGAAACTCTCAGGGGTATTTCTGTCAACAAGCTTGTTGACCCTTTCCAACAGCAACCAGCAGAATTATGAATGCAGCTCTGGGTACAATACAGACTCCGGATCTGTACAAGGTACGTTAATTCAATGTTTACTCCACTTTTTAACTTAACTTGATATGAAGATGTAAAGTGCCCAAATCTCCTCATAACCATGGAGATATATTGTATATGTTCTACTCATGGATATAGCATCCACATGTCACGTCCTACATAGCTGATTACAATGGGAAACTCCAGTTTTCATTTTTTTTGGATAGAGCATTGGAAACACTGATGATAGTGAATAACAACTTGTTATTTTGGTTCATTTCTACAGGAAACAGGACGATGCCCCCCCCCCCACCTACCCACCCGACTCGCAAACAGGAAGTAGAATTGTGGGTTATCAGGAAGATATAGTCCAACACGAATTAGAGACCGATAGAGGAAAACTGATGACATCTCTGTTTACACAGTATAAACGCTGTATATAAATTCTTTATAACAGTATAAATTCTGGTATAAAATGCCAAAACGGCTTATTGCGTTTCCTGTTAGGGCCATGTTCATACATTCAAGCCTTCAAGATTCTGGATTTAGGCATTCCTGACAGAATCCACAGATAATCCGCTGGTAATGCATGTCACTCAAGTATTTTCTACCCTTCTCATATGCTGCTTAAGAAAACCTGTGCAGAATAAGGAACGCACTGCGGGTTTTAAAATAGCCACTGCTTCCTCATAGAAAATCCAAGGATATGCTCCATTAAATTACAATAGAGGTAATCTGAGTGTGGATCCACAGCAGATATCCAGGTCGTGTGACCCCTATGGGGTGGTTAAGGGGTATTCATTTTGTACATATGGCTCACAGAGGGTAAAGGGGGTTGTCCAGCTTTTCCTAAGTGATGGCCGAATAAAAAGAAAGAAGGGGCAGCGCTCGTATTTGCAAATGTGAAGAAGAAAGTGAAGTCCTTAAATCCATCTTCTGCAATCTACCAAATGCAAAAAGGCTAATGTATAGCTGAAAAGCTGCATTTTCTACACTGCAGAAGATGGATTAAAGGACTTCATCTAGTTTAGCTTTCTCCGGGGGCCGTGGAGCTGACTCCCATTTGGGCATAGACTTTTAGACCGATGCTTTCTTTTGATAAAATTAGAGATGCTGTACTTTTTTTGTTTTTCTATCCTCAGAATAGGCCATCACAAGTTGATCGGCAGGGGTTCGGGTGTAGCTCCTATAAATTAAAGCTCTGTCAACTGTGTTATGAACAGAAGTCATCACTGCAGCAGTGCTCCCATTGAAGTCCGTGGCAGTGGTGCTGCAGTGATGACAAGTTGACACGGTTAACAGAGCTTTATAGTTCCAGCTACTAGCGAAAGAGCTACACCCACACAGCTGATCATCAGGGTTGCGGACAATCCCTTTAAAAAGCTGGACAACGCCTTTAAATGGATTTTCCGAGATTTTTTACTGATGACATATTCTCAGGATAGGTCATAAGTATCTGATCAGTTGGGGCCCAACACCCAGAACCCCCACAGATCCAGCTGTTCGAGAAGGCAGCAGCGCGTCTCTCTGCCTTTCCTAGGCCAGTGAAGTCACGTTCATCGTTCAGCCCTAGGAGCAACTCAGCCCCATTCAAGCCCCAAGCACAGCCGCCATACAATGTACGGAGCTGTGCTGGATGAGCTGTGAGAAGGCCGTGGCGCTCAAAGGAGTGCCGCAGACTTCTCAAAACAGCTGATCGGGCGGGTTTTCAGAGGATAGGTCATTAGTAAAAAAAAAATCTCAGAAAACCCTTTTAAAAAGAAAAAAAAGTAAAACATACCCTCACTGATTCCATGCTACTGCGGATCCGTCGCTGCTTTGGTCCCACTGCTCTCTACTTAATGGTTCCAGCTTGACAGATAGGAAAGGTCACCTCAAGCAACCACTGGCTGAGGCGGGTCACTGCTATAACCAGTGATTGGCTGGTCTCGAGGCATTTACTACGTGTTTAATCAGGATCAGGAAGTGGACACCGGGGCAGCATCGGATCAGCATAACCCACTGTGAGCCATATATAAAAAGTTTAATACCTCTGGACACCCCAATTAATACATAACGCCAATGCAATAGAGAGAAAGCTGATATTTAGGAAAAAGCTCCTACCGTCATGTTGGGTTTATGCACAATAGGAATGTCACTGGAGCTGTAATGGATCTGTCTATAATTCATGTGGATAAGTTGCCTGGGGATGAAAATGAAGAGTTAATCCTTAACCCATGTAAATCCTTATTCCATTTACAATTGAATGAATTCTATAGTATATTGGCTAAATTCCCTGCAAACCCAGAAATCAACTGACCTCCTCAAAGCAGAGGGTCTCGCTGACCTAGTGGTCATTGGGGCAGTCTTCATGTGTGTGGGCACCGTAGACAACCAATCACTATTTTCAGAACAATTCAGGAACATAACAGTCACAAAGGACAAATTGTCACAAGGGTTCAGATCCTTTACTCTGTACTTAGTTGAAGCACCTTTGGCAGCGATTACAGCCTCATCTTCTTGGGTATGATGCCAAAAGGTTCTTACCATTTTTTTCTGCAGATCCTCTCAAGTTCTGTCAGGTTGGATGGGAACGGTTGCGGGACAGCCATCTTTAGAGCCCAGCCAGAGTGACCATTGGGTTCTTGGTCACCTTTCCTACCATTACTTAGTTTGAGGGGAAGGGGCAGCTCTAGGAAGAGTCCTGATTGTTCCAAACTTCTTTCATTTAAGAATTATGGAGGCCATTGTGCTGCTGGGAACTTTCAATGCAGCGGAAATTTTTGTACCCTTCTCCAGATCTGCACCTCAACATAATCCTGTCTTTGAGTTCTATAGGCAGTTCTTTCCTTCTCATGGCTTATGTAATGGGCAGTGGGTGTGGACCCACTGTACCAACTAACCAGTTTGACTTTGGGCTTAACCTAAGGGCACTGTCCTGGGGGTTCCCTGGTTTTACCCTTTAACCCCTGTACAGGGATCTGGACTTCATGGCAGGCAGCCATCCAAACTACTACCTCCTAGAGTAGTGCTGGTGTAGCTGGCTGCTGACCCATGGGGAAGCACCAAGGAATCAGGCAAGAGACATAGTCTGAATGCAGTCCAAAGTCTGGGCAAGTACATGCATATTCCAGATAACAATTCCAAGTTTGGGGCAGGTGGCAAGGAGCAGAGTTGATAGTCAGACAGGAGATCACACCTTTGCTGGTTACTAGACAACCTCAAAGCTCAGACCAGGAACAGAATGCAGAGCCCAGCTAAATAAGGCCTCTTTCACACTAGCGTTGTGAGGATCCGGCGTGCACTTCCGTCGCCGGAAATGCCTGGCGGATCCGTCACAACGCAACACACCTGAAAGCATTTGAAGACTGATCAGTCTTCAAAATGCTTTCAGTGTTACCATGGCAGCCAGGACGCTACTAAAGTCCCGGCTGCCATGGAAAAGTAGTGGGGAGCAGTGGAGAAGCTACTTACCTTCCGTGCGGGTCCCGGGGTGCTCCACAATGACGTCACATCGCCCCTACATCACATGATCACATTCAGAATGCATTGGGATAATCCTGATCAGTATCTTTCCGTCTTAAAGACCCGACGACGGAACTCTAGGACGGAAATGAACAACGCAAGTGTGAAAAAGGCCCGACGCTGGGTTCGGACTTGAGCGTTTTACAGCGCGTTCCTACGCGCTGTAAAACGCTCAACAGGCGAAGACCCATGTTTCCCTATGGGCATGGTTCTCACCTGAGCGTTTTACAGCGCATACGAACGTGCTATAAAACACCATACGCCCAAAGAAGTACAGGAGCTTCTTTGGGGTGTATTGTCGCGCGTATTGTGATTGACGCCACAGTGGTCAATCACACCAACGCACGTACGACGAGTGTTTCCTATTTCCAAAACCGCGTTGTAATACGCGCGACTAAAACGCGCGTATCAGATACGCTCAAGTCTGAAACCAGCCTAAGAAGGCTGATCAGCTCGGAAAGAAATAACTCTCGCAGGGCTGAAAGGAAGTTCACAGCAAACTCATCTCAATACACCCAGGGAGGGTACAGCGACGTCCACACAAGAAAGCGGAGAGCACAGACCGCTGTGTGACAGCTTGGTTTTTGCTCTGATATGCAGTCAGATGTGAGACCTTATATAGACAGGGGGTGTTTTTCCAAATCATGTCCCATCAACAGAATTTACCACAGGTGGACTCCCATGGCAGTGTAGAAACATCTCAAAGGTGAAAAGTAATAGGAGGCCCTCAGAGCTAAATTTTAAAGGAATTGATACTTATGTCCATGAGAAATTTGGGTTTTTCCTTTTTATTACATTTATTTTGGGGTATTAAGTGCAGATTGATGGGGAAAAGCTTGAATTATTTTAATTTTAGCACTAGTACTCCACACAAAATGTGAAAAAAAGTGACAGGGTCTGAAGATTTTCCAAATGCACTGTATTTTCCACCACATGCAATAGCTGGTTAATAGCTAATCGGAAGAGGTGCTCAGAGTCGGACCCTCGCCAATCTGATACTGCTGACCTATCATGAGGATGGGTGATCGATATCATGGAACCGAACAACCCCTTTAGTGAATAAAACCTTACAGGACAAATGCACCTCAACAGTAAGTGACCCCTAAACACCAGGATATGCAGGTCCATTAATTGTCCTTTCTTTCAAGATTTTCAAGATTTTATGTAGCACTTGGCTGAAAAAAAACCTAAATTGTATATTTTTGCCCATGGAGCATTAGCCTAAAAAGAAGTCTCCATTATCCTGCTGGGTATCTTCAGTAAGAAGCCATTTCCTAGGCGATACCCATTACAGTTCTTATGGGGGAAGATGACACCCATCATCCCCAGAATCCTGAACAGTGGAAAAGTAGTCAGGCTGAAACACAGGATCAAAAGATGCATAATCTGCCCTGGGTACTCACACAAGCTATAATGAGAATAAAAATACAGCCATAATAATTAGATCTATCATGTGTAACTAACCAGCTTCCTGATGGTTTCCATGCAGAAACACATTTTCATAAATTACTAGGGTAAAAAAAATATATATATATTAAAACTGAGTCTCGCCTCGCAGAGTGTGTTTTTCATTATATACCTATGGACCCAAACTGCATAGACTCACAAGTTGTAGCTAGTCGAGGGGTACACTTTAAGATTTTGGTAACTAAGAAATGCATACTCTGCCCTTGGTTGGAACTACAACCTCCGACATTGACATGGAAGCATTTACTATTTATAGATAAGTTAGATACAGAAAGACGTAAGGAGCAAACCATGAAAGACTTTTTTAGAAAATGGAGTAAGTTTATTAAATAATCACGTACGTACCAAGAAATACAGACATTGATGGAACCTTTTAGGTATAGAACATGGTATCTTACAACCCTGGGCATATTGCAATGCGAGGGGGGGGGGGGGTCAGACGGTCACCAGTATGGAAGGGAATTGAACAATGTTTTAATATACAGTACTGTTTTCAAGGTGTGAAAAAAGGATAGAGAAAGCTGAATAGCTCAAGTACTAAGAAGAAATGGACGTTGTCAAAAATGATCTGTCACGGACCTTTGGCACCGATGCACTACATCTTTTTATGTTATTTACTTTGTAGATTTCATATTTTGCAGAAATGCTGGTTTTACAGTAGAAATATAAGTTGCGCTAAATCAGGACACCTGATCATTCACACTAATGGAAGGACTTGACCTTGTAAGCCCTTGGTGATGAATGTGTTAAAGGTGGCTCCAAGGAAGTATCAGTTACTGTAATAAATCTTAGATGGGGGATGGTTAGCCACTTAAACCACAGTGGCTATAAACCAAAGTAATGTCATCTTGTCATGGTGACCAAACATAAGAATTAATAGAGGTCACAGCTATAGGCGATGACTTGTCAGAGTACAGCAGGCTGGTTCTCACTATGCATCTATATTCTAGAAATTTATTACGGGTCTATCAACTTAATAATCAAGGTAAGGACAAATTTGATGTCTATATCACGGGGGCGGCATGAAAGTTCTCATGGTTGTCTTGCAAAACTGAGATTCTAGGGTTTAATATGACTAGTGCTAGTCTTTACTTATGTAAGTTCTCCATGCCCCTGTCAGTGACCTACAGGTAAAAGAGTATGTTTAAAAGGGTTATCCATGACTAATGTATAAAATGAAAATCAGACATGAGTACATGACAATCTCTTTCTAACAGCCCTGTACATCCAGAGACCTCCTCATTCATTGCTCCATTTGTTCTGCTGGATTTATTTCAAGCTAGTAGCTCAGGGGGAACGTGTCACTTTTGTTTAGCTCTGTTCCTATAACGGTTTAGTGGGTGTATCCTTTCTCAAAAGTTGGTGGCAGTTTACCAATGGAACTAAGCACGTGCGTCCACCTCAATGAAGTGGACAGAGAAATAAGGAAAAGAACAAACAGCAGGTGGCTCTGTAAAGATACATTTTATTGAATAACTCTGGCTATACTAAATGTTTAATTACATGCAATTGCAGAAATATTTAGATCCAGGTGCTGGTTTGAAAAACGTAGAATATTTTTTGTGGGACAACCCCTTTAATTCTTATATGCAAGATCCTACACATATTTTATGGATATCACAGCAAAAAGCTATTTTTCCTGACCCCCATATACATGAGCAGCTGACGTTCCTCTATGGCTGATACAGGGATATCATAGTCTGAGGGACCCCAAGTACAGTGCTCCAGAAAATGATTAACCATTACTGTCTACTCTAAAGTGACAGAATATCCTTGGATCCTTGCCATCCAAGTACTTGACAATGACATATCTTCCATAATGACATCACCACAGTGGCCAACTACTGCTGCAAAACATTACATCATTACAGAGAAGGACATGAAAAAAGTTATTATTTTCTCCCTGGTCGGCAGAACTTCAGAGGTAGACTGTCCTTCAGATTCACTTCTCGAACCCTGCATCTAAATACCTTTGCCAAGGCAAAGCAACTTGTTGGCACCCCCTCCCCCCAACATGGCACCTAGCACTCAAGGCAAATGCCTTAGCTTTTCGCCCAAGCTACACCCATGCTGGAAAGGAAAATCCCTTAAAAGCTTTTGCGTTCTCATCTGTGACACTGACGAAAGCAAGAAGCTTTCTCTGCTACCATGGCAGCCTTGTCTCAAGAGATGTACAGAAAGCAGATGACTCTCATGAGACGCAACCAGCTCATTCACAATATTAGAATTTTCGTTCATGCAAAGGGTTCAGCAGAATGTATTTAAAGGGAACCCATCAGCAGATTTTAGACTCCCAAACCACCACCAACCTGTTTTTCAGGAACATGAGAGGTTTACAAAGATGTCTTCTATCTTATGGCAGATTCGGCAAAATGTATATATGGTAAATAGCAGTAAGGAGTCACGAAGGGGGAGCAACACTTAACCAGTCAAATTGTCTGACCCTCTCTTGGAACTAATGCCCCACAGACCAGGGATATCATCACAAGCCACCTCCAGTGGCATTAGCTGCATGAGCACTAAACTACCAAATGCTACTGGAGGAGACTTGTGACGAAACAACTCACCTGAGAGATGTCAACCAAGCCAGGGAAAAGAAGACAGCTTGACTATATGTAAAACTAGAGTCAACCATTTTCACTTAATGGGATGACAATCAAGTGTGAGTGGGCAACCTGTATTATTTAAAGAATAGGGATCTATCAAAGTCTGATCTTCACAACACATATTTGTACTGTAAAGCGGAAGGGTGAACTCAACTGGAACTGGAGTCTACATCATGTCACCAGACACATCATGTGGCGCGAAACACAACCAGATCAAAGGTAGATGCAACTTCTTAATTGAGATCTTTTATGGTGACAAAGAAGTTGCACCTACTTTTGATCTGGTGATGACTTGACTTGATGTAGTTCACCAATCTGCTGTACAGTACTCTCCTCCTCCTGGTGGCTGGCCCCCATTTGGTGAGGACGTGACTCACATCGGTAGCCTCAACAGTTTTTTCGCATTTACAAGCCTTGTGATAGTGTTGTGCCTAAAGCACAACACAATAGGGTGAGCACAACACAGCAGAGTGAGTTTTGGTTCACCTAACGTTTTTACCCTAAAAGCGCCTTTTCTTGTTTTGCCAACACGTGTTTGTGGAAGTGCATCATGGCACAAACAAAGTAAATTTCTGAGGATCACAGAATTGCTGTTAATGCTCATTAGGCTGGAAACGGTTCCAAAACCAAAGAGTTTAGACTCCCCCAATCCAGTCAGACAGACTATGTACAAATGGAGGAAATTCAATACCAACAGAGATGGTTCAAGGGTGGTAATAGTCTCTAAGGTCACAAAGGAACACCAGGTAACCTCTAGGCACAAAAAGGCTTTTTTCACATTTGCTAATGTTAATGAGTCTACCATCAGTAGGACAAACAGAAAATGGTGTGCATGGCAGGATTGCAAGGAGAAAGCTGCTGCTCTCCAAAAAAAACATTGTTGCCCATCTGCAGTTTGCTAAAAATCACATGGACAAGCCAGATGGCTATTGGAACAATGTTTTATGGACAAATTAGACCAGAATAGAACTATTTGGTTTAAATGAGAAACGTTATGTTTGGGGAAAGGAAAACACTACATTCCAGCATCAAAACCTCATACCATCTGTGAAACACAGTGGTGTTTGTATCATGGTTTGGGTCTATTTTGCAGCATCTGGGCCAGGACATCTGTCCTTGAGCTGAATATCAAGAGAATGTAGGTCATGCAGCAAGATGGTTAAAGTAGAATGAAGTTAAAGTTCTGGAATGGCCAAGTCAAAGTCCTGACGTTAATCTAATAGAAATGTTGTGGAAAGACCTGAAGCAAGCAGTTCATGGGAGGAAAGAATTGAAGCTGTTCTGTATAGAAAAATGGGCTAAATTTCCCCCCATTGTGCAGGACTAAGGCTACTTTCACACTTGCGTTAAAGTTTTCCGGTATTGGGTTCCGTCACAGGGGCTCAATACTGGAAAAAAAACGATCAGTTTTATCCTAATGCATTCTGAATAGAGAGCAATCCATTCATTATGTATCAGGTTGTCTTCAGTTCAGTCACTCTTACGGTATTTTCTCCGTCCAAAATTCCGGAACACTTGCCGGAATGCCGGATCCGCCATTATTTTCCCTTGAAATGCATTAATGCCGTGTTCCGCCAAAACAGATCCGGTTTTCCGGTCTGCGCATGCAAAAAAATGCAAAAAAAAAAATTAATACCAGATCCGTTTTTCCGGATGACATTGGAGAGACGGATCCGATGTTTCAATGCATTTGTTAGACGGATCCACATCTGGATCCGTCCACAAATGTTTCCGTTTGCACACGGATTTCAGGATCCGTCAGGCAGTTCCGGCGACGGAACTGTTTGCCGGATCCTCACAACGCAAGTGTGAAAGTACCCTAATTAGTTACTGGAAACATTTAGTTGCAGTTATTGCTGCCCAAGGGGGTCACACCAGATACTGAAAGCCAGGGTTCACATACTTTTCTACTCACATACATGTTATTAGATCATTTTCCTTAAATAAATGACCAGGTCTTATATTTTTGACTCCTTTGATTTGATTATTTTATCTACTGTCAAGATCTGGACGTGGGGGTGGGGTAGGCAATGACAGATCCACAGGCTATAACAGGTTAAAAGTCCAAATATTGTTTATCTTCCCAACAATACAGTGTCATCCAAGTTCAACATTCACTTGGTTAAACCCACAGCAACATAAACATAACAAAAAAAAAAATACCTGCCTGTCTGAGCACTAACTATACATGAGGTTTCCTCACCTATCTCTCAGTGTAAACACGGTATCAGGCTTTGCACAGCAAGTCTGTTTTGCAGGCCCTTCAGGCCTCTTTTTATCCCCAGAGTAATGAGCCCAGCAGCCACACCTGGGTATTGCCTTGGGCTAGAAGAAAATGTTGTACTGGAGTAGGGAGGGAATGGCAAGTCCCACTGCCAACACCTACCTGCCATTCCATAAAAATCTGGCCCATTAATAAACTTGAACAAAGTGCCTCAGCAGACTACACTTTGTTGAAGCAACCCTGCTTTTTGGATTCTTTTAACTTCACCCATTTCAACATTCTGGGTGAGACATACACCCCCTCCATGAGCTTCAAAGTAAAATGGATTTGCGCAGAAAGGTTGAGCTCCTTTAAATCACACTGCACACATGAACCATATCGATGGTCGATGAACGTTTAGCTTCTATAGAAGAAGCTTCTAATGAACTGCCCAGATCAATTAATGCTTATTGTACACTTTGCATTAATTTAGTATGGCATGGTGATAGATTGCCATTAAAGCTGATGCATTATATCATTTAAATGTAATTACGCCCAACATAAGCTCTGGAGGTTGTCGAATAATCAGTTTTCTGTGTGCCGTTTAGCTTACTCATTCATTTTTTTTGCTTTCTTCCTTCCAGACTCTTGTCTCGGAAGCCTGAGAAAGATAATGTCATTAAAGATTGTCATAAAGCAGGCCTGCCGTCCTTTTCCTCTCCTCCCCTGGAAGGGAAGGGGAGGACGCACAGGTTTCATTAGGCTAAAAGCATGATGGATGTCAGAGGGGAATATTCTGGCTAAAAGCCCTTAATGCTCAGGCTGCAAGATCTATCACACAATGAGATCAGTGTGAAAAGGGTCAGCGCCGATACGGTGTGTGATGTCACTGGGATGATCTCATCATTCACTCCAGACAAGGGCATAAACATGTCTTTAGGTCACATCTTGCAGCCAGCATTTACTTTCTTTTAACGATAATAGGAAATGTGAACAGAGGAGCTGTGGATTTTTATGAATGAAGTGGAGATAATGGCTGGCTATATACAGTACATCACATCTGACAGCGCGCTCGACATGCATCCTAAATAGGGAGAGAGGAAAAAGCCGCTGTAAGGACTACCCAAGAACAAAAGGATCGGGCAGCTGAAATCCATCTGCTCAATCCTTATCTCCCCATACACAGTAGACGTCTTGCTGACCTCACAAAAATGTTTGGTCGACATTTATCTAATGTGTAAGGACAGCTTAAAAGGGTTGTCCCACCACAGACAATGGGGGCATATTACTAGGATATGCCCCCATTGCCTGATAGGTGCGGGTTCAGTCTCTGGAAAGGTACACATGCGCAGCCACCCTCCATAGCTCTGGCTCAGCTATTTCCATCGGCCTCATAGAAATTAATGGGAGCGGTGGCCGTGCAAGCACGGTGCATTCCCATTCACTTGAATGGGGAGAGAGCTTGGCGTTGGCCAGAAGACAGGAAACCCGGCGTCCTTTAGCTACCACTGTCCGTGCTCCGTTCTCGGTGTAGGTGCGGGTCCCAGAGGTGGGTCCCGCTCCTTTTAGACAATGGGGGAATATCATAGCGATATGCCCCCATTGTCTGTGATGGGACAACCCTTTTAACTCTTATGACTCTTTTAACTCTTTAACTCTTATGATACGGCCACACGCAGCAGAATCCTCCGGGGACTTGTCATGTTGCAAAACACGGACAAGAAAAATAACGGAAGTGTAAAATGATGGAACAGTGCCCAACGGACCCCAGTTACTATAATGGGATCCATTGGTTTTCCACTGGTATTTTTTTGCTGCATTTTTTAGGCAAAAATGTCTTCTCCAGATGTCTCATGGAAGTCTATGGGAAATACTATATGCTGGACATACATGCCATTTTTGTTTCTTGTAGTGGCGTCCGTTGATACTTGAAGTGCGTTTTTTGAGTCAGTGGCCGGTCAGATTTGTTTTAATCGCAGTGCGCTCTGGGTGTGATGTTTTTTTCCACATTTTCTGGCATTTTCCATTGTTTTTTTAGTTTTGTTGTTTGCCCTGCATTAAAAACCGAAGTTTCAATGTGAGTCGCGTTTTCTAATGACGTTATTGCACACAGTTTTTTACTAATGTATTTTTTGCAGACTGCTCTACAGGCAGTATATAAAAACAAAGGAGGACATTTACAAAGACCGCCGTATTGTATGCCGGTCTTGATTCCCCCTGTGCTGCTGGAGGATAGGCAAAATATATGCAGAGGTGCACGCCTCTCACATATTTGGCGCATCTTCTGGCTGTGCCAGTTAAATCTACAGCAGCCTCCTTGCCCACAGCACTCCTTCCTTTCTCCCCACTTCTGAAAAGTGGCGTGAAGGGGGAAATGTGGCACATTTTGCCGCACAAATGGCGTGCGACAAAATGTGAGACCTATTTACGCCACAAAAGTTGCGTAAAAAGGTTAGTAAATGTCCACCACAATGCATGCCAGAAAACTCCATTCAAAACCCTTGTGTGAAAACCCACTATTTGACCAAAAATGCCATAAAAACATCTAAAAAAAAAAAAACACTGCACGAGGCAGATGTTTTTGGATTCCTTTCTTTGGGCCAGAAATAAAAAATGCAAAACAAAAAAAAAAAAAAACGAAAACTCAAAGGAGCTGCCAAAAATCAATCGTTTGGCCCAGGATGACAAGTCAGTGATCTGCAATGGTCAATCGGCAGTGGACCCTGATGACCGCTGGCAAGGGGATGAGCAGAATTTAAAAGGTGAGAATATTAGAAAAGCTTTTTTCACAGTGTGAACCTCTTGAACTCAATCCAGAAAACCTGTCCAAGTCTATTGGGCCATAAATGGGAATTATTTGGCAGTGAAATGACAGCAGATTTTAGCCGGAACAGTTGGAAGACATTACTGTCATATCCGGTAATATGGACACAATTTTACATTTGTCCAGTGTAATCTGGAGTGTCCTGTGGGGATGTGTCCTCCTCGATGCATTGTGTCAGGAGAAGACTGCAGGAAGTTATATCTGGCCTACAAAGATAAACCCCTGGCATTGCTTTTCTCTGCACTTCCTACCAATGGTCCTATTGTTGCTTCCAATAAATTGATCTGGGATTTTCTTTTAACCCAGGCGTCCTCTGGCGTAAAAGACTGAGTCTGTTATTTCACCCCCATGACAGGAGGCAGGAAGCTCTTAAGATCTGGAGACATCTATATCGGTGATTGGCAGCCACTGACACTTAAAGGGACAGGACACTGAAAAATAACTTCTGACTAGCGGATGTGTAATGTGTGCTGCAATATCTAGCCACAAAGCGTTACATCCATTCACTGCCCCCAGGGGACATACAATCTAATTGGTCAATTCAATTTTCTGCCTGTATTCACGGGGGTGCCCTTTGTCACAGCACAGGGGACATGTGGAGCTTTAATATAGGACAGTGGTGGCGAACCTATGGCACTCAGAGCCCTCTGTGTGGGCACCCGCACCCTGGAAAAAGTCTATGGTGTACCAATATGCCTTAGACTTTACCTGCCATTCATCAGCGCAGGGCGCACTATGAACAGCGCAGGCAGCACACTGAATGTAGGCGGCTATTATAGCTAAGTGATAAAGTACATGGAAGATATACTATACTGGTATTCTGGGTAAATTGCCGTGTTGGCACTTTCCGATAAATCAGTGCGTTTTGGGTTGCAGTTTGGGCACTCGGTCTCTAAAAGGTTCGCCATCACTGATATAGGATGATGTGATGCAAAATTGATGTAAGGACAAAATACCGCAGCGTTACTGCACTTTATGGCGTGACTTCTTACTCACTCGTTTCTCTGCAGAGTTAGAATCATCTTCCTCCCTTCAGCCATCACCATCACTTCTGCATATGTTGGATACTGTTAAATAAAACATGAAACTTACTCCCAAAAATACACAGGACCATCTGGAGACTTGTACGTTCTGTTCACACAGGTTGCGCAAGCTTACAAACAGCGCCACCCCCCCCGTCCATGGTTTGTGTCTTGTACTGCGGTTCAGCTCCATTGAGGTGAATCAGGTTCAGCATCGATACCACCTACAACCTGTTGACAAGGGGTGGCGCTGTTTCAAGACGAATACAGCCATTCATATTTTTCTAACACTTGTAACCGTCACATATAAGTCCCCAAATGCTTCTATTCTCTTTAGATGTTAAAAGTCATTTTCACAAAAAAACGAATGACTCATTTTGTCAGTGGGCATGAATGGCATATTAATCTGCAAGTATATTCTTCCAGCTCACTTTGTGATTGTGTGCCAGTTGTTACAGTTTTTCTGGAATTCTGTTCATGAACCAGGTAGATCAGGATGCACAGTATTATGCATAGATGAGATCACATTTATATGGTGATAAATATTTTTTTGGTCTTTTTTTAAGATGGTTATCATCAGCAAACAATGCTGTATCGGCGGCTGAAACCGGTGTCGGTCCTGCTGCGCCTACAAGCTAATAAACCAGACGACCATGTTGTTCTGTGCCAGATTCTCTGAGCTTCTGGATTATCGGATGCCACATTAATCATAGCACGCAACCTACTCACTTTGTCACTGAGTTTATCTTGCAGACCACTAGGCGTCAACCAGCGAGGGGTGATCACTTCAGAATGAGACCGAATCTTCTCAAGATGAGACTGATGACTTGTTCCTGGAATGGAAAGGGTGGAATTTAGATTCAGCAAAAGGAAATATGCAAAAAAAATTAATAAAAATAATACTGTTTTAACAGACAGAAAAATGAAATGAATTGCTCACTACTGTTATATTTCCTGTCAAGCCCAGTACATCATATTAGCAGTAACATAACATATCAGCATGCCTAAAAATGAGTGGATGTGTCTGTTTCACTAAATACATTTATGTCATTCCTTTGAGGGAAGAAAGAGCTGAGCCTCTAGGTGTAACGGCAACGCCCCCATTGCTCCTAGAGGCTCATTTGCATATATTTAAACTATGTGGGCACATATGAACATGGGACCAGATGCCTTCAGCTGAAAGTGCACATGTAACAGGTCAGTCAGTTTCATAGGGACAGAATTCACACTTGCGTTGCTGGATTCCGGCAGGCAGTTCCGTCGCAGGCAATCTGTATGCAAACAGACAGCATTTGTAGACGGATCCAGATGCTGATCCCTCTCACAAATGCATTGCAATACCGGATCCGTCTCTCTGGTTGCAATTTTTGAAAAAACGATCCGGTATTTATTTTTTTCACATTTTTAAAGGTCTGCGCATTCGCAGACCGGAAGACCGGATCCGTCAATGCGGTAATTTTAATGCCGGATCCGGCACTAATACATTTCAATGGAAAATAATGCCGGAATTCCGCCAAGTGTTCCGGTATTTTGGACAGAGACAAAACTGCAGCATGCTGCAGTATTTTCTCCATCCAAAAACCGTACAGTGACTGAACTGAAGACATCCTGATGCATCCTGAACGGATTGCTCTCCATTCAGAATGGATTAGGATAAAACTGATCTGTTTTTTTTCCGGTATTGAGCCCCTAGGACGGAACTCAATACCGGAAAAGTTTAAGGTGAAAGTACCCTAAGATTTTCCATCACTGGAACTAAAGGGCCTAGGCTAACCCCTAAAAAAAACTCCATAGCATCATCCTTCCACCACCAAACTCCAGTTGGCACAATGTTGCCAGGCAGATAACATTCTCCTGGCATTCGCCAAATCCAGACTCATCCTTCAGGCTGCCTAATAGAGAAGTGCAATTCATCGCTCCACAGAACCCGTACATCTGCTGCTCCGGAGGCCAGTGGTGACGTGCTTTACACCACTCCATCTGATGCTTGGCATTGTGCTTGATGCTGCAGCTGCCATGGGGTCCCCAGCGCACAGTTTTTGTGCTACTGTAAATGCTAGAAGAGTTTTGGAACTCGCTGGTGACTGTTATGCACATGGTGACCCCGCTCTGTAACTTTACATGGCATGTCACTTTGAGGTAGGGTGGCCACTGGCTTTCCCCTCATAAGCCGGACATTGTAGGCCACGCGCCTGGCCACGCTAAGCCAACACAATGCTGCTATCTGAGCAGGATGACACAGAAAAGGAGGACATCACTGTATCTGTCCAGGCCCTACACTGGACGGACGACAGGGAGCCAGAAAACCAGACTGTTCGGCCTACTTTGAGGTTGAGTTGATCGGGTTACTAAACGCTTCCACCTTAATAATGCCAGTCACAACTGATGAGGGAAAATCTAGGAGGGAAGATATTTTACAACCTGACTTGTAATGGTGGCATACTATTACACTGGAATTCAGTGAGCTCTTTACAAAGACTCATTCTTTCACAAATGTATGTTTTGCAACCTGTGCAGTGTCCCCATCACAAGTGGTCAAAGGGTTAATGTCACTGCATTTCTTGTATTTTATGTCCCCTGGGCTGTGTATGGTGTAGGAAGTTCTCTAGCGGCTAGGCAGGGCTGGCTCCTCCCCTTCCTCTCTAGGAGGAAGTGAGTTCAGTCTAGCGTAAGATGAGTCAGCAGCTAAGGAGCAGTGCCAATTTACGTCCCAGCCCTTGAAGGGAAGAGACCCTACAGAATGTGTAGCGGACTGCAGAACATGTCAGAGAAGGGTAACGTGCCTATATTGAGGCTACGGACATCTCTGCATGCTGCTGGGAGTAATAAGCTTCAGGTTTACCATTATATCAAACGGACAGAAAGGATTCACTGTCCAGAGACTGTATTCCTCTGAGGATACTGGGGTATGTAAATATATCTAGAGATAGAGACGGAAAGAAACAACAGTACTACCTGATTAAAAAGGAGAGAAACCGACCTTCCTGATACTGCCTTGGGAATCGCAACTGCCACTGTGAAACTGAATTTGATGCGTACAGTGCCTGTGTAATTCATCTGTACTGCCGCAGTCAAGTACAGTGAACGTCACCTCAGGGAACCCTGCCTTGTACCTCTAAAATTAACAACAGCAAGGTCATCCCAATATACTCAAGGCAGGAGGTTCAAAGAGACAGGGAGTCCCCTGAAGGGAGTAAAAGGTGCGACACTGCGCGGCCCAGGGAGCGTCAGAACCATGAGGACTACTACCCCCTTTTGGCCCCACGCGTCAGTATTTCAGTCTGCAAATAACAAATCTGCATAATACAGATACCTTATGTGTGTATTCTGAATTTTTCCTCTCACTTCAATAGAAAGGAGTGTTCTCGTCCGCAATATGAACCAGAATAGGGCATGTTTTATATTATGCGGAACTGTCACACAGATCCTCAAAAAATACAGATGTGTGCATGGCCCCTTAGAAATGAATGGGTCAGTGTGCTATCCGTAAAAAATGACGATGAAAAATATGGTCGTGTACATGAGGCCTGAAGGCCTGCTGCATGGTAAGGGCCTGGAGTTTATACACCTGTGGCAATAGGACTGAATGAAGCACCTGCATTTACTGATTAAGAGGTGTGTCCCAGTACTTTTCTCCATATAGTCTATCTTGTCATCGACATGTGACAAGGAATGGCAGCCATTACATGCCCCACACAGGTTGTCACTGCAGTATATGCATTGAATAAGAGCTGCAGTAATAACATTGCTCAGAACTAGGTAGATTTACAGTGTAGAAGACTGGGACATATAGTTGCTAACCCCTGCAGAGACATGGTGGAGATGTCATTTTTTTTTTGGTGGAAATGTATGAAATGGAGACATGACTGAACATTTTGAGTTTGACCACCAACTGGATCCCAACAGGATGTGGCTGTGGCTCTACACCCTTCAATACCATTTTGAGGTTTCCGCTACTAAGAATCTCAGACACAACACTCATAATATAACTTCATGGATCTTAAAGGGATTGTCTCGCTTCAGTAAGTGACATTAATCATGTAGACAAAGTTAATTCAAGGCCCTTACTAATGTATTGTGAATGTCCATATTGCTTCCTTTGCTTGCTAAACTCGTTTTTCCGAGGCGCAACCCCTGTTTACAGCACTTTTGAGAAAATTGTGCAATGGGCTTCTTTAAGACCCCCAAAAAAAAAAAAAAATCTTTAAAATTATGAATTGATTAATTAAATACAAAAACACTTTTGCCCATTAAAAAACCTATAAAACCATGCTGGCCTGCAAAATAAAGGTAACATGTTTATGGGCAGGGCGAATGGTACAAAATTTAAATTGTAAAAAATCAATGGCAGAATTGCTGTTATTTTTCTCCACCCCTTTCCAGGAAAGAGTTAATAAAAGTTACATGTACCCCAAAATGTTGCCACTGAAAAACACAATTCAGGGTACTTTCACACTTGCGTTGCTGGATTCCGGCAGGTCCTGGAGAACAACTAAGTATCAAATCAGAGGGGTTGTGGGGTGTAGGACCTCGCCAAACTGAGTTTGACGGAGATAAAGTCTGATTGGTGGAACTTCTGTGTCTACTGCGTCATCGCATCCTTAAAGGGGTCGTCCGAGATTTTGATATCGATGGCCTATTCGCAGGACAGGTCATCAAGATCTTATTGATGGAGGTCCGATTCCGAAGATCAGCTGTAGGAAGAGGCCGCGGTGCTCAGCCTCCTCACAGCTTACCAGGCACAGAGCCGTACAATCTATAGCACCCTTGCTTGGTAATGCAGCTCAGATGCATTGACTTAGGCCTCATGCACACGACCATATGTGTTTTACGTCCGCCCCAAAAAAACGGATGACGGACCGTTTTTTTTTGCGGATCCGTGTTTTTGGCAGATCCATTGTCATAATGCCTATCCTTGTCCGCAAACGTGAAAAAAAATAGGACATGCTCTATTTTTTTGTCGGAATGTAAACACGGACCACGGATGCGGAATAAAAACGGTTGACCATCCGCATTTTTTTAACGGACCCATTGAAATGAATGGGGAAGCATACTATCCGTGAAAAAAAACGGAACGGAAGCGGAAACAAACAACGGTGGTGTGCATGAGGCCCTAAATGGGGCTGAGCTGCGCCTAGGTCATGTGACCGATGAACATGATGTCACTGGCCTCTGCAAACAGCTGACCGCCAATATCAAAATCTCAGATACCCTCTTTAAGGGGCTAAGTAGATATTAATGATCACTGGACCTATACTAAATTTTAAATGACTGCCAAATGTACTAGGATGGCCATTTCCAAATCTAGGGTGCAGCATTTTTTAGTTACACCCCTTGCAATAGCTGGTTTGGCTATCTCAATAAGCCCTATAGGGAGAGGGCCACACACATGTCCAGCCACCGCTCACATACGTGGCTGCTATAAGGATCCAGGTGGGGTCCAGGCTCCAGAGATGGGATAGTGGGATTACAACCCCCCAAAAAAAATGTCACCAATGTTTATCACTAGGACAGAAATGTTCGCCTTCGGTGTGATCCACTCTACAGGGATACTTCCCTCATAAAACGTCCGGCACATCTGACACATATGGCCGCCTTCCCAGAATGTGACTGATGTTGTGGAGATGACAGAATCCTCTCGGCTGAATCCACCGAAAATATCTTTAAAAATCACCTCATGAGAGCTGATCAGTGACTACCAGTAAGTGACAAGTCCGGCCTGTGCCAAGAACGCACCCACCCTCAGCACCAGGATCTGCAAATTCCCCACTGCACGTCTATATATAGTAGGCTATATATACCACACCAGGCGGCCTCACATAAACACGGCACGTCCGACGTACACACAGCCAAGTACATACCACATGTCTAATGTATGCGGACACGACATTGCCGACGTACACACAGCCAAGTACATACCACATGTCTAATGTACGCAGACACGACACGTCCGATGTACACACAGCCAATTACATACCACATGTCTAATGTATGCGGACACGACATTGCCGACGTACACACAGCCAAGTACATACCACATGTCTAATGTATGCAGACACGACACGTCCGACGTACACAGAGCCAAGTACATACCACATGTCTAATGTATGCGGACACGACATGTCCGACGTACACACAGCCAAGTACATACCACATGTCTAATGTATGCGGACACGACATGTCCGACGTACACACAGCCAAGTACATATCACATGTCTAATGTATGCAGACACGACACGTCCGATGTACACACAGCCAAGTACATACCACATGTCTAATGTATGCAGACACGACACGTCCGACGTACACAGAGCCAAGTACATACCACATGTCTAATGTATGTAGACACGACATGTCCGACGTACACACAGCCAAGTACATACCACATGTCTAATGTATGCGGACACGACACGTCCGACGTACACACAGCCAAGAACATACCACATGTCTAATGTATGCAGTCACATCTGACTTACACACAGCCAAGCACATACCACATGTCTAATGTATGTAGACACGACACGTCCGACGTACACACAGCCAAGTACATATCACATGTCTAATGTATGCGGACACGACACGTCCGACGTACACACAGCCAAGAACATACCACATGTCTAATGTATGCAGTCACATCTGACTTACACACAGCCAAGCACATACCACATGTCTAATGTATGCGGACACGACATGTCCGACGTACACACAGCCAAGTACATATCACATGTCTAATGTATGCAGACACGACACGTCCGATGTACACACAGCCAAGTACATACCACATGTCTAATGTATGTGGACACGACACGTCCGACGTACACACAGCCAAGTACATACCACATGTCTAATGTACGCAGACACGATATGTCCGACGTACACACAGCCAAGTACATACCACATGTCTAATGTACGCAGACACGACACGTCCGATGTACACACAGCCAAGTACATACCACATATCTAATGTATGCGGACACGACACGTCCGACGTACACACAGCCAAGTACATACCACATGTCTAATGTATGCGGACACGACATGTCCGACGTACATACAGCCAAGTACATACCACATGTCTAATGTATGTAGACACGACATGTCCGACGTACATACAGCCAAGTACATACCGCATATCTAATGTATGCGGACACGACACGTCCGACGTACACACAGCCAAGTACATACCACATGTCTAATGTACGCAGACACGACACGTCCGATGTACACACAGCCAAGTACATACCGCATATCTAATGTATGCGGACACGACACGTCCGACGTACACACAGCCAAGTACATACCACATGTCTAATGTATGCGGACACGACATGTCCGACGTACATACAGCCAAGTACATACCACATGTCTAATGTATGTAGACACGACATGTCCGACGTACATACAGCCAAGTACATACCGCATATCTAATGTATGCGGACACGACACGTCCGACGTACACACAGCCAAGAACATACCACATGTCTAATGTATGCAGTCACATCTGACTTACACACAGCCAAGCACATACCACATGTCTAATGTATGCGGACACGACACGTCCGACGTACACACAGCCAAGTACATACCACATGTCTAATGTATGTAGACACGACATGTCCGACGTACACAGAGCCAAGTACATACCACATGTCTAATGTATGCAGACACGACATGTCCGACGTACACACAGCCAAGTACATACCGCATGTCTAATGTATGCAGACACGACACGTCCGACGTACACAGAGCCAAGTACATACCACATGTCTAATGTATGCAGACACGACATGTCCGACGTACACACAGCCAAGTACATACCACATGTCTAATGTATGCAGACACGACATGTCCGACGTACACACAGCCAAGTACATACCACATGTCTAATGTATGCGGACACGACACGTCCGACGTACACACAGCCAAGTACATACCACATGTCTAATGTATGCGGACACGACACGTCCGACATACACACAGCCAAGTACATACCACATGTCTAATGTATGTAGACCACCAGTATATTTGTATTTCAAGAACTTTTCACACAAATTACCCCACCCCCAGTGCAATTTCTTGGGTACATCTGTGTCTGGGATAGCTGAGTGACAACCAATATGGCTGCCATGACAGCCACCTGGAGTATGCACCTAACCTTTGCCGCGGCTTGGAAGGAGCGGATGATGGTAGTGGTATTGGCTCTGGCAGCGACAGTCATTCATACAAATCAGAGTGGCAGTCCTCAAATTAATGCTCCCTGGAGGTGGGCGATATATGGATATAAGCAATGATGGGGGTTGTAGTACATCCAATGATTTCAAACACAGTTCCAAAATGTTCACAGTGCAAATCGTTCCCAATAGCAATATGTGGATGTGAGCAATGATGGGGTTGTAGTACTCCTTCTCTCTATCTTTCTCTCTCCCTGCAGAATCTAAGGCCTTATTCACACATCCGTTGTGTTTTGCGGATCCACGGAGCCGCGGATCCGCAAAACACGGACACACCGGCAATGTGCATTCCGCATTTTTGCGGACCGCACATTGCCCGAACTCCATAGAAAATGCCTCTTCTTGTCCGCAATTGCGGACAAGAATAGGACATGCTCTATTTTTTTTGCGGAGCCGCGGACCGGAAAATCGGCGGCGCGCTCCGCAAAATCGGATGCGGAGAGCACAGTGTGTGCTCTCCGCATCGTTCCCGGCCCCATTCACAGTCAATGGGTCCGCATGTATTCCGCAAAATTGCGGAATACATGCGGACTACATTGCGGATGTGTGAATAAGGCCTAAGGTTGGCAGTAAGGCTCTCACAAACGTGGCTGTAATACCCAGGCTGAGAGGTACAGGGTTAAAACACGGGTGGCCAGGACTGTGTCACAGCGTTGAACGGTGTGTTAGCAATCAGTGGCGTAACTAGAAATGACTGGGCCCCACAGCAAATTTTTGAATGGGGGCCCCCTCCCCCAGTAAATTTTTCACAACCCCTTCCTTTCATGCCGCCCCCTTTCCTGTGGCTAGTAAAGATCGCTCTCTCAGACCAGGCCCAGTAGCTGTTCCATCTGTTTTCTACACTGTCTGTACTGTACTGTACTCCCCTCTGCCAGTCCCTGCACTGGCTCCCCATTGCCCAGCGAATTCAGTTTAAAATACTAACCCACACATACAAGGCCGTCCACAACCGGTCCCCTCCCTACATCTCTGAGCTACTTTCCCGATACATCCCCACACGCAATCTTCGATCCTCACAGGACCTCCTCCTCTCCTCTCCTCTTATCACCTCTTCCCACACTCGCCTCCAGGATTTCTCCCGTGCATCCCCTATACTCTGGAACTCGCTACCCCAACATATCAGACTCTCACCTACAGTGAAATCCTTCAAAAGCAACCTGAAAACCCACCTCTTCAGGCAAGCTTACGACCAGTGACACTGCTGCCTCTATACCGCCATGACCAGCTTCACCCTCGCCTACTGTCTCCTTCCCCCATACCATGTAGATTGTAAGCCCTCACGGGCAGGGCCCTCTATCCTCCTGTACCAGTCTGTAACTTGTCTCGTTCATGCTTAAGGCAATTGCCTGTATTATGTATGTGCACCGCTTATATGTACAGCGCTATGGAATGAATGGCGCTCTAAAAATAAATAATAATAAATAATAATAAATAATAATAATACTGCCACTGTATATCATTTAATTGTGTAATAATGTTAAGGGGCCCTGACAAAATCTTTTAGTACTTCTCCTCCTCCTCTTGGATGGGCCCCTTCTGGGTCAGGGCCCCAAAGCAGCCGCTTCCTCTGCTTCCCCTATAGTTACGCCCCTGTTAGCAATGTTCCTCTCACTGCAGTAAAGTCTCTCTGAACTAGAAGCGGACCTAGGTCCATCTCCTAGCCTCCCACAAGAATAAAGTGAGGAGTGTTAACCCTGACTTATCCATACAGAACTATACTGTACAATCCAATTCAGCAAACAACATTATATAAGAAACCCTATTCCGGGGTACTGCATCTTCCCAGACTCCTGAATGGTATATATGATATACTATATGGTATACTATGCAGCTGTGCAAGGAAACAGGGAAAAACTCGACAGATTCGCCATTCAGGATTCTGGAGAAGATGAATAACAGTCCTTATAGGATATTCATTTTTGTATTTTTCTATAACGATGAGGAGAGCCTAAGCCGTTTAAATACTACAATTGTCTCTGCGCCATTTGTGTGAAAAAAGTCAAAAGCTCAATAAGTCCAAGTATGCATTATTACACATTTTATAAATATGTCGTTTTCATAGTAATTAATACCACGAGGATATGGGCAGATGTAGCGGAGAACATGTGTGGTCGAAGCCCCGCTCACATGCGGAGGAAAGCAGATGCACAACTTAAAGAGGTTAAAGAGGACCTCTCACCTCTCCTGACATGTCTTTTGTATTCCCCCTGTAATAACAGTTCTGGGACAGTTCTAAAAGTACAGAGGGGTGTTACCAGCTAGCGGTGTGTCCCTGCACAGCCTGATAACAGCAACACTGAATCAGACACACACGCTACTGGCAGTGTCGTACGTAGAGAAGTAAGGGCCCCATAGCAGGGATCAAACCAGGCCCCCCACACAGGACAGAAGGGTTTCCGCCTAAACCATTTTCAATGACCTTAGGGCCATTTTTTCCACTGCCTCATTTGCTAAAAGTTGTTCCTTTAGACTAGCAGTGATGCCCAACCTGCGGCCCTCCAGCTGTTGCAAAACTACAACTCCCAGCATGCCTGGACAGCCTACAGCTATTAGTCTACAGCAAGGCATGGTGGGATTTGTAGTTTTACAACAGCTGGAGGGACACAGGCTGACCAAGTTTTCACCTCCAGTAGAACAAGAGATAATGCCAAGACTGGGCCCCCTCTTGCCCTAGGCCCCATAGCAGTCGCATGGTCTGCCGCTATGGTAGTTACGCCTCTGGCTACTGGTAACGCCCAGCAGTACCTTTACTGCAGACACATATACACTTATATACACATCCCATGTAACGGAGGCCGTCAGCAGTATATACACATCCCATGTGCGCTTTATGGGAGGCAGTCAGTAGTGTATACACATCCCATGTACACGTATAGGAGGCAGTCAGCAGTATATACACATCCCATGTACACGTATAGGAGGCAGTCAGCAGTATATACACATCCCATGTACACATATAGGAGGCAGTCAGCAGTATATACACATCCCATGTACACATATAGGAGGCAGTCAGCAGTGTATACACATCCCATGTACACATATAGGAGGCAGTCAGCAGTATATACACATTCCATGTAGAAGTATAGAAAGCAGTCAGCAGTATATACATATCTCACGTACATGTATAGGAGGCAGTCAGCAGTATATACACATCCCATGTACACGTATAGGAAGCAGTCAGCAGTATATGCACATCCCACGTACAAGTATAGGAGGCAGTCAGCAGTATATACACATCCCATGTACATGTATAGAAGGCAGTCAGCAGTATATACACATCCCATGTACACGTATAGGAGGCAGTCAGCAGTATATACACATCCAATGTACAGGTATAGGAGGCAGTCAGCAGTATATACACATCCCATGTACACATATAGGAGGCAGTCAGCAGTATATACACATTCCATGTACATGTATAGGAGGCAGTCAGCAGTATATACACATCCCATGTACATGTATAGGAGGCAGTCAGTAGTATATACACATCCCATGTACATATATAGGAGGCTGTCAGCAGTATATACACATCCCGTGTAGACATATAGGAGGCAGTCAGCAGTATATACACATCCCATGTACACGTATAGGAGACAGTCAGTAGTATATACACATCCCATGTACACATAAAGGAGGCAGTCAGCAGTATATACACATCCCAGTCAGCAGTATATACACATCCAATGTACATGTATAGGAGGCAGTCAGTAGTATATACACATCCCATGTACATATATAGGAGGCTGTCAGCAGTATACACACATCCCATGTACACATATGGGAGGCAGTCAGCAGTATATACACATATAGGAGGCAGTCAGCAGTATATACACATTTCATGCACACGTATAGGAGGCAGTCAGCAGTATATACACATCCCATGTACACATATAGGAGGCAGTCAGCAGTATATACACATCCCGTGTAGACATATAGGAGGCAGTCAGCAGTATATACACATATAGGAGGCAGTCAGCAGTATATACACATCCCAGTCAGCAGTATATGCAGTGAGTGTAAGCTCCTCAGGACACTCACCTGCTGCTGTCACAGGTGTCCCCAGCATCATCACCATCCAGATCCCCATCCAGACACGGGTCCCCCCGGGCCATGCAGCTCCGTCCTCCATGCGCGGGACCCCCGGCTTCTTCTTCCCGAGTCCTCATGCAGCCCCAGAGCATGTCACCCACCGCGGTGCCCGGAGCCGCCCTGCGCTGGACCCTCCCACCCAGAGGAGACCGGAGCGGGCTCTGTATATACTGATGACGGCGCTGCTGCTGGTGGAGCCCCCTCCTCCTGTAGCTGGAGCAGTTTAGCATTGGTCCCTCGGTAGTGTATTACCTGCACCACCCTGCCCTGCTCAGCTGCTGCTTTTTCTGCCGTTTTTTTTGTGGGGGTCATTTACAATGACTTCTGTGCCAGAAACCAGCATTAAAAAGTCGCAAAAGGCTTTGCAACCTTTTAAACTCTATCGCGACTAAATTCAGTCACAATTGATGTTTCTTTGCTGTTAGTATCAGTTTCCAAAAAAAGAGGGTTGGGTAGGGCCCCAGCAGATTTTTAATCATTTATACCAGTTTTCTAGAGTAAATGATGAAATCTACACCAGCTTGTAGATTATAGGCGCCTCGTCATAAATTAAGCGCATCCCCCGGCGCCGCAGGTGATATCAAGACTCAGTCTTACCGCTGGCGTGATGTGATAGGAAGAACAGAACAGTACTATCCATGTCCGTGATGCGGACAATAATAGGACATGTTCTATCTTTGAACGGAACGGAAATACGAAACGGAATGCATACGGAGTACCTTCCGTTTTTTTTGTGGACCCATTGAAATGAATGGTTCCGTATACGGACCGTATACGGAATGCAAAAAACGGCCCATACACTCGCAAAAAAAAGTTTGTGTGAAAGAGGCCTTAAAGGGAGTCTGTCACCTCATTTTCACGAACATAACTAACAGCACTCCTCCATAGAAGATTACATACACATTCCAGACATGTGTGCACTTTGTGTCTGTGTTCCATTCACACGTCCGATTTTGCAATCCGATTCCGTTCTGAAAAAAATCGGAACGTTTAATCGGATCTATTCATTGCTATGGCCTCCGCAAAAATGCGGATAGCACTCATGGTGCTGTCCGCATCCGTGACTCCGTTCCGTTCCTCGGGATCCCTGCATGCGGATCCTGAAAAAAGAAACACCTTGTCCTACTTTCTGTCCAACTTTCCGTTCCGTTTTCCCATTGTAGTCAATGGATCCGCAAAATAAACAGAAGACATGCAGTTTAGCATCCGAATGTCATCCGATTTTGCTGATCCGTTTACCCTAGCAACATGTATTCCTCCTCCTCTTTTTTTTTTAAAAAAAAACGGAAAAACGGAAACACGGAACGGATTCGGATGCACATTAGTACAAAAACGGAAGGTTGTACAGAAAAACGGATCCGCAAAAACGTTTATCTGGAAAGGTAAAAATACTGACTTGTGAATGGACCCTTAGCCTACATGCACACGAACATTTGTGTTTTGCGGTCCCCAAATTGCAGATCTGCCAAAAAAAACTGATGACGTCCGTATGGCATCCTTTTTTTGCAGATCCTTTGTAACAATGCCTATTCTTGTCTGCAAAACGGACAAGAATAATAGGACATGTTCTATATTTTTTTTGCGGGGCCACGGAATGGAGCATTGAAGTGAATGGGTCCGCACCCGAGCTGCAAAAAATGCGGCTCGGGTGCGAAACCAAACAACGTTCGTGTGCATATAGGCTTATTCTGCTGGAAAACAGCGCCCAAGTGAAAGTAAAAACAGCTTTCACTCCTGACTCGATTTGTAACAGCGATATCTTCTGATATAGTGGATATAATGCTGTGGTTCTGGTATAGTTTGAAAGGATGAAAGGCTAGCTTTCAAACAAGGGCATATTTCTAGCTGGTACCAATCCTAAGATATAAGCAGCTAAAGCAGCCCCCTCGCCTCTTCAGTCTGGTTTGCTTTGGGCACTTGGAGCAGCAGAGCCGGGCACTTAGGGGCTGTTTTCCAGCAGAATAAAAGTGCCTTTCCCTGGACATGGAATACAGACACATGGTACACATAGGTATGCTTGGAATGTGTATGTAATCTTCTATGGGGTAGTGCTCTTAGTTATATTGGTTGACAGACTCCCTTTAAGGCCTTATTCACACGTCCGCAATTCTGTTCCGCATTTTGCGGAACGGAATTGCGGACCCATTAGTTTCAATGGGGACAGACGATGTCCCGGCCGGGTCCGCAATTGCGGATCCGCACTTCCGGGTCCGCAATTGCGTTCCCGAAAAAAATAGAACATGTCCTATTCTTGTCCGCAATTGCGGACAAGAAAAGGCATTTTCTATATAGTGCCGGCGATGTGCGGTCCGCAAATTGCGGAACGCACATCGCCGATGTCCGTGTTTTGCGGATCCGTGGATCCGCAAAACACGACGGACGTGTGAATAAGGCCTAAGAGTAGCGGATTAGCTGTCATGCTGCACTGGGAATTCCTATGCACTGGTCTCTGTTATAGCTCCACCTAGTGGAAGGCCACCAGTACATGTATACACAGTGTACCTATAGTGCTTCAGACCTGGGCGTCTCGGGCACTATTTCCCCAAAGCAACTACCTGTGTGCAGGCAGTGAAAAGGTTAAACTATTTCTTTTACTTTAGATTATTTTTAGCTAGTTTCATACATTTGCTGTGTCTATGCTTGTCCTATGTGACAGCTGTCTTGCTCAGCATCCTTAAAGGTACACACACCCGTCTGCAGCATATGTTGTCCACAGTCTGCCGGCGAACATATATTACAGGAATGTAAGGATTTATCTGCCTCCATTTTTCTAAAACCGACAAGTCAAAACAAGTCTGTGCCAGCGAGGGGCAGCTGCAGATTAAAATAAGGGGCTGTGCGCGCCCAGGAACGTGATGGTGCATGGGAGGGTTAAAGTGAATGTCCATACCACTCTGATGATTCATTTCGTTTGTTGAATCTATCAGTATATAACATTTTAATATTTATAGAAATCACCCATTTTTCGGACACAGAGCTCCGAATTCTCTGCAGTGGCGCGGAATGAAATGATTACTCTCAAGTCTCCCAAGGAAACGAAAAAAAAGGTTCACAGTTTCTGTAAGGCCTCTTTCACACGGGCATCATGTTTGACGCCCGGATAAGAGGCGGGTGCATTGCGGGAAAATTCGCGATTTTCCCGCAGCCCCGTTCACTTCTATGAGGCCTGCGTTGCGTGAAAAACGCAGAATATAGAGCATGCTGCGATTTTCACGCAACGCAGAAGTGATGCGTGAAAATCACCGCTCATGTACACAGCCCCATAGAAATGAATGGGTCCGGATTCAGTGCGGGTGCAATGCGTCCTCCTCACGCATTGCACCCGCGCGGAAATCACGCCCGTGTAAAAGGGGCCTTATGCAGACAAGCAGCAATACAGCGGCTCATCCCACCAATATTGTAGACCAACGCTTTCTCCCCTGCGCCACCAGAGGATGTGCCTAATTTACAACGAGACGCAGACCTCGGCATAAAATAGGTGCATCCTCCTGCAATCCGTGCACCTAAACAGAAATATATGGCAGCTCTGCTCATTTGCCCAACAAAACGGGCGTAAAAGATGATAAATTTGTCAGGGTGGCTGGCCACGCCCCCTTCCTGCCCTTGCCACGGCCCCTTTACCCTGGGTTCAGACCTGAGCATTTCTGAGACGCGCGTTTTACGTGCGTTTTTATGCGCGTTTTTGGCAATACGCGCGTTCCCATTGAAGTCTATGGATGTAAACGCGCGACAAAACGCCCCAAAGAAGCTCAAGAACTTCTTTGAGCGTAGGGCGTTTTACAGCGCGTTCAAACGCGCTGTAAAACACTCAGGTGAGAACCATGCCCATAGGGAAACATGGGTTTTCTCCTGTTGAGCGTTTTACAGCGCGTTCGAACGCGCTGTAAAACGCTCAGGTGTGAACTTAGGGTTAGGGAAAGTGGCGAGGGTGGACTAAAATCTTTGAAGTACAACAATTTTTTTAAGAAGTCGTAGTTTAAAAACCACAAACAAGGGAGATAATAAATCCCCCCCTCCCCCCATATGTCAAAGATTTTTGGTAAAACATTGCCTTGTCTGAGTGTGAATGTATCCTGATACAGAAGGGGGTGACAAAAAGCAATGGAAAAGGGCAGGCACCTTCCTGTAAAGATTGAGTGAGCAGTCCATCCATCGATCTGTCTACCCATTCTGTACCTCCACACGCCACAGATTTGATGGAGGTTTTCTCACGGATTCATTTAAAATGCACAAGAAAATAAATGTGGCGTGTTTCAACACATGGCGCGTTATGGAGGCATCCTGCTGCATCGAGGCACTGTACTGCGGCACACAGAACTAGAAGGGCCTCATGCCACGCGATCTCCATGGACAGTAATGAGATGCTCACAAAATAGCATCTGAAATAAATCCTGGGCTGAGACCGTCAGTGATTTCGGAAAGCTCGTCTTCTCTGGCAGCAGAACATTCTTCTCATCTAAAGCATTTCTGTCGGACCCTATTTCTAGTCCTCCTGGGTGAACCGCTGACAGCTGCTCCCCACAGAAAGCAGGCACAGCTGCCAAGCACTAAGTATAGGGGATTCTTAGGAGGGGTCAGGTGTCATCGCCAGTGAACAATCACATCTAGATTAACTGGTTCACAGGCAGGGGGCACTACAGAGCCACATAGTTACTGGGACTGTAATATTAATTCCTGATATCTGATCCTTGGGGTTCTGAGGGGCTCGTTCATTTTTTGACAGATACAGTGCTGTACATTAGGAAGTGCCTGTGCCTGGTCCTGAAAAGGAATAAGCTGCAATACCAGGCACGGCCACACTGCCCTATACCAGTGATGGCTAACCTCTGGCACTCCAACTGTGCTGAAACTACAACTCCCAGCATGCTCCATTCATATCTATGGAGTTCTGAGAACAGCCAAGCAAGTGTACATCTTGGGAGTCGTAGTTTTACTACAGCTGGAGTGCCATAGGTTAGCCATCACAGGCCTATACTAAGCCTAGACCATTACTACTAGAGTCCTGGAAATCCCTTTAAAACTATAGTCGCATGTAGCAGTCATAATACAGTGTTAGGTGTCATTTGCAAAATTTGAACAAAAATCTTTGAAAAATGGTAATATAAATGCAACATGTGACTACACCCATTATAAAAACTCTATAATAACACAGTATGCAATAAAATCCTAAGCTCCCCCTAGTGGCGGCAGCAGCCCATCACAATGTAATAATTCAATAATAATATCCGTATCATAAATCAAACTTACCAACATTCTAAATATAAAAATTTGGACATTTAAAGGCTATGTACACCTTTGGGGGGCAATTTTTTATTCTTATTTTGTACAAATTTTGAGCTAAAAAAAACTTTTTTTAAGTTAGTCTTTATTAGAAATATGGAATCCTTTTTTTTGTACAGTTGAGATGCTCATACTAAGGCCTCATGAACACGAACGTATTTTGGGTCCGCGTCCGAGCCGCATATTTTGCGGCTGGGGCACAAACCCTTTCACTTCAATGGGGCCGGAAAAGATGCGGACAGCACTCCGTGTGCTGTCTGCGTCTTTTGCTCCGTTCTGTGGCCCCACAAAAAAAATATAGCATGTCCTATTCTTGTCCGTTGTGCGGACAAGAATAGGCATTTCTACAATGGGCCGCGTTCCGAAAGCGGAACAGCTTCCGTGTTTTGCGGATCCGTGGATTGCGGACCGCAAAACACCTACGGTCGTGTGCATGAGGCCTAACTGTGGCTCTTCTGTCTTCCGTCATCTGGGGAGCAGACTGACTCCTTATCTCTGCTCTCTGATATTATAAACACTCTTTATGGCTCAGTTCTTATCTTACTGATAAGAATGTGGCTTAAATAAGTGTTTATGATCTCTCAGTAGTTTAGAGAGAAGTTTTGGCACAAAGTGAAAGTACCAGTCACACAGCTAGGAAAACAATTACCGTATTTTTCGCTTTATAAGACGCACCTGATGATAAGACGCACCTAGGTTTTTGAGGAGGAAAATAAGAAAAAAAAAATTGGAACCAAGAGGTGTGCTTTTGGTGGGTTTTGAACTAATGGTGGTCTGTGGATGACACTTTTATGGTAGATCTGTGGAGGACACACTGTTAGCGGGGGATCTGTGGATGATGCACTGTTATGGGGGGATCTGTGGATGATGCACTGTTAGCGGGGGATCTGTGGATGATGCACTGTTATGGGGGGATCTGTGGATGACGCACTGTTATGGGGGCGATCTGTGGATGACACACTGTTATGGGAGATCTGTGGCTGACACTGATGGGGATCTGTGGCTGACACTGATGGGGATCTGAGGCTGACACTGATGGGGATCTGAGGCTGACACTTTGGGGGATCTGTGGCTGACACTTTGGGGGATCTGTGGCTGACACTTTGGGGGATCTGTGGCGGACACTTTGGGGGATCTGTGGCTGACACTTTGGGGGATCTGTGGCTGACACTTTGGGGGATCTGTGGCTGACACTTTGGGGGATCTGTGGCTGACACTTTGGGGGATCTGTGGAGGACACTTTGGGGGATCTGTAGAGGACACTTTGGGGGATCTGTAGAGGACACTTTGGGGGATCTGTAGAGGACACTTTGGGGGATCTGTAGAGGACACTTTGGGGGATCTGTAGAGGACACTTTGGGGGATCTGTAGAGGACACTTTGGGGGATCTGTAGAGGACACTTTGGGGGATCTGTGGAGGAAACTTATGGGGAACTGTAAATGACACTTATAGGGATCTGTGGATGACATAAGTGTCATCCACAGATCCCCAAAGTGTCCTCTGCAGATCCCCCAATAGAAGTGTGGAGGGAGGAGGCGGGGAAACTCATGCAGTGCTCCGGTGTAGTGCTTCTACTCTAAAACACCAGACCCCACCGCAACTGTTAAATACTATATTGCCAATCACGCTTACCTAACTACTATAATCGCATAATCGCACATACATACATCATGGTACTGTACATGGCGCAGACCGCAGCTCCCTCGGTCATGCGCTGCCTGTCCTGCCTGCCGCAGCTCCCTCCTCATGCGCCACCTGCCTGTTCATTCATAAAGTGAGCGGGGCAGGCGGCGCAAGAGGAGGGAGCTGCGGCAGGCGGGACGGGCAGCGCATGACCGAGGGAGCTGCGGTCTGCGCCGTGTACCGTACTATGATGTATGGATGTGCGATTATAGTAGTAGTTAGGTAAGTTAAGTAAGCGTGATTGGCAATATAGTATTTAACAGTTGCGGCGGGGCCCGGTGTTTTAGAGTACAAGCACTGCACCCGGCCCCGCCATGAGTTTCCCCGCCTCCTCCCCCCACACTGATACTTCGCTGGCCGCGCTGCGCAGCATAGCGGCCAGCGAAGTATCAGCATTCGTTTTATAAGACGCACCGTAATTTTTCCCCCAATTTGGGGGGGGGTGCGTCTTATAAAGCGAAAAATCCGGTAACCCTTTGTGACAGAATGGCTCAATATTTTTAATAAGGGCCAAATGAAAATATGATTTTTTAGCCAAAAATGAGTAAAATGTAATCATAAACAAAAATTGCCTCCAAAGGTAGCCTTTAACCCTGCCCCTTCATCCAGCAGAAAAGCCCAGAATTGTCCCAGCATCAGGACTGTTGGCCAAGTATGGTAAACGTGTCTCGTAAATGAATCAATGCAGAATATTAGACCAACTTTGTAAATTTGATGTTTATTTCTTGAAGCTAGAATGTTTTTTTTGTTGTCCTGAATTCTATAGTTGTCTTAGAATTTTCGTTTCAGGTTCATCTTCGATGTCCGTCACATTTACGTCTTCATCTTGTGCAGTATGGTCGGCTGAAACCACATCCACATGTCCGAAATCCATAGTTTCCACAGTTGATAAATCAGCATCAGGTTCTGTGCAGAAAGAGCTTTCTTCCATGTGACAGCTGCAGGAGTTTTCATTTCCAACCAGCTCATCACTGCACTCTTGGCAAGGGTAGTCTCTGTTAAAAGCTGAAAACATGGGCTCCTGCGGATGGAACTGGCCCTCGTAATACCTCTGGTAATCCGGCAACTGGGCGTTATTAAAGTCCCCACAGGCAAAGGATGTGTTGAAGGGGTGCACACTAAAAAATAAGATGGATGAGTGTTCATTTGAAGTCAATACCTGCACAACCAGAAGATCCATCACTCAAATTCTTAGGGAGGATATTTCTCTAAAGGGTTGTCCAAGATTAGAAAACATGCTTTAATTTATCTTTGTTTACGGATCCATCACGCCCATTATAGGTTCATGAAAACCACGGATGCTATCTGTGTTTCACGGAACATTAGGAAGAGATGCTTTGAAAATTATTTTTCAACTGCACAGTGTCCGTCAAACACGGATGGCACACAGACAGCAAAAAACGGACACACGGACCCAACACAGATCACGGACATCTTCATGGAGGCATCACTGACCACCACCTTTTGATGGATTTGAGCACTGACATGTGAATGAGGCTTAAGGCTGGGTTCACCTATGCATTGTGTTCCGGCAGAGGAACAGACTGCTAGAAGTCACCATACCCGCCATAGCCAGACACTTCGGCGCACCACTCGATCCCCATTGACTATAATAGGACCTGACAGGCATCCAGCCACTTTGACAAAAAATACAACATGCAGTTCTTTTTGTCTGGGCGAAAGGCAACATTTAAGCTGGAAAGCGTCCAGATCCCTGTGGGATCTCATTATATCAATAGGGATCCAGTGCGCTGCAGTTTCTGGCTATGCTTGATCCGGTGAACTCTGGCAGTCTGTTCCTCTGCTGGAACAGACTGCCGGAGTTCACAACGCAAATATAAACGCCCTCTTCACATGAAAGTGAACAAAAATGCCAATGAAAAAACAGACACACTAAGGGAAATTTATCAATGCCTTTCCGCCACATTTGGGGTAAAAAAGTCATACATTATGGTGCACTGCATGAGTGCACCATAATTTGTGACTTTTTGAGCTTCTGGGCACTTTTCGGAAGTGCCTAGGGAAAAGGGCATGGCTTGGTGGAAGGGGCGTGGCCTCCTGCCACCACCTTTTTTACTATAACTTTTGCCAGAAACTGGCGGAAGTTATAGCTGAAGTCTATGCCAGCCTGTGACTGCAGTAGACTTCAGTATCTGGCGCACGGTGGTGTGAGATGCGCTTGATTTGTCAAGTCAATGCAGGGAGATCAAGACTGGCAGATGGATCCGACAGTCTTGGTATATCTCCCCCACTGTTTGTTTTTCATGGCCATTTTTCAACCAGTTTTGCATCCATTTTCTGGCCATCTGGATGTTTTTAATAGCCGTTTTGCATTAATAAAAAATGGATGATTTTCCTTCATTTACTAAAGAAAAAAAAATGTCCCCCTAAGTGGCCCCAGCAGTAATAATGTCCCCCACAGTGGCCCCCATCAGTAATAATGCCCCCATAGTGGCACTCACCATTAAAGGGGTTTTCCGAGATTTTTCAGTATCAGGGGGTCTGACACCCGCAGCCTTCTCTCAGATTTTCCTAGGCCAAGTGATGACACGTTTCTCAGTCACATGGGCTAGGAGCCGCTCAGCCCCACGCCATACCAAGCACAGCCGCTATATACAACGTACGGCGCTGTGCTTGGTAAGCTACGAGGAGGCTGCAGTACTCAAAGGAATGCCGCTGCCTTCTCAAAACAGCTGATCTGTGGGGGTCCCGGGTGTCAGACACCCACCGATCTGATACTGATTCCCCATCCAGAGGATAGGTCATCAGTCCAAAAAAAAATCTCGGAAAATAGTTTCAAGCTCGAAAAAAAAAATACCATACGCACCTCTTTCACTTGCACATGCAGAGGCAGTCGCTTTTTTTTTTTATGCCAAAGGACCTGTACTCAAGCGTGATGATGTCACCATGCGCTCCCAGCAATTATTGGGTTGTATGGTTCTTTCATCACACTTAAGCGCAGGTCCTTCAGCATCAAGAGAGGAGTGACTGCCTCTGTGCATGCAAGGGGATGATGTGAGAACTTCTTTTTAACCCCTAAAAGGCCATTTTGCACTGGTAGTACCCATTTTTAAAGGCCATTAGAAGGGTGTACTCCTGTCCCATTGATTTCAGTGGGGTCCGTCTGGCCATGAAAACAGCCAAAAATAGGACATGACCTATTTTTTGACGCCCGCTATTCACTGGCCTTTAAAAAAGGGAAATGTGAATAGCCCCATAAACTTCAATTGGTTCTAAAAATGGCCATGCGACGGCTGTTACAAAAGCAGCCATCACACGGCCATTGTTCACTATCATGAGTGCTACCTAAGGGAAATAGCAATATGATGCCTAGTAGTAATAATTATCAGAGCTAGTAAAATCAATCTGTGGACCCTTTTATCAATAGGGGGTTCTGGGTCATGTAAATCCAGGCCCCAGACAGATGATGACTATTTATTCCTCTAACTTCAAGATCAGCAACATAAAGTCAAACATTATGTCTCGGAGACCTCAAATCACCCTGACCAGACGCTCCTTCTCTTAGTCAGCTGACATTTCTCCTTATCACTTTAAAGTCTTTGACCAAACAGTCAGAAATTGCTCCAGATCATCATATGACTACTCCCCCACTTTCCATCAGGCACAGAACTTACTACTCAGCTGCTTCATCTCAGAGGACACATCACGGCAGTTTTGTTCATCTGTGTCATTTTCCATCAGTGGGGATTAAACCTTTATACAAACCTTTTTTGTCCTGACCTGACAATGATGTCTTACAGATAACTCAGGAGGCATCTGTCCATCTCTTGTAGGAAATGTAGATAGTTCTACATTCCAATGGGTCAGCAAATGCGGAGATGCGGAACGGAAGCACGGAACAGAACACTACAGAGTGCTTCCGTGGGGTTCTGTTCCGTACTTCCGTTCCGCACAAAGATAGAACTTGCTCTATCTTGTTGTGGAATGGACGAATGCAGACCCATTCAAGTTGAATGGGCCTGGATTCATCCCGGCGGGCCGTACGGAGGTTGCCTGTGCATTGGGGACCGAACAATTGCGGTCCCCAATGCACGGAACGGCCTACCCACGGCTGGGTGAATGAGCCCTAACACTGTGTTCCTATAGAGCCCTGCCCTGCCACACAGGAGTACAGAGGTTGCTGCACACTACATCCGGCTCCCCCAATGCTCACTAGGGGGATGCCAGTGCACGGCCGGGAGAGCGTGTTCACGGCTTTTATCCTCACAGATGCCATGGTAACATTTTATCACGGCATGTGAGGGGTCAAATGTATACATTAGCCCCAGGTGTCTGCTGTTTAAAATAGTAGGCACCCGGCGACTATGGCACCTGCTGCATTAGCAAGCGGGTGCCATATTTAAAGTCCCGACCGCCAACGTATATAGTCGTTAGGCGGTTGGAAACAGATTAAATGAATCCATTAATCAAATGAACCAAGTAACGGTTCACCATGTAGATACGGTTTACTTACCTGTATGGCAAAAACTGTGGTCCAGGCAGGAAGAAAGGTTGTTGGAAAGCAAACTGTGGAGGAAATCCAAAGCAGCCTGAGTACACAGGAGGGCATGGCACAATACCGAGTGGTGGCATATGGGCATCATTAGGGTAATGCAGGTCAGGCATAACAGGACTCTCTAGTGACTCAGATGATGACTGCTCTAAAGATTGGTCTGAGCTGGACACTGATGGAGCCTGACTTGTGTCTAGGAACTGCTCTGGGTTTATCATCTGCAGAGGGATTTGAGGAGGAGTAGTAGTTGCCAATGTAAAGACATCTTCACCTTCAAAGATAAGAACAGAAAAAGTTTAAAACATTCACAATGAGATAACTAAGTACTAAACAGGGATATGGTCCTGTAGAAAAACCACACACAAGACAAGAAAAGAACGGTGTTAGAAACTGCTAAGGATAATTCACTGGAATTCTATCTCCCAGATTATGCTTACAGAGCCGTTTATAGGGTCTGCCAGGTCTCCTATAGCATGTCCGCAATTCCATTTGTCCTAGATATGGATTATGTCATTTATGCAGAAAATTGATTTTATAAATATGTAAATTACCTCTGAAAAGAACCCAAGGGGCTGTCCCTAATGTCTATGGAGCCCAGTCGTGCCTATTCCGAACACCGACACTGCCCCGCTTCCTAAAGTCCCCTCCTTGCTCCCCCGACGTCACTCAGAGGAATCGTCGTAATCTCGCACATGCAAGCACGGTCTTCTATCCCTTTGCTGGCATCAAACTCAGGGAACGGACTGCACATGCACCAGCTGTCTCCGCACTTCGCTTGATCCGGAACGGAAAAGCAGAATGGCGTGATATCTCTACACGCAGCAGAGCCGGAGCTCTTCCTTTCCAGGTCAAGCGAAGTGCGCAGACAGCAGTCCGTTCCCTGAGGCACATGCACGAGATTACGACAATTCCTCTGAGTGAAGTCAGGGGAGCAAGGAGGGGACTTTGGGATGCGGGGCAGTGCTTGGCTCCTTCAGAATGGGCACGGCTGGGCTCCGTAGACATTAGGGACAGCCCCTTTTCAGAGGTAATTTACATATTTATAAAATCAATTAAAATTTCATATCTATGGCAAAAGTATATTGCAGACATGTTATAGGAGACCTGGCAAACCCTATAAACGGCTCTGTAAGCATAATCTGGGAGACAGAATCCCTTTAAAGGGGTTGTTCAGGTTCAGAGCTGAACCCAGACATACCGATAATTTCACCCAGGCAGTCTCCCTGACTTGAGCATTGGAGCAGTTCACGCTCCGATGCGCTCCCTTGCCCTGCGCTGGATCACGCAGGGCAAGGGCTCTTGCCCTGCGCTGGATCACGTAGGGCAAGGGCTTTTTTATTCACAATAATACACTGCTGGGCGGAAGCTTCTGCCCAGCAGAGTGTTCGGTGACGTCACCGGCTCTGATGGGCCGGCTTTAGCGCTGCCCTAGCCGTTTTACAGACAATGCCTTTGCCCTGCGTGATTTAGCGCAGAGCAACGGAGAGCATCGGAGCATGAACTGCTCCGATGCACAAGTCGGGGGCTGCCTGGGTAAAAATGGGGATATATCCAGCTTTAGCCATGAACCCGGACAACCCATTTAAAGGGATATACCCCATAGGGAGATCGGAAAATCTTATTATAAATGCAGAACCATATTTTTTACCACTATTTCAATTTGGCTCTTCAGGTTTGTACACTGACTTTTCTGTGCATTAGCATTTTAGATTGAGACCAGAAAGAATTTGGTAAAAGTGAAGCCATATATCTCCGTCTGCCTTATTAATCAGATTTTTCAAAAAATAAACTGGAGAACTCACTGTAGGTGTCAGTTACCTGTGCTATACGAGCGCGGCGGCATCATGGAGGTGTAGGTTGGAGGTTTATAAGAGAACATAGAATAGTTATTAGCAGCATTAGGGAGAATTTTCTTATATTTTCCTTGCCGTGGCTGATATACCCAACCTAAAAGATAAAATGAAACAAAAAAATTAGCGTCCATAACCCAGACCAATACTACCTGACAAAAAGAGCCTAGTGGTGAAGCATACCACAGACCGATCCTAATAATCCCTGATGATTATAACACCTACAGCACCAATACAATATAATAACTGGAAATCATTCCATCCCTCCTGGTATCTCTACTAATGATAATTATTTTTTTTTTTACTCTTCATCATTTGGTGGCTTTGCTGGCGGAACACATGAGATTGCACTGTGGTCATGTTTTGGGCTGGGGAAATCATTCACTATATTCATTATAGGGTTTTTCCGGGAATTCAATATCAGTCGACTATCCTCGGGTCTTGGGCAGGACCAGACGAGCGCAGATAAGCACTGTATTAGGCTCTATCAACATGTTGAATTTGAACACAGCAGCAGCACAAATGCTCGACCCCTGCTCCGATCAAACTTCTAACGGTGTCCATGGCATGAGAGGAACTGGGGTCTCCAGACCCACACTTTAGTGACTGGTGGAGGTACCAGTGGCAGGGCTACCAGTGATCATGCATTTATCACCTATCCTGCTCCCGGCAACCCGCCCCCACAGCTTCCTCGGCCTGGGACATCACTTCATCTCTCACGTTGGACTATATACAGCTCATTCAAGCGTATTGGACCACAATCGAAGTACAGCCGCTATACAATGCACGGTGCCACGCATTGTACTGTAAAGAGGCCGGAGCGGACCCTTCAAACAGCTGATCGACGGGAGTCTCACAAGTCAGACACCAGCCAATCAGATATTACCTGGAAACCTCTCCATGTGCTTCATCTTCAGTTTCCTGGCCTCCTCATAATATGGTTTCTTCTGTTCCTCGCTCAGCTTGTTCCACTCCACACCTAACTGCACGCTGATGTCCACATTCGTAGCTGTAGGGTTGGCTTTCGCCAGTGCTGGACGGTGGATTCTTGCCCATACCATAAAAGCGTTCATTGGCCGTTTTATGTGACCATGTTTGTCGAAACCAAACGGTTTGTAAGGGATTCCTGCAAAGCAGTAGCAAATGATTAGCTTATGGATACATTTTCCAATAAGTGACTACAAAACTGTAAACTAAAGGGATCCTACGCTTACCTTACTTGTGGTGGGTGGTCTCCAGACACAAAAAAAACTATGGAGCCCCCTTTAAAGCACACCTAAATAAAAAACCTGGAAATACAGATTTGACAGAAGCTATGTCTTACTCATCCATGGTACCCATCAACAGGACCCCCACCATGCAGGGCACCACAGTAAGCACCGCATATCTCCTTGTCCATATTAGTTCCATATGTTAGCTATTGTTAATACTCAATTTCTTCTATCACTATATTAGAAGTTACACAGTCCACACTCAAAGGAGCTGCCCAGGGGGCATACATTATTATTATACATTATTACATGACTATGCACATCACTGATACACCGTCACTGCCGTTCCACCACTGCTACCGTCCAATCCACTGCTGCTGTCCGATCCACTGCTGCTGCCGTTCCACCACTGCTACCGTCCAATCCACTGCTGCTGCCGTTCCACCACTGCTACCGTCCAATCCACTGCTGCTGCTGTTCCACCACTGCTACTGTCCAATCCACTGCTGCTGCTGTTCCACCACAGCTACCGTCCAATCCACTGCTGCTGCTGTTCCACCACTGCTACCGTCCAATCCACTGCTGCTGCCATTCCACCACTGCTACCGTCCAATCCACTGCTGCTGCCGTTACACCACTGCTACCGTCCGATCCACTGCTGCTGCCGTTCCACCACTGCTACCGTCCAATCCACTGCTGCTGCCGTTCCACCACTGCTACCGTCCGATCCACTGCTATTGCTGTTCCACCACTGCTACTGTCTGATCCACCACTGCTACCGTCCAATCCACCACTGCTACCGTCCGATCCACTGCTGCTGCCGTTCCACCACTGCTACCGTCCAATCCACTGCTGCTGCCGTTCCACCACAGCTACCGTCCAATCCACTGCTGCTGCCATTCCAACACTGCTACCCTCCCAATGCTCTCTACTTTCTGCTCCTGACTAGACACAGGAAATATAGAAGGCAGTAGTGCCGTTTAGCCAATCACTGGTCCCAGCCTCATCCACCGATTGGCTGAGTAAGCATTTCCTGTGTGTTGGTGAGCAAAGACCCTGGTCAGTGTCAGGACTTCGGCAGTGCGGTATCAGTGAGGTGAGTAATTCTTATTTTTTTATTTTTAGCTTAATCTGGAACTTTAAAGAAAAATGTATCCACCTTCCCCCGAACAACACCTGATAATAGCTTATCTTCTATCCACAGGACAGGGAATAGGTGTCTGATCAGCGGGGCCCCACTGATGGAGCACCTGCTGATCAGGAGAACAGGGGCCCCTTGATCCCGTTTAAATGGAGTGAGTGGTAGCACATCTCCTCTGCCACATCATTCAACTCTATGGGATAGCGGAGTGCTGTACTCCACTATCTCCAGTAGTCCCATAGAGTTGAATGGAGCAACATGTCTGACCATCTGCTCCAATCAAACAGAGGAACATGATGCCCCATTGTACTGATCAGCAGGGCCCCAGCAGCCGATCAGACACTTATCCCTAATGTTTGTCATGAGACAAATTCTAGAATGATACCCTCTCATCACGTTTTTAACCCCAACATAGCGTTCTGAAGATGTCATCTTTGAAATGTCCCTTGCAGCATAAAGGATAAAATAAAGTTAGAATGCCGCGTGGTACCTGTGAAGAGTCATGTGGGCGGACCTGTGAACCTTAGGTGTCATGCAGTCCTGGCTAGGCTGACATCCTAAAAACCAGAAAACATCATTACATGCCATCTCTGGTGCCATCCACCGCATGCGCACTGGAACAGGGTGTCCTCGGCTTTATCTGCGCATGCAGTGGTTATCACCTGAGCTGTAATGACATTTCCTGGCCTGTAGATGTCAGTCTAGGACTGCAAGACTCTGAATGAACTCGGCACCACCCACATGACTCTTCACAGGTAGTAGTACACTGCTTTATAACTTCAGTCTTTCCTTATTGGTGCATGGGACATTTCAGACAGTGACATCTTTAGAAACCTATTGCCATCAGTGTCGGACTGGGGTACCAAGGGCCCACCAGTAAAAGTTATTTTGGGGGCCCACCGTATGGATACATTTAAATATAATTTAACAAGTTTTTTATTTGAACATGGCTGATTGAGGTGCAGTACATTGAATATATGTATGTAGTGCAGTAAATCTACTGTGCCATGTGCCACATGTGCAGGGAGTAGGAGACTAGGGGCCCACCTTGCTCAGGGGCCCACCGGGGGATTCCCCTGTACCCCTGTGGGCCAGTCCGAGCCTGATTGCCATCATGTACAATGCTATATTGGTGGTCTAGGGAGTGGAAATGTAACGAAAGGTCCCCTTAAGGCTCCATTTAGACGTCCGTATGTGTTTTGCGGATCCACGGATCCGCAAAACACGGACACCGGCAATATGCTTTCCGCATTTTGCGGATCCGCACATTGCCAGAACTATATAGAAAATGCCTTTTCGTGTCCGCAATTGCGGACAAGAATAGGACACGTTCTATATTTTTGCGGAACGGAAGTGCGGACCGGGAAGTGCGGATCCGCAATTTCGTATCCGAGCGGTACAAAGTCTGTCTCCATTGAAATGAATGGGTCCCCAATTCCGTTCCGCAAAATGCAGAACAGAATTGCGGACGTGTGAATGGGGCCTGTGTACCTCCAACTTTGAACATCAGTTTGTTTTTGCTACCAATTCTGTGCTAACTGATTCCCTAAAATGTCTGGTCCACTTTTCTGTTATGGGGTTTCAGATCCTCTTCTTCTCTTCACACAGCCATAGAGTCCAAGGCTTTTCAAGTGTTGCTTTCTTCCACAAACAGTGCCACGTCTGTCCATGGGTTGGGTCTGGTATTGCAGCTCAGCTTCAATATTAGTAAATGGAGCTGAGTTGCAATACCACTCACAGCCTTTGGTGGTGCTGTTTAAAAAGAAAGCTTGAAGAACCTGTCAGATCCAGGGTATGAAGGCTACTTCTTAGAAGCAGAGACTCCATGTTAACATAGTCTTAGTGAACCGAGATGCATAATGTACACATATGGTCCAAGTGTTGGGATTATGGCAAATCATGCTATAATTTACACTTTAGGACCACTGACCACAAGAGAAAAACATTTTGTGGGCTGGTTGCACTTCCAAAATTTCGGAAAAGATAGAGACAGGTTTTACGTAAAGTCAAAACTTCATAAGACCTTCCTCAGGACTGAACCATGTATGACCAAGCTTTGAGATGGTGGCCTTACCTGACTGTGCGGGAAGTAGCGTGAAGGGAACATATTTGGTATCAAGATTCATTAATGGTCCCCCCTGTAGAGGAGCAGGTGTTATCCCAGAAGATGAAGAAAGCTGAAAGTGAATTTGTGTCTCGGCAGGAAGAGCCTGGAAAGTTTCGGGAAGCTTCAAGTCTTCAGGAAGGGCAACGCTAAGATCTAGTTCTTGGCTCTGAGAGATCTCCTCAATTTGTAGGTCACAAGAGTCCATGGCTTTTTGGACAATGTCTTCCGTCTTACAGCTCGGTTCCTTCTCTTCTGTTTCCATAGTAGAATATGGAAAGTTTTTGCTCTGGTCCTGCTCATCTTCTAGGTCCATATCTTCTGTGCTTATTTCTCTATTTTTGGAAGAGGTTTTCTCAGAACTTTTGCTAGATCCTCTGCAGGTTGTAGGTGACCTGTTCACTGTGTCAGTATTAACTGCTGCCTGGCTTTGGACTTCTAAGGTCCCCTTTGTATTTGTATAACTCCCATTAGGACAAGACAGTGAATCATTGGCTTCCCATGAAGCTCCACTGATACTGACCTGATGGTCAATGATGTTCTCTACCTGACTTGTCCACCTTTTTGGCTTTGTAGAAGCTTCTGACATCCTGTCTGTGGAGAAGACTTCAGCACTTCCACTCAGTATTTTATCCATGCTGCCTCCCCGGTAACATGAGGTAACAGCCTCCATTTCACTGCTTTCCCCACATCCGTCTTCACACCTCCGCCCTTTCATTACTGTCTGTTGAAGGCTCCTCACCATAACGTTCGTAGTATCATTCAAATATGCGAGATGAGCACGCCCGCTCGCAACCGAGCGTCGCTATTGGCTCTTGAATAAGTCTGTCATCGTTGCCATCCAAGGGTTTGCGAGAGCGGGCAAATACCCAAGCTGGCCACGCCCGCTACTGGACTGTCCACGCCCACTCGCAGCCAAGCCGGTGAACGCTTAGATTTTAATTGGCTCGTGGACGGAAAATGGGAGGGGCTAAAGTGTTTCTCCATAGAACGCGCTGTACGTTCAATCCAGAGCCACCAAATTAAGTTACTATGGAAACCTAAATGTCCCGGGTCTAAATTATATGATGTAATCCTATTAACTATATAATTATGTCCTTTTTAAAACTATTATTTCTTCCATGTGTGTATGATATATTATCTTCTATCAGCACTTCAGTGTTTTATGAGCACTCTATAGCAATCAGTGAAAAAGAACATGGTCTATGTACATCTTAAAGGACTGTAGGGCAGTCTGTAGTCAGAAATCACTTTACAGCCTACAGTCAGAAGCTGAGCATTACCTCCCAATAAAGACATAGTAAAATGCAATCTCATACCTCCCAAGTGTCCCTCTTTTGGAGGGACAGTCCCTCTTTTTGACCCAAGTCCCTCTGTCCCTCTTTAATCCTTAAATGTCCCTCTTTTTGACCTGGGGAATAAATGCATAAATGTGCATTAATAAATTTACTAAATTGCTCCTTACTAAAGTGTCTGTATGGTTTCTACCTGTATATTAGACCAGAACTTCATTATTTGGTGCAATTTGGACCCTAAAATATCTACAATCTGATGATTTATGTGCTAATATTTATATGGACATTGAAGCGCAAGAAAAAAATTGCCCCAGAGGCTCCAGTAATTATGTTTGGGCGGAGTTAGAGGCGTGGCCTAGTATGAAAAAACTGCCGTGATGCACGCCGCACACATTGTCCCTCTTTGTAATTTTCCAAAGTTGTGAAGTATGCATCTGCCACCCGCTCAGATAACACAGCTATATCAGTACCTGCGCTAAAATAATACTATAATAGTATAATATACTAAATTTTATATCATATATATCTAAATCAGTCCTCATAGTACAGCCTAGGCTTCGTGCGCACAATTGTATTTTTCATCAATATATTTGCATTTTTTGCGTATAGCACACTGACCAATTCTTTTCTATGGGGCCGCACAAACATCCGCATTTTTTGCAAATCCATGTGCCGGTTCTGTAAATTACAGAGCATGTCCTGTTGTCCATATTTGCGGACCAGGATAGCATTTTCTGTTGATGAGAGTGAGAAAATGCGAAATACACATGGGACATATCTATATTATATGGGACATGGCTATGTGTATGAGACACACGTATAGTACTAGCGAAAAAAAACGCCAGCGCCCCCATCCTTACCTCTCATCTCAGCTGAGGACTTTGCCACATACTTTAAACAAATGATTGACAGCATCAGAGAAAGCTTCAGCGCATAATCCCCACAGCCCCTCAACACAACTACTCAGTCCTTCTCCACCATTACAGGGGAAAAACTTTCCACCCTTCTCTTCAGATCACATCTCACCACCTGTGCACTTGACCCAATCCCATCCCACCACCTGTGCACTTGACCCAATCCCATCCCACCACCTGTGCACTTGACCCAATCCCATCCCACCACCTGTGCACTTGACCCAATCCCATCCCACCACCTGTGCACTTGACCCAATCCCACCTCATCCCCAACCTCACCACAGTGTTAATCCCAGCCCTAAGTTTTCTCTTCAACCTATCAATAACTACTGGTGTCTTCCCCTCTGGTTTTAAACACGCTACCATTACACCCATCCTCATGAAGCCTTCCCTTGACCCATCTTCTTTGTCTAGTTATCGCTCCATATCACTTCTCCCATATGCCTCAAAGCCACTTGAAGACCACAGGTTTATACCCCCCTAGTGACCAGGCCCTTTTTTACAAATCCGCACTACACTACTTTCACCGTTTATTGCTCGGTCATACAACTTACCACCCAAATGAATTTTACCTCCTTTTCTTCTCACTAATAGAGCTTTCATTTGGTGGTATTTCATTCTTGCTGACATTTTTACTTTTTTTTGCTATTAATAAAAATGTAACGACATTTTTGCAAAAAAATGACATTTTTCACTTTCTGTTTTTAAAAAAAACTACATTTCTATATAAATTTTTCACAAAATTTATTGTTCTACATGTCTTTGATAAAAAAAAATCCAATAAGTGTATATTTATTGGTTTGGGTAAAAGTTATAGCGTTTACAAACTATGGTGCAAAAATGTGAATTTCGGCATTTTGAAGCAGCTCTGACTTTCTGAGCACCTGTCATGTTTCTTCAGGTGCTAGAATGTCAGGATAGTATAAAACCCCCCAAATGACACCATTTTAGAAAGAAGACACCCCAAAGTATTCGCGGAGGGGCTTGGTGAGTTCATGTATCATTTCATTTTTTTTCACAAGTTAGCGGAAAATGACACTTTCTGAGGAAAAAATAATAATAATAAAGTTTCCATTTCTGCTAACTTCTGGCAAAAAAATATAAAATCTCAGACGGACTCACTATGCCCCTCAGTGAATACCTTGGGGTGTCTACTTTCCGAAATGGGGTCATTTGTGGGTGTGTTTACTGCTCTGGCATTTTGAGCGGGGCTAAATTGTGAGCAGCCCTGTAAAACCTAAAGGTACTCGTTGGAATTTGGGCTCCTTTGCGCACCCAGGCAGCAAAAAAGTGTCACACACGTGGTATCGCCGTACTCAGGAGAAGTAGGGCAATATGTTTTGGGGTGTATTTTACATATACCCATGCTGGGTGAGAGAAATATCTCTGTAAATTGTCAACTTTGTATAAAATTTTTAAAAGTTGTCGTTTACAGAGATATTTCTCACACCCAGCATGGGTATATGTAAAAATACACCCCAAACTCATTGCCCTACTTTCCTGAGTACGGCGATACCATGAGTGACACTTTGCAGCCTGGGTCGCAAAGGCCCTAAAACCAATGAGTACCTTTAGGATTTCACAGGACATTTTTACGCATTTGGATTCCAGACTTCTTCTCAGGCTTTAGAGACCCCTAAAATGCCAGGGCAGTATAAATACCCCACATGTGACCCCATTTTGGAAGAAGACACCCCAAGGTATTCCGTGAGGGTATGGTGAGTTCATGTAAAATTTAATTTTTGTCACAAGTTAGTGGAATATGAGACTTTGTAAAAAAAAAAAAAAAAAAATATATCAATTTCCGCTAACTTGTGCCAAAAAAAAAAAATTCTGTGAACTCGCCATGACCCTCACGGAATACCTTGGGGTGTCTTTTTTCCAAAATGGGGTCACTTGTGGGGTATTTATACTCACCTGGCATTTTAGGGGCCCTAAAGCGTGATAATCCAAATGCGTAAAAATGCCCTGTGAAATCCTAAAGGTACTCATTGGTTTTAGGGCCCATTTGCGCATCTTGGCTGCAAAAAAGTGTCACTCATGTGGTATCGCCGTACTCAGGAGAAGTAGGGCAATATGAAAAAGAATTGCGGACGTGTGAATGGGGCATTACCCTAAGTTCACACTTGCGCGTTTTACAGCGCGTTCGAACGCGCTGTAAAACGCTCAACACATGCAAACCAATGCTTCCCTATGGGACTGGTTCACATTTTCGCGTTTTACAGCGCGTTCGAACGCGCTGTAAAACGCCCTACGCATAAACAAGTACTTGAGCTTTTTTTGGGGCGTTTGTCGTGCGTATTGTGATTGACACCACAGTAGTCAATCACAAGAACGCGCGTACGACGCGCGTTTCCTATTTGCAAAAACGCGCTGTAATACGCGCGTTTGAAGAACGCTCAGGTCTGAACCCAGGGTAAGGGTCCCTTATCACCGCCAGTTAGTTAGCTACTTGTTAGGTAGTTAGCGCCCAGCCCACCGCACCGCAGTCACTGATTTTGGCAGACATTTTTTCATCCACATTGATCGATGTGAATGAAGAAATCTGTGCCGTTCATTTTTATTTTTTTTTCAGCCCAGAGGCTGAACGGAAAAAAAAAATCTCATTACCCGTATGCTCAATATAAGGAGAATCGCAGAAACTCCTAATGCTGGCCATACGTGTAATGATTGCGGAGACCCTCAAATGCCAGGGCTGTACAAACACCTCACATGTGACCACATTTTAGAAAGAAGACGCCCCAAGGTATTCCGTGAGGGGTATGGTGAGTTCATGTAAAATTTTATTTTTTGTCACAAATTAGTGGAATATGAGACTTTGTAAAAAAAAAATATATATATATCAATTTCTGCTAACTTGTGCCAAAATTTTTTTTTCTGTGAACTCGCCATGCCGCTCACGGAATACCTTGGGGTGTCTTCTTCCCAAAATGGGGTCACATGTGGGGTATTTATACTGACCTGGCATTTTAGGGGTCCTAAAGCGTGAGAATCCAAATGCGTAAAAATGCCCTGTGAAATCCTAAAGGTACTCATTGGAATTTGGGCCCTTTGCACTCAGGCTGCAAAAAAGTGTCACTCATGTGGTATCGCCGTACTCAGGAGAAGTAGGGCAATGTGTTTGGGGTGTATTTTTATATATACCCATACTTTGTGTGAGAAATATCTCTGTAAATGACAACATTTAAAAAAAATTATACAAAGTTGTCAATTTACAGAGATATTTCTCTCACCCAGCATGGGTATATGTAAAATACACCCCAAAACACATTGCCCTACTTCTCCTGAGTACGGCGATACCACATGAGTGACACTTTTTGCAGCCAAGATGCCAAAGGGGCCCAAATTCTAATGAGTACCTTTTAGGAGGGCATTTTTACGCATTTTTCTTCTCACGCTTTAGGGCTCCTAAATGCCAGGGCAGTATAAATACCCACATGTGACCCCATTTTGGAAAGAAGACAGCCCAAGGTATTCCATGAGGGGCATGGCGAGTTGATAGAAATTTTTTTTTAGCACAAGTTAGTGGAAATTGATTTTTTATAGTTTTTTCTCACAAAGTCTCCCTTTCCGCTAACTTTTGACAAAAAGTTACATTTTTCATGGACTCACTATGCCCCTCAGCGAATACCTTGGGGTGTCTTCTTTCCAAAATGGGGTCACATGTGGGGTATTTATACTGCCCTGGCATTTTAGGGCCCTAAAACGTGAGAAGAAAATGCGTAAAAATGCCCTCCTAAAAGTTACTCATTGGTTTAGGGCCCTTTAGCATCTTGGCTGCAAAAAGTGGCACACATGTGGTATCGCCGTACTCAGGAGAAGTAGGGCAATGTGTTTTGGGTGTATTTTACATATACCCATACTGGGTGAGAAATATCTCTGTAAATTGACAACTTTAAATAAAAAATTTAAAAGTTGTCATTTACAGAGATATTTCTCACACACAGCATGGGAATATATAAAAATACACCCTAAAACTCATTGCCCTACTTCTCCTGAGTACGGCGATACCACATGAGTGACACTTTTTGCAGCCAAGATGCGCAAAGGGGCCCAAATTCCAATGAGTACCTTTAGGATTTCACAGGGCATTTTTACGCATTTGGATTCTCACACTTTAGGACTCCTAAAATGCCAGGGCAGTATAAATACCCACAAGTGACCCCATTGTGGAAAGAAGACACCCCAAGGTATTCCGTGAGGGTCATGGTGAATTCACAGAAAAAAAAAATTTGGCACAAGTTAGCGGAAATTGATTTTTATTTTTACAAAGTCTCATATTCCACTAACTTGTGACAAAAATAAAATTTTACATGAACTCGCCATACCCCTCACGGAATACCTTGGGGTGTCTTCTTTCTAAAATGGGGTCACATGTGGGGTTTTGTACTGCTCTGGCATTTGAGGGTCTCCGCAATCATTACACGTATGGCCAGCATTAGGAGTTTTTGCGATTCTCCGTATATTGAGCATACGGGTAATGAGATTTTTTTTTTCCGTTCAGCCTCTGGGCTGGAAAAAAAATAAATTAACGGCACAGATTTTTCATTCGCATCAATTAATGTGGATGAAAAATCTCTGCCAAAATCAGTGACTGCGGTGCGGTGGGCTGGGCGCTAACTACCTAACAAGTAGCTAGCTAACTGACGGTGATAAGGGACCCTTATGCCCCATTCTCACGTCCGCAATTCGGTTTGCGGAACGGAATTGCGGACCCATTCATTTCTATGGGGACAGACTTTGTCCCGCTCGGATCCGGAATTACGGATCCGCGCTCCGGGTCTGCACTTCCGTTCGCAAAAATATAGAACATGTCCTATTCTTGTCCTCACTGCAGGACAAGAAAAAGCATTTTCTATATAGTTCTGTGCGGCTCTGCAAAATGCGGAAAGCACATTGCCGGTGTCCGTATTTTGCGGATCTGTAGATCCACGGATCCGCAGATCCATGGATCCGCAAAACACATATGGACGTCTGAATGAGCCTGTAGGGGGTGATTAGTGACAGGGGGTGACAGGGGGTGATCAGGGGGTGACAAGGGTGATCAGGGGTTAATCAGTGATGGGGGGATTGTAGTGATTGGTGCACTTTTCCTATGTTTCCTCTGGTGGTCCCAAACAAAGGGACCACTAGACAAGCAGACAGCAGGCATATCAGACGCTATGCGGTTTTTTCCGCATCTACAGCCTGCCAGCGCATGATCAGCGCTGGCAGGCTGTAGTTTCAGTTGTCCCGGCTCCGATCACACGCGTTCATGTGAAATCTCAGGTCTCACGAGATGACGCCGATAGGCGTGACTGAGACCTGAGAGAGCCGCCGCTGACGCCCATCGGCGTTAGCGTGGCGGCAAGTGGTTAAACATGTCCACTTTGAACTGACCTCTCTTCCTGCTGCCTCTTTGACCGGCTACAATTTGGCTTCGACCCCACCACTCGACTGAAACTTCCCTTACCAAAGTCACCAACGAACTGCTAACTGCCAAAACCAAACAACATTATTCTGTCCTCCTCCTTCTTGATCTCTCCTCTGCCTTTGAAACCGTCGACCACTCCCTTCTGTTAGAAACTCTCTTATCTCTTGGCATCATGGATCCGGCCCTCTCCTGGATCACATCATACCTCACAGACCGGACATTTAGCATCTCCCACTCTCACACCACCTCCTCGTCCCATCCTCTATGTTGGTGTCCCTCAAGGTTCTGTCCGAGGACCCCTGATCTTCTCAATCTACACCTTTGGCCTGAGACAGCTCATAGATTCCCATGGATTTCAGTATCACTTTTATGCTGATAAAAATTTACCTCTTTGGTCCAGACATCACCACCTTACTATCCAGAATCCCACAATGCCTATCTTCTATATCATTCTTCTTCTCCTCTCACTTTCTAAAACTTAACATGGATAAAATAAAATTTATCATCTTTCCCCCATCTTGCTCAACCCCCCTAGACCTAATGTATCTATCACAATTAATGGCTGCACACTCTCCTTGGTCAACTTAGTCCGCTGCCTTGAAGTAACCTTGGATTCTGCCGTGTCCTTCAAACTGCACATCCAAGCCCTTTCTACCACATGCCGCCTCCAACCCAAAAATATCTCTCGCATTCGCCTATTCCTTAACCAGGAGTCTGCAAAAATGCTTGTACATGCCCTCATCATCTCCCACTACTGTAACATCCTCCTATGTGGCCTTCCATTTCGCACCCTTGCACCCCTCCAATCTATCCTCAACTCTGCTGCCCCACTAATCTACCTCTCACCCCATTACTTCTCTGTCTCTCCCCTCTGCCAATCCCTCCACTGGCTCCCTATTGCCCAGCAAATTCAGTTCAAAATACTAACAGACACATATAAGCCTGTCCACAACCTGTCCCCTCAATATATCTCTGAGCTACTTTCCCGATACAGTCCCACATGTAATCTCCGATCTCCTCTCCTCTTATCACCTCTTTCCACAATCGCCTACAAAATTTCTCCCGTGCCTCCTCTATACCAGGGGTGCACAATCTGAGGCTGGCTGGTCGCATGGGGCCCCCAGAGTCAAGGTTTGCAGCCCCCATCCTTCTGAACAGAAACACAGCTGATCGTGCGATCAGCTGTGTTTCTGCCCGCAGCGCCACATGATGGAGCATTACAGCTCCTGCTCGTGCACTGTAGCAGGAGCATGACGGGTCCCGACTCCCCGAGTGTCAGAAACAGCGGGGGAGCCGAGGAGAAAGCAGAAGCAGGGTATCAGCGCTTCTGCCTTCTTCTCACACAGGTGAGTGGCACGCTGTGAAGTTTAGTTTAGACCCGGTGATCACGTGATCGCCGGGTGTCAGGGGTAGAGGACTGCAGAGCTTCCCTCATTTGTAACTAGGGCTCCTTTGGATGCTCCAGTTACAGTGGAAGTAGTGCAAAAAAAAATCTGTGTCCCCAAAGGTCTTTTATTGACCTTTTGGGTACAAATGATGTGGGCAAATATATATATTAAAAGTAAAAAAAAAAAATTAAAACACAATAAAAAAATATAAATAAAAGGAGAAAAATAGTGCAAAAAAAAAAAAGACCTCTTGGGGGAAATACAGTGCTGCAAAAATATAGTAAAAAAAAAAAAAAAAAGAAAAGAAAATTGTAGCAAAAAGATGTAAAATAAATAAATTCATTAAAATACAAGTAAAAGAAAACTATAAAAAGGAAAAAGTGCAAAATAAAATTGTTCACTGTCATATTTTATGGCAAAAATATATTTTAAAAATAAATAATAAAGTGATGATAAAAAGATAAAAAAATACAAAATAAATAAAATACAAATAAAAGGAAAAAAGGAAAATGTGCAAAAAAAGGCTTTTTGTAGCAGAAATATTTAAAAAATAAGTAAAAAAAATAGTAAAATACATTAAAAAAACGCCCACACAAACCAAAACCATCACAATTATCTCCCCATTCATGTGAAACTATATTAAAATGATCCAACACATATAGGGAAATAATTATAATAATTTGCATATTTAAATAATGAGCAATAGTTTGAATAAAATGACTTTTCAAAAATTGTACATTTTCCCCTAATAAAACTAAAAAAATATTAAAAAGGCTTGTGTTATGTAATAAAAAGCTGCAAAAGTTATTTTGTTTGTCCAAAAAATAAAAAAGGTTACAAGTGTTTGAACCACGTGTGCTAAATCACAAAGAAGTGACTGGTCATTAAGGACTTTTCAGGCCTGGTCAATAAAGGGTTAACCAATAAGTGCTTTCCGGCTAGTAAGGCTAGTTTCACAATAGCGGCAGGACGGATCCGACAGGCTGTTCAGCTTGTCAGATCCGTCCTGCCGCTATTTCTCCGTGCCGGTGACTGCCGCTCTGTCCCCATTGGGGACAGAGGCGGAGTTTCGGCGCAGCACTGCAGTGCACGGAGAGAGGCCGCCAGACTAAATATCGGACATGTCGTAGTTTTAGTCTCCGTGCACTGCCGTGCTGCACCGGAACCCATATGTTCGTGTGAATGAGACCTAACCCTGCTGCCGCTATACCCCTATGACCAGCTTTACCCAAACCTACTGTATCCTTGCCCTATACCTTGTAGATTATAAGCCCTCACAGGCAGGATCCTCTCTTCTTCTGTACCAGTTGGTAACTCGTCTTTGAAGGGTTCTATTACTGAGCTATTTTATATGGGCTTTTTGAGTTTTCATCTATATTTTAATATGAACAGGGCATTGCTGCTTGTGTGGAATGAACTTTGGACTGTAATGTGGCTGTAAATGCTTACGTTGCAGTCCAAGGTCTATATACATTAATATATCAGGAACATGGAGGTGAGAGAGTTCTCGAGGAACTGTTTTGCTGACACTCTAAAGATAAGATAACAAATGTGTAGCTAAGACTCGTGTCTCTCTATCATTGGATAAACTTAAACATCATGTCATTGGACTACGACTATATATATCATGGAAGCAATAAACAAGTTAGAGTGGCATTGTATACCAGAATCGTATCGTGTGTCAATGCTGCTCTCCTAGCGCTAGATAAGAATCAAATCAAGCTGAATACCGAAGTCTAGTACCAGGGGTACCAACTACCAATAAGAGGGAAGAAATGAATATTCCTAACAATCTGGGGGCTCTGTCCGGGATCGAGAAGGTCATCCTCGGGTCTGGTGAGAAGAGACACCAATTTTGTCCTCTGGCCGATCCGAGGGCACTGGCCACGTCTCGGAGTAAGTACAGAGTTTTTGTATCCGGGATACATAGATACAACTCAGGGAGTTGTACACAGTTCAGGGAACTGTCAGATAGGTACTCAGGGAGTACCCAGTATTGTGTCAGGGACACATACGATACAACTCAGGGAGTTGTACACAGTTCAGGGAACTGTCAGATAGGTACTCAGGGAGTACCCAGTATTGTGTCAGGGACACATACGATACAACTCAGGGAGTTGTATACAGTTCAGGGAACTGTCAAGATAGGTACTCAGGGAGTACCCAGTATTGTGTCAGGGACACATACGATACAACTCAGGGAGTTGTACACAGTTCAGGGAACTGTCAAGTTAGGAATTTAGGGAAGTCCAGTAACAAGGAAAGCGTACTTCAGAGGGCTTGACTTCACAGAAGGTTTCACAGCTTGATTTGATTCTTAATAAGATAATTATAGAAGTTTTGAATGATAAGTTGTTTGATAATTGTAGAAGTTTAGCATGATAAGTTGTTTTGTTTAACATACTTATATAAGGGGAAGTGACAGGCTGGGTGGTAAGTGTACAGCTGTCATCCCAAGACTAACATTCTGTTTTGCTATTGCTGTTTTGAATTCTGTTTGTAAGAAAATAAGTTTTGATAATGAGTAGTCAAAAATCTAAGACAGAATGCCCTAAACCAGAACCAGGTGAAACATGTAAATAATATGTTGCCTGAGTCAGTCCTACAAAATATTACCTTGTTAACCCATGGGTAGATAATTTGGCAGGATGGACAGAGGCAATGGAAGTGGTAGACCCTTTCCCAGGGAAGGAGATAATAGCATATATCACATGGACATGGTCAAGGGTCTATGCTTAGGCGACACTGCCGCCTGGCCGTATTTTGAACCTGACCCTTTATGGGATATGGATTATATGCAGAAAGGAGGAGAACAATGGCTAGAGATAGCTCCTCACTGGTATGACCCCAACATGTGCAAAGGTTTAAAAAGATCAAAAGACGATAGAAAACTACATGAGATACAGACTAAATGTACATAAAATTGTTCATATGTACATAAAATTAACTGTTTAGCGCTCAGGATTTAATAGCAGCCAGTCACATAATAGCAGGACACGCAGTTAATAAACAACCCCCACCCCCAATTGTATCGAGATATAATTTAAGGAACAAGGGTTAAGAGGGAAAAGGATAGTGAGATAAGGGGACCTGAGACATCCATGCCTTTTTTGACGGTTGGTAATCAACTGATGAAAAGGCTTTGGACATAGATGACCTTAATAAAATTATTAAACACTGCCCCAAGCCTACTGTGGCTCCGTCTGGCACAGTGGCTTATTTAAAGAAAGCCTGTAAAGGGAGAAATATGCGAAAGACAGCAGGAAACTTTCATAGATCAAATGATAGAAGCCAAGACTTCCAAACCATGAATAACTGCTGTTATAACTGTGGACAGGAGGGACATTGGGCTAGACAGTGCACAACACCCAGGAGAGACACGCAGAATAGGGGAGCACACAGCAAACAACAGCCCATGACACAAAGGGGACAGAATACAGATAGACAGGGTACGCAGACTCAGCCCAGGTTCCCCATTGATTGGAATCATCAACAACCCTACTGACGGGGCCCGGAGGGAGTCACCCCAGCTTTCACACAGGTCACCACCCACTGGAAAGATACACTTATTATTTTGCTTAAAGTTGCGGGAAGGAAGGTAGGATTCATGGTAGACAGCGGCACCACCTCCAGTGTGTTTCACAAAGACATGTACAAGGGACTTGTTTGTGAAGTTGGACTTAGCAGTGACAGTAAAAAATGACGGACTAAGTATTCACTCAGCCACCATGCCCATAGTGACCCCGGCTATATGTACTTTTGTTAGTTTACAGGACCACCCTGAGCTAGGAGACATAAACCCTTCACTATGGTCACAGGGCGACTATGACATGGGCCTGATTGATTGCACACCTTATCAAGCCAATCTTAAACCCGTTGCCACACCAGTGTATCAAAAGCAATACCCACTGTCCAAGGAAAAGATTGAGGGTCTACGGCCAATGATAGAAGAATTTCTGAGAAGAAATCCTCGAGGAGGTGATTTCACCTTACTCCACCCCTATCAATCCTGTGACAAAGGCAGATGGTACTACCCGCTTTGTCCAGGATTTGAGGGCAATCAACAATCTCATTGTGCCCATAGCCTCAGTGGTTCCTGATGTCACAACTCTCCTTTCCTCCATCCCCGCGAAGCCGTCTGTTTAATAAGAGTACCATTTTGATTTTTCCTTTGAGGGACGTCAACTGACCTGGGGTAGAATGCCACAGGGGTATGCTGATTCACCAGTTGTGTACAGCATTGTCCTCCAAGCCACTTTGAAACCCTGGCACCCCCCAAGGTTCCATCCTGATGCAGTATGTTGATAATCTACTGTTGTGCAGCATGTCAGTGGAGGCAAGTGTAAATGATTGTTGAAATGGTTGTCAGAATGTGGTCATAAAGTGTCGTTAAAGAAACTGCAGTGGTGCAAAAAGCAGGTTGAATACTTGGGCTTTGTCCTCACACAGGGGAAAGAAGAATCAGTCGCGGAGAATCCAGTCTATTGTGGGTCTGGTCACCCCACACCAAAAAGGAAATGCTGTCCTTTCTTGGTATGATAAACTACTGTAGACAATGGATCCCCGACTGTTCTTAATATGACAATATTTTGAGGCAAGCCACTCTGGAAGAATCCCCAGAGCTAATAAGATGGTCAAAAGGAATGTTGAATGCTTTCGATACTCTGAAATGTTCATTGATGTGTAGCCCAGGATTGGGCCTCCCTGATTATAACCTACCATTCCACATGTCTGCACAACAAAACTGTAAAACCATGGCGGGGGTACTCACTCAAGAACACGGGGAAAGTTGCGTCCTTGTGCCTTTTTCTCAAAGGTAATGCCTGTCCCTGTACAAGGGATGCTGGCATGTCTATGTACTCTTGCGGCCTGTGCGATGATGGTGGAATTAGCCACACCCTTTACACTGGGACACCACACTGTCTTGCATACTATCCATGATGTAGTGGGACTACTCAGAGGTATTCATACGCAGCACATGTCAGCACAAAGATTGTCAGGTTATGAAGTCCTTTTACTCAGTGATCCATCATTACAGATTAAATATGCCTCACATACGGCAGGACCAGCACCGATACTGAATGCATTACTAGGACTAAAAGGGACAGAAGACTTTTTACCAGACAAACATGACTGTCTCAAGGTACTCGAATACGAAACCTCCCCAGACTAGACTTGTCAGCCACCCCCATACCAAACGCACCAGAAGTGTCAGTAGACGGTTCATGTTCACGTCCACTCGATACCGTCTACTGTGCAGCATATGCAGTAGTGATGCTGCCAGATATTATCCTTGAGTCACGACCCGTTCATGTGCAATCAGCCCAAGCTGCAGGATTAATAGCACTTACAAGGGCATGTCAAATACACAAAAACAAACCTGTCACAATATACACAGACAGCAGATATGCACACGGGGTAGTGTGGGACCATGGGGTAATCTGGCAACGCAGGGGTTTCACCACAGCTGACGGTAAGAAAATATCACATTCCCAGCTTATAGATGATCTGTTGGCCGTCCTCCAGCTTCCCTCACAAATAGCTGTTATACATTGCAAAGCACATACTCGAGGAAAAGATTGGGTTTATCCTGTTTTGCAGAAAAATCCACACACTGGATTGGTCTGCAAAGAGGGGAAACCATGTATACCCAACACAGCGCTGCACTTTTCATAGCACATTTTTACGGAGTAGAGCACAACAGCATCAAAAATTTTCTTGTAGAATGCATGAATCGAACAGTTAAAGACAAACTTAGGAAAGCCACAGCAGGTACTTTTTGAGAAATGGAAACAAACTCTACCTATTATATTGGCAGAAATAAGAATGACTCCTAATAAGAGGTTAGGACTGTCACCCGTTGAAATCCTCATAGGTAGGCCCTTTCCAACTCCTTGGGCAAATCACCCCTAGTGGTAGAGGAAGGCGACATAGACCAGAATAGGGAAGAATATGTCACAAAACTGAAGAAAAAGTTGCTTGTAAGTTTCCCTCTCTTCCACAGGAACCGACGCACTCGTTCCGAGCTGGAGACACGGTGGTGTTCAGGGTACTACGTAAAGGAAAAGATCCAAAGGAGCTGGCATTCGGACCCCCTACCACGGTGGTAGCTATCACTAGAACGGCGATTCTCACAGAGGAGGCTCCGATCTGGATTCATGCTAGCAGAGTGAAAAGGATCCCTGAGGTTTCTTCTCCGGTGTCCAACGAAGACAAAGAGCGGAGCTCAGAAGAAGCCTTGCCACAGGCTGAAGATGAAGACCCCACAATATTCTGGGAGATTTGTTTGTCTGCTGCTGATTATTAATCTTTGTGTTTTCTTGCCAATCGGACTCATTACCACTTGTATTTATCATCCAGAGGAGATGAGTTTATTATGTGGTGCACCAAATAATCACACAGTCTCTAAAGGAGCACGGGAGCAAGATCCAGTTGTTCCTGGCCCTCTTATTCTGAACAGAATAGTATAACCAGGATAGTGAAGGCCCTAAATGCCCTAGATTAAAGATTTACAGAGTTCACGAGACCTTACACAAACATGTGTTGTTACTGTATCCAATGTATACCCTCATTAGTTAATACATTTATGAGATGTAGGCGAGTCCCAGATACACCACAAGTTGCATACATTCAGGTACCTCAAGAAACCCTGGGTCTCCAGAGGAGTACCAACAATACTTACAGAAATATTTTGAAAGGAACAAAATGAAAAAACCAAAAATGAAATATGTAGATGGTTTTTAAGAGGGGATTGAAGGGTTCTATTACTGAGCTATTTTATATGGGCTTTTTGAGTTTTCATCTATATTTTAATATGAACAGGGCATTGCTGCTTGTGTGGAATGAACTTTGGACTGTAATGTGGCTGTAAATGCTTACGTTGCAGTCCAAGGTCTATATACATTAATATATCAGGAACATGGAGGTGAGAGAGTTCTCGAGGAACTGTTTTGCTGACACTCTAAAGATAAGATAACAAATGTGTAGCTAAGACTCGTGTCTCTCTATCATTGGATAAACTTAAACATCATGTCATTGGACTACGACTATATATATCATGGAAGCAATAAACAAGTTAGAGTGGCATTGTATACCAGAATCGTATCGTGTGTCAATGCTGCTCTCCTAGCGCTAGATAAGAATCAAATCAAGCTGAATACCGAAGTCTAGTACCAGGGGTACCAACTACCAATAAGAGGGGAAGAAATGAATATTCCTAACAGTCTTGTTCATGCAATTGTCTGTATTATTTATGTATACCCCTTATCATATGTACATATGCTTATGTGCAGTTTGTAGCAAGATTTCCGGCAGAAATTATCACACACTGCCTGTTGCCGTGTACACTAGCTTAACCCCTTAATGACCACCCATACACCTTTTTACGGCGGTCACTAAGGGGCCTTAGGCTGGGCCGCCGCTTTTTTACGGACTCCCTCTGTCTCCCATGGGCACCCCGCAAATGTGATCGCAGGTTTGCCGATCTGTGTGAAGGCTGGCTGTGGTCTCGTGTAGGCCCCAGAACAGCCTTGAGTAATTTCCAGCAGGCTGCTGGTCAATGTCAGAATAGCAATAGGGATAATGCATTGCATTTTAAAATCAATCAAAAAGCAGTCTGTTATAGTCCTCTTGAGGGGCTATTAAGTGGTAAAAAAAAGTTTTAAAAAAACCCCCCACATTTGTTTAACAAAAAATATCCCATTGTAACGGGGAGCTGGTGACATGCTCTCCCTTCGCAGCGCCGCCAGAATCCCGCGCAGGTAGAGGAGCAAGGCTGGCGTCCTCGTCTCCACAGTAACCAGCGTGGCCAGCGTTCTTCATCCCCTAGACAACGAGCAGCTGGGGAGCTGAGCGCCGATAAGGATGAATCGGCACTCAGCTGTGTTTAGATGTGTGATGCGAGTCACGTGACGCTGGCAACGTCACGTGACTCACCAGTCGGGGCTCTTTAAACAGGCAGCCTGCTGGCCACAGGTTGCCTGTGTTTGGTCTTGCTACCCTCATCAGCATTTTCGCATATTGTGTCTTTCGTGTGTTTGGACCTCGGCTTTGCTTTTGACCTCGACCCTCTGACCTCCCTGGAATTGACGTGACATCTTGGCTTCTGACTTCGGATTGTTTTGACCTTGTTATTGTGTTGCTCCCTGTGTACCTGCGTGATCTCCTGGCTTTGACTTTGGGCTCCTTGACTCTGTTACGGTACTCCTCTTATCTTCTTTAGGCCCCTGCACGTATTTAAGCGAGGGACTGCCGCAAAGTTGTATGCCGTCGGTTAGGATGGGCCATGCAAGTAGGTAGGGATAGAGGTGCAGGTGGATATCAGGTTTGGTATTGCTGTATTTCCGCGTCCGTAATGACCTGGACTACATAAATATCATGTAAATTATCCCCTACGGTGAACGCCGTAGAAATATAAATAAAAAAAAAGACAGAATTGTTTATTTATTCTTAGTTGCCACTGAACAAACGTAATAACAAGCGATCAAAAAGCGCCATTTACTCCAAAATGATACCAATGCAAAATAAAAGTCGTCCCGCAAAAATCAAGTCCTCACATAACTCCATAGAAAGAAAAATAAAAAAGTTATGGGTCTTAGGACGCGGCTATGCAAAAAAAAAAAATTCTTAAAAAAAAAGGGGTTTTATTGCAAAAATGTAGTAAAACTTAAAAAAAAACTATATGTATTTGATATCACTGTAATCGTACTGACCCAAAGAATAAAGATATTATGTTATTTATACCAAAAAATGAACGCTGTATAATTTAAAAAGTTAAAGTGCAGTGGCAGTATTGCTGTTTTTCCCATTTCCCTCGCAGATAGAGGTAATAAAAGTTAATCAGAAAGTTATGTGTAACCCAAAATGGTGCCATTAAAAACTACAACTGGTCCCGCAAAAAACAAGCCCTCATAAAGCTATATAGACGGAAAAATAAAAAAGTTATAGCTCTTGGAACGCGACGATGATAAAAAGAAGAAAAACTCTTGGTCAGTAAGGCCCAAAACAGGCTGGTCACTAAGGGGTCACTAAGGGGTTAAAGAGTCTCTGTACTTTCACCCAAAATAATTTCATTTAATAGAGAATGGTGTAACTAGCACATTTCTAATCACTTCATTTAACCCCTTCATGACGTATGACGTAATAGTACGTCATAGCGACAGGTGATCTGCCGCAATTTGACATACCGCTTCAGTGCCCGCCAGATCAGAGCGGGGGCCCGACAGTCACTGATAACTGGGCCCCTGCTGTATTAACCCCTTCTATGCCGCGGTCACCGCTGGGCTGTGTCTCCTAGGCAACCTGTTAATGCATTACTCAGTGTAGAGATGTATTATAATGCATTGCAGAGGGGATCAAAAAAAAAAAAACTTTAAAAAAGTGTTTTTAATAATAAAAAAATAAAGTTTCAAGTAAAAAAAAACAAAAAGAAACGCCTCTTTCCCCGGATTTTATAATAAAAAATTGAAGAAGAAAAAAGGAAAAACACAAATATTAGGTATCACCGCGTCCATAACGACCAGTTCCGTAAATATATCACATAATATACTCCATCAGATAAACACCGTAAAAAATAAAAAATAAAAACTGTGCCCAAAAAAGCCATTTTTGTCACCTTACATCACAAAAAGTGTAACCCCAAGCGATCAAAAAGTCATATGCCCCCAAAATAGTACCAATCAAACCGTCACCTCATCCCGCAAAAAATGAGACCCTACCTAAGACAATCAGCCGGAAAGAAAAAAAAAACGATGGCTCAGACTATGGAGACCAAAAACATAATTTTTGTGGTTTCAAAAATGCTTTTATTGTGTAAAACTTAAATAAATAAAAAATATACATATTAGGTATTGCCACATCCGTAATGACGTGCTCTATAAAAATTTCACACGACCTAACCCCACAGGTGAATGATGTAAAAAAATATATAAAAACTGTGCCAAAACAACCAATTTTTGGGTCACCTTGCCTCATACAGTGTAATATTAAATGATCAAAATATCATATGTATCCAAAAAGGGTACCAATAAAAATGAGGGCAGGAGCTTCATCATTGTCACTGGGCATGCGCCGAGCCCAGTGACGTCAGACGCTCGCTCTCCCCTCAGTCATCCTGGGAGGAAGCGCATGCCCAGTGACAATGATGAAGCTCCTGCCCTCAGTCTCCAGTACATCGCACTGGCGCAGCCCTCAGTGTACTGCGCCTGCGCAAGAGTTCGTTCGGCCGTCAGGGAGGGGGAGGAGACGCTGTGGGCGGTAAGGTCTGCTTGTTGGAGGCGGCTTTGGGCACTGCAGGGGGCGTTACTTGGCTCCAAAGAGGGAAGAAAACGCCCCTCTGGGCACCTTCAGGCTTCATTTGCATAAAGATAAAAAACGTTTTTTAGCAAAACTACTGCACGAATGACATAATAGAAAAGACAAGCCGATTTGAGGTACTGTGTTCTGCATGACTGGTTTAAAAGCTGAAATTGTGTAATCAGAGGTGACAGAATCCTTTTAATAAGGTAGATATTCTGTGTGTTCAGGAGTCTCATCTCCTACAGAAAGATGCTAGCCACTTGCAACCTCGCTCATGCCCGACTATCATACATTCTCATCATGTAAAAAAAATCTAGGGGTGTATTTATAGCTATTAATAATAATGTTTGTTTCTCCATTCTATCACAGAAGGTCGATTTGCGGGACAGGTACGTTGTTCTGGTATGCAAAGTAAATAACATCGTATATACACTGGTGAATGTATACGCACCCAATGAACGACAGCTATCCTTTCTGATGTGATGAGACACGTAAGAAAGGTAAAGCAGGGTAAGCTGGTCATATGCAGGGATTTCAACACTGTCATAGACTCATCTCTTGACTCCACTAATCCTTCCAGACGAAACCCCTCAAACCTATCCGCATTCTTGTCCTTGGAAGGTTTGATTGATGTCTGGCGGGCTCAGCATAGCCAAGAGAGGGACTATACATTCTTCTCTCCCATACACTCTTCGTACTCTCGGATTGATATGTATTTAGTAGACAGCAACGTCCTTTTTCACACTATTGAGTCTACTATTGGCTTGATCAAATGGTCCGACCATGCTCCCATAACCCTCGATTTAGCAGAGAAATACCAAGCGGTTCTCCCCTCGTTGTGGAGAAATAACTCCTACACCCCCGACAGACTTAGCCTAATGTATCCTGGCACTACGGCGTGTTGCTGGAGGGGGTGTGGGAACACTGGAACTCTATACCACATTCTGTGGTCATGTCCAAAACTTCTGAGATATTGGAATCACGTCTTTAATGTAATATCTCAGGTGGTGAAAATTCGGATATCACCTTCTCCAGCATTAGCCTTGCTTTTCATCGGTATTCTCCAGACCCCCAGCATTTGAAGAGGTTGTTCACAACGTGTAGATATGAGCTAAAAAGATATAGCATTGTGTACTCTGTGTCACCAACTGGGACCCCCCAACCTCTGTTTTCGTATTTTCGTTTTCTTTTATTATTCTTTTCTAGCTCGTCGAGATTTCTCTTGATGCTTTGATAGATTGTACTGTTTTCTATCCAAATGTTTTTGGTCATGCGGTAGTGGCAAATAAAAGCCACATTTGTGACACCAGGCTGGCAGCATCCGAGCGGATGCCCTGGTGTTAATTGAACTTCATTGAACCACCTGCATCTGTTATCTCTGCTATTTCATGTTTGAAAATATGTCTCTTGTGGTCGCTCCATATTGATTATGCTAACCCCTTAAGGGCTTCCACAAACTACTTGTTTGTCATAATGCCGATCTTACACATGTTACGTATATTGGTGGGTGTGCCCACCTGTGCGTGATACCCTTACTCTACATTTTCACGACATGATATTGCGATTTGATATATAATGCAGTGGCTGCGTCCACATGACTGTGTTGCATTCTTTACCTGAAAAAAATCAATAAAAACTGATTATACTTAAAAAAAAGCAGAGAAACTGAAATTTGGAAAATTTCAAATTTTTGGTACATTTTGTACTTTTTCATAAATGAAGATGAAATTTATTGAATCAAATTTATGGCTGTCATGAAGTGCAATGTGTCACGAGAAAACAATCTCAGAATGGCTTGGATAAGTAAGTTTTCCAAAGTTATTACTACATAAAGTGATACATGTCAGATTTGCAAAAAATAGCCTGGGCAGGAGGGCGCAACCTTTCATCAGGGTAACAAAAATGTGAACTAAGTATGCTGACATGTAGAGCGGCGCCCAGGGATCTCCCTTCACTTACTATTATCCCTGGGCGCCACTCCGTTCACCCGGTATAGGCTCCGGTATCTTCTGTGACTTGGTTATACTAAGTGGAGCCTAGTATCACTTGGTTATACTAGGCGTATCCCAGGCTGTAACGCTGGCCAATCACAGCGCTCAGCTCATAAGCCTGGGCAGTTGTTTTCTCCCAGGCTGTGATCTGAGCACTGTGATTGGCCAGCGTTACAGCCTGGGATACGCCTAGTAGTACCAAGCCACAGAAGATACTGGAGCCTATACAGGGAGAACGGAGTGGTGCCCAGGGATAATAGTAAGTGCAAGGAGATCCTGGGCACCGCTCTACATGTCAGCATACTTAGTTCACATTTTTACCCTGATGAAAGGTCCTCTTTAACTTGTAGTCTACTGCCTGGGACTCAGACTGAGAAGAAGTGTGTGTGTGTGTGTGTGTGTGTGGGGGGGTTGGAGCTAGCTGAGATCCTGGATCCTGAGCCTGCTTCTGAAGAGATGCTCCTGTGTGTCTGTAGAGTGATTTATTCGTCCATATGAGCTTTCTGAGCTCCCTAGAAGAAAACAAACATAGTTGGAAGTAAGGGAAGTGAGAACACTGCATACAGTACTGGCAGAAGGGAGACACCCACTGTTTCTTAGAGAAATGCATCTAGCTGTGTAGCTGAAACAAGAATTTATGTTGGTGAAAAAACACTAGGAAAGCCCAAAAATAATTGTTCCTTCACTGTTATGATTGTACAACAAAGCACAGCCATTATGCTAACTTTTTTTTAAAAACTCAGATGCGCTTTAAAACTGCTCTAAACAGTATTGAGAGCAGTGTTCCCTAACCAGTGTTCTGGGCAGTGATATGTCTTGGGGGGGATCTGCCCCAGGTGCCAGCTCTCAGGGGGGTGCTAGAAGCAATGAGCGCTTCCGTCAATACGAATGAAGGCGCTCATTGCTGGAGGTCCGGGAAGCTGCTGTCCTTTAACTCACTGATGGCTCAGCTCCCTGAGCTCAGGGCCGCACCGCCAATTAGGCGAGGTGAGGCGAAAGCCTTAGGCAGCGCAGCCCTGGTGACAAGTGGGGGGCGGCGGCAGGGCACAGAGAGATGAGCGCTTCCATTGTGGAAGTGCTCATCTCCATAGTCATCTGTATCGCCGTCCTCAGGACAGCGATACAGATGGATGCTGTGGGTCAGGGGAGAGGCGTCTGTCTCCCTTCCCCATTCCTCTGATATGCTGCAGGCACAAGGCTCAGCCTATCAGAGACCGATGCAGGCAGCGCAATGACGTAATCGCGCCGCCTGAGCCGTACATCGCGCAGGCTGGAAGATGCCTGCATCGCATAGCTGCCAGCCTGATGGAGGTAAGTATGTGAGCGCTATGGGGGCACTGTAGGGGCACTTGTTACTGGCATATGATTGGGGGGGCACTTCTTACTGGCACATGATTGAGGGGCATTTATGGGGGGCACTTTTTACTGGCACATTATTGGGGGGCATCTATGGGGGCACTTCTTACTGGCATATTTTTTTGGGGCATCAATAGGGGCACTTATTACTGATACATTATTGGGGGGCACAATGAGGGCACTTCTTACTGGCACATTATTGGGGGGCACTGTAGGGGCATCTATGGCGGCACTTATAACTGGCACATTTTTTTTGGGCATCAATGGGGGCACTTCTTACTGGTACATTATTGGGGGGCATCTATGAGGGCACTTCTTACTGGCACATTATTGGGGGGCACTGTGGGGGCATCTATGGGGCACTTCTTACTGGCACATTATTTGGGGGCACTAGGGGGCACTTTTTACTGGCACATTGTTGGGTGGCACTATGGGGGTACTTCTTACTGGCACATTATTGGGGGGCACTATAGCGGCGTCTACTGAGGCCACAAAGAAGGGGTATTTTATATGGGGGGCTCTGTAAAGGGGCATTTTATACTGGGACACATTACAGTGGGTACTATGGGAAAGGGGGAGATGAGTACTATAGTGTCATCTACGGGGGGCACTAAGAGGGGGTATTTTATACTTGCAAATTATGGGGAGCACTGAGGGCATCTACTGGGAACTATATAGGGACATTTTATAGTGGTACATTATGGGGGGCACTAGGAGGAAGGGGAGAGGAGCACTATAGGGCATTTACTGGGGGCACTATATAGGGGTATTTTATACTGGCACATTATGGGAGCACTATGGGGAAATTAGCTCAACTGGGGGCATTGAAAGGGGTATTTTTTGCACTGGCACACATTATAAGGGGCATTTTTGTACTTTTACATTATAAGGAGAATTATTACTACTGGGGGCATTATGGTGGGCTTTATTACTACTACTGGTGGTCTATGGGGAACATGATTACTATTATGGGCACTATGGGAGCATTATTACATCTGAGTGGGGATATGTTGGGGCACTGTAGGACCACTATTACTACCATGTGTGCTCTAGCAGAGAATTATTACTATTGGTGGGACTTTGTGGAGCACTATTACTGTGGGGGTACCTTGGCACAGTATCAGCTTGCCACAATTATTTTGGGGGACGTTATGTTTACACTATTAGTGTCAGGGACACTATTTGCTGGGCGCAGTTATTTTAGGACACTGTGTGCCAATAATTACTGAACGGCACTATCTGCATGTTACTAGTATTATCAGGGGGTTTATCTGTTTCTGCAGTATAATATTGGGAAGCACAGCGGCACAATATTGGGGGTGGTAGGATGATTTGTCCAGAAGAAGGGAGGATGATGGAAAAGTAGTAAATTAAGATTTTTTTTGTCAAACTGCAGACACGAAAAATGGCTGAAAGCAGAAAGACTAGGTGCATCACTGCCTGGGCTCTTTCCCTCCTGTAGGCATAGATCAAGCTGCCGGCCTGTGTAGGAGGAGCCTGCAAGCCTGTGCTCCTCCCACACCGTGCTGCAGCGCGATCAGTGCCTGGTTGTTTGCGGGGGAGGGCTGTATCTGATCATCAAGAACAAAAGGTAAGTATTTACTGTTTTGTTTTTTTGTTTTATTAATTCTGAAGGGGCACAGAGAGGACATAACTACTGTGATGGGGGCACAGAGGGCATACTACTGTAAAGGGAGCATAGAAGGCATTACTACTGTGGAGGAGGAACAGAGGGCATTACTACTGTGAAGGGGCATAACTGTTATGGTGGCACAGAGAGGACATTACTACTGTGAATGGGGCATAGAGTGCATGACTACTGTGAAGGGGCGCAGAAAGGGCATAAATACTGTGAAGCTGGCAGAGAGAGAGAGCATATCTACTGTGAGGGGGGACACAGTGAGGGCATAAATTATTATTTATAAATACTCTGAAGGGGCACATAGAGGGCATAACTACTTTGAGGGGGCACAGAGAGGGCATGACTACTGTAAAGGGGGCACAAAGAGGGCATGACTACTGTGAAGAGGGGACAGAGAGGGCATTGCTACTGTGAAGGAGGCACAGAGAGGGCATTGCTACTGTGAAGGGGGCACAATGAGGGCATAACTACTGTGAGTGGGGCACAATGAAGGGATAACTAGATGTGAGGGGAGCATAATGTGGGCATAACTACTGAGAAGGGTCGCAATGAGGGCATAACTACTGTAAGATGGCACAATGTGGGCATAACTAGAAAAGACTAGTAGAAAATACGTGGAAAACCGTTTTAAACTGAATGTGGTCGCAGCTCGTCACCGCAGCTTGCAAGTTGTGTTGTGACCCGATTCGCTTCAATGACTGCATTGCTACACAGCTATGTGGTTGTGCAATGGGTGATCCCAGCTTAAGGCCTAGAAATGATAATTATACATCATATTAAAGACTGAATTCCAATATGACTACAGGAGCAGACGAACAGGGTTTGTTTGTTACTATGGAAACATGAGGACGCTGTATACATCTTGCAGAATAAGGGGCCATTCACACGACTATATTTGTGTCCGCATCTGTTCCGCAATTTTGCTGAACGAATGCAGACCCATTCCACAATTTGCGGACCAATGTAGTAGGTTCTTATGCCAGTCCACATTTCCATACAGCATTTCTGTCAGCTGTACAGCAACCTGTTTCTAGGTCAACCTCTGCAGCCACTTACTTATTGTCCCATAGCCTATAACATGAGAAATAGATATACGCACACACATTCATTCAAATACATCATATTTCCTATGTACATAGAATCTTTTAATCATATGTTTCTAGTTTTATTATTTTAATGCTTTGTCTGTGTCACGTGATCACTTTCCACTACGCTCCTCCAAACCATAGAGTGTAAGGGCGCTCGCACGGCTCTGTTACCATAGAGACGGCGCTGTACAGCCGGAGACTACTTCCGCTTCCGGTAATGCTGAAGCGTGGATTTGGTTTATTGAAAGGTTCCCTGTTACAGGCTCGTTTACATCTGAGAAGGGAGATGGCAAAGAGCAAGTTTGAGTACGTGAGAGATTTCGAGGTGCAGGACACGTGTCTACAGAACTGCTGGGTGGTGGTGAGTGGACGGCAGGAACTTCCACAGGTGAGGTCATGTGACCTGTCTGACTGCTCTCAGCAGTGTATGGTGGAGGATGATGCAGAACATGTCAGGATCAGGTCTCCTCATAGTGATGTCAGGGAGACTGCAGCCATGTAGATCTGCAGTGGTCTGTCAGTGGTATCATGACAGGTTTAGGCAGTGTCAGAAGTCTGGTCACAATGTGATACAGGAAAAATATAGGGAAGAATTCTAAGAATTAAGTTTGTTTATTTATTTATTTTTGAAGATTTGCTTTCTGATCATTATCCCAGTAACTTATGAAATAGAAAAATATCAAACTATTGACATGATATTTCTCCATAGTGATGTAACACCCTGAGCGATGATGTCGTGCTATAGAATCGTCACTGTAGCTCGGTCACCATTTTGGGGTGTGGGGGATTGAGGATGGAAGAAGAATTTTTGTGATGTGCTTCAGAACAATATTCTGTTTTGACTTGGGAGTTTTTGGCTCTTAAAGGGGTTGTCTCACTTCAGCAAATGGCATTTATCCTGTAGAAAGTTAATACAAGGCACTTACTAACGTATTGTGATTGTCCATATTGCCTCCTTTGCTGGCTGGATTCATTTTTCCACCACATTATACACTGCTCGTTTCCATGGTTACAACCACCCTGCTATCCAGCTGCGATGGCCGTGCTGCCACACTATAGGAAAAGGTGTCGGCTTTTGCGCGCACCCATGGTCTCTGTCACCAGAGAGGCTGGTTCCTTTTTCTATAGTGTGCAAGCATGGCCACTGCTGCTGAATTTCAGGGTGGTCGTAACCATGGAAACGCACAGTGTATAATGTGATGGAAAAATGAATCCAGCCAGCAAAGGAAGCAATATGGACAATCACAATACATTAGTAAGTGCCTGGTATTAACTTTCTGTACATTATAAATGCCATTTACTGAAGGGACAAACTCCCTTTAACTCTTCCATTCACCGCAGAGGGACTACCTGCGCATTATAGGGCAGAGATACCCCATTAGTTTCATTACATGTCAGAGGATGTTTGCAGTTAGGGCTGTGTGATTCTTGGTAGAGGAAAAAAAGGGCATCCCCATGTCTTCCGTGCCCCTCATTGTTACTCTAGAAAGGTAAAAATGTGTGGGATCTGCAGCCAAAATATGCTGAGCTCCACATAGGACGTGGACCTCCATGCCTCAGCATTGTCACTTGTGTTGTATACAACTGCATGTATTCATTCTTCGGATGGAGGCTGGGACCCAACGCAGGATCATGATTTTTTTCCTTCCAGGGGACTTATAGTTTTTCCTTCTTTGCATAATACTTCTATTCTTGACCTAATCTACATGCCATTCTTTCTTCAGATTCTCAGAGCAGCACAAGTTCACCAAACCCAATGATCCCGGGCTCTGCTACTCATGAACCACTGCGCCAAGAATGTGATGGAGGAAATTAAAGACATCTGTCTGGCATATGGGCAAAGTGATGAATATAGTTTTATCTTTCACAAGAAATCAAACTGGTACAAGAGGCGGGCAAGGTCAGTGGATTCCTGTTCCACCTGTTATTATATACTGCTTTAAAGGGTTTCTTTCTGTCACTTGAAACATGGGTCTTAAGCTGGCTGACATTAGCTATGTGCTAATGTCAGCTTAACTATACTCATATAAGTCCCACGTCCCTCCGTGGTGCCGTTATTCATAAAAACTAACTTTTATAATATGCTAATGAGGCTCTAGCAGCAGGGGGCGTTGTTACTGCTGCTAGAGGCTCCGTTCTCCCACCTCATTCCACGTCTTGCTACAGTTGATTGACAGGGCCGTGGAATAGTTGGTCTCCTCCATCCGCTGAAATCTCGTGCCTGTGCCGTCTGCTTCTGTATTCGGCGCAGTGAGTGAAGGACGCTCGCCTGCTGGCTGCTTCCTCACTGCACCTGCGCTGTCTTCGCTTCTGGGGAGCATTGTGATTTATTAGGCGCAGTGAGGCAGCAGGCGAGCGTCTTTCACTCACTGTGCCTGCGCAGAATACAGAAGCGGACAGCGCAGGCGCGATATTTCGGCGAATGGAGGAGACCAACTATTCCACGGCTCTGTCAATCAACTGTAGCAAGACGTGGAATGAGGTGGAAGAACGGAGCCTCTAGCAGCAGGAACAACTACTCCCCGCCCCGCCCCCGGCCCCTAGAGCCTCATTAGCATATTATAAAAGTTAGTTTTTTTGAATAACGGCGCCACAGAGGGACATGGGACTTATATGGTTATGTTAAGCTGACATTAGCACATAGCTAATGTCAGCCAGCTTGAGACCCATTTTTCAAGTGACAGAAAGAAACCCTTTAAAATAGAAGGAATAGCTGAAACCCCTACTGTCCAGCAGTTATTTCCATGGGAGAATCTGTGGGCAGAATGATGTGTTAGGGCCCTATTGGACTTCACAATTTTTGGTCTCTATATCAGCTGATCAGCTAATGAACGGGCATACGCTCGTTTGTCGGCTGATGGGCATCTTTCATCACAATTATCAGCAGCACATCTCCTTGTGTATTTAGAATAGTGCTGCTGAAAATCAGTAGACCTGACTGAGGGGCGAACGACTAGGCACTCGCAAACCCAGCTGATCAGCTGTTTGAGAAGACATCGGTGCTCACAGCTTTCCCTAGGCCAGTGTCGTCACTTTCATCGCACTAGGGACAGCACAGTCTCATTTAGGTGAATGGGGCTGAGCTGCAATACCAAGCACAGCCACTATGCAATGTACGTCGCTGTGGCACTACTGAAAGCATTGGTTCCCTCTCAAACAGCTGATCAGTGGGGGTCTCGGACCTGCATCAATTGGATACTTATGACCTATTTTTCTTTGTCCTAGCAGTATGCCATCAGTACGTTAAAGCAGTTATCACTTATCCTCTGTATAAGTGATAAGTGCAAGTTTGCTAAGGGTCTGACTGCTAGGGTAGTGCTGGTTATATATCAGTGCCATAGACTTGACATGGGGGCATGGCTCTTCCCTGTTCTAGCTCTGCCTAGCTGAAGTTCCCCATTTTACCAGTCGCTGGGGTTTCCTTCTGTCAGAGCCTCACCAATCTAGCATTTGTCACATATTCAGTGGATAGCTGATAAAGAGTTTTTCCAATTAGAAGCAATTAATTAGGATATTTAGGGAGTAATATTTAGGAGATGGTCAAGGTATGGTAACCCCCCTGCATCTTGTTTGCATTTTGTTAGGTATATGCAAAGGGTATCTCCTAAGGAAGAGAGCCACCCCGACCTTTTATTCCAAGGCTTGTTAAAAAAGTCTGATTTCGACTCCTAGGGGGTCACTTCCAGAAGGTGGTGCTTGTGAGATGGTTCTCTTCCTTGGGAGATACCTCATTGCATGTTCTTTTCCCATGGAGTATTGCCGATAAGTCTCCATACAGGACTGGTCTCTTTAAGGAGATTCAGCACCCTGCTTAAAGGGCTTCTGTCATCACTTTTTGACATTATAAGCTGTCTGACATTAGCTATGTGCTAATGTCAGAGCAGCTTGATAATGGTTTTTTTACAAAAATGCGAGTTATATTTGGGCCAAAAAACATACTTTATAATATGTAAATTAGCCTCTAGGAGCAGGGGGGGGCGTTGCCCTGCTCCTAGAAGCTCCGTGCGGCAACCTGCTGGCACGCCCCTTCTTACTTTGAGTGACAGTGCCGGGCAGCGATCCTCCGGCACTGTCTCCTAGTAAATCCAGCGCCTGCACGGCCGCTCTGTATACGGCGCAGGCGCGGTGAGCAGAAGGACGCTGGTGCGGCGGTGCAGGCGCTGGATTTCACAAGGAGACAGTGCCGGAGGATCGCTGCCCGGCACTGTCACTCAAGTAAGAAGGCGTGCCAGCAGGTTGCCAGCTGGAGCTTCTAGGAGCAGGGCAACACCCTGCTCCTAGAAGCTAATTTACATATTATGAAAGTACGTTTTTGGCCCAAATATAACTCGGATTTTGTAAAAACATTATCAAGCTGCTCTGACATTAGCACATAGCTAATGTCAGACAGCTTATAATGTCAAAAAGTGATGACAGAAAACCTTTAAGACTCCTTTAGATAGGTGAAATTCTTGACTAAACGCACCCTGTTTCACTATGTGTTAATATATTGGCTCTGAGTAATTATACTCAGATTTGTTACAATTTTTTTCTTTCCATTTGTAAGCAAGTTTATGGCGCACGTGGTTTCACGGTTTGCCTCCAGTTACGTCTTCTATTGGAATGAATTTTTCCCGGAACAGCCGATCCTCTATCCTCCAGGGTTCGATGGAAGAGTAGTGCTGTATCCCAGCGTGCAAAACTTGAAGGATTACCTCAGCTGGAGACAAGCGGACTGTAAGGTTCTATTATAACAAGATCTTGCCTCTATTTAGTAATATATCACCTTGTGATTGCCGGGGCAGACATGATGACGTCGCAAGATTATATTGAGAAAGTTTCTAGAAGCCGAGATCCTCATTCATATCCTTGACCGTAAGACTTTTCTGAGACTCAGAAATTGATAACCTATCCTCAGGACAGGTTTTTAATTTCAGATTGGTGGGTGTCTGACACCCAGGACCCCAGCGATCAGCTGTTTAAGGTGTCCGCAGCACTCCAGTGAGCACCACGTCCTGCTCTTAGCTTACTTAGCACAACAGCGTCCATTTGATAGCAGTTGTGCTTGGAATGACGGCTTAGCCCCATTCACTTGACTGGGACTGAGCTGTACCTAGGCCACGTGGCCAATGAGCATGATGCCATGGCCTTCTCAAATCCCTGAGGATAGGTCATCAATATCTGAATCTCGGAAAACTCCTTGTTGAATATATGTATATTTATAGTGGAGTCAGGTTGAACAACAGCTACCTTGTTTCTCCAAAAATAAGATTGGGTCTTGTATTATTTTTCTTCCGAAAAAAGGGTAGGGCTTAATTGGTGGTGTAGGGTCAGTGGGTGTTACTGGCACTCTGTCTCTTTCATTCTCTCTGAGGCAATTGCACTGTGCTCTATCTCCTCTCTGCACTCGGGAGGCAGGACTCTGGAGCCACTCTGGCAGTGGCACCGTTCTCTCTGTATGGTATCTCCTCTCGGGAGGCAGGACACGGGAGGTGTCTCGTGATGGGGTGAGTGGATTCTGCCGTGCCTGCTACTGTCCTGGGCACAGTGTAAGGCTACAGTATTCCAATTCTCCTTGTCAGTGACGTCATGCGACATAACCTAGCGCTGGAGGTGCTCACTGTATCTGGGGCTTATATTTGGAGTAGGGCTTATATTTTAAGCCTACTCCAAAACCCCGCAAAATAGCAATAGGGCTTATTTTCGGGGTAGGGCTTATTTTGGAGAAACAGGGCCATGGTATCTTTAATATAAGGCCAGGTCCACATGAGTGTAGTACGGACGAATTATGCATCCATATTTCGGTCCAAGTGTTCTGGCCCAACCACGAATTTACAGACCTCAACTCACTGAATCATAAGGATGCAGGTTTCTGCACCAGAGTCTACAGAGTACACCCAAAGGCTGGTGTTTTCCTCCTCTGATGTCTGTAACTCCTAGTGTATCACTTAAGACCTATAACTTGATTCAGAAGTCCGGCCCTAAATGAAATGTCTATGAAAAAATCATAATATACGCCTCTTTTGTTTGTATACCCGACAACATGTCACTGAAGTGCAGCATAAGACTTCACGGCCCTGCTACTGTACTGGTCTACTGATATATAAATCACTGCTCAGCATCCATTAAAGGGGTTGTTCAGAATGCACCGCACCTGTCCATAGGTTGTATGTGGTATTGCAGCTAAACCGCTATTCACTTCAGTGGAGCCGAGATGTGGACAGGTGTGGTGCAGTTTGTGGAAGACAGCAGCCATGTTTTACTTATACTGGACAAGCCCTTTAAATCTATATTGCATCTGCAGTTTGGATGCTGCGCTTGTCACAGAATGGACCCTTGGATAGCCCAGTTTCTCCTCTGCAATTCAGACTGTGCACTGTATTGAGATTGTTATTTCTGCAGGTCACATTAACAACTTGTACAACACAGTGTTTTGGGCTCTGGTACAGAAGGGAGGACTGACCCCAGCGCAGGCTCAGGACCGGCTAAAGGTAACACATATCTGTGTACAATATTACATGTGGGCATGGCAGGTTACAGTTCACTCCAGTTCCTTTTGTAGATAGGGAGGGAAAACAATATTAAAATAGAGATAAAAGTTACCCTTCATGGTAGGATAACATATAGTATAAAAACAAACAAACATAGAATCAACATAAAATAAATAACACACATGTATCCAAATGTATCAGCAGAGAGATCCTCTTATCTAATTGCACCTAATCAATGGGTATAAGGATTATGTGCTCGGTAAGTCAATTGGCAAAATCCACTCAGTTGGTGGTATCCACTGTATCATTTGTGTAGTCCCATACAATTGGTCAATTGTGCAGTCTCGTACAATTCATCCACTATTCAAATGTGCCGAATATTATTGCATGGTAGGCCCATACAATGGTAACAGGTCAAAGAGGTACCAGTGTGATGTGGCAGATGACGGGTACCAGTAATGCCTGGGGGTTCTTATTAACACGGTTAGATAGGTGTAGTTTTGATGCCACATGTATGATTGTCAGTTTCCCATGTGTAGGAAGTAATAAGTCAGCTTAAGCGGACCAGAGTCTCTGGTGGTGTCCCACGCTGGCTGCTGTTACCTTTCCTGGAGTCTTCACAGATTTGATCCGCTCTCGGCCCGGTGTATGGTAGCGTCCAACGTGGCTCTGTGGTGAGCTGTATGGTGGTCAGAGCACGGGCGCGAGCCGATGTATCAGTTACTGTTATCCCATCGCTTCCCAAAGTTTATCTAAGTTCATTCCATAATGGGAATATACAGGTACATTCAATGGGTAAAGCACTTACCAAATTTAATCTAAGTTCATTCCAAAATGGGAATATGCGGGTACAATCAATGGGTGAAACCCATTGGTTGTACCCTCATATTCCCATTTTGAATGAACTTAGATTCATTTAGGAAGCACTTCTCTTGCTGAATAACCTATCCACACTGGCCAGTGTAGGTATGAACATACCATCATAGGAACCACGTGGGACGCGCAGCACCGACAGGATAACAGTGACTGATACATCGGCTCGAGGCACGTGCTCTGACCAACGAACAGCTCACCACAGAGCCACGTGGGACACTACCGTACACAGGGCTGAGAGTGGATCAAATCTGTGAAGACTCCAGGAAAGGTAACAGCGGCCAGCGTGGGACACCACCAGAGACTCTGGTCCGCTTAAGCTGACTTATTACTTCCTACACATGGGAAACTGACAATCATACATGTGGCATCAAACTACACCTATCTAACCGTGTTAGAAGAACCCCCAGGCATTACTGGTACCCGTCATCTGCCATATCACACTGGTACCTCTTTGACCTGTTACCATTGTATGGGCCTACCATGCAATACTATTCGGCACATTTGAATAGTGGATGAATTGTACGAGACTGCACAATTGACCAGTTGTATGGGACTACACAAATGATACAGTGGATACCACCAACTGAGTGGATTTTGCCAATTGACTTATCGAGCACATAATCCTTATACCCATTGATTAGGTGCAATTAGATAAGATCTGATACATTTGGATACATGTGTGTGATTTATTTTATGTTGATTCTAGGTTTGTTTTTATACTATATTTTATCCTACTACGAAGGGTAACTTTTATCTCTATTTTAATAAAGCAGCTATTATTTTAATTGCCCCTGCGTGATGTCAGATATAGTGTGCCGGTTTACACTTCTTTTTACTGTATCTTTTTGATGACCAATTAATAAGTGAGCCACCACATTCTCTGCTAGAAAACAATATTACCTATGTGACCTGTGTAATATAATGAAGGAACCCACCCTTCTGTATATAAAGCACTGCATCGGTTTTATCTTGCCATGGACATTGTGTAAACGTCAGCTGAACATGTTCATTTTAATGGGACCGGCCGACCATGTGATGTGTATGGGGGCATCCAGACTGTAGATGTCAGGAGATATAAGGATCTTGGCTTTCTCCCCATTCACAACTCTCTATGATCAGGCGAGTCTGCATATGTGTGTGGGGAAAATCTGGAAAGATACTGTCAGCAATCGAATGTGCAGCTGACGGGTACCCTACATGTACAGCCGCCATAGTTATCTGCAGGAAGAGGTTTGTAACTTCACTTCCTGGCAGGAACGTAACGTAATATGCCTCCTGTGCAGTGGTATCTATGTACCTGTGAGAGCGATGGACCTCATTTATCAAAACTGTCAAACCTAAAACTGGCTTTGTTGCCATAGCAACCAAACAATCGCAGTGCAGCTTTCATGTTATGTAAGAAATGGAAGTGGAGGGCTCATAACTCGCTAAGGGCTAAAGGGCCAGCTTTTTTTTCTTTTTATATAACTTGGGCTCATAGAGCACACAAAAAAGTGGTAAAAAAAAAAAATACCCACATGTTAACGCCATCTTGTCTGGCAACACGGGGGTTAACGTGTGAGTATTTTTTGTGTTTTGTTTGGGCAAAGTATTAATTGCCTACAATGTCAGGAGGTACTTGGGGGTCACTTACTGATGATATTACAATGTGAGGCACATGGAAGTCTAAATTGATAAGCCATGTGCCTCATGTTAATACCTCCTCACATAATGAACAACATGGGGTTAGTGCAAGAGCTACATGATGGAGTTACTTACTTATGGTTTTTGGACCTCAATGTGCCTCATAGTAATAGTAAATAACCCCATCATGTACCTCACATTAACCCCATGTTGCCCATTATGAGTGGAGGTACATGATGGGGTTACTATTAATGTGAGGCACCTGGTGTAATTCATTTGTACTCAGTCCATTTTCTGTGTCCCTGGGCTGTATGTGGTCCATAAAATGATTGCATCTATTATGTTCAGGAGGATACTGGTAATTGTGTTCATGATTTTCCTATATATTCTCTATAGGGTACACTCGCCGGAGATAAAAATGAAATATTGTTTTCAGAGTTCAACATCAACTACAACAACGAGCCTGTAATGTGCCGAAAGGGCTCCATCATTATATGGAATAAGGTAGGACTGTGGCATGCTGAATAAAATAGAAGTATGGCTCAGGGGGTTGTGGAGCGCAACTATATTGATGACCTTTCCCGAGCATAGGGCATCAATATCAGAGCAGCAGGGGTCTGACTCCCTTCACCCGCTGATCAGCTGTTTAAAGCTGTAGTGGTGCTCGTGCGAGAGCTGCATCTGCTTTAAAATGACACTGCACGTCGTCTCACTTGTAGAGGCAGTGAGGATAGGGCATCGATGTTGTGCTGCACAACCCCTTCAACCATACCTTTTTGTTTTATCCAGCATGCTTTAAGTTATTTTTTTCACACTGGTATTTGGGGGTCTGTCAAACACTTCTAGATTTTGTTTTTGTTGATACCAGAATCTCGATGGATCCCTTTTAAAGTCAATGGGGTTCATTTGGATCCTTCATGACTTCATTGTGTAATTAAAAATTCTGCCTTATTCTAATGTTCACTGTGCAAATTTGCAGTATTATCAAACGAACAAGAAACAAAAAACAGTCTCATTAGGTAGAACTGGTACGGCTAACAGCCAACATATAGAAAACAAGTAGCAAAAATTGCTGTCTATTCCAAGGGGTCAGCTCAGAGGTAAAAACATCTCCTTCACGGAACAGAGCAGACGGTGTGGGGGATATTACAGGTAGTAGTCACTTACGTGTCCTGTCCCCCAGGCACCCTGCAGGAACAGAGCAGAGATCCAATATTTTTTTCAAGTGCTTTCCCATTCAAGGGCAATCCTATCTGGTCTGAAGGGAACCTCTTTAAGCAGTTGAGGCAGGTTGGAGAGTAGCCCCCAGCTGTGGAGTTTGCGTGCCGCATCTTGAGGGTTGAGGCAGACATGTTGGTTACCATCATGAAAGATCAGGGGCTTGACAGGGAAACCCCAATAGTGGGTATCTAATATGCTTATCCGGCAGAATCTTGGTAGCCGGGCAAGCTCCCCCCTCTTGGCCAATGTGGCTTCAGATAGGTCAGAAAACACGGAGATACCTTGAAATAGATCAGTAGGAGTGGGATTGTGTCACAGGGCTTTCCGAAATAGCTCCTTAATTTGGTAGAAGTGGATTCGCGCCACAATATCTATCATGCGACAGTGAGGGATCCAAACTTTTTGGGCTTTGGAATCCGTTGAACACGGTCAATAGTTAAGTCCATGTCTGACACAGTTGGAATAGCCACTTTAAGGAGGCTTTTAAAGGGGTTGTCAGAGTTATGAAAAAAAATATATATATATAAAGCACTGTAAATCTGATGGGCAGCAATATATAACTGAGCTAAGCAAGTTTTGGGTAAAAAAATATATATTTCCTAATTTCCCTGGTTCTCTTCTGGCTCCTTGTTTACCTGCAATAACAACAATCTCTGCCCCTCCCTCTGCTCTGCAAAGAGAGTGAATACAAGTGCTGCTCTGAGTGACATGTCTGCCTGCTGGGATACTCAGCAGCATGTTGTATGTGTAGGACTAAAAGTCCCAGCTGTACAATGACGCTGCTGATACACACAGGATCTTCCCCCTACCTGTTCTTGTGCAGAACACCTGTAGTCTGTGAGCTCCTGTGCTCAGCATTTGTCTCCTCACTACCTGCAGCTACTCAGTAGCCTTCAGCCCTGGTCTGTGCAGCTGAAGGGGTTAAGAATCCAGGGAGCGAGCAGACAGCAGCAGTGAAGGGGCGTGGCCAGCACCTCTTGTGTACAGACACATATCTGCTCTTTCAGGCTTGTGCACAATCAGAGCAGGGAAAGAAGCTGACATCACAGGTCATGTGACCCTCAGTAAAATCTGAGAAGGGAGCAACTACAGATGCAGTAAGTGCATGGCAAAGCTGTTACATTTGATTACGGTCGTTAGAAACATAAAAAGAACAAAAAAACAACAACTCTGACAACCCCTTTAAGGCCTCATGCACACGGCCGTTGTTGTGGTCCGCGTCCGAGCCGCATATTTTGCGGCTCGGCCGCGGACCCATTCACTTCAATGGGGCCGCAAAAGATGCGGACAGCACTCCGTGTGCTGTCCGCATCCGTTGCTCCGTTCCGTGCCCCCGCAAAAAAAATAGAGCATGTCCTATTCTTGTCCGTTTTGCGGACAAGAATAGGCATTTCTATAATGGGCAGCGTTCCGTTCCGCAAATTGCGGAATGGAGCGTGGAGCAGCTCCGTGTTTTGCGGGTCCGCTGTTTGGTCAGTTCTTTTAATTTTGTCCTTTTCATGAACTTTATCACTGTCTAGGTCAATGAGATACGCAAAAGTTAATAAAGTTACCACATGAGGCAGAGGAGAAGGAAGTGGAGGTGTGCCGGGTGCGGAACCAGCCTGTCATCCTACACTGTGATATCATCAGTGACACGTTCTGGGAGGATCATCCAGATGTTCTTTCTAGTGAAAGTTGATAATTTTAAGATTTACCTGATCCTAACACTATTCTGTGAATGCAGTGGGGACCAAAGATCTGTTCTTAGACTCTGTTTTATTAAGTATTTAAATAAATTTTTAACCTTGGACCCGTGAATAAATTGTTTTATTCAAAATTCACTTGGTCTACATTTATTTCCATTACCTTATGTAGTTTTACATGGGCTTCATGTTTGTATCCCTTTACAAATGAAAGACGACCTTTGGGAATGTTCCTCCTTCCTCCCGCTGATGAGATGCTAACTTCCTCATTCTGCAATTCAACTCCGATAAAACCATCTCTGGCAATGAAGGGTTGTCCTTCCCAATTTCTGTTTCCCATACATGGAGATTAGGTTGTCTTCACTGGTTGCAGAATTTCCACCAGAACATACACCACAAAGTATTTCTTCATGTTATACTATGGGGGTTGATAAGTGTCAAGCCCTGCCCTGACCGACATTCTGCAGTGTAAATAATGTGTTGCGGCTTTTCTGAAGCATAATGTCTCCATTCTTTTAGTGGGGAATCTGCATCCTAATCCGTACATAAAAATAAATGCCTGCATATTTTCTGGCGGCAAGGTATACAGTGTTTTGAAAAGGTATTTATACCCTTGAACTTTTCCACATTTTTTCACGTTACAATCCATTTAAGTTCGTGGGTGTATTGGGATTTTATGTGATAGACCAATACAAAGTAGGAAGTATGTGTGAAGTGAAAAGAAAATGATACATGGTTTTCATAATTTTTTTGCAAATAAAAATCTGAAAAGTGTGGCGTACATTTGTATTTAGCCCCCTGTACTCTGATACACCTAAATAAAATCCAGTGTGACCAATTGCCTTCAGAAGTCACCTAATTAGAGATGGCGTCTGCCTGTGTGTAATTTGTGCTCAGTATAACTACAGCTGTTCTGTTAGAGAACATTAGTGATCAAACAGAATCATGAAAACCAAGGAACACACCAGACAGGTCAGGAATAAAGTTGTGAAGTGTAAGCAGGATTAGGTTATTAAAAAAAAAAAAATATCCCAAACTCTGAACATCTCACAGAGCACTGTTCAATCCATCGTCCGAAACTGGAAGAAGTATGGCGCAACTGCAAACCTACCGAGACATGGCCATCCACCTAAACTGACAGCCAGGTAGGGGACACAGTAAGGCCCCTTTCACACGGGCGAGTTTTCCGCACTGGTGCAATGCGTGAGGAGGACGCATTGCACCCGCACTGAATCCTGACCCATTCACTTATATGGTGCTGTGCACATGAGCGGTGATTTTCTATGTTCTATATTCTGCGATTTTCACGCAACGCAGGCCCCATAGAAGTGAATGGGGATGCGGGAAAATCGCAAGCATCCGCAATCATGTGCGGATGCGTTGCGATTTTCCCGCATGGTTGCTAGGATACGATCGGGATGGGGACCCGATCGTTATTATTTTCCTTTATAACATAGTTATAAGGGAAAATAATCGCATTCTAATTACAGAATGCAATGTTCCCCGGGCTTTACAGGGTTAAAAATAATAAAGAGTTAACTTACCTTCTCCCATTGTACGCGCAGAGCCCCAGAACGTCTTCTCTCTTGATGGTTTGGATGCTTGAGGACCTGTGGTGACGTCACAGGGTCACATGGTCCAATCATAGAAGCATTTGAGTGATCCTGTGACATCACGGCGGGTCCTTCATCCAACATCTGTTGGATGAAGGACCTTGGTGACGTCACATGGTCCACTCAAATGCTTCTATGATTGGACCATGTGACCCTGTGACGTCACCACAGGTCCTCAAGCATCCAAACCATCAAGAGAGAAGACGTTCTGGGGCTCTGCGCGTACAATGGGAGAAGGTGAGTTACTCTTTATTATTTTAACCTCTATAGCCCGGGGAACATTGCATTCTGTAATTAGAATGCGATTATTTTCCCTTATAACTATGTTATAAAGGAAAATAATTACACATACAGAATAATCATCCCGAAACCAGACTTCAGTGATGAAGTCTGACTTCGGGTCTGGGTACCAAGCATGCGGATTTTTTCACACGCGTGCTAAACGCACTACAAACGTTAGCACACGCGCGGAAAAATCGCGGCGATTCCCGCAACACACCCGCCTCTTATCTGGGCGTCAAACATGACGCCCGTGTGCAAGAGGCCTAAATGTGGAAGAAAGAGGTGTGGTCAGATAAGACCAAAGTTGACCTTTTTGGCTTAAAAGCAAAAGGCTATGTGTGGCAGAAAACTAACTGCACATTACCCTGAACACACCATCCACATTGTGAAACATGGTGGTGGCAGCGGCATGCTGTGCATACTTTTCTTCAGCAGGGACAGGGAAGCTGGTCAGAGTTAATGGGAAGATGGATAAAACTAAATACAGGCAGGGGCGTAGGTATAGGAGGTGCAGAGGTAGCAGTTGCTACCAGGCCCAGGAGTCTGAGGGGGGCCTAAAGACCCTGGTGCCACATAAGAAGACACACAAACCACTGAGGGAAGGGGGCCCAAGCTGAACTCTTGCACCAGGGCCCATGAAACATTAGCTACGCCCCTGAATACAGGGCAATCCTGGAGGAAAACCTGTTAGAGGCTGAAAAAGACTCGACACTGGGGCAGAGGTTCACCTTCCAGTAGGACAATGACCCTAAACATACAGCCAGAGCTATAATGGAATGGTTTAGATCTAAGCATATTCATGTGTTAGAATGTTCCAGTCTTTATCAAGGCACTGTACGCCCCCTTGCTGAGACCACTGATTACTTCTAAACAGAAAACTTTAAGGGAGTCTGCAAAAGCATCAGTTGGATACCAGACAACACTTGTTCAGAAGACTGCATTTTACTTTGTGTAACGGCCATAACACATAGATATTACCCAGTTTTATTAACCATTTATAGTTCAGTAGAACTGATGAGGAATCTAGGTGTGCTGCAACAAACTACAACTCCCTGTCATTCTCCGAAAGCTGAAGAATCACAGGTTGAAGACTAACATCTAGTGTGCTGACCTGGGCTCACCAGAAGAAAGTAGCATGTGGTATTCTTTTCAGTTCTAGGCCTCATGCATGCGGTCGTTCTGAGCAATTCAGGACCACAATTTGCGGTCCCAAATGCCCCATCCGTGCAGCAGCCGCAACAGATCCAGACCCATTCAATTTGAATAGGTCTGTGACCTGTCCACACTGTAAAAAATAAAAAAAATAGAACAAGTTCTATTTTTGCGGTGCAGAGGCACGGACAGAAACACTGTTTCAAGTGAATGGGTCCGCATCCGTGATGCGGGAGCACACGGCCGGTTCCCGCATATTGCGGACCTGCTGTTTGCGCTCCCCAATATGGGCCACAGCTGGCAACGGCCATGTGCATGAGGCCTTAGAGCAGGCATCCTCAAACTGTGGCCCTCCAGCTGTTGCAAAACTACAACTCCCAGCATGCCCGATCAGCCTACAGCAGGGCATTGTGGGAGTTGTAGTTTTACAACAGCTGGAGGGCTGCAGTTTGAGGATGCCTGCCTTAGAGCATATGCACAGAGCTGTTTTAGAAATCTATAGAATCTCAATTGTACAGAACCCAAATACATCAGCCATAGACATCTATGGGATTATAGTATACAGTACTTCTAGGCATCTCAGATTTCATATAAAAGTTTCTTCTGTTCATTCATACAGAGGGCAAAAATGTAGCATGATCGTTCCAATGTTGTTAATTAGTGCAATGCTTATAAGGCCTCATGCACGCAAAACATGAATACCGGCCATGTGCATTACGCACTTTGCGGATCGCCATGTCCTGACCTCTGTAAGAACTGCCTATTCTTGTCTGCAAAACTGACCATAGGACACTTATTTTTGCTGGGCTGCAGAACGGAAATGCAGATGCAGAAAGCACACGGTGTGCTGTCCACATCTTTTGGAGCCCTGTTAAAATTAATGGGTCTGCATCCAATCCATAAAATAAAATTCAGATCGGATGTGGACCAAAACCACATTCATGCGCATGAGGCCTAAGGAACAATATCTGATATGCTCCTTATGGACTCAGGTGGGTGCCATCTGTGTCCTTGGCCAAGTGGAGATTCCGTTGGCGGTGGCTGGCCTACCTAAGAACCAAAGGCATCAGGGAAAGTTCAGGTTCCAGTGAGGAGGAGAGGATCCATCTCCCCTTTATTATAATAATGTCTCACTACAATTATTTTATTTATTTCTTAACTTTAACCCATTTATGTATGGCGGAAGTTGCATCTTTAAACATAGCATCCACTTGCAAGTGCTGCAGCAGACGCCATAGCCACCGGGTTTCTGCTTTGTCAAACAGAGATCCACAGTGGCTAAATGCAAATCAGCCATGAGGCTGATCGCATACATTTCACTCCTCAGATGCCAGGGTCAAATGTGACCACGGCATGTGAGCAGTCTGGAAGCCAAAGCCAGCTGAGATCGGGGAACGTGTGATGCTGCTCCAAAAGCCCAAATCCTCAAGCAGGCTTCGGCAGCTATTGTGGAATATACCAATACAGGCCACTAGGTGGCAGTTCTGTATTGTTATATAGAAAATGAAGTAATCATTGATGGCTATATAACCAATGAACACAATGGGCAATCTAAGGATTGCCAGTTTTAGTTACCTAGTTAAAAAAAACAAAAACAAAAAAAAAAAAACACACACACCTTTTAAAAAAATATAAGTTCAAACCTGCCAATTTCTCAAAAATCTAAATAAATACTTAATTTATACACCTCATGGGCATTGTCATGTGTAAAAATGAAATAACAGTACTAATCCTATACGGCGAATGGTGTCACAGAAAAAAAAAAAAAAAAAAAAGCGCCAATTCACCATTTTTGTCACTTCAATTCCCCCCTCAAAAAGGTTATAAAAAGTGATCAAAAAGTCACACTTTGAAATGGTATCACTGAGAAGTACAGATCGCCCTGCAAGAAATCACACAGCTCTGTATGCATAACTACAAGTTATAGGGGTCAGAATATGGTGATGAAAAAAAAAGGAATTGGAAGTGGCAGAGTTGTGGTTTTTTTTTCCCCAATTCTACCCCATTTGGAATTTTTTTTCCAGCTTCATTGTATGCAAGTGTAAATGGTGCAATTAGAAAGTACAACTTGCCCACAAAGAAAAAAATAAGCCCTAATAACTGAAGAAAAAATAAAAAAAATAAAAAAAAAGTTATGACTCTGGGAATGCAGGGAGTGAAAAATAATGCAAGAACAGAAAATCGCCTGGTCCGCTAAGGTTTAAATTCTCATAGAACCTATATCATATGCAAAACTTATGGGACACGTTCTACTCCAATAGTAAAACACCTTGTCTACCACATATTTAATTGTGAAGTAATTTTATAACTTATTAAAATCTGTTAAAAGACAGGGTGTAACAAAAAAAAAAAAAACAGTATACTAAAATATGTACAAAATTGATAACATTATAGAGTTCTGGCCTCATTTGAGGCATACATCTCTAGACAGGAGAGGTCATTTTGTACAACATAAATAAATTTTGCAAATTCTACAAAAGGTACAAAAAAAAAAAAAAAACTTTGTTGGACATCATTGTGACAGATAACAGCCCATATACATTGTCATGTTATGTCACTCAGCAGCATTGTCCAAGTATACCCAAGGAAGGGTATGGAATATGGTGCATAGGAATGGACCACAGATTATGTAGCGATCCCAATTTCAAGTCTTATGAGGTTGCCTAACAGGAATGATCTTTATGACATAATAAGGTATCACACTTGAACTAAATAATCATTCTCATGGAGTTTGATAAGAGCATCAAGTCAACTTTTCCAAACCTATATAATGGAGTGTGTTCTTTAGGTGTATATAACAAATACTTTGGGAATGCTACCAGTGTGTTGAGTCTCCATGTTGTCTACCAAGGCTATCTGGTCTTCTTTTTTTGTTGGTTGCTTGGTAGAATCGGAGCTATACAATGTAGTTGCTGCTGTACACTTTTAAGACTTATGTCCAGATTATTGAAGGCATGGAGCATGAAGACACCTAGGATGATGATTAGGAATCCACAAACTGCCCCTACTCCATCAAATGGAGACATAGACACCCATTCCTTAAAGAGGATGAGAGACGTAGTGATAACCACAGTGGTGAACAAGACATAGTAGATTGGAAAGACTAAGGAAGTATTAAACACGTCCAATGATTTGTTGAGATAGTTAACTTGTGTAACCACGGAAATGATCAGAATGGGCATAAGGATCCATGGAAGAGGATTTTGGACAACTTGTAGACCTGTGAAAAGGCCCTTCACAGCGATTCCCAACCCTTTCACAGAAGACACTGAGAAGGCACCCAAGAGAGAACATATTGCCAAGTAGACAAGGATGTTTGTGTGGCCATAACGAGGCGAGAGAATGAAGATCAGGACCAAGCAGCAGATGAACAGCACAGCGATATAGACGATGAAACCTGTATCGGGTAAAGCAAGACAGAAATTACCATAGTGTAATCAAATGTAAAAAGAATTTACAAAGTAAATCTGTATAGTCCAAATACTCCCTTAGTAACACTTTATAATACAGTACAATAATGACGAACATGATTACTTTGGTTGAAAAGTGCAGCCATTCACAGACCCAACTTTTTACCTAGACAAGAGCAATAATATTGCCCCTACACAAGCAGAAAAATAAAAGTGTGCAGGTCTTGTGGTGCAGAAGCTTGGAATAAAGAGGGTGTAAAAAAACACAGAACAAGCCACAAGGGTATGCCAACCGAATTCAAGTTATAGCAAGGGAAAAGGGTGAAAGGCCTTGAGTGCGTCCACCATCCTCAGGATATCTGCATGTCCATCTCTCTCTATCATGCCACTCTATCTTATGGTTCTGCACAGGAGCGCCATTCCTTATCTATTCAATTCCCAATTTTCATTATGTCCTTCTGAATGTACCCCATACCTGGGTCTTGAAGCTTTGAGGCCATCTCTCCTAAGGTAGTCACTTCTTGTTCTTCTGGGGAGTGTATTACCAGAACAGTGCTTCCCAACACACTGAGTGCACACCCCAATTTTCCCAAGAGGTTCAGCCTTTCACCTAACAGATAGGAGGACATCACGGCACTACAGAACAAAAGAAAAAAACTTGTTGGTAGATGGCAAGAAAATTTAGGTTTCCAATGTATAAACTTACTAAGCTTACCCAGCCGAAATGAGCAGTACTTGTGATTATGAGCATTACCTTATCAGTACACTGAGAGCCCCAAGTGGCGTCACAATGGTGGCTGGGGCAAAAGCATATGCAGCAAAGTTGGCAGCTTCTCCTCCTCCCACTAGGAAAAAAGAAATTGAGGCATATTACCCAATTACATAAAGTTAACACCTTCCCGCTATAACACAGCTTATAACTACCAGGGACCCGGGGTTACCAGACCTTTGAGTGAGAAACCCATGCATTAAAAATGGCCTTGAATAAAGGATACAGTCCAGAAGTGCATTAAAGGAAGTTATGCTTTATGTACATATTAGATGCACCCATCCCATCAATTACTTTTTTATTAATTGCATTAAACTCCAAATACTTGGAATCGGGGCATCATTTTAAAAGGTGTGGTCACAGGGGGCTTGTTTCACATTTGTGTTAAGAAGATCCGGCACACTTTTCCATCCGGGAACAGCCTTCTGGATCCGTAAATACCGGGCGCTACCAAGATACCGTCCAGCCCCATTTACTATAATGGGGACCAGCGGAGATCCAGCCGCAACCCAGTAAATATGCCAAGGAGCAGCCAAACAAATACCACTGCACACAGCAGTTTTTATCCAGCTGCTTCTTGGTATATTTACCGGTAGCGACCAAATCTCCATCAGTCCCGATTATAGTGAATAGCAGCACATGGTAGCGCCCGGTATTCATGGACCTGCTTACCGCACACGTCAAAAAGGCCTTAGGTTGGGGCTACACCGTGATCTTGGCCGTGACATCCGTCAACTGATCAAAGATTGCTGTGTAGCAGTGCTGCCATTGAACTGAATAGGGTTATATATTAAAGTTGCTGTGACCGCAGAATCGTAAACAAATCCATTCTGAGGTCACAGCCGCAGCATCAACATTCAGTTCAATGGCTGCTCTGCTACAAAGTGATCTTTGGCCATGTGCCGAGCGTTGCAGGAAAGCCCACCGTGTAACCCCAGCTGTATACAGTTCCCAGTGAAATCAATGGGCTGTCGTTGCAATGCACTAATATGGCAGGTAATCTGGGAGTGCGTTTTCATCTGCTCACCCACAGAGGACCTCATTTGTGATTGAAAAATTTGTGAATTAAGTGCAAATGATTGTTACAATATGAATGAGGGGCACTCTGGAGGGTATCTGGGACTGGACCCACAACTCTATTATTCAAACAGTAAAACTTTTATTCCATACAAATATAATATTCCATAAAATGCTCATAAGCCTGTGTGAATACTCCTCCTTCCTACTGGTAATAAAAAATGTCCAAGGACCGTACGGGATTAGTAAACTGCGCAAGGTAACGTCAGTAAAGTGCAAACCATAATATCATGCGTGATACAATACCAATAAAGTGCTAGGTGCTAATAACCTGTGAATAAACAAAGTATGACAATTGTGCAGGGTCTGCACAATGGTGCCGTATTAAAATATTGGGTCCCCTCGTGTGTGAAAGTGCAGTTCAATTGTTAGAGAGAATGGCAATTAAAATTCCTGTGAAGATAAATAATAGCTGTGTTCAATTACGCATATGCCGTCAGTATGCACTGATACTCCAACTCACTCAGCGTATATGAGGAGAATATACTAGTCCTCGTCCCTTTAACCTCACGGCCGTTGTGTGTACCAGGCTCGTTGATGGAGGGGCTGTGACTGCCGGCTTATTCCTCCTCGTCTCCTCCGTGTCTCCCGTACCCGTGTCCCCGCTGCCTTACCTCTGTCCAGTCTAAGTCTCTTCCTCCTGCAACCGCGGCGTCCCGCGTGATGTTGCGGCTTGCGTGGCGTCCCACGTGACACTCGGGGGATAGATGCAGAGGTGGCTCGCTGGGTCCTAGAGTCCTGAATAGTTGCGCTTTTTCATTCCATATGGTAATCCAAGCAATGGACAATAGTTGCCGGTGTACGGTGAGACTTAGACTGGAAAGAGGTAAGGCAGCGGGGACACGGGTACGGGAGACACGGAGGAGACGAGGAGGAATAAGCCGGCAGTCACAGCCCCTCCATCAACGAGCCTGGTACACACAATGGCCGTGAGGTTAAAGGGACGAGGACTAGTATATTCTCCTCATATACGCTGAGCGAGTTGGAATATCAGTGCATACTGACGGCATATGCGCAATTGAACACAGCTATTATTTATCTTCACAGGAATTTTATTGCCATTCTCTCTAACAATTGAACTGCACTTTCACACACGAGGGGACTCAATATTTTAATACGGCACCATTGTGCAGACCCTGCACAATTGTCATACTTTGTTTATTCACAGGTTATTAGCACCTAGCACTTTATTGGTATTGTATCACGCATGATATTATGGTTTGCACTTTACTGACGTTACCTTGCGCAGTTTACTAATCCCGTACGGTCCTTGGACATTTTTTATTACCAGTAGGAAGAAGGAGTATTCACACAGGCTTATGAGCATTTTATGGAATATTATATTTGTATGGAATAAAAGTTTTACTGTTTGAATAATAGAGTTGTGGGTCCTGTCCCAGATACCCTCCAGAGTGCCCCTCATTCATATTGTAACAATTTTTGCTAATGGCTACACGTTTGTGGGTATAGTTGCCGGTAAGGTGAGCACCTGGTGTACCATCTGATTACCTTTGATAAAGTGTAGCCGCTCATTACTAGATATACCCAGTAAGTGCAAATGATGTCGATTTTGCTGTGGATTACATTGCAAAGGGCAAAATCCACATCATAAATTGACATGCTGTGGGTTTAAAATCCATTTTATAAAATCTCATCCACTTTGCTGCTACTGTAACACAGGGAACTTATTCAGAGTTCCACAAAAAGGTATGTGAAAGTGGGTTCCCCCCTTTAAGCTTACTTGTAAGAAGTCCAGCCCACCACAACCAGTCTTTCAAATAGCCATGTCCACCAGCCCCTAGAATAAAGACAAAAGCAGGATTTAAAAAAGGTTAAACATTGCCCTGTTTCAGAGACACCCACCCAATGGCAGAAGCAAAAATATCAGATATATTACAATTAGTGTTGAGCGAACTTGTATTTTAAATTCTGCGTCCAAAGTTCGGGTTATCGAATAATCCAGTTATGGATTCCACTACCACGGACCCTAACGGAATTTGGAATCCATAAGGAGATTCCTCGATAACCCGAACTTTGGACACAGAACTTAAAAAACAAGTTCGCTCAACAATAATTACAATAGGTCACCATAGTCATCAGTGTATAGCATAATATTCAGACTTAGACCTCATGCACACGACCGTTGTTTGATTCCGTGTCCGTTGCTCCGTTTTTCGTGATTTTCTGCGGACCCATTGGTTTGCAAATCCACCTTCAAAACTCGGCAAATGCACCGTTTGTCCTCCGCGTCCGTGGTCCGTGATTCCAGTCCATCAAAAAAAATATACCCGATCCTATTCTTGTCTGTGAAAAACGGTTCACGGACCCATTCAAGTCAATGGGACCGTGAAAAAATGCGGATGGCCATCCGTGTGTCATCAGCGTCCGTTTTTTGCGGATCCTTGGCAGGCACTTGGCAAAAATAGTCAGCCTGTGTTTTGGTAAAATCTTTTGGGTCATGTCCGCTAAAAAACGGAAGACACACGGAAACACAACAGAAGGCAAAAGCGGACACAGATCACTGAACAACGGAACCCCTTTTGCGGACAGCATAAAAAAACGGTCGTGTGCATGAGGCCTTACTCAGTATAGCTGAAGGAATACAATGGGGCACACCGATGAAGACTGGTGTCAGTGCAGAAAGCAGAATGAGGCACCAGCCTCCTAATAAAATGTGGCACATTTTCGGCCAGTCCATGCACCAGAAATCAAAATCTACTCTAGCTATAGTCTGGTATAGATATGTAATATCATTTATGGCAGGTTTTAGCATAATGATAGTAAGGGCTCTCGCACACAACCATTGTTGTTGATCTGCAAAACACAGATACCAGCCGTGTGCATCCCGCATTTTGCAGAACTGAATGCCCGGCCTCTAATAAAACAATCCTATCCTTGTACATAATGCGGACAAGAAAAGGACATGTTCTATTTTTTTGTGGAATGGACATGCAGAAACGGGACATACACAGTCATTTCTGTTTTTTGTGTGGCCCCATTTAAAGGAGTTATCGAACCCCAAAAATGCTCCCCCAAATGCCCGGGTTCCTCACACGGATTGTAGTTACCTCGCTCCCCGGTACACATGTTGCTTCTGCTGCATCTCCCCGTCGCACGGATCAAAACATCCAGCGAGGGGGGTGGGGGCAGCCAATAGCGGCCACGATGGGGACGCTAGGTAGACTCGTTCCCGTCGCGACCTGCTATTGGCTGCCCCCTGTCCCCATATAAGTACAATCTGTGTGTGGGGCAGGGGGGCATTTTTGGGGTTGGTTAACCCTTTTAAATGAATGGTTTCACATACGGGCCTAAATAAATATATAAAATGGGATGGGCAAAAAAAAAAAAGAAAATATTCGTGTGCATGAGCCCTAAATCTGCTGGGCCACACCACACAATCCCTTTGAAAAGAGATGAGAGAAGCGAAAACCCGCAAACTATGGTACAAATATGGTGTGTAACTTTATTACACCACAATAGTGTAAAAGGTTTGATAAATGTCCCCAATTGAGTTGCAGGCTTGTAGTTGATAGACAGTGGAAAACCTCACTACAAAAAATAAATAAATAAATAATGGTTTATAGCCCCAGCCGAAAGTCAAAAAGGTAATATAAAGTGCATGGTGAACAAGGACCTCCTCATTACAGATTTTGCGCAGGAGCCCAGGGGTGTCCATGTGGGGGGGCTGGTTTGATCCTTACTATGGGGCCCTTACTTCTCTATGTACGCCACTGGTTTAGAGGCAACATTTAGAACACAAGGGAGAGGGGAGGGTCTTTTATCAATGCTCCCTACGCCAGTTTTTGGCATAAGAAAGTCACATGGTCCCCAAACATAGGTGGACGCTAACATGGGGGAATCAGCCCCAGCACAATCCTAACATTTACACTAGTTTCTTGAGTTTATTGACATTGACATCTAGTCAAGAGCTTGAGTGGATTTCCATCTAGGAGGATATGCTTAATGTATGATGAGACTTATGCCTAGTCATAAATTTAGAGCATCCTCCAGCAGTGCATGGGATATCAAAGACATTTTCTTTGATAAATGACCCCCAAAGTCCCTTATCAAGCTCATCATAGCATTGTCTAAAGGGTCTTAGTCTCTACTGTCATGTACAGGCATGTAATCAAGAAATAAGAGACAGACGGAAGTGAGAACGACTGTAGGATCAGACTACAGAGGAGGTTTGTAGTCTGTTACCATGGAGACGAATAGGCCTGCATAGGAGTTTCAGACAGAAGCCTGTATAAGTTTTTAATCAAGACTATTTGCAAAGTTACTTATTATTTAAATGGGTTGTCCTATTTCCGATATGGATGACCTATATTTAGGACGAGTCATCAATATCAGATCGGCAGGGGTCTGACTACCAACACGCCCACCGATCAGCTGTTTGAAGGTAACACACTGCTCCTGGAAGCGCTGCATTCTGTTCAGTTTACCTGCTCACCCTCTACATTACAGCGGCGAGCAGGTGAAGCTACAGCTCCTCCATTCCATCCATTTGAATGGGATGGAGTGTAACTATAACTGCTCCTTCCCATTCAAGAGAGTGAGCAGGTAAACAGTGAAGAGAATTCGGCGCTCACAGGAGCACTGCACTCTCTTCAAACAGCTGATTGAGGTGGTACAGGAGCAGACCCCACTGATCTGATAGTAATGACCTACCTATCCTAAGGACATCAATATTGAAAACTGAGCAACCCTTTAAGGAGTAATAAAATGATTGCAAACTATGATCATACCCTTTAAGCAGGTCACATTTCAACATCCATACTGTTACCGAAGGTCCCATCTCTCGCTCTCTCTCTCATTTACTCCAAGTCCATCTGCCACAGGGCACACTGCACCCTAGTTTCCATACCTGCACGAGTATGTCCTTGCTCTGACAGATGAAGAAGACCTTTCTTTTTGAGGATTACACTGCTCCCAATGAGGATGCTGGAGAACACCGCCAGTGCCAGTCCAACAAGAAAATCATGGTTAGACGGTACTGAAGGAGACGCACTTGTATCAAGCGTCAGGTTCTGGTAAATGGAGTCTGACACGTTAACGTCCCTTAAAATCTGGCAGGTCACCTGGCCTGAGGAGCAAGTTAGTGTCACCAATGTCCCTGTGGAAAAAGCATGAATTGTATTAGTATGTGGAAGTAAAGATATCACTAGAAGGTCTAGTGGTCCAATAAAAAAAACAGCATTGCTTTATGTCTGCACATTCTACCACATGTTCACAGTGGTTGAGGAATGCTCTTGGTGATTGGGGTCATTTAGAATCAGTGACCATGGGATTAGCAATGTTCTGGAACAATGAAGCTGTAAAACAGAACAAATACCTGACCATTTCCCGTCAGACATTAGAAGAGCTATAGTTTTCCATGGAGGTGGAGATTTGTAAGAGGTTAAGAACCCTGACGTAAGGGGCCACGGATCAGGTCTAGTCTTCACCCTTTCAAACATAGGTTTTGGTAGCATTTTTCGGTACTCTTAGTAAAAATGCCAGCTCGAGGAGTAAGCTGAAGGTCTACAGGAAATAAATCACATTATGGCATCACATTGACAACAACTGTAGCTGGATTCTGTGTGGCCGCTAGGTGGCCTTTTTGGTGCAGGGTCCATACCAAAAGGTTCCTGCAAAAGGCTTAGTGTGAACAAGGCCTATAGGAGGAAAATACCATGAAGAAAGCGCTAGTTGTAAGACATACACTGGTGGTCATTTATAAACAGTGCTATGTCTGTTTTTGGTGTAAAAAAGTCAGAGGGGTCTTTTTGCCAGCATTTTAAATGCCTGTGCAACAATGTTTTGTCGCAATAGTGTTTTGCGCCGTGTTTGACACTTGGATTGTCTGGGGAGTGGTGGTGGCTATTCCTGGCTCTTATATGTAAGGACTTATCCCTCTTAGTCATCTTACTATTTTTCTTAAATGTTAATTTTCTCTTATCTTGGATGACATTTTGGGGCTTTGGAACCAATTACTCAACTTAGGCTACTTTCACATATGAGCTTGGTGCGGATCCGTCCTGTACTTGTACACACGGATCCGCACCGAAAATACAAATGCATCTGTTTAGAACGGATCCGTTTGTATTACATGTGCAAAAAAATTCTAAGTCCCAAACAGATCCGTTCTGACCCCCATTGAAAGTTAATGGGGGACGGATCTGTTTACAATTGCACCATTTTATGTCAATGCAAACGGATCCGTCCCCATTGACTTACATTGTAAGTCAGGACGGATCCGCTTGGCTCCGCACCGCCAGGCGGACACTCGTTTTGGTGTCCGCCTCCAGAACGGAACGGAGGCGGTACGGAGCCCAAAGAATGCATTCTGAACGGATCCACATCCATTCAGAATGCATTGGGGCTAAACTGGTCCGTTTGGGACCGCTTGTGAGAGCCTTGAAACAGATCTCACAAGCGGATCCCCAAACGCGAGTGTGAAAGTATCCTTAGGCCCTATTCACACGTCCATAATGTTCGTCCGCACCCGTTCCGCAAATCTGCGGAACGGGTGCGGACCCATTCATTTTGAATGGGGACGTGATGGATGCGGAGAGCACACATCTTCCGGCCGGCGGCTCTGCAATGATATAGAGCATGTCCGCAATTGCGGACAAGTATAGACATCACTATAGGGCTGGTGGCAAGGTGTGCTGCGGATCCGCAACACACTACGGACGTGTAAATTAGGTCTTACAATGGTCGTCCTGGAACAAATTAATATTGTAACTTGAGGGACCACTGTCTATATTTTGTTTGGGGCAGGGATTAGATTTTTATTTTTATTTTTTTAACAAAGAGCAGAGGGAAAAAACAAAAAACAAAAAACAAAAACACAGGAATCCATTAAACCACACACAGACAAAAGCAAAAAAAGGATTGCTCTGTAACTAGCATATAGATGGTATCTCACAAAGACACATCCAGGCTCAGGTTACCAGTGGCAGCTGTAGGAAACAGATTCCAAACATCTCCGGCAAAGGTGACCCACCCAACAACTTCTCCCTAACCAATCTGTCCACTCCAGAAGAATAACCCGCTTCAGACCAATGCCCAGTCATTAACTGAAATATGTTGGGGAGTGGGAGCACTGTACTGCTTAACCCTAGATTTATAAGAATGTTAAAAAAAAAAAAAAAAAAAAAAAAGGGAAATATCCTATGAGAGCATGTCCAGATAATGCCACTAGTCTTTTACGCTGTAGATTTATAGTGACAATGTGCTATAAAGATCACAAATGTTGCACAGCCAGTGGCACCTTATTATAGTGGACGTTGGTTGTGACGACCATGGTGTCAGAGTCTTGGGTCACAACGCAACCACATTCACCATTCGGCTGGGGCTACGTGGCATTCTTGGCCACAACGCCAATGATTGCTGTGTAGCAGTGCCACCATTTAACTGAAGGAGGATTGCATTGAGACTCGCAAGTTGCCAAAATTCCAGAATTGTTATTCTGGAATCACGGTTGTAGCCAATATTGCCGCGTAGTCCCAGCCTTAGGTGAATTAAATTGCCATGGAAGCCTAGCCTTAACCAGAGCCCTTGAAATATATTTCATATTCATATTCTATGGGGTAGATTTATTCAAACTGGTGTACAGGAAAACTGGCTTAGTTGCCCATAGCAACCAATCAGATTCCACCTTTTATTTTCCAAAGGAGCTGTGAAAAATGAAAGGTGGAAGCTGATTGGTTGCTATGAGCAACTGAGCTGGTTTTCCTTTACACTAGTTTTGATCCAAGTATACACACATGATAATGAGCTGCATATTGCTATGGAGGGTGAGGGTCTGTATCTGCACTTACCATTGGCACAGTTGTGGCTGGATGAAGCTGCCATGTGGTCCATCAGTCAGGACACCTGCCAGGTCCCACAAGCTCAGAGTCAGAATGTGACTTCTTGGCTTCTCTCACCTGATAAGTGAGTTGGACTGGTAATCAGGCTCTGGTGTCGCCTTCCCTCCCCTTAAATAACTTGCACACACCTCTTGTTCCAGCAGTATCACTCCTGCCCTCTCAGTTTCATTGTTGTGTATTGCACAACTCTCCTATGACAAATGGATCCACTGTGAAATTTGGGATAAAGGTCAGATGGCAATCTGTAAGTCTATGTATTTACACAAATCTCAGGTACAATCAGAAATACCCAGCCAGCGCCCAGAAAATGCCCACTCGAACATCAAGCACTTGGGATTTGCTTTACCAGTGTAGTGTCTATTAATTGTGTTTGCTTCTCAAAGCACATAGGCCATAGTTACTGAAGTCAGAGGGTCTCCTGGAGGAGGCCTAAGTCAGATATATCAACTGATGCTTTTAAAAAGTGGAAAAATAATGGTGCATTCTTACTCCAGTAATGGGCTGATGTAGAAAGTCGTATAACAAGAGAAGACTTAGGCCTCATTCACACGTCAGTGTTCTGTCAGTGATTTCTATCAGTGATTGTGAGCCAAAACCAGGTGCGGGTCTAAACTCAGAACAGGTGCTGATCTTAACCTTATACCTGATGTCTGTGGAGGCTCTAATCCTGGTTTTGGCTCACAATCACTGATGGAAATCACTGACCTTTAGGGCTCATGCACACGACCGTATTTTCTTTGCGTTTCCGTCCGCTTTTTGTGTGGCCTGTATGCGGAACCATTCACTTCAATCGGGCTGTAGAAAACAACGGAAGTTACTCCGTGTGCATTCCATTTCCGTTTGTCCGCATGGCTGTTCCGCAAAAAGTTGTGCATGTCCTATTGTCCGCAAATCACGGTCCGAGGCCCCATTCAAGTCAATTGGTCCGTAAAAATACAGAACGCACCCAGAACACATCCGTATTTTGCAGATCCATACTGTAGAAATGCTATGCCCAGCCCATATTGCTCATGTCTTTGGTGATTAATAAGTTACTGTTTCCGTTTCTGATCTGCAAAAAATGGATCGCATACGGATATGTTATGTGGAATAACGGAACGGAAGAGGACTTAAATCAGAGAAAAAAACCTCAGATGCGGAACAACTGATCCGTTAAAAACGGACCGCAAAACAACAACGGTCGTGTGCATGAGCCCTTAGACTGAAAGATGCGCTAAATCCTTCAAACAACATGCAATATTTGATAAATTTATGTATATCTATATTTTTGTGATTTTCTTTTTAGCTCTATAAGGGCTCATGCACACAAATGTATTTTTGGTATGCATCTGATTCCGCATTTTTGCAAAAATAGAACATTTCCTATCCTTGTCCATTTTACAGATAAGGATAGGGCAGCTCTATAGAGGGTAGTTTGTTCTGTTCTGCAAAATGCGGAACACACGCGGTCAGTATCCATATTTTGTGGATCCGTAATTTGCAGACTGCAAAAACAGCAACGGCTGTACGCATGAGTTCTGATTAGAACAGGCATTTTTCAGCTCTCACAGAGATTCCTGTGGGAAATATGCCTGAAACACATGGCATACCTGGAGGATGTTTGGCTAAAAACTCCCAAATACACCATTTAGCGAATTTCATAATTCATTATAAAATGTAAACCATAAACTTTAAAGCAACATCTAGCCTCCTGGCAAAAAGTGAAATTACTGATGTATAAAAGTCAGATAAAAAAAATACACAAAACTCCATGTTTGAAATGGCATAAAACACTAGAAATGAACGTGTGAGGGTGTCTTCACAGAAAATACCGCAACTGAAAATCAGTTACGGTACATTCACCTGAATGGAGCTTGCACAAAATCATGTGTTTTCAGCCCCATGAACTGGTTTTCAGTCGTGGGATTTTCTACAAAAAAAAAAAAAACAGCAGTGTGTGAAGGCACCCTGAAGGAGCCAAAAGGGGGTGGTCTGCAGTGAAAGAATATTCTGCAAAATAAAAAACCAGCGGCGGATTTAAAAAACACACAATGTGCTCATTTTGTTCCATGGACTAAATTCCGCTACATGTGATGGGGTTGAAATGCGTTGGAGAAGAATTCACACAACCATATGTATTTTACGCTCCACAAAAAGTGGAAAAAAATACGGATGACGTATTGCCTGTGGTGTTTTTTTTTTTTCTTTTGCGGACCCGTTGTAACAAAGGCCTCTTTCACACAAGCGAGTTTTCCACACGGGTGCAGTGCGTGACGCGAACGCATAGCACCTGCACTGAATCCTGACCCATTCATTTCAATGGGTCTGTGCACATGAGCGTTGGTTTTCACGCATCATTTCTGCGTTGTATGAGAATCGCAGCATGTTTAGACCATTTTCTACATTTAAAACAGGCATAGAAAATGATGAATGAGACGGCCTGCCGGCCTGTCCCCTTCCAGCCGTGCCCACAATTTTACACCTGGCATGAGCAGATCGAAGTCGCAGATAGCGGCACAACGGCCATCTGCACCTGAAATACACCTAATTTAGGCGTATTTCAGAATAGTAATGACCCCTCTGTATATATTTTGGCAAAGCATGTTTATAGTCCCCACCACAGTCACTGACCCAAGAAGCAAGCGAGAAGGAGGCAGATCCACGATTTCCTCTGGGACCCATAGGACTCTAGTTACACTTTTGCTGGATAAGGCCTTATTCACACGTCTGCAATTCTGTTCCGCATTTGGGGACAGACAATGTCCCGGCCGGGTCCGCAATTGCGGATCCGCACTTCGGGTCCGCAATTGCGTTCCCGAAAAAATAGAACATGTCCTATTCTTGTCCGCAATTGCGGACAAGAAAAGGCATTTTCTATGAGTGCCGGCGATGTGCGGTCCGCAAATTGCGGAACGCACATCGCCGATGTCCGTGTTTTGCGGATCCGCGGATCCGCAAAACACAACGGACATGTGAATAAGGCCTAATTCCTACATGTTTGGTTCTCTGAGCCTACATGCACACGGCAGTGGTTTTTTGCGGCCTCCGTTCCGTTTTTTTTTTTGCGGATCTGATGGTTTCCCATTCATTTCTATGGATTCGTTAAAAATGCGGATGCCTCTTTCGTTGCCTGTCAGCGTCCGCTGTCCGCATTTCACGTCCACAAAAAAAAATATGGCATGGCCTATTCTTGTCTGCAAAAAACGGTTTGCGGACCCATAGAAGTCAATGGGTCCGCAAAAAATGCGGATGACCAACGGAAGCCATCCGTTTGTCATCCGCATCCGTTTTTTTTTGTGGATGGTTGCTTGGAGACCAGGGAACTTGTACAGGTACTTTAAGAAACTGGTTTAAGCCTTCTGGTTTTTTTTGCGGATCCGCAAAAAAAACGGAAGACACACGGAAACACAACCTACAAAATTTGCGGACACACAGAAAGGATGTGGATGTGAAAAAAAAAGGAAGACGAATCCGCGATTTGCGGACAGCAAAAAACAACTGTAGTGTGCATGTAGCCTGAACATGCACTACTACTAAGCTCCTTGTGCTCCATTAGTCTGTCCATGTTCAGACCAGTTCAGCGAGTATTTCAGGTGTCACTGCATGTCTGTGAACTGAGGTAATTCTCAGACCTCTTGCACACGACTGTATGGCTTTTTCAGTATTTTGCGGTCCGCAAAAAATACAGATGACGTCCGTGTGCATTCCGTTTTTTGTGGAAAGAAACAGCTGGCCCCTGATAGAACAGTACTATCCTTGTCCGGTATGTGGACAATAATAGGACATGTTCTATCTTTGAACAGAAATACATAAACGGCAGGCATACGGAATACCTTCCGTTTTTTTGCGGATCCATTGAAATGAATGGTTCTGTATAGGGTCCGTATACAGAACACAAAAACAGAACGGAAACAGGAAAAAAAACGTTTGTGTGCATGAGCCCTCAGGCTGAGAGGAAACACAGATGCAGTTCTCCTCTGGAGTAACCTTGATCATAGACTTGTGTACTCATTCACACCTATAATTCTTGGATGCCATGTATAAAGTATCCTTATAACGGTATTCAGGAATGACACAGAGAGGGCAGCATGGTGGCTCAGTGGTTAGTGCTGGGGTCCTGGGTTCAAATCTGACCAAGAACAACATCTGCATGGAGTTTGTATGTTGTCCGTGGGTTTTCTCCAGATACTCCGGCTTTCTCCCACACTCCAAAGACATACTGATAGGGAACCTAGATTGTGAGCTTCAGGCCTCAGGCACACAACCATATTTTTTTCCCGTTTACATTCCGTTTTTGCGTTCCGTATATGGAACCATTCATTTTAATAGGTCTGCAAAAAAACAAAATGTAATGTTCTCCGTATGCATTCCATTTCTGTGTTTCTGTTCAAAGATAGAACACATCCCATGATTGTCCGCATAACGGATAAGGATAGTACTGTTCTATCAAGGGCCAGCTGTTCCATTCCGCAAAGAAACGGAATGTACACGAACATCATCCCTATTTTTTACGGATCCTTTTTTGCGGACACTAAAAAGCCATACGGTCGAGTGCAAGAGGCCTCACTGGGGACAGCGAGTGATAATATTGGCTGTAAAACGCTGCAGAATATGTCAGTGCTATATACCGTAAGTGACTAACATAAATAAAACATAACAAGAGGAGGAGGTGGACAGGGCAAAGAGTAGGGACTACTTAATGCAGCAGAAAGCCTGGGTAATTTAGTGACAGAATTTTAGCTACTAAACCTGGCTGTTGTAACTTAGTTCCTAGACCCAAATACAACAGAAAGGGTTCTAGAGCATAACCTACAACTACCTTACACTGGAAGAAAAGCTAAGGCTACATAAGAAGTGGTTTCTAGCACAGCTACTTTTACCCTCACGTTTTACGCGCGTTCCCATTGAAGTCTATGGGTGCAAACGCGCGACAAAACGCCCCAAAGAAGCTCAAGAACTTCTAACGCGCTGTAAAACGCTCAGGTGAGAACCATGCCCATAGGAAAACATGAGGTTTCTCCTGTTGAGCGTTTTACAGCGCGTTCGAACGCGCTGTAAAACGCGCAAGTGTGAACTGAGGGTTACCCTGGGTTCAGACCTGAGCATTCTTGAAACGCGCGTTTTACACACGTTTTTGTCGCGCGTATTTTAGCACATTTTTTGCAAATAGGAAACGCTGCGTTCAGTGCAGCAGCATTCTTGTGATTGACTACTGTGGTGTCAATCACAAACGCGCGACAAACGCCCCAAAAAAGCTCAAGTACTTGTTTATCGTCAGGCGTTTTACAGCGCGTTCAAACGCGCTGTAAAATGCTCAAGTGAGAACCAGGGCCATAGGAAAGCATTGGTTTTCATGTGTTGAGCGCTTTACAGCGCGCTTGAACGCGCTGTATAACGCCTCACACTCACCCTGGGAACACACCTAAGCGTTTTCAGCGCGTTCAAACGCGCTGAAAAACGCACAACAAGTGAAAACCCATGTATTCCAATGGACATGGTTCACACTTGAGCGCTTTACAGCGCGCTTGAACGCGCTGAAAACGCAGCAAACGCTTGTGCATGAGCTTCTTTGGGGCGTTTGCCCAAGCGCTTGCACCCATTGAAAGCATGGGAACGCGCATATAAGAAAATATGCGCGTTTTCCGCTTCAAAAACGCGCATATGATCGCGCGTTTTTGTAGTAAAACCCAGCAGAAAGGCAGAATCTCCACCCACCTTTGCTGGGTGGGGATTCTTTTTTTCTGCAAACTGTAAGCTGTCAATCAAAAAACGCCCTAAATACGCGCGTTGCAAAAATACAAAAACGCCTAAAAAAACGTGCGTTTTCCGCGGAAAAAACGCTCAAAAAAACGCCTGATCCAAAAACGCCCATAGACTTCAATGGGAACGCGCGTAAAACGTGCATTTAACACGCGTTAAAGTGTAGATATGCCTTTTTCAATTGGTCTCCAGAGTCACAAACGCGCGTATGACGCGCGTTTCCTATTTGCAAAAACGTAATACGCGCGTCTCAGAAACGCTCAGGTGTGAACCCAGGGTTAGGGTTAGAGATGGTCAGCAGCATACACAGAGCCGGTCCTTTAACAAAGTCCAGATAGTTTGTCCTCCTGGTACATTCACTCTTGCCCCATATGCACACTGTACATAGCGTTGAACATGTCACATAAGCAAAGTTTGAAATGAGGCCTGGTTTAGAAGAACATGGTGCTTGTTGGGCCCCATCTTCTTTCCAGCATCCATATATTATTTCCCTGAACCCTTGTTTGCTTATGTTGTAAGACCTGTGGAAAAGAGAATCATTGACCATTAAATAAGGGATGCAGCCCACCCGGGCTGGACCTCCTGCTCACCAGGGATACATGAAGCAGCTACTTTGGTTTGCCTCTACAGTATGTATACTCTTCACCATAAGGAACACAAAACAGCCACCAATCATCGGTGTGGGCCGTTAGTGTGCATGTTTATAGGAAGAATTTCCAGAAGAAGACCTTCCTACTGCCAGGTAATAGATATCGTAGCCTTTGGCACATGTTGGCAGATTCTTGGTCTCTGCGAGGATTTCCATGTAGATTGGTAGAAGGTTCTAAGAACTGAGGCCCTTGTTTTTGTTCCCATTTTCTTCACTCATTCTTACTTTAGAAGACAACTAATTGTAGGAGTCCTCACAATGTGACAATAGCTCACAAGGACTCCAAACAGTGTACACAATGGAACCGCTGACTATTTTGCTCATTCTCACTACCTACTAAGTAGTTTGCACACAAAAAGGGCTCGTGTACATAGAGAGGTGTCACTTTTCACACTGACATTGTGATATGAAGCAACTAGCCTAATTTCCCACCAGTACAGTACCATCATGGGCGTAGCTATAGGGGGTGCAGAGGTAGCAGTCACTACCGGGCCCAGGAGCCTGAGGGGGCCCAAGAACTTTGTGTAGCATAAGAAGACACACAAAGCACTGAGGGAAGGGGGCCCAAGATGAACTCTTGCACCAGGGCCCATGAGGCTTTAGCTACGCCCCTGAGTACCATGCATGTGAATGGGGCGTTAAAAAGATACAGTGAAATCCCAATGCATCACTGCATGATCCACATGCAGCAAATTTTATGTCATTTTTGCAGCGGTAAAGATCTTCTGTGTGCTCGTGTGGCCTTATGTACAGGGCATGAGTGAGCAGTATAATCCTAATACAGGGTGGTAGCACCCTCATCTATATTAGGGCTCATGCACACAACCGTTTTTTGTTTCCTTGTCCGTCCCGTTTTTTTGCTGATAGGATGCGGACCCATTCATTTCAATGGGTCCGCAAAAAATGCGGACAGCACACCATGTGCTATTCGCATCCATATGTCTGTTCCGTAGCCCTGCAAAAAAAATAGAGCATGTCCTATTTTTTTCTAGTTTGCAGACAAGGATAGGCATTATTACTATGGATCCACAAAAAAAACGGATGCCATATGGACGTCATCCGTTTTTTTTGCAGATCCGCAATTTGCGGACCGCAAAACACATACGGTGGTGTGCATGAGGCCTTACATACATATAACATTATTACACATGGTTTTGCAACATGAGTTGGGTGTAAGTGCAGTAAACTGATCTGTACAGACCAAGAAGTGGCGCCTATTATGAGTTTGAAAACTGTAGGATTTTATGTTTTTTGTAGTTTTTTTTTTAAATATAGATATTGACACGGAAAATGAAAAATAAAATCATCAATAATTCTTTAACAATGTTAGGGCTCTTTCACACTTGCATTTTGGTTTTCCGGCATAGAGTTCCGTCGTCGGGTCTCTATGCCGGAAAAATCCTGATCAGGATTATCCCCATGCATTCTGAATGGAGAGAAATCCGTTCCGGATGCATCAGGATGTCTTCAGTTCAGGACCGGAACGTTGTTTGGCCGGAGAAAATACCGCAGCATGCTGCGCTTTTTGCTCCGGCCAAAAATCCTGAACACTTGCCGCAAGGCCGGATCCGGAAATAATGCCCATTGAAAGGCATTAATCCGGATCCGGCCTTAAGCTAAACGTCGTTTCGGCGCATCGCCGGATCCGACGCTTAGCTTTTCTCAATGGTTACCATGGCAGCCAGGACGCTAAAGTCCTGGTTGCCATGGTAAAGTCTAGTGGGAGCGGGGAGCAGTATACTTACCATCCGTGCGGCTCCCGGGAGCTCCAGAGTGACGTCAGGGCGCCCTACACGCATGGATCACGTGATCGCATGGAGCGCTCTGACGTCATTCTGAGCGCCCGGAGCCGCACGGACTGTAAGTATACCGCTCCCCGCTCCCACTACTACTATGGCAACCAGGACTTTAATAGCGTCCTGGCTGCCATAGTAACGCTGAAGCATACTGAAGACTAATCCGTCTTCAAATGCTTTCAGGTCACTTGCGTTGTTACGGATCCGGCGGGCACTTCCGGCAAATGGAGTACACGATGGATCCGGACAACTCAAGTGTGAAAGAGGCCTTAAACATAAAAATGGTTTTAAAGAATAGGGCATTTTCTGATGACGCATTCCCTTTAAGGTCCCCACATACACGATTATTGTTGGCTGGGGTCGGCTGACAATCTATGGTGTATATGGAGCTCCCAACAGATGTTCCCCGGGAGATAAGATCCCACCAGAGATGTGTGTCAATAGCTTTCTACTGATTTAAAACATACACATGCCGAACATGTACTTGTACGGGGGCAGCCAGGAGAGACAGCTGTCTTGCGAAGACGTATTGAAGGTGTATGGGCAACTTTTGGGGGTAAAGATCCGTTCTGGTCACTCTCATACACTGGCCACCAAACAGTGCATCTGAGAGTTCTTATCACTTCAATGGCCACATATTGAGAATACAAGCCTTTCAGATCTGTATACCTCTACATGAATGTGAAAAGAAGCAGGATGTTTCCGGAGTTTCTGCTCTGTCTTCCAAACAGAGCAAGGTGTATTGCAGATAGGAAACTGATCTCAAAAGAGAACTGAGCTTTATATGCAAAACTGCAGGTGGTGGGTTCTGGATGGTGGCTCTATAGTAATGGAGATGTGTTGCCAGACCAGTTTCTATGTCTGTGTGTTTGAAGATAGACATGATTTAATCTATAGACTTCACTTTGTGTTTGGAAAGGCTCTCATTTCACATAATCCACAATTGTTCTTAGGTGCTTGTTGACCCCGTGCACACTAGTGTACAAGGACTCTACGGATCTTGGACAGATCCGTACTATGGCACTCTTATTGGATATACCTATTCTGGGTGACTAGTTAATATTGCTATGATTGTACTGGTAAAAAGTATTTTCTAGTAGTGTTAAGTGCGAATATTCGAATAACGAATTTTAATCGCGAATATCGCAACTTCGAGAATTCGCAAATATTTAGAATATAGTGCTATATATTCGTAATTTTGAATATAATTTTTTTTCCATGAGAAGGAGAGATGGGGAGTGGCACACCCACTGTAAGAATGGAAGCAAGGTGCTCTGTTGCTAGTTGATACACCCAGATCAAAAAATATAAATAGCAACAATAAAACACAGCAACTGGCACACTTTCACCTTAAATAGTGGAGAGAACATAAGATACAAATAAGTTCATTTATTATCCTAAAAATACAATCATATAAAAACTAATAGAGCCAGAAGTTAACTGTCACTGCCCGGGTTTCAAGTGATTATCAATAGTGTCCATTGGAAGGTATCAATTTGCTGATATTAGCTAGTAATCCCAATTCATTCAGTCAGTGCGACGGTAGGTGTCCATTAATGCATTATAATAACTAATGTTTAAGCCAGATAGTAAAGTCACAAGTTCTGAGTGAATCTGGCTTAAACATTAATTATTATAATGCATTAATGGACACTTATACCGTCGCACTGACTGAATGAATTGGGATTACTAACTAATATCAGCAAATTGATACCTTCCAATGGACACTAATTGATAATCACTTGAAAACCCGGGCAGTGGCAATTAACTTCTGGCTCTATTAGTTTTTATATGATTGTATTTTTAGGATAATAAATGAACTTATTTGTATCTTATGTTCTCTCCACTATTTAACCACTTCCCGACCGCCTAACGCACAACTGCGTTCTCGCGGCGGTCGGGCTGTTCTGGGGCGCCGCAGATCTGCGTCATCTCGCGAGACGCGAGATTTCCTGTGAACGCGCGCGCACGCGCGCGCGCGTTCACAGTAGCGGGCGTCTCAGGAGTTTAACTACAGCCTGCCAGCGATGATCCATCGCTGGCAGGCTGTAGATGCGATATAAATCGCATCAAACAAGTATATCAGACGCTGTTTTGTGAACAGCGTCTGATATAGCTGCTACCTGGTCCTCTGGTGGTCCCATTTGCTGGGATCGACCACCAGAGGACCAGGTAACTATGTAAAGTTGCACCAAACACTACACTAACCCCCCCACCCCCTCACCTACTAACCCCTTGTTAACCCCTTGATCACCCCATCTAGACCCCTGATCACCCCCTGTCATTGATCACACCCCTTGTAAGGCTCCATTCAGACGTCCAAATGTGTTTTGCGGATCCGTGGATTCACGGATCCGCGGATCAGATCCGCGGATCTGCGGATCCACAGATCCTCAAAACACGGACACCGGCAATGTGCTTTCTGCATTTTGCAGATCCGCGACATTGCCAGAACTATATAGAAAATGCTTTTCTTGTCCGCAATTGCGGACAAGAATAGGACATGTTCTATATTTTTGCGGAACGGAAGTGCAGACCCGGAAGCGCGGATCCGTAATTCCGGATCCGAGCGGGACAAAGTCTGTCCCCATAGAAATGAATGGGTCCGCAATTCCGCTCCGCAAACAGAATTGCGGACGTGTGAATGGGGCATAAGGGTCCCTTATCACCGCCAGTTAGTTAGCTACTTGTTAGGTAGCTAGCGCCCAGCCCACCGCACCGCAGTCACTGATTTTGGCAGAGATTTTTTCATCCACATTGATTGATGCGAATGAATAAATCTGTGCCGTTCATTTTTTTTTTTTCAGCGCAGCGGCTGAACGGAAAAAAATCTCATTACCCGTATGGTCAATATACGGAGAATCGCAGAAACTCCTAATGCTGGCCATACGTGTAATGACTGCGGAGACCCTCAAATCCCAGGGCAGTACAAACACCTCACATGTGACCCCATTTTAGAAAGAAGACACCCCAAGGTATTCCGTGAGGGGTATGGCGAGTTCATGTAAAATTTTATTTTTGTCACAAGTTAGTGGAATATGAGACTTTGTAAAAATAAAAATAAAAATCAATTTCCTCTAACTTGTGCCAAAATTTTTTTCTGTGAACTCGCCATGCCCTCACGGAATACCTTGGGGTGTCTTCTATCCACAATGGGGTCACTTGTGGGGTATTTATACTGCCCTGGCATTTTAGGGGTCCTAAAGCGTGAGAATCCAAATGCGTAAAAATGCCCTGTGAAATCCTAAAGGTACTCATTGGTTTTAGGGCCCTTTGCGCATCTTGGCTGCAAAAGTGGCACACATGTGGTATCGCTGCACTCAGGAGAAGTAGGGCAATGTGTTTGGGGTGTATTTTTATATATACCCATACTTTGTGTGAGAAATATCTCTGCAAATGACAACTTTTTAAATTTTTTTATTCAAAGTTGTCAATTTACAGAGATATTTCTCTCACACAGTATGGGTATATGTAAAAATACACCCCAAAACACATTGCCCTACTTCTCCTGAGTACGGCGATACCACATGTGTGACACTTTTTGCAGCCAAGATGCGAAAGGGGCCCAAATTCCAATGAGTAACTTTAGGAGGGCATTTTTACGCATTTTTCTTCTCACGCTTTAGGGCCCCTAAAATGCCAGGACAGTATAAATACCCCACATGTGACCCCATTTTGGAAAGAAGACACCCCAAGGTATTCGCTGAGGGGCATAGTGAGTCCATGAAAAATTAAACTTTTTGTCAAAAGTTAGCGGAAAGGGAGACTTTGTGAGAAAAACTATAAAAAATCAATTTCCACTAACTTGTGCCAAAAATTTTTTCTATCAACTCGCCATGCCCCTCATGGAATACCTTGGGCTGTCTTCTTTCCAAAATGGGGTCACATGTGGGGTATTTATACTGCCCTGGCATTTTAGGGGCCCTAAAGTGCGAGAAGAAAATGCGTAAAAATGCCCTCCTAAAAGGTACTCATTGGAATTTGGGCCCTTTGTGCATCTTGGCTGCAAAAGTGTCACTTATGTGGTATCGCCAGTACTCAGGAGAAGTAGGGCAATGTGTTTTAGGGTGTATTTTTACATATACTCATGCTGGGTGAGAGAAATATCTCTGTAAATTGACAACTTTGAATAAAAAATTTAAAAAGTTGTCATTTACAGAGATATTTCTCTCACCCAGCATGGGAATATATAAAAATACACCCCAAAATACATTGCCCTACTTCTCCTGAGTACGGCGGTACCACATGTGTGACACTTTTTTGCAGCCAAGATGCGGGCCCTAATTCCAATGAGTACCTTTAGGATTTCACAGGGCATTGTTACGCATTTGATTCTCACGCTTTAGGTTCCCTAGAATGCCAGGGCAGTATAAATACCCCACAAGTGACCCCATTGTGGAAAGAAGACACCCCAAGGTATTCTGTGAGGGGCATGGCGAGTTCACAGAAATTTTTTTTTTGGCACAAGTTAGCGGAAATTGATATATATTTTTTTTTTTATTTTGTTTTTTACAAAGTCTCATATTCCACTAACTTGTGACAAAAATAACATTTTACATGAACTCACCATACCCCTCACGGAATACCTTGGGGTGTCTTCTTTCAAAAATGGGGTCACATGTGGGGTATTTATACTGCCCTGGCATTTTAGGGGCCCCTAAAGCGTGAGAAGAAGTCTGGAATCCAAATGCGTAAAAATGCCCTGAGAAATACTAAAGGTACTCATTGGTTTTAGGGCCCTTTGCACCCAGGCTGCAAAAGTTCCACACATGTGGTATCCCCGTACTCAGGAGAAGTAGCGCAATGTGTTTTGGGGTGTATTTTTATATATACACATGCTGGGTGTGAGAAATATCTCTGTAAATGACAACTTTTTAATTTTTTTTATACAAAGTTGTCAGTTTACAGAGATATTTCTCTCACTCCAACATGGGTATATGTAAAATACACCCCAAAACACATTGCCCTACTTCTCCTGAGTACGGCGATACCACATGAGTGACACTTTTTGCAGCCTGGGTGCACAAAGGGGCCCAAATTCCAACGAGTACCTTTAGGTTTTACATGGCTGCTCACAATTTAGCCCCGCCCAAAATGCCAGAACAGTAAACACACCCCACAAATGACCCCATTTCGGAAAGTAGACACCCTAAGGTATTCACAGAGGGGCATAGTGAGCCCGTCTGAGATTTTTTTTTTTGCCAGAAGTTAGCAGAAATGGAAACTTTATTATATATTTTTTTTCCTCAGAAAGTGTCATTTTCCGCTAACTTGTGAAAAAAATGAAATGATACATGAACTCACCAAGCCCTTCCGCGAATACTTTGGGGTGTCTTCTATCTAAAATGGTGTGATTTGGGGGTATTTATACTTTCCTGGCATTCTAGCACCTGAAGAAACATGACAGGTGCTCAGAAAGTCAGAGCTGCTTCAAAATGCCGAAATTCACTTTTTGCACCATAGTTTGTAAACGCTATAACTTTTACCCAAACCAATAAATATACGCTTATTGAATTTTTTTTATCAAAGACATGTAGAACAATAAATTTAGAGAAAATTTTACATACAAATGTAGTTTTTTTGAAAAATTTTACAACAGAAAGTGAAAAATGTCATTTTTTGCAAAAATGTCGTTAAATTTTTATTAATAGCAAAAAGTAAAAATGTCAGCAACAATGAAATACCACCAAATGAAAGCTCTATTAGTGAGAAGAAAAGGAGGTAAAATTCATTTGGGTGGTAAGTTGCATGACGGAGCAATAAACGGTGAAAGTAGTGTAGTGCGGAATTGTAAAAAGTGGCCTGGTCATTAAGGGTGTTTAAGCTAGGGGGCTGAAGTGGTTAAGGTGAAAGTGTGCCAGTTGCTGTGTTTTATTGTTGCTATTTATAATTTTTTCCATCTGAACACATGGATTCCTCCCTGCTTCTTGCTTGTGGGCCAATGAGAAGGCAGCATGTCAAGTTCACAACAATACGTAGTGCACCAATCAGTAATATGTAGTCAGACCTGCTAAAATGTTGCACGTAGTGCGAAAATCGTGATTACGAAAATTCGCAATCGCGAATATCTTGAAGCACTCTATCTGCATATAAAGCTATTGTAATGTTCTGCCGTGCCAACCATTTTCTCCAGTCTCAGGATAAACTCACGAAACTTCTAGCAACTTGAAAAATGTAGCCAAAGTGACCCACGCTTGTATTTCGTGGTGTTACCAATTCGCATTATGCGATTTTTACCTTGCCAATTTTTCGCAATCAAGAGAATAATCTCGAATATGAATATTCGCGAATATATGACGAATATTCTACCACATAATTGCGAAATATCGCAAATTCGAATATTGCCCCTGCCGCTCATCACTATTTTCTAGTACAGATAGCTCCTTGTCGAATGCCATGCTAGAGACAAAGTAGCCTGGGGTCCCTTTAGCCATATCCAGAGGCTCTCAGCACGGGAGGACTGCAGGGCAATCGATGAAAGTATCGCAGTGCTTAGTAGCATTCAAATATTGTTACATGATAAATATCAATGGCCTACTGAATAGATACCCCATGATAACACTTGGTAAATTTTTAATTTTCTGTCCTAGCCCTGTATGTAGATCCTGTGGCCAAGGCAGAATAACTGGCACCCAGTACACATTTCCTGCCAGCTCCATTAGCTGTGTACCCTAAATCCCCTGCAGTTCTACTAAGGTTATGTTCACATCCGTGGACAAACTACCACTGTATCCAGAATATTGCTAATCAGACAGTCCCTGTTATCAGTGTCGGACTGGGGTATATAGGGCCCACCAGTAAAATGTATTTTGAGGGCCCACCGTAAGGATACATTCAAATATAAAAATAATCTAACAAGTTTTGTATATGAACATAAGCTGGTTGAGGTGCTGTACATTGAATATATGTATGTAGAGCAGTAAATCTAATGTGTTATTATGTTGTGCAGGGGTGGGAGACTAGGGGCCCACCTTGCTCAGGGCCCACCGGGGTTTCCCCTGTGGGCCAGTCCGAGCCTGCCTGTTATAATCAATAGTATCTGGCAGGCGCCAGCGGTGTCCTGCATATGCCAGATCCGATGATTCTGATTTTCTGTCCCTATGCTGGTGTTCTGCCTAAAGTCTATAGTTTGCCAAAGTCTATAGCGGAAGTCACGTGGTGCGCTGCTCAGCGCACAAGCGTGCACTTCGCGAATCATTCCTGCAGCCTCCATTGAAGTACTCGTGCACCGCGTGTGCGACACTTAAGGGTATAGAGACTTCTTAAAGTGACAGTAATCTCCATTAAAATACAGCTCCGCCTCCCCCAGCGCTCAATAATCTACATTAATTTGTACCCTCGCGGGCTCGCCGCTCTCCATGCATGGGCTCGGCCTCGCTGCGCCGGTATTTAGTAAAAGTAACTCTATGCCACCATGGATAGTAAAGAAGGAAATGGATGGTAAAGAAAGTCTTTACCATCTATTTCCTTCTTTACTATCAATGGCGGCCTAGAGTTAGCTTCACTAAATGCCGAGCGCAGCGAGGCCGAGCCCGATGCGTGGCGAGCAAGTGAGGCCGCGAGGGTACAAATTAATGTAGATGCTGTATTTTGGAGATTACTGTCACTTTAAGACGTCTCTATACCCTTAATTGTGTGCACGCACGGTGCGCGAAGTACTTCAATGGAGGCTGCAGGGATGATTCGTGGTAGTGCGCTTGTGCTCTTGCGCAGCGCACCACGTGACTTCCGCTATAGACTTTCGGCAATCTATAGAGATCTGGCAGAACACCGGAATATAATACCAGACTTTAACAGCAGATATGAAACTAGTCTAGACTGAATTTAGGGCTCATGCACACAAACGTATTTTCTTTCTGTGTCCGTTCAGTTTTTTAGGACCATATGCAGAACCATTCAATTTAATGGTTCCACAAAAAAACGGAAGTTACTCCATGTGAATTTAGTTTCCGTAGCGTATTTCCGTTCCACCAAAAATTTAACATGTCCTATTATTGTCCGTATTACAAACTGTGCAATTAGGGGCCAGCTGTCCTGCTCCATAAAATGCACTAAATGCACACAGACATCATCCGTATTTTTGCAGATATGTTTTTTGCGAACCCCAAAATACATACGGCCGTGTGCATGAGCCCTAAGCGTGCTGTGGTGCTCCGAATTCAGTTTATGGGGAGTGCAGGTATTCTAAACATAATACTAAGACCGGCCTAACAGCTGTATAATATAAAATCAGTCTTGTCTATTTATGAGAATTCAACTTTCTTTTTATTCACAAGCGAGAAAGCAAAATAATTTAACGTAAGGACTATGTCGTGTCACGGTGACCTTTCTTTAAAATAAAAGACCCCCAAAAACTATAAAAATTAAGTTACCACAATACATGAGTACAATTCAGTTAATAATTCAGACAATAAAAAAATAATATCAGCAATACGACTGTGTTTGACAAGCGGTTAGTGGACGACATTGGTCTGCCCCACACCGGTAAACTGAACCCACCAATAATATGTATAAGTAGATAAGTTGGCGAAATATTCTTCAAGCGCAGATGAGGTTACCACAACACTGTACAGTCACAATAAATAGGGCAGTTAACAAGTCTGTGGTTAGACAATAACCGAGTGGTCATTAAAGGGGTCCTCTTGAATGTACGACTAAAGCTAGGATGTGCTTAGGTTTACATGTCCCCTAGTAATTTGGGGGCAGATCCTGTGGACCATGGCTAATATGTTTACACACAGCAAGTCTATTGGAAAGTGTAGGTACATAGACTTCCATATACACACTCCTCATCGATGGACATGCTGGTGGCAAACACGTGTGCTCTCAGCTGTGATCCTCAGTATCTGGTCTCTGGGGGTCTGTATGATTGTAAGACCAGGAATGGACAAACAGCAATGGGACCCTGTGCAAGAACTTCCTTACATCTCTAACAATTCCCCAGTAACTGTGAGCAGTTTAAGAAAGCTGTCTATAAGATGAGGCCCTTTACCTACTAGGTCCTTGTGCAACTGCACAGATTGTAAATATGCTATGTCCCACACAGTGTAAGCACATCCTATAGTCCTTTCCAGTAGCTTTACAGCCCAATTATGGACAATCCCTCGAAGTACCAGACTAATGTTTAATAGATAAAAAAATACTTTAAGCTTGGTTCAAACCAGTATAAAACCATCGATACTGCTCTGTCGTCGCGAGACCTTGGCAAACTCTGGAGGTGATTTCATTACTGATAATTAACCACCACAGACCCTGATAGGAGGGATAGTCAATAAACACCCCTTTTCATGGCTACTTCCTGTAAAGTCCTGTTGTTTCCATAGCATCATGAAGGTGTACGGCAAAAACAGGACAATCATGCACCACAACATTATAGAATTTGTCAAAATTGTCCAGTAAGTTTTGTTAGCGTCCCCTTCAGCAGGTGGTAGCCAGTGACTGATGGATGGGAGGTTGGAAGCATCGTACGTGTTCCACCGTGGAACTGTCGCTCTCCACGGATTTCATGTATTTGTTCAGGACTGCAAAGATTTCGTTGTTCAGGATCTGATACTTTCGTATTCTGTCTGCCATTTTCTTCAGTGGCTGAAGGAAAGACATAAGATCAGTAGTTAAAAATGTGAAGTGCTGTGATTGCAGATATCTTTTAGAATGACGCTCTGCTGAATTACATAGTCATGTGAAGGAATTAGTTAAAGGAGCAGGACACAAAAGGGCCTGAAGGGGAAGCATGACATAGGAATTTTCACTTTGGTGTGCTCTGAATCCTTGTGTCATGCTCCACCCCTTAGGTCCTACATTGGGGATTACACGGGTATACACTTTGCCAGTTCCTTTAAAGGAAATCTGTCCACAATCTTGGACTGTTATCTACAGTAATGCATGAACTGCAGATACAGAGTCCAGATCACATTTTTTATTTTCCTACTGCTCCCGGTTGTCAGCACTCTGAAATACATTGTCAGGACTGCTGTGCATGCGCACGATTCCTCTCCATTATGTTAACATGGCACAGCGGTCTGGGGAATTTATCATGAGGGGAATATTTGAAGTCGTTTACTTGAGTCTATGTTTAGTACTTTATGCCACATTTTTTAAATGTTGCATGTTGCTTGATACATGTGTCTCATCCCATCCTTAAACCTAACACTTTGAGGGTCATTTACATAGCACGCTGTGTCTGTTTTAGGCATAAAAGTCGCAAACCCCTTTTGTGACTTATTTTAATGCCTGTGCAACGCAGTGAGATAAAGTTGTCACTGTGATTTTGTAGCAAAAGGTGAAAGAGAGGCAAAGAGCATTATCAGTCATGTAAGCGCTCCGTGTCTCTGCTGTCGGGAACGGGGCTTGGCTCTCTTTCACGCAGCGGATTCCACACACTGCATCCACTCGAGTGAAAGAGCCCTAAGGCTGCATTCACACGGGCGAAGTTTTCTGCGCGGGTGCAATGCGTGAGGTGGACGCATTGCACCCGCACTGAATCCGGACCCATTAATTTCTATGGGGCTGTGCACATGAGCTTTGATTTTCACGCATCACTTCTGCGTTGCGTGAAAATCGCAGCATGCTCTATATTTTGCATTTTTCACGCAACGCAGGTCCCATAGAAGTGAACGGGGCTGCAGGAAAATCGCAAGCATCCGCAAGCAAGTGCGGATGCAGTGCGATTATCCCGCATGGTTGCTTAGCAACGGGACCCAATCCTTATTACTTATATATAACTACCATTTATTACTTATTACTTATTATTACTTATATAACATGGTTATAAGGGAAAATAATAGCATTCTCAGTAAAGAATGCTTAGTAAAATGTTGATTAAGTGGTTAAAAATAAAAACGTAACTTACCTTAGCCATTGATCGCGTAGTTGGCGATCTCTCTTCTCTCTTCAAGCATTAGCTGTAGTGTAAAGGACCTGTGATGACGTCACATCACATGGTCCAATCACATGGTCCATTACGGACCATGTGATGTGACGTCCTCACAGGACCTTTAGACTACAGCTAAAGCTTGAAGAGAGAAGAGAGATCGCCAACTACGCGATCAAGTGGCTAAGGTAAGTTAAGTTTTTATTTTTAACCCCTTAATCCTCATTCTACAAAGCATTCTTTATTAAGAATGCTAATATTTTCCCTTATCCATGTTATAAGGGAAAATAATAAATTCTCCAGAATACTCAACCTGAAACCGGACTTCAGTAATGAAGTCCGGCTCAGTCTGGGTACCAAACATGGCGAATTTTCACACGCGCGTGCAAAACGCATTACAAAAGTTTGCACACGTGCGGAAAAATCGTGCATATTCCCATAACGCACCCGCATCCTATCCAGGCGTCAAGCGTGACGCTCGTGTGAACCCAGCCTAATACAGATATCAGAATCACTCCCTTTAGCAGTTCAGGTATTTTCACAATTCCCCTCAATTTTTCTTCTGACAGAAATTACTACTGCAGTAAAATTCTTTTATCATGACATCAATGGGACCTGGTGTATTCTGGATTATCATTTTGAATTATTAGATGTTTATAAAAAGTATATTACATTTATTTGCAAGTGTGAAGAGATTTGAAAATTCCAAATTAAAAAGCTGGTGCAAAATATGCCCCTACCACTTCATTTATCAGATCAGTCTTGTATTTGGTGTTCTCATGAAATTCCAGACTATCATATCATTCTGGAGTATCGAATTTCTCTTTTATCAGATGCCGTATTATAGAAATTCCATTGTAATAAGAGAATCAGTGTTACAACAGCTCAAGATAGAAGAAATGCATGCACTCCATGTTGACAATTGAAACTTCCACACATGAAGAAAGCATGGTAATGTAATCCCTGTGGTGGGCCTGAATGACCATCACCTTTCTTTCCTCGTGTCTCACTGGGTAACCAGCCAACCTGATGAAGGTCTGTTGACCAAAAAGGTTCTGTTAAAAAGGTTCTATAATCTGACCTTCCCTAACCAAACAAGAAACCAATAAAAATTATCAATCAGCTCCAAGACAACAGAATACATTCTACATTGATATTGGCCGGTCTGCTAATTTGTGGGAAATGAACACATTTTAGAACAATCTCTTTCATAACCTAATGGTCACATGAGCCTGGCAATCTATTTCATGACGATCCATTTCCAGGTCTGTTAAAGGATTCCTCTATTATATGCCCTCCTCCAGATAATGGTACTTACTACATTTTTAATAATTTCATCCTTCCCATCCTGCCTCTGGACTTTCAGAAGGTGATAGCAGAAGTCAAAGAGATCGAATCGGCGTTGCTGTCCGAGTAGCACAATGATGGCACAACCTGCCCAATTCAACCCATCTCCAAAGCATTGTCTGCATGAGGAATAACAGGGATAAATTGCAATGAAAGACCATTTATTACCTACAAAATAATGAAATGTTTAGGCTTTTCAGATTGTTACATAAAAATACAATTCTTAAAGGGGTTGTCCACTCTTTACAATTCCCTTTTGTTAGAAATGTCTCCTACAAACTAAGAAGGTCCAATAGAAAGCAAATGCTCAACTTCCCTGGTGTGTCACCACAAGAAAAATTAAGTAAATGGTGCCCGATGATATGAGTGGTCTGTCTAGGTAATCCAGAACATGAGGTCCTCCAGAAAAAGAGTAGCTTCCTGTGGTCACTCTCTGATCTAATAGATTCATCTCCTGAACTAAGGTCTGCCCTCTGTTAAAGGGGTTTCTGGTACCCAGATACGAACGGCTTATCCCCAGGACGGGTCAAATCTCTGGGGTTCCGACATCCCGAAACCCACACCAATCATCTGTTTTGGCCACTGGAAAATATAAAGCGGATGGAGCAGGAAGCAGAAGGCCCAGTATACTGTGTAGTGGCCATGCTGGGGTACTGCAAGTGAATAGGAGCTGAGCTTGTTCTCCATTGTTGGACACTACACAGGGATGGAGCCATTTATTCACAATATAGTTTGCGATGCAGGCAGCTGCATGAAACATCTGATTGGTGGGGGTGCCGGATGTCAGACCCCACTAATCTGCTATTGAAGACCAGGCCTGAGGACTGATCATCAATACCTATGTACTCAGAGGCGTAGCTAACGGCACATGGGCCCTGGTGCAAGAGTTCAGCTTGGGCCCCCTTCCCATAGTGCTTTGTGTGTCTTCTTATGCGGCACAAGGGTCTTTGGGCCCCCTCAGGCTCCTGGGCCCGGTAGCGACTGCTACCTCTGCACCCCCTATAGCTACACCCATGTATGTACTGGAAAAACCCTTTAACACCATAATGAGGTTCTAAACAAGACAATAAGTAATATTCACCACATTCAGAGTTAGCGGTTTTTACTTCATCCCACCCTACTTATTGATCTATCCAACATTAGTCATGCAGTTAAACTGTGTGGTGAGCAGAAATTGAGGAAATCCTAGTTTCTGAATTTTGGTCTGATGCTTGAAGGTTCCCTCCTAGTGGTGGTCCTAGTCTACTACACAATAAGCGGCACAGTTACGGTACTTACTCTGCTGTGAATTCATTGGTGCCTACAGGAATACAGTAAACAAACTGCATGGCGCTCCAGAGCCGGTGAAACTCCACGCATTCATCTACATGCATCACTCCATTGGTAGGTGGGGGCCGCGCCATATAGGGTCCTGCAGGTAACTGCGTATCCGCGTCAGGATGACTTCAAACATGGAGAGACCACAGCACAGTCTCTCCTTGGTCAGTAGGTCTCCTTCCCTGGCAATGGCGATTTGCTGTAACAGAGTATGTGAATGAGAAGCCGTTGACAAATGAAGGCTTTAGATCATATATTTTTATCTGTTCCCTGATAAAAATAACTTAAGATTCCCTGATGAAAACATTTGCTGGAGTTTAACCCTTGCACAACCTAGGAGGTATATGATACAGATTGACTTTGGACACTTGCCGTGGCTAGAATATAGAGAGAGAGCTCAGATCTTAAAGGGATTCTGTCACCTCTGATTACACAATTTCAGCTTTTAAACCAGTCATGCAGAACACAGTACCTTGAATCGGCTTGTCTTTTCTATTATGTCATTCGTGCAGTAGTTTTGCTAAAAACGCTTTTATCTTTATGCAAATGAAGCCTGAAAGTGCCCAGAGGGCGTTTTCTTTACTGTTTGGAGCCCAGTAACGCCCCTACAGTGCCCAAAGCCGCCTCCAGCAAGCAGACCTAACCGTCCACAGCGTCTCCTTCCCCTCCCTGACGGCCGAGCGAACTCTTGCGAAGGCGCAGTACACTGAGGGCTGTGCCAGTGCGATGTACTGGAGACCGAGGGCAGGAGCTTCATCATTGTCACTGGGCATGCGCTTCCTCCCAGGATGACTGAGGGAAGAGCGAGCGTCTGACGTCACTGGCTCGGCGCATGCCCAGTGACAATGATAAAGCTCCTGCCCTCAGTCTCCAGTACATCGCGCTGGCGCAGCCCTCAGTGGGTACTACGCCTGCGCAAGAGTTCGCTCGTCCTTCCGGGAGGGGGAGGAGACGCTGTGGGCGGTAAGGTCTGCTTGTTGGAGGCGGCTTTGGGCACTGTAGGGGGGCGTTACTGGGCTCCATAGGGGGAAGAAAACGCCCCTCTGGGCACCTTCAGGCTTCATTTCCATAAAGATAAAAAGCGTTTTTTAGCAAAACTACTGCACGAAAAGACAAGCCGATTCAAGGTACTGTGTTCTGCATGACTGGTTTAAAAGCTGAAATTGTGTAATCAGAGGTGGCAGATTCCCTTTAAAGCCCAGAAGCTCCACATATTTAGATACCATTATTGTTCGTAAAATACTTGGGGAGCAGCACTCGTTAGAAGTTGGGGGGGCAGAGATTTAATTCCTGGTTCTGTGTAGGTACTGGAGTGGTGGGTTGATATTGCAAGTGACATCAGGACAGGTGCTGTCATCTCCCTCTGTAGAGCCTCCACGTGCCTTTGTAACATTTTGGTTTATTTAGTTCTGATGTCTATGTGATAACGTGTGCATGTAGACATAAGTATATGTGGCATGTGTAAGCTCTGAACATTCTGAAAAACTTTTATTTTAAGTAAGTAACAATCATTTTTACAGAATGTTATGCTTCGATCCAAAATTGCATGAAGCCACCCGTGATGGTAAATGTGCGTTTTCAAAGTGTGCCAGATGTCTACTGTCTGTTTATACTTCAGGTTTTACTTATCCGTGTCTAAAGTGTGAAAAATGTCCCGTATAATGGGTTAAAGGGAACTAAAAAAACATCTGTATCAGATCTGCGGGAGTCCGACTCCCAGCATTCCCACCAATCAGCTGTTACCTTGTAGCTTTGTCACCAGATGTATACAGAGCCGTCCATTGTGTAACTGCAGCGCTGCTCCCACTGAAGTGAATGGAAGCTACAAGGTAAAAGCTGATCTCTGGATGCCTGCCCATATGAAGATGATGGCCTATACTGAGGATAGGCAATTGTTATTAAAATGCTGTTTTCCATCCTTATGTGCTTGTGACCGTATCATCACTGCCATTGCCTATCCCCAGCTGATGGCTTCCATACCTGTGGTGTGCCCAGCCTCTCAATCAGTGGGACAAGATGCAGTGGAGCATACTTGGCTTCAAGCCTCTTCATCCTCACCTCCAGACGTTCCCCCTCTAAGTTAGGAAACAAAGTGTGAATACAGCACAAATACAAAAAGTTTCCAAAGAACGTGTTCTTGTGTGAGAGAATCCAGGTATCCTGCCCAACGGTCTGCACCTAAGAAATATTTAATGGACCATACGTTTTTGTCTCCTTGTTTGCTTTTCCATGTCAGGAACAGGCAGGACATACCTTTGATGTATACACGAGGAAGGATGTTCTGGAATGGTGCTGCATGAAGTAGATCACATACCTCCTCCTGGGACTGGGGAAAAACAGGGAAAATTTGTATAGCCAAAAATGTATAGTCCTATTCTAAATGCAGACTTACTGATGATCTGCTGAATACTACATCTCCTTTCTCCATCCTTATCTTCTGTATCAGTTCTTCAAGATCTTGCTGTCATTCAACAGGAGCCTTCAATGTTCACTTCCAGCAAAAAAACATCTCTACTGCTCACCAGGAGCAGGGCTTGTTAAAAGATCCAGCTTTGATAACTGTATTGTAACAAGCCTGGCAACTCCATGTCCACCACATGACCAGGACAGTGTTGAAAGTGAACACCGAAGATCCCTACTGAATCCCTACATCATGAGGAATGGACTCAGAAAGTATATGAGAGGTTGCATTTGGAGCAGCTGGGATAAGATGAAGAACTAATAAGTAGGGTTGAGCGAACTTGTATTTTAAGTTTGGCGTCAAAAGTATGGGTTGGGGTTATCAAAGAATCCCCTTATGGATTCAAAATTCCATTATGGTCCGTGGTAGCGGAATCCATAAGGGATGCTAAGATAACCCCAACCCGAATTTTGGACGCTGAACTTAAAATACAAGTTCGCTCAACCTACTAATAAGGTTTCGGAAGTTCTTACCAAAGCTTGTTCAATGAGCAGACAGAAGAGCACTGCGTTACCAACTTCTCTCAGGCTCTGGAAGACATCTGTCTTCAGTTCAGCATACTCAATGATGTCCTTCAGCTGATGATGGAAGAACTCCAGGATGCCTACATGTGATGAATAAATACACTACTATACAACTTCCATTACACTTATAACGCTGCACAAACATGGATAGATGTGTTAGGAACATATAGGATATATGGCTGCAAGGACACCATCACAGACCCTTTAAACTGCCATGAGTTTCAAGCAAATTTCAGAGTTTTCTGTGGCATTATTTTGTATCATTTAAAAAAGTCATTTTCCGAGTACTGTAAAAATCTAAGGGAAAATCGTCATACCCAGTATGTTGTGTTTAATTGAAAAAAAAGTGAGGGAGTGTATTTAGTTTATAGGGACATTCACTTTTTTAGAATAAGGGATAGGTTCCGGACGGGGTAGCCCTTTTAGGACGAGTTCCCTGTGGTGAGGCTGCTACTATTAATTAGTATCAGGGATGGTGTACAGCTTACCACAGGGCGCATTTAGGGACCCTACACGTGTGTTCCATGTTATGAGTATGTCCTGCAACCGTGGCATCAACCTGGATATTTCACATGTGATCCGGATCTTCCCTAACGTCTAGTCCCTGGGTACCGGTAGGAAAAACTGGCGTTATCTGTGCCGCCGTGCACATATTTATTATTTTTCTTGCTGTATGGGATACCCGCTATCCATTTATCAAATGTTATGAGGGTACGATAATTTGATGCCCCATCAGTTTGTATGTTCATGCAATTTATTATTGGACTATATCGATTTTAAATGACCTATTAAATGTTATGTTTTAAGGTTACCCTTGAGTAGTAGATTTAGGTTTTTGGCAATCTGGAGCACAGGTCTACAACTGCCCTGACTATTTGACTATTGATTCAATTGAAAAAAAGTCCTGATAGCAAATACACCGTGTATGCAGACTTTTCAATTATTTGCTATAGACTTTTATAATAACATCTGCAAAAACGCTGCAAATCGCTTTGTGTGAATCCATCATTAAGGTATCTCTACCCACTTTACCTTACAAGTTTAATCTGGCTTTACCTGGAGATCCGTACTCATGGCGGGGCAGGCGACAAATTTTAGGCATGACCTCAATGAGGGTCTTCACATACTGCAATACAGTACCCTGAAGCTGTAAAGAGAACACATTGAGGTGTAACAATTGTAACTCCATAAGGCAAGAACTATAAGGTACGGCCATATGTTCAGGTTTTTATGCAGTTTTTGAAGTCAAAATCAGACATGGATCATAATAGGAGAAGAAGCATTCCAACTTTTCTGGCCCATTAGAAAGGAACATAATGTAAATGGTAATGAGGTGACTGTATTTGTGCGTTATAACCTCCTCAGCTGTGTCATGTGACTCTGACTCTTCAACTAACACTGCATCTTAGGCCGAGTTCACACTTTAGTTATTTGGTCAGTTGTTTCCATCAGTGATTGTGAGCCAAAACCAGGTGCAGGTCAAAAACACAGAACAGGAGCAGATCTTTCCCTTACACCTTATTTCTGTGTAGGCTTCACTACGGCTTTTGGCTCTCAATAACTGATGGAAATCACTGACCAAACACTGAAGTGTGAACTTGGCCTTATGGATAGGAAATCAGTTTCTCTATTCATTCCTTCAATGTGAGCCTCATATGAATGAACTGAGAAACTGACTTCCTGTCCACACAGACGACTCTGTGTCAGTTGGAGAGTCAGAAAGGCACATTTATTAAAGGTTTATTTATTAAAAGGAATCTGTCAGCATCATATTGTCGTTTTTCTTTTTCTTGCATCCTAATTAAATCAAATACCTTAAATCCATATGTGTGGTTCATTTTCATTTTCGTCCAGTAGTTTCTATAAAAACGCTTATTCCGATATGCTAATTAGGATCCAGGGAGCCCAGAAGGGCGTTCCTCCTATAGCAAGTAGCCCAGGAACGCCCCACTGATGTCATGTGCCCGCCGAAAATTTCTAAACCAGAGCGCCTAATCGCCTCCCACAGGCGAGTCTAAATGCTACGCCACCCACCCCGCGCCAAGTCCTGTCTCCTCTTCTCCTTGTAAGGGATGCGTCTCCCGGCCGGCCTAAATCTCGCGCAGGCGCAGTACCGCCTAACGCCTGCGCGATCATCAGTAAACTGAGGGCAAGAGCCTCATCAGCGTCACTGGGCATGCGCCGAGCCCAGTGACGTCGTCCCTGCACACAGATCCAGCTGGATGCGCACTGGGCACTGCCCTCAGTTTACTGATGATCGCGCAGGCGCAGGCGTTAGGCGGTACTGCGCCTGCGCGAGATTTAGGCAGGCCGGGAGACGCATCCCTTACAAGGAGAAGAGGAGACAGGACCTGGTGCGAGGAGAGGCGGAGCATTAGACTCGCCTGTGGGAGGCGATTTAGGCCGATGGAGGCGTTCTGGTTTTGAAATTTTCGGCGGTCACATGACATCAGGGGGCGTTCCTGGGCTACTTGCTATAGGAGGAACGCCCTCTGGGCTCCTGGATCTTAATTAGCATATCGAAAAAGCGCTTTTATAGAAACTACTGGACGAAATGAAAATGAACCACACATATGGATTTAAGGTATTTGATTTTATTAGGATGCATGAAAAAGAAAACGACAATATGATGCTGACATTCCCTTTAAGCCATGAGGATGTTGTAAAAAAGCTGCAAATTACAGCGCACATCATATTTGCAGCATAATTAGTAATGTTTTGAGCTTCTACCGCAGAAACGGGGGTGGGGATTAGCAAAGGGAATGGGGGCCTCCACAGCCCCCAGATTTACTATAATTTACAGCATAAACCGACATAAATTATAGTAGTTATCTATAATAGCTCACTATAATTTATATCATGTAACTTTCTAGAGGCACTGAGAAAAACTATTTTGTGCGTTTCCTTCTTTCAGGGAAGATACTACTTCTCTCTCATTAAATCCACTCCTGTTTTTAATTTAACCCCTTAACCCATAGTGCCATATATATATACAGCGTTATGCGTCTGCATGTGTATTAGCGGGCCTCTGCAGCAGAGTCGCTCCATACACGGCGGGTGCTGGCTGTATGTATCATATAGCCAGCACCCGCCCGCACTGACGGGAAGCGACGATCGCGCCGCCTTTGTCATTTAACCCCTCAGGTGCCGTGATCAGCTGTGAATGGCAGGGATGTGGCTTCCTCTTCCTTCAGATCAGAGCCCCAGCAGTGAAATCACTGCTGAAGCGCTCCAAGCCTGTCATGGCTTTCTCCATACTGAGCTATGCACGAGGCATAGCTCAGAATGGAGAGTGTAAAAGCCTATTCACCCTTACCCTGGGTTCAGACCTGAGCGTTCTAAAAGCAGCGTTTTAGTCGTGCGTATTTCAGCGCGTTTTTGCAAATAGGAACGCTGGCGTTCGTACGCGTTCTTGTGATTGACTACTGTGGTGTCAATCACAAACGCGCGACAAACGCCCAAAAAAGCTCAAGTCCTTGTTTATGCGTCGGGCGTTTTACAGCGCGTTCAAACGCGCTGTAAAGCGCTCAAGTGAGAACCAGGGCCATAGGAAAGCATTGGTTTTCATGTGTTGAGCGTTTACAGCGCGTTTGAACGCGCTGTAAAACGCCCAGGTGTGAACCCAGGGTAATAGATCTCTATTAAGGTGAATAGGAGAGGGGATCAAAATATGCCATGTACTAGGCCCCTAAGGAGGCTAATAGTTGTTAAAAAAAAAAAAAGTGAAAAAAGTTTAACAAAAATAAAAAAACACAAATATATTAAAAGTCTAAATCACCCCCTTTCCCAATTTTTCATATAAAAATATATAAACAATAAAAAGATAAACATATTGGGTATCGCCACATCCGAAAATGTTTGAACTATTTAAATATATAAAAATAATTCTTGTGTGGTGAACACACAATTTGCCATTTTTGTGTCATCTCGTCCCCCTAAAAAAATTGAATAACGGTGATCAAAAAGTCTTACATACTACAAAAATGGTACTAATAAAAACTACAGTTTGTTATGCAAAAAACAAGCCCCAATACAGGTCTGTAGATCGAAATATAAAAAAGTTATGGTTGTCAGAATATGGTGATTAAAATAAATAAAAACCTTTGGAAAAATCTAAATTTTCTTTGCAAGTAGTAAAACAAAACAAAAAACTATTCAAGTTTGGTATTGCCGCATTAGTATTTAGCCGCAGAATAAGAACGTCAGGTAATTTTTAGTACATTGTGAACGCTGTGATGTCAAAACCCCAAAAACCTTGCTGGAATTCAGTTTTCTTTTAATTTCGCCACACACAGAATTTGTTTCCCATTTTCTATTACAAGACATGGTAAATTAAATGGTGGCTTTAGAAAATGCATCTTGTCCCATAAAAAATAAGTCCTCATATAGCTATGTTAATGGAAAAATAAAAAGTTATGGCTGATGGAGCGTGGGGAATAAAAATCCAAAATGTGAAAAAGGAAATGGGCCTGGTCTTTAAGGGGTTAAAAACTGTGTCAAAAAACCTGAACGTGTGATCAGACCCTAAGTCACCTTAAAGTCAGAGCTCAGCTCTGTACAATGTCCCAAACCATTCACACATTTTGAAGATGAATGGACTCTTAACTCTGGCCCTCCAGCTTTTGCAAAACCACAACTCCCAGCATATCCTGACAGCTGTCGGCCCCTTTCACATCAGCGTTTTTGCTTTCCGTCCTAGAGATCCGTCTTCAGGGCTCTAGGACGGAAAGATACTGATCAGGATTATCCTAATGCATCCTGAATGGAGAGAAATCCGTTCAGGATGCATCAGGATGTCTTCCGTTCAGTATGTGAGCGTTTTTGGACGTTGACAAAGCGCAGCATGCTGCGGATTTGTCTCCGTCCAAAAATTCGGAAGACATGCCGTAACGCCGGATCCGGAATTAATGCCCATTGAAGTGCATTAATCCGGATCCGGCCTTAAGCTAAACGTCGTTTCGGCGCATCTCCGGATCCGACGTTTAGCTTTTTCTCAATTGTTAACATGGCAGCCAGGGCGCTAAAGTCCTGGTTGCCATGGTAAATGTAGTGGGGAGCGGGGGAGCAGTATACTTACCATCCGTGCGGCTCCGGGGCACTCCAGAGTGACGTCAGGGCGCCCCACACGCATGGATTACGTGATCGCATGGATCACGTGATCCATGGGCATGGGGCGCTCTGACATCATTCAGGAGCGCCCCCGGGAGCCGCACGGACTGTAAGTATACCGCTACCCCGCTCCTACTTTAATAGCGTCCTGGCTGCCATAGTAACCTGAAAGCATTTCGAAGACTGATCAGGATCCTGATCAGTCTTCTAATGCTTTCAGGCGACTTGCGTTCTGATGGATCCGGCGGGACGGAAGTGCCCGCCGGATCCTCAGAACGCAAGTGTGAAAGAGGCTAAGCATTCTGCATGTTGTGGTTTTGCATCAGCCAGAAAGGCACAAACTGGAGACCACTGATGTACAATAATGAGATCAAATAATGGTACTACAAGCTGCCTAGAAGACCCCCGAGAACAGTATAATGTAGTAATTAAGGGTTTCATCTTATCTCGAGTACATTCAACCATAAAATAGCCCAATCTTACCAGACTTTTGACGATCTTTAATAGTTCCTCCATCACCACAGCAATCCCCTGATATCCCAGCAAGCGGCAGATTGTTTTGAAGTGTGGAGGACCGACAAAATTTCTGTATGAACTATATATGTGGCTGTAGGCTATATTGAGAGGCTGCAGAAGAAGGTTGGAAAAACACCAGTCACACCTCATTGTAAAGTCGATTACTTTTTTGTAAAAAGATTATGATTAAACTGGTCTCTAATAATATGGAAAATAAAAATATTACTGCCAGGCCACAGTCTAAAGCAGCAAAAGGGTGAGAATTAGGTCATAAAGGGGTATGATAGTAGCAGCCCCCAGCACTCGATATGGCAAATCTCCCTTAGAGGAGGTGCCACTATATATGGGGTCCTAAAGAGGTTTGCCCAGGATCTTATTATTGATCATCTAGCTTCAGGACAGGCCCTCAATACCTGAATATAGGGGCCTGACACCCGGCTGATCAGCTGTTTTGGGGTAGCTCCAGGCAGACTGTGGGGGTTACTGGGGTTACTGCAGAATAGCTGATCAGATGGAGTGTGGGTGTCAGACCCCCACCAAACAGATATTGATGGGATCAGACTATGGGAACAATGTAGAGAGAAGGCAGACAATCATGGCGGTCCTTGTTACAGACCGATTTCTATACTAGAAGACACTTACCTTTGATCCATACAGATAATAAGGCTGTACATTGGCTGGCTTGTCTCTCTGTGGCTCCTGTGTGAAAGGGATAGCTGTACGGACAAACCTGAAAAAGGAGATGTAAAAGGTTAAACAGATAATGCCAGATTCTATATGCTATAATCCTAGCGGTACAATTCGTCCTTATGTACAGTGTAAATAAGGTTGTCACCTCAGTTAGGAGTATTTAACCCACCGATTGGTTGAACCATTGTAGCAATAGTTTGGCAAGAAGTCAAAGTTGAGCTCCCAAAAGACGTGCAATGTGTTTCTTCCATATGGAGCAGACACGTTGTGATTGGCCTCTCGGAACATGGCGTCAAAGCTGTCCAATGTTAAGTGCTTAGAAAGTAGTCTGTGTGTCAGGCGATTGATGTCAAGAAGCCATTCCAGTTCCTGAAGACAAGAAAACGGGCGAGGAGGTTATTGTCAGTGATGGTTATGAAAGATGGGGTAAGGGAAAATGTTGAGTTACCCGTAGCAATTATAAAAAAAGATAACACTACAAAATTGACACTCTGAGCAGTTATTTTATAACATTTGTTTTACAGCAAAAAGTAATAATAGAGAATGCCTGGGACCACTGCTCTGTTGGATCCGTCCATGATAGTGCCACACCACCCATGCTTGAGCTCATGAGTCCTTTAAAGAGGAATCATGACTCAAGACATGTCTGCATTAGGGCTCTTTCACACTACCGTTTTCTTTTCCGTCCCAGAGTTCCGTCGTCGGGGCTCTAAGACGGAAAAAGACTGATCAGGATTATCCTAATGCATTCTGAATGGAGAGAAATCCGTTCAGGATGCATCAGGATGTCTTCCGTTCAGTATGTAAGCGTTTTTGGACGTTGACAAAACTGCAGCATGCTGCGGATTTGTCTCTGTCCAAAAATCCGGAAGACATGCCGTAACGCCGGATCCGGAATTAATGCCCATTGAAGTGCATTAATCCGGATACAGCATTAAGCTAAACGCTGTTTCGGCGCATTGCCGGATCCGACGTTTAGCTCTGCGCATGCGCAGCAGCAGTTCCGATCGGGGCCCCAGTGTAAGCTGGGGCTCCGATCGAGTACCATGGCAGCCAGGGCGCTACTGAAGTCCTGGCTGCCATGATGTACTCCACAGCAGTGTACTTACCTGCGCTGCGGCCTCGGGCGCTCCTTCATGACATCACAGGTCTGGGCGGCACATTGATCTATGCGCCGCAGGGACCTGTGACGTAATGAAGGAGCGCCCGGTGACGCAGCGCAGGTAAGTACACTGCTGCGGAGTACTACCATGGCAGCCAGGACTTCAGTAGCGTCCTGGCTGCCATGATAACCTGGAAGCATTTCGAAGACTGATTAGGACCATGATCAGTCTTCAAATGCTTTCAGGCGACTTACGTTCTGACGGAAGTGTGAAAGAGGCCTTAGTGATTTGTGATAAAATAATTTTTGCATCTTTTCTTAAACTCTGCATTGTTTTTCCTCCATCATATGCATGAATAAGTTGATAATTGACCATTCCCATCTGCCAGTAGAGTGTGTTTGATGTCCAATCAGTGCTATTAGTGTCAGAATGTGTAGATACACACTATATAGACAAGGGAATACAAGTATTTACTAAAACAGACATGTCAGGAGAGTAAATCCAGCACAGGAATATTTTGGTGAGCTTACCAGATATAAGGATTTTATGAACCATTTTTGAAATTTACTTTATTGTACTGCAGAAATAGTAGATATCAAAATGGGAAAAAGGCAATGCTTCATTTCCCTGTTATGGTGCTGCAGTGGGACTAAAACCATTCTGACAGGGTTTCCAACAGATTAAGGTCTCATGCACACGGCCATTGCAGTTTTGCAGTCCACAAATTGCAGATCCGCAAAACACGGATACCGGCTGCATGTGTTCCGCATTTTGCAGAACAGAACGTCCTGCGCTCTATAGAACTTTACTATCCTTGTCTGTAAAATGGACAAGAAAAGGACATGTTCTATTTTTTTGAAGGCCGCAGAACGGACATACGGATGAAGATCGGTTGCGGATCAAAAATACGTTCATGTGCAGTAGCCCTAAAGCTGGTTGCTGAGATCTCAGCTGCAAGACACCCTTTGATTATTATTTTTTCCAACAACTCTTCTGAAAAAGGAGGCTGTCGAAAACAGGAAACTTCTTTAGGCTGGGTTCACACTTGAATTTTTATGCACTTTTGTGGTTTTATAGTGGAGTTTATTGCACCTGCCGTTTTGTTTAAAAAACAAAAAACAAAAACACCAGCTCCAGATATTAATTAAAGGCCTATAGGAAAAATGAAACAGAGGACAAACAAACTTTTTTTTGCTACTGACGTTTTTGTTACCTAGGCGGTGTGTTTTTTTACATGCAACATGTTTAAAGAGGACCTTTCACCTCTTCTGACATGTCAGTTTGAATAACTTCATGCATTCCCCATGTAATAACAATTCTGTAGCCTCTATTCTTATAACTCTATGTTGTGCTATTCCTTTATTATTTCTACTAGAAGTTATGAATAAATTGCTAACAGTCTGCAGTAAGGGTACAGAGGGGTGGTAACCAGTTAGGGGTGTCTCCTACACAGTCTGAAAATGGCAGCACTGATTGGATAGAGTGAGACTGTGCAGGTACACACCCCCAACTGGTTACCACCCCTCTGTATCCTTACTGCAGACTGCTAGTATTGATTCATCAATCATTATAATGCCATGCGATCCTGTCAGAGGAGCAGAGGTCAGTACAGGAACCCACACTGCCACACGCAGCGAGTTTCTCGCATTGAGCTCAGTCGTCTCTGTCTGGCCTAATGGTCCGAAACTTGTATTAGTGCTTTCAGTTTACACTTACTACAATAGATGTCAGATCTTCACTCTCAAAGCGACTGATTGCCTGATCTAAAGATTTGTACATAGCGGCTGAGATTCTCTGAGTGATCAGTCGGTTCAGGTCAATAGATCTTCCTAACAGCTGCAAGAAAGACAGAAATAGGAATATAGTATTTCAGGTAAAGAAAAACATAACTATTATACTGTATAATATCCTAGACGTAAAATGTTATGACATTAGCATTGGAAGGATTGTAATAAACAGATGAAGTATTACATACCTGTACATGTCTCTGCTTCAGCAATGTCTCGTAGCGATTGGATGGTGGGTATGGGATGATCACTCCGTAGTTCTTACATTCCGCCCGGAAGCGTTTATCCAGCAGTACACTGGAAAAAGCAAAAAATGTTTTACTTCATGGCAATGGACAATGTACGGTATAAACACCCAATACCGCTTATTTTAAGGTATATTGTCTGTGAAAGTACTCATTCATCCAGGTCTTGGTATATCAGTTAAATAGTAAGTCACAGCAACTGGACTTATTATGTTTCTCTTGAAGACGTTTCACTAGTCATCTGACTGATTTTCTCAATTAGAATGACAAGAAATTCCCACATTAAGGGTCTATTCCCACGTTCATTTCTATGGGGACACACTATGTCCGGCCGCATCCCGTTCCCGAAAAAATAGAACATGCCCTATTCTCGTCCGCAGTTGCGGACAAGAAAAGCATTTCCTTTTATAGTTCGGCGACGTGCGGTCCGCAAAACGCACATTGCAGGTGTCCGTGTTTTGCGGATCCGCAAACACACACGGATGTGTGAATAGACCCCAAAGGGGTTTCTGAGTATTTTCATACTGATAACCTATCCACTGGATAGCTCACTTTTCATTTTTCAGAACACTTTAAGAAATTAAAGGTGAACTCTGATCGGTTGCTATGGCAACTAATAGTTTTCCTGTTTTGATAAAAAGGCCCATTATGCTGACTGATGCATTAGTCATCAGTATTTAATGCTGAAGATTTCTTGCACAAGCCATTCTACTTGAGTAAGGGTCCATTCGCACATCCGTGTGTGTTTTTGGATCCGCAAAACACGGACACCGACAAAGCGGAACGCACATCACCGTCACTATATAGAAAATGCCTTTTCTTGTCCGCAATTTCGGACAAGAATAGGACATGTTCTATTTTTTTCAGGAACGCAATTGCAGACCCGGAATTGCGGATCCGCAATTGCAGATGTGGGTGGGACATAGTGTGTCCCCATAGAAACGAATGGATCCGCAATCCCGTTCCACAAAATGCGGAATAGAATTGCGGACGTGTGAATGGAGCCATGACTAGCGAAATGTCTTCAAGAGAAAATAGAAGTCCAGTTGCTCTGAATCATTACTACTGTTATTTAATGGGGTTGTTCGCTTTCCGAGCTGAACCGGACATAAGCTCCCCTTCACTCATTTACCATGTATGAGTGGAGTATCAGAGCTTTTTCTTTACTACTGGTGACATACTGGGCTTCACATGGGTTTGCTAGGTGGAGATTTCCGCCTAGCAGTGATTCCCCCTGATGTCACCGGCACAAATGGGCGCCGCCCTAGGCTGATTTACAGGTTAGTGCAGTGCTAAAGACCGCCCATTAGTGACTGTGATGTCACCGGGATCACCGCTAGACAGAAGCCCCCACCTAGCATACTGAGAAAAAGCCGGGTACATCACTATGCAGCGCAGGGCAAGGGGAGCATCCGAGCAAGAAATGCTCCGATGCTCCACTCAGACATGGTAAATGAGTGAAGGGGAGCTTATGTCCAGGTTCAACTCTGAACCCGGACAACCCCTTTAAGGGTATATCGCCACATATAGCAGATTTATTGCAGAAAGTTATGAAACTGAAAATAAGTTCTATACAAAAGTTGCAGAAATTTCTGCAAAAAATCTCCCACATGCGAACCCTAGCAGTCTTTTAAAGAGAGAGTGTTTTCCAAAATGCTTATCCGTACAATCCGTACCTGCCGGACATGGCCTTGTAGTAGGCGAAGATCTGGTCTGATAACTTGTACACGAACTGGTCAAAGCACAAATTCACCTGGAAAAGAAGGAAGGAAATAAACTGGATTATGCTGATACCCTACAAACACATTACAATATGCCAAAAATGGCAATCCCCATAAAAATATGAATACAGTCAACGCTGACTGAAAACATGTCTGACTCCAATGTTCCATAAGCCAGAAATATTAGTTGACTAGTACAGACCCTCTCCCCTCAAAAGGTTGATCTTCTGTCATTTTACTGAATGGACTTAGATTGCTGCAGGTTTCAGTCTGGTTCGGTAAAAGTACGGGAGGTCCTGGTTTTGTGGCTGTAATTATGGCCACGTTACCCTGCAGAAGCCACTTACCTCAGCTTCAATTTCATCATAGAGGAACTGTTTCTTGAACTTGGTTAAAGCATAATAGGCACTATCATTATACAGGTCCAGGGGATACAGAACATACCTAAAGAAAAAAGCAAATGATTTAGACTTTGCATTTCTTTCCCTTTTCTAGTACAGCCCACTACAGTGATAATTGACACATATAATAAAGCTACTAGAAGCATATAAATATTCTAGCCAATGTAGCAGTGGAGTATTGACAAACCGAAGGGAACTAAAAAGCATGTGATATAAAGCAGCATTGCTAGGATGTAGACCTCTGAGTGTGATTAGTTTTGGTGATCTATACATATACAAAAATCTCCCTTCAAACTGGCATATTGGGATATTATGTTAACATTTCAGTATCATCTTTTAAACATAAAACTGTGCAGATTAAATTTTCTCCATTTTAATAATCTAGATCCCCTGAATAATGAGTTTTTCAAGAATTTTCAAAACCTTCAGCAGGAGGGCTTATAAAATAACTAAGAAAGCTTTACTGGCCTGCTACAGCCACTGGCCTCAGTGGTCACGAGCTATTCATGTATTAGTGACTGCTGAGGCCAGTCTTATGAACAATGGATGTGACATCAACACTTTTAGGCTCCATTCACACGTCCACAAGTGTTTTGCACATCCACGGATCCGCATAACACGGACATCGGCGATGTGCTTTCCGCAATTTGCACACCGCCGGTACTATATAGAAAATGCCTTTTCTTGTCCGCAATGGCGGACAAGAATAGGACATGTTCTATTTTTTTTCCGGGAACGGGATTGTGGACCCGAAGTGCGGATCCGCAATTGCGGACCCGGGCGGGACATCGTCTGTCCCCATTGAAGTTAATGGGTTCGCAATTCCGTTCCGCAAAATGCTGAACAGAATTGCGGACGTGTGAATGGAGCCTAAGTCTGACGGGGACGGACCCATGGAGCTGGAGCAGAGGGCATGTAGCTGGTGAGTAACATAGTAACATAGTATATAAGACCGAAAAAGACATTTGTCCATCCAGTTCGGCCTGTTTCCTACAAGTTGATCCAGAAGAAGGCAAAAACCCCTGTGAGGTAGAGCCAATTTTCCCCACTTAAGGGGAAAAAATTCCTTCCCGACTCAAATCAGGCAATCAGAATAACTCCCTGGATTAACGACCCTCTCTAGTAGCTGTAGCCTGTAATATTATTACACTCCAGAAATACATCCAGGCCCCTCTTGAATTCCTTTATTGTACTTACCATCACCACCTCCTCAGGCAGAGAGTTCCATAGTCTCACTGCTCTTACCGTAAAGAATCCTCTTCTATGTTTGTGTACAAACCTTCTTTCCTCCAGACGCAGAGGAAAGCTTTATACGTTGGTTTATAAGCGCCTCTGTTTCCCTGAAGGGAAATCTCCCAGAAAACCCTTTTAAAAAGTATTTATAGCCTATCCAGCATAAGAAAAACAAACACACTAATAAGATTGTGAAGAACATAGCATCCATCTCTTACTCCATCATGGAAGGCTCCTTGGTCTCCAGGATGTGGTCAGTAAGAATCCAAGGCATGGACATCTCGATGGGGAACTGAATGCGTCGTCCCATGGTGAGCTCCAGGAAGAATTCTCGAAACCAGAGCTGAGACAGGTCACAACACTGCTGGAGCGCCTCTGGAAGGAGACCAGGTTACTTGTATCAGTGAAAACGTATGTTTTTATGAACAGCTAGTAAAAAGCATGTAATACCAGTTTTCATAGTAGAAGATGGAAGATAAAAAGGCAGTAATGCTAATAGTGGGCATACCTGCTACAGTGGCTAAGGGACCTCACCTAATCTGGTCCTAGTCCATGTGCCAATCATGTATTGGCACACTAATCCCTGCGGCTTCAATAATTCTGGAGTGTGGGTCCTGACTTATTGAACAAGGTCTGGCACCAGGAGGTGGCAGCCATCTCTCCTCACTATATGCTCCTGCTCATCTTTTCTGAGTTGAGAAATAAATTTTAGAAGAAGCATTGACAAGCCATTATAACCCCCCACCGAAATCAGATGTATGACCCTGGCAGACAACAATTTTAATGTTATCCTATGGATACAAGTGTATCAGAGCTGTGCTTGTCAGATGTAGCAGTGCTAAGTTTTTAACATGTAGTATAACTGGGTTATACTCAAAATTCAGCTCTGCTACATCTGTAATCAAAGACTGTGGGGCTCATTTATTAAGACCAGCGTTTTCCACACCAGTCTTAAAGGGGTTGTCCCATGAAAAATTTTCTACAGTTTTCAAACCAGCTCCTGGATCTGAATACTTTTGTAATTTCACGTAATTAAAAATTTCGCATAGCCTCTAAGTTATTCCATAAACTGTATCTGTATAGCGCCACCTACTGTTTGTTCTTTTTCTTATTTCTTTGTCCTGCTCACTGAGATGGCCGCATATGCTCAGTTTCATCCTTCAACTGCCTCCTGAGCTGTGATAGGGAGAGCTGAGACATGCCCCTGAGCTGCAGCAGAAAGGACACTCCCTTGAGCTGTCAGCTTGATATAAATCTAGCAGAGCAATGAATGTGGAGATCTCTGGATCCATGTGAGGTACAGGGCTGGTTCTAGCTTTGTTAGAAAGAGATTGTCATGTACTATATGATGTCTGATTTTCATTTCTTACATTAGTCATGGGATAATCCCTTTAGGTCTGCCTGTGCTGTTTCAGAAAGGCCTCTACATAAGGCCTTATTCACACGTCCGTAGTGTGTTGCGGATCTGCAAAACACCTTGCCACCAGCCCCATAGAGATGCCTATACTTGTCCGCAATTGCGGGCAAGAATAGGACATGCTCTATATTTTTGCGGAGCTGCCATCCGGAAGATCTGCGGCGCGCTCCGCAAATGTGGAGCGGAGAGCACAGTGTGTGCTCTCCGCATCCATCACGTCCCTATTTAAAATGAATGGGTCCGCACCCGTTCTGCAAATTTGCGAACGAGTGCGGACGTAAATTGCGGACGTGTAAATTAGGCCTAACTTTGGCGTTTCCTCTCTTGCTGGCACAGATTTAAGCCATTTTCTACGCCAAAAACTGGCATGGAAAATGATGAATGAGACGGGCCTGCCGCCCGCCACACCACGCCCCCGTCTCTGTCGGAAAAGTGGCGTGAGCAGGGAAAAGTCACAGATTCTTTCGCAAAAGTGGCATATATAAGTTCATAAATGAGCCCCTGTGTCTCTCCTATAGGAATTCTGTACATATGATTTTTGTGATATCCCATTGTGATGCAGAGCCAAATAGCAAACCCCTGACGAGATGATTATGGTCTCAGTTTGTGTAAAAAGCTTGGTATAACATGGACACATTTTTATGGTGCCGAATATTCATGCAGTAATATGCCTGTTTATGTAGAGACTGTTCAACCCCCATTACGCACCACTAAAGTTGAGCAGGTGAGTGAAGAAGAAGGAGTGCTTGTGAAACTCCTCTATAGCTTGAACGATTGGTCCATCCAGGCTGCTACGTAACGTCTTTTTAGAGCCACTCTTGTCAGCTATGAGGGATTCCAGCATTGTGCGCACCATGTACAACTGTAAAGGAGATACAAGTCATTAACTATACAGACAGTAAGAAAGTAGTAGCTATTAGAGAGAACAAAATTATTCCACAATAATCTTACCTATCAAATTACTAGCCTCTAAAATAAAAAATATCCACCACTGAATATAAGCTTTTGATTCATCATCTTGTATGCAAAATTGTACTCAGCAGTGTCTTAAGCCGGGTTTACAATGCACAATGTTACAGCTGATTGTCCGGAGGGAAGCGCTCATTCAGTGATGGAGACCGCGCATTTACATGCAGCAACCTCCTTCACAGTATGAGAATAGCGATTTGTCTCCATACAGAATCATTGTTTGTGGCAAACAAATCGTTGTTTAGACAGCCTGGTCTGCTCCCCAGAAATGATAATTTAGGTGCCTACACTAACGACAGGATCACGTTTGGCTCGTTCATCGGGTGATCGGCAGCAAATTTAGACGAGTAGATTGTCGGGAAGGAGCACTCGCAGGAACGGTCGTTCCCGATAATCTGCCGCATTATCGGGCAGTCTAAATCCAACATTACCGATATTTGTTTCTGGGAAACCTAAAGGTCAACCAATATGGGCCCCACTTCAACAACCTCAGTTATATCTCCTGCAGAATGAACACTTACCAGCCGTTTCCCCAACAGTAGCCAATGATTAAGGTGGAGACTAGAGTTGAGCGAACCCAAACTGTAAAGTTCGGGTTCGTACTGAACTTCAAGATTTTGCACCCGAACCCGGACTTTTCACTGAAGTCCGGGTTCGGGTTATTTTATTCTAACACCGAGCGGTCTCATGGTGATGGGGACGCTCAATGTTAGAATATACTAACAGGCGCGTAAATTCCAACCCCTTACTGCCCAGCAGCACTCGACCTCTGACAGGACGCTGTAATCCACGCAATTAATTGCGCGGATCACAGCGCCCTGTCAGAAGTCGGATCCCGCCGAGCAGCAGTGCGCCCCACCCCTCTCCTAGTTTTAAAATTATAGGTGGCCAGTGCGCCCTCCCGCCCCTGTATTAAAATCATTGGTGGCCAGTGCGCTCCCAGTATTAAAATAATTGGTGGCATTGGTGCACCCCCTTCCCTTCCCCATCATTGGTAGCAGCGCAGTTCCGATCGAAGTCCCAGTGTAATCCCGGGCTCCGATCGGTTACCATGGCAGCCAGGACGCTACTGAAGTCCTGGCTGCCATGGTCACTAGCAGCATTATACTTACATGCGCTGTCTGTGGCCGCCGGGCGCTCCTTCTACTGGTAAGTGACAGGTCTGTGCTATAAGCATAAGCACTGCGCCGCACAGACCTGGGCGCACTGGCTGGTATGTATGGGGGCTGGTATGTACGCGCCTGTTAGTATATATATTCTAACATCGAGCGTCCCCATCACCATGGGAACGCCTCTGTGTTAGAATATACCATCGGATCTGAGTTTTTACGATCGTGAAAACTCAGATCTGAAAAGCTAATACTATTATTTTCCATTATAATGGGAAATAATAAAGTGAAGTTTGGGTCCCCATTGACATTAATGGGGTCCGGGTTCGAGGTCAAGTTTGGGTCCCGAACCCGGTGAACCCGAACTTCACTGGGTTCGCTCAACTCTAGTGGAGACCCTTCTCAAGTGGACAACCTCTAACTCTGGATCACTAATTAATTTGTTGATACTTCCCCTGTTCGCTGCTGGAATATATTGAGAGGACTTCTCAGCATGCATTCAGAAGGTCCTCTCCATTATGAGAGCACGCTCAGAAGGCCGAAACAGGGAGCAAAAATGGAATTATGGTTTAAAATGTAATAGACTATGTAGAATTATATCTTTATAAATGTCAAACAGACCTGTGTGCTTGAGGGGCCTACTGCCCTACGAGGAACTTTAATGTCAAAGCCACCTTTGGGGTCCTTCTCTCCTCTAAGACATGGGTCGTTGGGGGCTCGCGGCCTCCTTCCCAGTCACAGATAGTCTTCCGAATCGCCTGCAAAACACTAAGGAGAAGCAGAGACATATTGAATCCAATAAACTCCTCAACAACACAAGGATGCCCATCCACATTGTCACTGAAGATCTGATTAGAACCATGGACAGTTTTTCATTAGGCACAAGAGGCCCATGCCTAGGGGCACCTTGACAGAAAGGGTAGCCTAGCCACTCTTTGGGGTCACAGCCATTTAATTATATCAGAAACTGGGGTTGTTGGGTGTTGGGGTGGTATTATACATTTTATACATGATTCATGAGAGCATGGCTCTGGTTCCTCTCACCTAATCAGAACATTCTTCTTTTGCGCACAGCCTGGCGGAGTGGTTCTCGTAGGGTACTCTGCGCAAAGTCTTGTAGGGCAGCGTATATGGTATTTCTTATTGCTTGATTGAATACACTTTCCATGCGGCCCATGAGTACTTGCAGACCCTTTACCATGGCAATCACCTTAAATGAATTATAATGCAAGGTGTGAAAATTCCATTCACTGACATGTAACACCTTGCTGTTCTATACTGTTAAGGTACTAAAAACAACCCTCCACATCCTTAGAAAAACAAAATGGGATTGGCTGAAAAATCCAACATGGATCGAGCCGATTGAAAAATGGATTGTCGCCTTGATCATCTCATTGACATGAAGCTTGGCTTAGGCTACTTTCACACTAGTGTTTTTGGTGGATCCAGCAGGGTTTAGCACAAATGCTTCCGTTACTGATAATACAACAGTCTGCATCCGTTATGAACGGAACCGGTTGTATTATCTTTAATATAGCCAAGATGGATCCGTCATGAACTCCATTGAAAGTCAATATGAGACAGATCTGTTTTCTATTGTGGCAGAGAAAACGCTCTGCATCCCAGGACTGCGGTTTGCTCTCCGGTATGAGAACGGAATGGACTGACCCTGGACCATTAGGAGGGGAAGCATGGCCATTACTGCCATTGCCTTGCTGTCCCCTGGTTGACCTCGGGGCTGGCAGAGGTAATGGTGGGAATTTTTCCCGCTTTTGCGGCAGATGTTGGCAGAATTTGTCACCAGGCTTGGTGACATAGCTGTGATTGGTCCCCAGGGAGGACCTATGGTGTTGCTGGGGATCGTGCGACAGGTAAGGGTCCCCAGCAACGGCGTTTGGATTGGCCAGGGCTGAACGGGGTAGGGGATAAATGTCCAGTCTCCACACGGGCTTGTGTTCGTTGGAGCTGGACATTATTTGGAGCAGACCCACGTGTTCGTTCCCGCCCGCCCAGGGTGGTTTATGTACTTGGGTTGGTTTGGAATTTAATGTTGGGGGGGTTAATTTTGGTGATAGTCATCCCGGTATGGGATGGACTCAGATGTATTTATGAATGTTATAGGAGCCTGAGTTTTATCTAGGCTTGTTTGTTAATATTATCTTGGTATTTAATAAAGGTTTATTTTACCTCCACTCTCCATTTCTGGTTTATTATTACAGTGTATGAGTTAACCATTGATTTTGTTGTAGGTTCAGCATATTTGGCATGTATTGCCATGCATTTTGGAGCGCTCCGTTGAATGGGGACAAAATGTAAGCGTTTTCGGTATTGAAACCCTATGACGGATCTCAATACCGGAAAATAGAAACGCTAGTGTGAAAGTAGCCTTAGCTGTTGTTATTTCAATGGAGCAGGAAGGGATAAGTGGTTGATGGCACTGCTCAAGTCTAAGGTAAAGAAACCCCAAGAGAGCCTGTCTCACCCCAATGGTCAGATCCAGCCAAAATGGTATTGTAGGTATTACTGAGGAAAATGTATGAATATGCCCGATACTAGCCATGCACAACTTACCTCGACAAAGGCGAACTTCTCCTCGCTGGTGTAGTTATACCTTGTAGCTCGCTCATATTCTTCTGCTGTGCCTGGACAGTCCTTGTTACAGAATTTGTCTGTCGGATGAACCAACTTCCAGGAGTACTGAAGAATGACAAAAGCGGGACACAAAGAGTCAATGCTGCAGGGTATATGTCTGTGGATAGGGAAGCAAACAGTATAAGAGGAAAGTGTACGTTCCTGATTGATTATAGGAGGATACATGGTGGGGTCATCAGAGACACAACCACACCTCTGGGTGCAAGGACCCAACTCACCACTTCCATGACATGGGCGCTCCACTTAGAGAGAAGCTGCAGACCCCTGAGTGCCAGGTCAAACAACTCTCTGTACTCTTCATCCGACTTCTGGCTGTCCAGACCCGAGCCCGTCACAACCTGCCAAGAACAGGACACAGGTATAGCCTCCATCAGCTTTGAGTCTTTGCCTTATCTATTCTATCTATCTATCTATCTATCTATCTATCTATCTATCTATCTATCTATCTATCTATCTATCTATTCTATCTATCTATCATCTATCCATCTATCTATCTATCCATCTATCTATCAATCTATCTATCTATCTCATATCTATCCTATCTATCTATCTATCTATCTATCTATCTATCTATCTCATATCTATCTATCTATCTATCTATCTATCTATCTCATATCTATCTATCTATCTATCTATCTATCTATCGATCTTATATCTATCCTATCTATCTATCTATCTATCTATCTCATATCTATCTATCTATCTATCTATCTATCTATCTATCTCATATCTATCTATCTATCTATCTATCTATCTATCTATCTATCTATCGATCTCATATCTATCTATCTATCTATCTATCTATCATCTATCTATCTATCTATCTATCTATCTATCTATCTCATATCTATCTATCTCATATCTATCTATCTATCTATCTCATATCTATCTATCTCATATCTATCTATCTATCTATCTATCTATCTCATATCTATCATCTTTCTATCTATCTATCTATCTATCTATCTATCTATCTATCTATCTCATATCTATCTATCTATCTATCTATCTATCTATCTATCTCATATCTATCTATCTATCTATCTATCTATCTAACATCTATCTTTCTATTCTATCTCATATCTATCTATCTATCTATCTATCTATCTATCTATCTATCTATCCAACTATCATCAATCTATCTAAAATAGCAAAAGGCAGCACTCCAAAATCAGTAAAATAAAGAAAATACTTTATTCACCCATGTGGATACGTGTATACTGGCCAATAGTCTAGTCCCCTCAGGCGTGAAGCCCTTTTTTGTTCAAGTTGGATTTAGTGCTGCAAGTTTTTTTCTATCTATCTATCTATCTATCTATCTATCTATCTATCGATCTATTTATCTATCTATCTATCTATCTCAGATCTATCTATCTATCTATCTATCTATCTATCTATCTATCTATCTATTTATCGCATATCTAAGGAAAGTTATATAATATTAAAACTGCAAAAATGTAATACAGAGAACAAAAATGTGATGCAGGTATAATTCATAGATATCAAGGCTATAAGATGATGGCGTCCGGGGATGCCCTTACCTCACTGTTGCTGTAGCGTGCCAGCTCGGAGATGAAGCGGATGTGGTCGTCTCGAATCTGTACCATCTGCTCACATATATTGTACTGGGGACTGATACTGCTCTGTGTGCAGGTCCACCTGGGCAGGAAACAGCTGCTTAAAGCCTTCTGATCGTCCGCAATAAGGCGTGCGGAAATAATCTAAGAGCGCTTGTTAGTAGAGCGCTACACTGATGGAGACTGCTAACCACAATGCATAGACTACACAGAAGTCCTGCAAACATGCAAGCAGCGTGCCTAAGTTACACGATACTGCACTCCATAGAGCAGGGATCAGCAACCTCCGGTACTCCAGCTGTTCAGCAACTACAACTCCCAGAATGCTTCATTCACTTCTGTAGGAGTTAGAAGAACAGCCAAGCACGTTTGCATGCTGGCGAGTTGTAGTTTCACAGCAGCTGGAGTGCCGAAGGTTGCTGATCCCTGCTATAGAACATATAAACTGGACAATAAAGGAAGTATTACACCTAATATAGTAAGCTAAGCTTATTCTTGGCCATTATATAAAGTGACAATTTGTTTCTGTTCCTCTTCTGCGGTATGCTGCATAAAGGATGTGACAACCACATGCGGCACCAAGAAGGCAGCGTCAGGACAACGGCCCCTATCCATATACTCTATAAAGGTCCCCCTCAAATGGATGGCCAGGCCTGTGGTGATCAGCTACCTGCTGCCCTGGCTTTATGTAAAAGACGAGCTAACTTCCTGAGACAAGCCCTTCAGAGAAAGGAATGAGTAAAAGAGGGACCCCTTCTTTAAAAGCCATCTGTAGACTTGTACCTATAAAACTGGCTGAACTGTTGCATGTCCTTGGCAGCTGAAGGCATCTGTGTTGGTCCCATGTTCATATGTGCCCACAGTACTGAGAAGAATGAGGCTTTAATATATGCTGTGGGCATTGCTGTTACACCTAGAGGCTCTGCTCTTTCTGAAACTGCAGAGTCCTCTCCACTTTGATTGACAGGTTCAGGTGTGATGAAGTATTTACTGCCAGGCCCTGTCAATCAAAGTGGAGGGGAGTGGCAGTTGCAGAGAGAGCAGAGCCTCTAGGTGTAATGACAACACCCTCATTGCTCCTAGAGGCTCATTTGCATATATTAAAACATCATTTTTCTCAGCAATGCCAGCACATATGAACATGGGACCAACACAGATGCCTTCAGCTGCTAAGCGCACATGTAACAGGTCAGACAGTTTCATACTGTAAAGAGGTTTTCCTAGTAAACATTTTCATAGCATTTCAACTAGATAAGGGTGCGAGGGGTGAAGATCCTGCCGCTGAACCCCCACAATTCTGCAAACAGGGTTGAGTGAGCAGGAACTGATCAAGCCTATACTTGGAATGATGAGGCAATATTCCATTTTATTAAGGGTACATTCACACTACCGTATTAACGGGTAAATATCCGTTCCGCAATTTTGCAGAACGGATGCAGAACCATTCATTTCAATGGGGCCGCAAAAAAGATGCAGACAGCACACCGTGTGCAGTCCGCATCCGTACTTCTGTTCCGTGGCCCAGCAAAAAGATACAGCATGTCCTATTATTGTCCGCAATTGCAGACAAGAATAGGCATTTCTACCATAGAGCTGGCCGTGTCTGTTCCGTAAAATGCTGAACGCACGCGGCGGTATCCGTGTTTGGCGGATGCGCAATTTGTGGCCTTCAAAACACATACGGTCATGTTAATTTACCCTTCGGTTCCTAACTGGATAGACACAATCATCATCAGGTTGATGCAGTTTAAGTCTACTAAATGCCCTTGAAAATCTCAGCATGCACTATTTCGGTCAGATTTTTGTTCTAGACTCGCCCATTCAAGCCAATAGCTCTGTGAAATGCGGGGAACTGTGGCTGACCCCATTCACTTTAATGGGGCTGTGCTGTAGTTACCTGTACATTGGGTGGCTGTGGGAGCTGCTGAGCAGGAAAAAACAGAGAAGGGCGCACGCGCAGCACTACACCAGCACTGCAGCCCCTTAAATCTTGGGATTCCTTTGTCATGTCTGTCCTCGCCTTCACCAAATGGATATAATAATATAATCAGGTAGCTGAGCTCTTTGGGTCTGTACAGCAGAGGTAAGTGTCTGTTTAGACACCAGCACATACAGCACTGTCTATAGACTGAGTACATTAAACGGGCTATAACATGATGATGAAACCCCCTGTATCACCTGAAAAAGGGGCGGGGCCCGTGTTCTCTCTCTAAATGGAGCGGTAGCGCACATTTTGGTCCACCATGACATTCTCTTCTACAGCATGTGATTGAAGGAGCACTGTCTACAATATAAATAAATGGAGCGGTAAACCAACATGCACACTACTGCTCAATTTACAGAATGGATATAGGAACTCCCCAATCTTGAGATCGCTTATTTTCAGTTGCAGAATTTTCTGCCACAAAATATGCTGCGTGTGAAGGCACCCTTAGGGCTTATGCACACAACCGTATGTATTTTGCGGTCCGCATAAAGCGGATCCGCAAAAATACGGATGATGTCCATGTGCATTTAATATTTTGCGGAACGGAACAGCTGGCTCCTAATAGAACAGTCCTATTCGTGTCAATAATGCGGACAATAATAGGACATGCTCTATTTTTTGAGGAACAGTCATACGGAAATGGAATGCACACGGAATAACTTCAGTTGTTATGCAGACCCATTAAAATGAATGGTTCCACATACGGTCTGCAAAGATAAAGCGGACTAGACAGAGTCAAGCGGACAAATATTGGTGCATATTAAGCTATGCCCACTTTCTGCGCCCTTGTGGCAGGAGGCAAAAAAATTCTGGTGAATTTCCAATAGTAAATCTACCTCAATGTATGCAGAGCACCATAAATAGGGCTGCATGGAAGTGTGAGTGCAAACAAAAACATACTTATCCATACACATTAGCTTTCGTGTCCCCAAAATCTCAAACAATTTCAGAGTCCCTTGGGGCAGGGATGCTCAACCTGCGGCCCTCCAGCTGTTCTACAACTCCCACCATGCCCTGCAAAAAAATCTGCAGTGTAAATTGACGCTGCGCATCTTCACTACCAATTTCACTTGGAGAAGGTAAAATCCATAGCCATTCCCACAGTAAAAACCGCATGCTATACATGTGATTTTTGTTGAAGTCTTTGCATCGGATCTATGGCAGACTTTTTGTGCTGTGAGAGTACGGCCACATGAAAGCCAAAATCAGGAGCGGATCGTAAAGGAGAGAAAACATGATATGGCTTCTTCTTTTTGAATTCACTCCTGGTTTTGGCTTCCAAAACTGCATCCAGAAACCTGACCGTGTGGCCGAACCCTAATGTCTGTCATGTGTGCATGTATCCTTAAGAGACTGTCTGATAGGTACCGTAATGCGCAAAATATGATATACGACACCGAAGTGATAAATTGTAGCAGAAAATAAAGAGACATATATAAAACTCGAATATGCCATACACTGCTCATGGTTATTTTAGCACGGAAATGCTCCCGCACCCGGCTTTTACTGAGCATATCCAGGAAACATTTGGAAACCGTACTTCAATGTCTGCTAAATAAGCTCAGATAAATACCAGGACTTGGGTAACTGATACTAAAATGCCCGGGAGCAGTATATTAATTGCCCAGCATCTTACTTCTAATGCCCGGACGGATACGACAATGAATTACTGCAGCACTAAGCAGCTTCTGGCAGTAAAGCCGAGCAGACAATGAATGCACTTTACAACCACAAGCTGCTTAGTTCTGCCGTGAATGATTTCCTCCACAAACACCAGAATCTATGATTCAGCAGGGTGTCCTACAACCACTCTCATCCTGTCACTCTCCGAGCCGAGAGACATTACGGCACGCACTCACTTTGACTTGTTCTCCTCATAGTGAGCACTGGTCTTAATGTATCTGGCCAGCTCTATCTGCATGTCTCCAAAGAGCGGGACCACCTGCAGCTGCTGCAAGAGAAAACAAAGACGGACTGAATAGACAGACAAGCACAGGAGGCGCTCTATGAGACCCCAAACAGGATGGGGAACAGATCAGTTCTGAACCTTGCATCACAGCTGAAATTAGCTTTTTCACCATTTTTATGTTGACTGCCTACTGTCACTGAATTGGAAATCATATTTACAAAGGTCCACAGCATATTATAAGATATGTATTTTATGTTGCACTGTGGTATTTGGTTCCGCTGGAGGCGGTATATTGTGCTACACTATGGTATTGGCAGCCACACCTAATTCTGTTGACCCTGCCTTCTGTCAATTTTGACCCGCCTACAACTTGGGGCCACTTTTAGTTTTTATTTCCAGGGCCACTTTAAGTCCCCAGTCTGCCCCTGAATATCAGGTATGCTTTAAGCATAAAGGGGTCACACTGTATCACTGAAAGGACACATAAAGTACAGTGTTAAAAAGGTACAAACACCGCCTAGCCTGAAAACAATATATCCACATATTTCTTAATAGGACATATGATATTTAGATTTCATGCCTTAGGTCTCATCCACGTGACCATATTACAGCTCCAAAGAAGTTCTGAGTTGTAATATGGCACTCATAGAAGTCTTGTGGCCTGTATTACACTTCTGTGTGCCTATATTGTACATACTGTGGCATACATGTGTTTCAAAAACCCTGTGCAGCGGCCAAAAGCTGTAAGATTGTGAGGGTAATTTGTTATCAGTACCCACAAAATTATGAGGCCATTGGCCACCACACATGGGTGGGCTTTGGGTTATAGGAAGATTCTGCAATATATACCCTAATTGTCAGTTTTCCCTGAGCTAGTTAGTGGAGACCAAGTACTATGATGTCTCTCATACACTGCACACATAGAGAAGAGGAGCTCTTGCTTCCCTATGTCTCTGTAACATACCCTTAGAAGCAGCAAAAGTAATGGGGGACATTATACAGCAGTGTAGCTGTGAATACAGCATCCAGGATAAGACTGGAAATATACTAGAGCTTTCGGTAACATCTACAGTTAGGTCCATATATATTTGGACACTGACAAATTTAGTTTTTTAACCTGTTTACAAAAACATATTCAAGTTATAGTTATATAATGGACATAAAGTACAGACTTTTAGCTTTCATTTGAGGGTATTCACATTAAAATTGGATGAAGGGTTTAGGAGTTTAAGCAACTTTACATGGCACCCTGTTTTTCAAGGGACCAAAAGTAATTGGACAGCTGACCCAAAGGCTGTTTCATGGGCAGGTGTTGGTAATTCCTTCATTATTTCATTCTCAATTAAGCACATAAAAGGCCGGGAGTTGATTTGAGGTGTGGTGCTTGCATTTTGAAGATTTTGCTGAGAAGTAAACATGGGGTCAAAGGAGCTCTCCATGCAGGTGAAACAAGCCATCCTTCATCTGTGAAAATAGAAAAAACCCATCCAAGAAATTGCTACACTATTAGGAGTGGAAAAATCTACACCTAAGTACATCCTGAAAAAGAAAGAAAACACTGGTGACCTCAACAATTCAAAAAGACCTGGACGCCTACGGAAGACAACAGTGGTGGATGATCGCAGAATAATTACCATGGTGAAGAGAAACTTCTTCACAACAGCCAACCAACAACACTCTCCAGGATATAGGCGTATCAATGTCCAAATCTACCATAAAGAGAAGACTGCATGAAAGTAAATACAGAGGGTTCACTGCACGGTGCAAGCCTCAAGGATAAGAAGGCTAGATTGGACTTTGCTAAAAAGACATCTTAAAAACAGCACACTTCTGGAAGAACATTCTTTGGACAGATGAAACCAAGATCAACCTCTACCAGAATGATGGAAAGAAAAAAGTATGGTGAAGGCATGGTACAGCTTATGATCCAAAGCATACTACATCACCTGTAAAAGACGGCAGAGGCAGTGTGATGGCTTGGGCATGCATGGCTGCCAGTGGCACTGGGTCACTAGTGTTTATTGATGATGTGACACAGGACAGAAGCAGCCGGACGAATTCTTGGGTTTTCCGAGGCATACTGTGTGCTCAAATCCAGCCAAATGTGGCCAAACTGATTGGTCGGCATTTCATAATAAAGATGGACAATGAACCAAAAGATAAAGCCAAAGCAACCCAGGAGTTTATTAAAGCAAAGAAGTGAAATATTCTTGAATGGCCAAGTCAGTCGCCTGATCTGAACCCAATAGAGCACTTCACTTGTTACAGACTAAACTTCAGACAGAAAGGCCCACAAACAATCAGGAACTGGAAACCGCAGCAGTAAAGACCTGGCAGGGCATTAAAAGGAAGGAACACAGCTTCTGGTGATGTCCATGAGTTCAGGACTTCAGGCAGTCATTGCCAACAAAGGGTTTTCAACCAAATATTAGAAATTAACATTTTATATACAATTATTCAATTTGTCCAATTACTTTTGATTCCCAGAAATGACGGGATTGAGTTTAAAAATGCTTTAGTTCCTCATATTTTTATGCAATCATTTTGTTCGACCCACTGAATTAAAGCTGAAAGTCTGAACTTCAACTGGATCTAAATTATTTTGTTCAAAATCCATTGTGGTAATGTACAGAACAAAAAGTAGAAAAATATTGTCTCTGTCCAAATATATATGGACCTAACTGTATGTGTGCCTCTGTCTCTCTCCAGCAGCTCACTCTTCCTCCTTTCCCCGACTTCATAGACTTCTATAGGCAGCATGTAACCTGATACCTCAATGAGCTGACGATGTGTATTGTCCATCAAGACTGATTTAAGCATTAATTGAGGCATGGGAGTAAAAAAGGCTCATACTGTAGGTGGAGAAAGAAGCATTTTTCACTGATAAGATATATTACAAAGTTTCTTATACTCGCTTGTGCTACTGATTTGTAACAAGTTTGTTGAATGTATAGTGACCATTTAAGATCACGGCTACCCAGCAGCAAAACTCATCCATCTGGATACAACACTGGAGGGCAGTAACATTGCATCCCCAGTCTGTCCTGTCTACATGACACCAGCCTGTAAATGGATTTGTAAGCTATACTGTGAAGGTGGCTAACTGCTGTTACTAGGTAGTTGTGATGCTATTGTCAGAGCTATAGTTGGTTCATATGGCCTGGGTCTAAGGCCCGTTCATATCAAATTTACAGCCAATGTTTAATATATATACTGAGAATGTAACCACAGGGTCGTATTAACCTGACAGAGGTGAAACCTCTCTGTATGGCCTCTGTTGGACTGGTAAATATCTTTAGACCTTTACACCTTCTGTCAAGAGGTATATGTCCCAACATAAATCTCCAATGTAGGTTCTGAAGATAATGTAAAAGGTAATATTCAAAAAGTCAAATAAGTGAAGAGCCTTACGAATCTGTCAACTGGTTGAAGCCTAAGAAGTAACAGGGACCATGGTCATGCTCTTATAAGAGAAGAAAGAAGGACAGGAGGTGCCTGTGCAGTCGGCCTCTATACATTTTACAGAGAAGATCCAGCACCAAGACATCCTGAAGTTGCCTTTGGTGCTGGAAATAATGAACTGTGCTCCACAGTAAAGAAATCTCATATTCATGATTATGGATGTAAAGGAGCACACTGGGCAAGCGCAATACACTATGTTATGTCTTGGGCAGGAACTGGGGAGATTGAGCATGACAAAAGGTTTTTAAATCCCTGGGTCATGCTCAGCCCCTCATGTTCTGCACTAAGCATACTAGTGTACCATCAATTTGTTAAAAACATAAAAAAATAATTGTAAAAATTCAACTGTGAGCATAAACTAGATATCCTTGGATACACTTGGCACGCTATAATAAACTTCACTCATCACCTTAAAGAATTTGTCAATTTTACTCAGGTTAATCCTCTTCTTAGCATCCAGCTTGTAGATGTTACTGACGTTTCCATCCATCAGGTACAGTCCAAAACCCATCACCTGTAAGAAACAGTGGAGGCAGTTGTCAGGTCCTCTGAAGGCCTCTGGAGTCATGAAGCCTAACGCTGGGTTCACACTTGAGCGTATTTGATACGCGCGTTTACGCACGTTTTTGTCGTGCGTATTACAGCATGTATGCGCGCGTTCGTGTGATTGACCACTGTGGCGTCAATCACAATACGCGCGACAAAACGCCCCAAAGAAGCTCCTGTACTTCTTTGGGCGTAGGGCGTTTACAGCGCGTTCGTGCGCGCTGTAAAGCGCTCAGGTGAGAACCATGCCCATAGGGAAACATGGGTTTTCGCCTGTTGAGCGTTTTACAGCACGTGAAACGCGCTGTAAAGCGTGCAAGTGTGAACCCAGGGTTACTGAGACGTGATGGATTTGTAGCAGATTTTCGCTGCAGATTTGGCATCGCAATTTGCAAATCTGCAACACTTCACAATACTATACATGTCAATGGGGTTTTAAAACCCTATTCACATGCAGCAGTCGCTCTGTTTTAAGGGAATGCTGCATATTTTGACATGTGTATAAACTTGAGGAAAGAGTTTAGCTCCAATCTGTGGACCTTATATTAAAGGCGCAATGACGAATCATGTTTAGGTAGGATATTTTAAGTGCAGCCTTGTCTTCTGTTGGACGACCATATTTTGTGGCTTGTTGGGCCCCATAAATCATAAGCCTTTTCCATCCCCAATCAAAATATCAACATCGCAAATGTAAATTATTGTACAAGAAGGCATTGACTGTGAGAACATCTCACCTTTAGCAGCATGTGCTTCTCACTTGGGGTCAGGTACATTTTGTTCTCATAGTAGTCCACACAGATGTTGACGATATCGGCCAGGAGCTCTTCATAACCAGGAATCACCTCAAGCTGCTGGTGCAGGCACTGTACAGATAGGAACCCATCATATGTCTCAAAAATTCTAAGTCCCCTTTAGAGGAGAGTTTTACAGGTAAGAACCTGACGATTATACAGAGATGAGCAGCGCTACAAAGGCACGGCCCATCTATTACTCTACAAGTGATCTGCCACAGGTCACTTCAGTAGGAAGTTCATTCTTCTGTGCCATCCACTGACTGACTCAAATGTGTATGCAATGTGTATTATACAGTGTGTCCCAGCTGCTGCAGAACATCCTAATACACACACTAGATGCTGCAATCTTTCTTTTTAAAAAGATGGTGCCTTTTCAAATGAATCTATCAATGGTACATCCTTGTTCCAAAGCGAGGTTCTTCAACAGTTGTACGTCTATTATTAATGACTAAAAATATCTGCAGTCACCTCCACGTTCCATGGCCTGTGACTTTGTGCTTTTGCATGCTCACGGTACACCTTGATGGGTGATATTTTTATCATTTCCAAATATGAACAATTATTTTCACAGGAAGTTAATTTCAGATATCTGGAATGAATCACACAAGTTGGATTTTTGGATGACCTAATTCAAGTTGGTTCCATACCAAGCCTGCTGTGTTCCTAATTAGCCTGTTGCAAAAGTTTAGGCTGAGGATGAGGTGACTTCGTCAAGAAAACAGAAATCTTCAACACTCAACGCAATAAAGTGACTATGCACATGTTCAGGTTTCTTGATACAATTCTCAAAGTCAAATTTAGGAGTGAATCATAAAGGAAAGAAGGTATTAATGACAGATATGACTTTGCATTTTTAAATTCACTCCTGGTGTTGGCTTCCAAAACTGCTAAAAGAAACATGAACGTGTAGTCAGTACCCTATGAGCCCATTAACATGGGCAGATTATTGGGCCAATTATTAGGTACGAATGCTTGCTCCCAATAATTTGCATGTGTAAATATGATGCTAGTGACTCTACAAATGCACGAACACTTGTTCGTGGGATAATCTGCTCATTTATGTGGCATATTTACTGTATTTTTCACCCTATAAGACGCACTTTTCAAAGTGGGAGGAAAATGTCAGTGCGTCTTGGGGTGAATATTAATGAGCGCTTCCGCTATGGAAGAGTTCATTAGTACAGGAGGAATGGGAAGTGGTGAATGCAGCGCTCCCTGGGCTCTGTACTCACCGTTTCTTGGTCCTCAGCCGCTCACTGTGCTGTGAGGATGTCAGCGATCTGTGCCCTCACGCTGTGTGTGTTGGGTCACAGCGCAGCTCCTGACAGGAAGACGAATAGTACTGGATGCCAGGAGCGGCGGCGGCGCCGTCCAGAGCAGGAAAAGTAAGTTGATTTTTTTATTAATCTGATCTGGGCATGGGGGTCATTCATATGGAGGTCTGATTTGAGGTCTGATTGGGGGACTTATTAAGGTCGAATCTGAGGTCTGATTGAGGATTATTCACATGAAGGTCTGATTTCAGGTCTGATTGGGGGATCTATGGAGGTCTGATTAGGAGTCATTCATGTAAAGGTCTTAACTGAGGTCTGATTGGGGGACAATGGAGGTCTGATTCGGGGTCATTCACATGGAGGTCTGATCTGAGGTCTGACTGGGGGACTTATTGAGGTTAATTCTATGGTCTGATTGAGGAACATTCACAAGGAGGTCTGATTGGGGGACTTATTAACATTGGGGATCTGTTCTGAGGTCTAATTAACATTGGGGTCTGAACAAAGGTCTTATGAAAATATTTTTTCCCTATTTTCCTCCTCTAAAACCTACACAAACTACTCTAAAACACATAATTAAACAAAGCTACCTGAGTGATCCTGTTATGATTGGCCAAGAACATGGAGAGGTTCTGTGACTCTTGGATAGACTGTGGGTCAGCCATCTTTCTTAGAAACTGGGCAGCACTGCAAAGAAAATAATGCAAACAGCAACATAAGAATAATACCATGAAATGTGTATTATATGTGTGTAAAATTCAGTGCCTAACATGACGTTAGTTCACAGATGAACTTGAAGGGTGTACACAGAGCAAAGCTGACGCCATAGCAAGATTCTAAATTGAGGCCATTTTCTTGTAGTGTATGTGGTAAATGCCAGTACCTTGTACCCCCACAGGATAAGGCCTAATTCACACGTCCGCAAAATGGATCCGCATCCCATCCGCAATTTTGCGGAAGGGTTGCAGACCCATTCATTTCAAAGGGGCAGGAATGGATGTGGACAGCACACTATGTGATGTCCGCATCCGCATTTCCGCGTCCGTGTTTCCGCAAAAAAATAGAACATGTCCTATTTGGACAATTGCGGACAAGAAAAGGCATTCTCTATATAGTGCCAGCAATGTGCGGTCCGCAAAATGCTGAATGCACATTGCAGCCGTCCGTGTTTTGCGGATCCGTGTTTCCGTGTTTCCGCAAAACAAGCTACGGACGTGTGAATTAGGCCTAAGAAGCTATGGAACGTTTGCCCTTTTCTCTTTACAGGCCTTGTAGCAGAGAAGGACAACATGGCCCTTTGCCTGTTACAAATGCTAGAAAGATAGAGAGCTGTGCAGCAGTACAAAACTCAAGGGCATTATGTTCTTCTCAGTATCAAATATGTAGATGAAACTTTCCTCCAGCTGAACAGAAGCCGCTCATCTTCATGGGCCCATACCAGAATAAGAGGGCCACTGTGATACTACATATAGTAATACTGATAACGTATGGTGAGGATGACTGAGCTGGGGTAGACTATTCTGCCATTAAGGCACTGCCTATAGGTCCATGGCTGGAAGGGCCTTAAGATCTGAGTTTTCCCAAGCCCACTTTTTTTTTTTTAATTTAAGTAATTTTTATTAACAAATTTAGAATTTTACATACAGAAAACCCCAACATCCCCTTTCCCTCCGCCCACATAGTATCCTGAAGATGCTCTCCATCCGCCACACCCCTCACCTCCCGACCACACCATCATTTCAGCGTGCTACATACGTGCTCCTCCCTCTATAGCTCCCATCAATACACCTAAATGAAAACATTGATCTTATTGATAAGAGTACTTTTGTTATCCGACCCATCTTCTCGTCATTAAATAGTGTATTGAAATGCCCTAAGACCCGCTAGAGACCGCTAATCACGGAGCCAAATACACACATCAGGCATAAGTACCCTCACACCAGTCCAAAGCGATATCTATGAAGTTCCGGGACGCCAGCCCTGGGGCATCAATCCAGGGAGCCCAGAGCTTTTCCAATTTGGTCAGAGCACCTCTTTTCCTATAAACCCCACATTCCAAATTGATTAGCCAATTAATCTTGGCTATATATTCAGTTTTACTAGGACTACACTCGTCCAGCCAATGTTGGGCAATCAGTTTACGAGCCATATATAACATTCTGGCCACTGCTACTTTTCTGGGCTCAGTGATTGGCAGGTCCTTCACGTATCCCAATACACATACAAATGGGGTCACATCCAATGTAACTTCATATAGAGAATCAATAAGATGCAGCACAGCGCGCCAAAAGCCCTCCAGGCCTGAGCATGACCACAGCATGTGTAACATGCCCGCATCCTCCTCACCACATCGAGGACATCTGAGTCCAAACGGATTCCAAGCCCACCTTCAGTTAAAACAAAATGTCTTCAACATTCACAACAACAGACCAAACGATGATAGCAGCTCTCGTGGTTCCTCACCGTTTATATGCAGAATGGTCATTCTTCACACTGCACTTCATGTTTTTAAGCTCATCCAGCACAGCAAACATATTGATGAACTTTCCTAATGTGAGTAGATAGGCCTCCGACACAAAGTCCTTCCTGCGCTCAGCATGACACAGACGCTTCACCTCATTGCAGAATCTCTCAATTGCTTTACGCTATAAGAAAGGACAAGACAGAAATACTTGAATAAAGCATTCTAACAGCATAGACTCAAGATCAGCAAAATTATCACAATATTAAGGGCAAATTGTGCTGCAGTGTTAGGGCTCATACACACGGAAGAATTCTGTAAATCCAAACCATCCCTAGTGGCGTTGCGAGGGGGGTGCAGGGGGTGCGGGCCGCACCGGGTGACACCAGTCGGATGTGGTGTCACCCGCCCCCACCGGCCGCCGGACTGTTCACTGACTTATCGCAAATCAAATTCATCACCTAGGTCTGGCTGCGCCTGCTACTGTCTTCATTGTCTGGCCAGCCAGTCTACGTGTGTGCCGTGCGGTGTGTGCGGCCCTCCCCTGAGCGGTGCGTGCGGCTCAGGCCCAAGGACTCAGGAGGCGTGACTGGCAGTGGGGCCGCGGCGGACGGAGGACTCTGGATAGAGGGAGGCGAGGAGGCAGAGCTGCTCTGCTGTGGCCTGCAAAAGCTGCCTCTCCAGGCTGGCAGCAGAAGAAGAACCCAGAGAAGACTGACAGAGACTTCACTTGTTGGTCGACCCTGCTGGAGACAACTAAAGGCAGAGCCAGCTGAGTGAGGAGGACCCGACCCCACTCCAGCCAGACCCCAGTGACTGGTAGGTAGTAGTACTACAGATCTCAGCCAGCCCAGAGGCGCTGCTGAGTTGATTGGGAGGGGGGAATTGGAGACTGAGTCTGAGTCTCTGACTGACTGTATTGTAACAGAGGGGAGAAAGAGATGGGGACAAAATGTACAAAATGTCTGTGCCATGGAGCCTGAGGGGAAGAAAATAAATGTGCCACCCATGGGGGTGGGGATTACATAATGAGGGACCGAGGTCAATGTTGGAGTCTGTGCCATCGGGCGGGGAGTTACATCATGTCACCCCCCTGGCACAGACTCCAACATTTACCCTTCATGTCACCCCCTGATGGTACAGACTCCAACATTGTCCCCATTAGGAAGTATGATGGATGGGGGCATGATGTATGGGGCTAATGGCTGACATGGGGGCATGATGGATGGGGCTGACATGGGAGCTATGATGGATGGGGGCTGGTGGCTGACATGGGGGCATGATGGATGGGGGCTGACATGGGGGGCATGATGGATAGGGGCTGACGGCTGACATGGGGGGCATGATGGATGGGGGCTGAAGGCAGACATGGGGGCCTGACATGGGGGGTATGATGGATGGGGGCTGACGACTGACATGGGGGGCTGACATGGGGGCATGATGGCTGACGTAGGGGGCATGATGGATGGGGGCTGACTGCTGACATGGGGGCATGATGGATGGGGGCTGACATGGGGGGCTGACATGAGCGGCTGCAGACAGGACCAGGACCAGGTGAGCTGCGGGCGGGGGCAGGGGTCGCCAAGATGTAGCTTCGCTTGTGATGCCAAAAAATCCTTGCACTCACTCACACAGGCACAGCACAGCCTGAACCAGCCCAGACTTGCCAGTGCCGCGCCAAGGAGGTGGTAGGTAGCGTAGAGAGCGCATACTTAACTTCAAATAATAACAAACTGACTTAATATAATATTTACCCTAATATACCCCATTATAATAATAGCATTAGCATGTATTATATTTGAGGGGAAGGGGCATCCGGGGGCATTTCCAAACTTTAACCTGGACTCAGGTTAGACCTGGAGAGATGTCAGGCCTCACCAACCTCAAATCCCTCATTTTTGTCTAAATATAATAAATACTACAATGGGGACCCCATAGTATTTATTATATTTAGACAATGAGGGATTTGGGGTTGGGTCCTGACGTCTCTCCAGGTCTAAAGTTTGAACAGAAGGTGGAATGGCAGGACTGGAGGCTGCAGGGTGCTGATGGTGACTAAGAGACAGCCAAGGTGATAGGTCATGTGCGCAGAGCGCATAATGTTTACTGTGCCCTCTAATACTCTATACCAGTGGTGGCGAACCTATGGCACCGGTGCCAAAGACAGCACTCAAAGCCCTGGGCACCTGTCCCACACCCTGGAAAAAAGTCTATTGTGTACCAATATGCCTTAGACTTTTTCTGCCATTCATCAGTGCAGGGCACGCTATAAACAGCACAGGCAGTGTATTGACTGTTGGCAGGATATTATAGCTACGTAAATGATAAAGTACATGGAAGACAGACCATACTGGTATTCAGGGTAAATTGCCATGTTGGCACTTTTTGATAAATAAGTGGGTTTTGGGTTGCAGTTTGGGCACTCTCTAAAAGTTTCACCATCACTGCTCTATACTGTGCCCCCTTATACCCTATATCCAGTCACTGTACGGAGGTGTTATCTGGTCATTGTATGGCGGTGTTATTATTTGGTTGGAGGGCTGATATATTTACAGTGTATACTGTGGATTCCAGTATATTATGCTGTAGTGTGCCCTGTATTTCTCAGTAGAGTAACATAGTAACATCGTTTATAAGGCTGAAAAAAGACATGTGTCCATCCAGTTCGGCCTGTCATCCTGCAAGTTGATCCAGAGGAAGGCACAAAACCCCTATGAGATAGAAGCCAATTTTCCTCAATTGGGGGTAAAAATTCAGTACAGGTTGGGGGGGGGCAGCATTTTCTACCGCACCGGGTGACACCAGCCCTAGCAATGCCACTGACCATCCCTGGTGGACAAATGACAGCAGCTCACACATGTAGTAAGTAAATACGCACACTTAAGCGCGTGTGACATCCTCAGGATAGGTCATCAGTATCTAATCAGTTGGGGTCCGACACCGGGACCACCGCCGATCAGCTGTTTGAGAAGGCACCGGCACTCCTGTGAAAGCATGGCCTTCTCTGTGCTAACCAAGCACAGCGCCATACATTGTATAGCCACTGTGCTTGGTATCACGCTCAGCCCCATTGAAGTGAATAGTGATGAGTGCAATACCAAGCATAGCCACTATACAATGTACAGTGCTGTGTTTGGTAAGCACGGAGAAGGCTGCAGTGCACACAGTGCCTTCACAAACAGCTGATCAGCAGCAGTCACGGATGTCGGACCCCCACCGATCAGATACTGATGACCTATCCTGAGGATAACTTATCAGTATCAAAATCCTGGAAAAACCCTTTAAGAATATTAGAACCGGGTGGTTGTCTGATGAAGTGCTTGGTAGACTACGCTATTCTGTCTGGCAAAAATCTACAAACAAACGTAATGCAGGTCAAATGGAGATGAAGATGAAGCCTTTGAACTCCCTTTGACCCACAACAGTGATGGTGCCCATCAAATTATACATCTGTGAATTCGACATGCCCCAGATGAAAAGCCCTGCGGAGGGCTAAAATGCAATGTGAACCAAGCCTTATACATGTATGTACAATAACTACATATAAGGAGATGTAAATGCTCACTACATGCACATATCACCACTAAGCCTACTACATATGTGCACGCATTCACAAACACAGAACACAGACACATTTACTGAAAGGAAAAGAATGGAAGCATGTCTTGTGGCTTCGGTGATGGTCTGTTACTTTCATTAGGCCGGTCAAATATTCTGCTGCAGAGAATAGAAGTTGCCCCATATAATGTTCTTGCACAGAAATCCTGTGTAGTGATCGTGTGCCCCGGGGTAAGCCACTGTGCAATCACAATTTTTAGTCAGGTGTGCTAGTATGACATCACAAGTGGGTTTCAGTCAGGTAAGCTCTGGTGACATCACAAGCATGTTTCAGACAACTACGCTACTATGACATCATAAGTGGGTTTCACCCAGGTAGGCTCTGGTGACATCACAAGTATGTTTCAGTCAATTAAGCACTATGACATCACAAGTGGGTTCCAGTCAGGTAACTCTGGTGACCTCACAACTGTGTTACCGACAGGCAAGCACCTGTGACATTGCAAATGGGTTTCAGTCAGGGGTTTAGTCAGGCAAGCTTCTGTGACATCACTAGTATTTAAGCTGTTGGGACATCACAAATGAGTTTCCATCATGTAAGCTGCTGTGACATTATCCCTCAGTTCACACTTGCGCGTTTTACAGCGCGTTCGAACGCATAACCGATGCAAACCAATGCTTCCCTATGGGACTGGTTCACATTTTCACGTTTTACAACGCGCGTTTGAGCACGCTGAAAGCGCGACGCTATAAACAAGTTCTTGAGCTTTTTTGGGCGTTTGTCGCGCGTTTTGGCCCATAGACTTCAATGGGAACGCGCCCAGCGCTTGTAATTTGCGCGTTTTTTGACACTGAAAGCGTGCGTTCGAAGCGTAGCGTATTATGAATTTGCAACATGCTGGAAAGGCCAAACCCCAGCTCTAATTGGCCAAACTTCATTTAGACAGGGATATTTGGTCATTGGACAACACTGCAGTCAATCACACAAGCGCTGTCAATAGACGCGTTTACTATTGCCAAAGCGCGCATAAAAGCGCCGTAAAGCGCGCGTCTCAGAAAGCTGGCTCAGGTCTGAACCCGGGGTATAAGTGGGTTTCAGGCAGCTGTACCACTTTGCAATCACAAGTATGGCTACTTTTACACTAGCGTTTCGATTCCGCTATTGAGATCTGTCAGTTTTGGGGACAAAACTGAACTGAGCGAAACGGAATGCGCCAAAATGCATTCCGTTCCATTTGGTTGCATCCCCATGCAGTGGACAGAAAAGCGCTGCAAGCAACGTTTTGTGTCCGCAATGTGGTGCGGACAATAGAAAAACTATAGAAAATACGGATCCGTCCCCATTGACTTTCAATGGTGTTCAAGACGGATCCGTCGCGACTTATAGCAGACATAATACAACCAGATCCGTTCATGATGGATGCCGGTTGTATTATTGTAACTGAGCGTTTTTGCAGATCCATGACGGAAGAATTTTAGAACACTAATTAGGCACAATCCTAATCACGATCAAGGAAAAGGTATCCAACCTCAAAGAGAAAAATTACAAAAAGATACCCTTTAAAAATTAACTTTTAATAGGATACGTATAAAATGCAAGGTCCCAAATATAAGTGTATAGTGCAGAGGGACAAAACCCCCACTAGTGATGACAGAAAAACGAAGCGAACAGGATAGATGGGAAAAGTGTCAGGACTATGTCCTATCCACTCCTGCTGTTAGACGACCTAGCTGAACCCTGAGTTTCCCTACCAACAGGACAGCGACTGCCCAACTTCGTCGAGTAAAGGAGGAAACAAAGATAAACAGGAGAGCAATTATAAGTCGTATGAGAACAATAGTAGCATAAAAGGAGATTACATCCCCCACAAACTGTTGTATAGCCCAACGCGTTTCCTTAGCGTGTCACTAATTCATCAGGGATACATCATAGTTTTAGGATGTAATCATAAATGTTCATACTCATAATGTAAAAACTCCCAAAAGAATGGAGTGATACTTATCCTTCAGATGTACGTCATGAAGGGAGGAACTGATGTTGTCCAGCCTTCCAATCAAGCCAGGTGTACGGTACCCAAGTGTTGGTGTTGATGAAGCAATGTTCAGCTATACGGCTAGGGCCACCAATAGCCCCAGCTCGTCCTGCCAACACGCGCACGCCACACCTCTACTGGTCTGTGGAGCACTGCCCGGACCGGATGGAACGAGCTGGGGCTATTGGTGGCCCTTAGCCGTATAGCTGAACATTGTTTCATTAACACCAACACTTGGGTACCGCATACCTGGCTACTTGATTGGAAGGCTGGACAACATCAGTTCCTCCCTTCATGACGTACATCTGAAGGATAAGTATCACTCTCCATTCTTTTGGGAGTTTTACATTATGAGTATGAACATTTATGATTACATCCTAAAATATGATGTATCCCCTGATGAATTAGTGACACGCTAAGGAAACGCGTTGGGCTCATAACAGTTTGTGGGGATGTAATCTCCTTTATGCTACTATTGTTCTATACGACTTATAATTGCTTTCCCTGTTTATCTTTGTTTCCCTCCTTTTACTCGACGAAGTTGGGCAGTCGCTGTCCTGTTGGTAGGGAAACTCAGGGTTCAGCTAGGTCGTCTAACAGCAGGAGTGGATAGGGACATAGTCCTGACACTTTTCCCATCTATCCTGTTCGTTCGTTTTTCTGTCATCACTAGTGGGGTTTTGTCCCCCTGCACTATACACTTATATTTGGGACCTTGCATTTTATACGTATCCTATTAAAAGTTAATTTTTAGATCCATGGCGGAGCCACAAAAACGCTAATGTGAAAGTAGCCTAAGTTTCAGTTAATTGAGCTCCAAGGACATCACAAGTGAGTTTCATTCAGGTACAGTGCCTTGAAAAAGTATTCATACCCCTTGAACTTTTCCACATTTTCTCATGTTACACCCACAAACTGTAGTGTATTTTATTGGGATTTTATGTGATTCCGTCAGTTATGTTACTGTGACATCACAAGTGTGTCTCTTTTAGGTAAGCAACTATAACATCACAAGTGAGTATCGGTCAAATAAGCTGCTGTGACATCATAAGTAGACTTCCATCAGGTAAGCTACTGTGACATCACAAGTGGATTTGAGGTATGTCTTGTACCTTTATACATTTTTAGGATATTACCGCAAAAGTGATTTAGAATTGCAGAATATCAAACTTCATGAGGCTCAAATATGAGGAATAATATGTTACCTGAAAATACATGAACTTCATTAATTTTGTGACCTCTGGTTCCAATACTTCTACTGTCTTCTCATATATCTCCACACGATTAGGCTGCTCATTACACTTTACCTGCAAAGACACATTAGACACTGATTTACTTTTTCATTGGGTTTTTCTTAAGGTGACTCATGACAACAACCCTATTCAAATGGAAGCTGTTGTGGTGATCTTGATCCAGCTTCTCTAACCGCTACCTGGAGGAAGGAGGATGTGGCCTAAGAGTGAGGGCTTAGTCCATATGTTATGCCTGCATCTATTATTATAGTGCATTCTTTTTGTGACTTTATAAATGTAGCCATGCACATCCGCATATTTACTATCATATCGTGCAGGATGTTTTGAATATTTTTTTATATGATTTGTTTGACTTGTCTTGAAGGAGTGGCACCTTCATGTGTGAGAATGCGCTCCAACCCTGGAAGTATTATTCATGTGCACTTTTGCCCCCCTATCTAATAGGCAACCTTGATTAGGTGGTACATATAGGCGTGTGTGCTCCTCCTCTCATTGGTTGCTGATGCACATGGAGGTAACTAGGAGCAGCACACTATATGTGGAGGGTCTGCGCTCCTGAACATAAATGCATAATGGCATAGGTAGGTTTAGCATAGGACCTGCCTGAACTGAGACTACCTTGGCGCTGGGTAGGTGGGCACAGATGTGTTTGATCAAAATGTATTGGCCAAGAGTCTCAGATTTTATCATTAGAGTAAGGGCTTAGTTCATATGTTATGTTTGCATCTATTACTATAGTGCATTATTTTCTGTGGCCTTATAAATGTGGCCTAAGAATTCACCTGCAGTGGCTGCCGTAGTCCATATGGTGCCATTTAAAATCACAGACATCCACGTAATACATGAACTGGCTTGATCTGACATGGCACATAGAGAGGATTCTATAAAGTTGCGGACACAAAGGCATAACTTGAAACTCCTGGGCCTCAAAGCAGCATCTGTAACAGAGCCCCACCACCATGGGCTATTTACAATGATAGTGTCTTCTTCTGTGGTAGGTACCACCGGCAGCTGGGCATGGATGTGACTGAATTCTCTATGCACTCTATAGCTGTACCCCTGAGTGGACCTCACTCTATGATGGCAAATTGGTAATAGAGAAATTGCAATATGAACCTAGTCTGACGCTCCTATTCAGAGGCATGGCTTCTTAATAAACTGCCTGGCTTATTTGAAGATTTTTAAGGACCACCAAATGGGTGCATCAACTAAGTCTCTGTCACAAGAGTGGTTTAAATGAATTATGTCCCACAACATGTCACCTCTTCTGACAAGACTATTTTTTATCTTTTTTTATTACTCTGTGTTGGATCATTTCTTTATTATTCCTCCTGAATATTTATGAACAAATTAAAAACTAGGTGTTCTCCTTGCCTAAAGGAGTTTTCTGAGATATTTTTTTAATGACCTATCAATATCAGATCGGTGGCAGTCCGAGACCCAGCACCCCCACCGATCAGCGGCTTAAAGAGAATTACAAGCCGTCCCATTCACTTCAAAGGGACAGCTTGTTACTGTACACTTGTACAGGAAGGAGCCGTCCCAGTAAAGTGAATGGGACGGCTTGTAATAACACCTGCTCTCCACTCAATGTCATTGGCAAGCCGGTAAACAATAAAGGGAAGGCTGCGCTGGCATGGCGCGCAAACTTCTCTTTAAGCAGCTGATCGGTGGGGGTGCCAGGTGTAAGACTCCTGCCGATCTGATATTGATAACCTATCCGGAGGATGGGTTATAAATAAAAATATCTTGGAAAACTCTTTTAAGAGGCATGTCACCACATATTGGATATGTCACAGTATATGTCACATTTCTGAGAGGAGTAACAGAGGAAAGGTACAACAGACAGTTCTAAGAATACAACTGTTTGCCTAAATAGACAGGAGAGGTGACAGGTCATCCTTAGCTGCAGGTATTCTCAAAAGGAGGCAACAAATAGTCTAGCTCATAGGAGAAGATGCAAAAAGTGGTCTCACAGACTGTAACAAGACCAGTACTACATACCAAAGCAAATCTAATATAAATAAGCAATTAAAAGTTACAAGTATTAAAGTAGTAGTTAAAATGTTCAGGTCTCTGGTACTCGGTGTGAGTGAGCATCCTTGACCAGGAGGAATTCATTACTTACTTGTGGAATGGCTCGAGAACAGCTCCTCCATGTATACAACATAACAGCATACTCCTGTCCCTCCTCCAGCATCTCGTTCTGAAGAACAGAAATCTGCATCAGAAAGCATCCTCTGATCTCTGTATCCAAAGTACATTTCTGGCCTTACAATAAATGGTGCCTCTGTTGCCCCCTCCCATGTGCTGCACGCTGTATGAGTCATACAGGGTACAAATATGGGCTCGTGCACAAGAACGTAAGGGCACAGTGCCAATATAGCGGACTGTAAATAGCAGGTCCGCAATATACGGGCACTGGCCGTGTGCACTCCGTGGTGTGGACTTGAATGAATCCGCGATCTGCCAGATACAGCCAAATATTGGTAATCTCCTATCTTTTGCAGAGCAGAGGCACGGATTCGAAGCCCATTGAAGGACTAAGAAGCACTCGTTGTGACAATGCCTATCCATGTCTGCAAAGCGGAGAAGAATAGGACATGTTCTGTCTTTTTGCGGGCTACTGACCGGTGCTGTCCGCACACAGTGTGCTGTCCTCATTTTTGCGGACCCATTAAAATGAATGGGTCTGCATCCTATTAGCATGAAATGCGGATCGGATGCGGATCAAAATATGGTTGTGTGAGTGGGGCCTTATGGAAGCGCTCGCTAGCATGCAGTTGGTGCGGGAGCGGAGGTGAAGAGCTGTGAGCGCTGAAGATACTCACCCTCCTGGTCTTCCTCCCTGGTGCTGCGCTGCACTGTACTGACTATATACAGTGGACCAGAAAATACCAGAAAGCAAGACTGCAGGGAGACCACCAGACCGTGCAGAGTAGCAGCGGAGCAGGAGTGGTAAGTGAATTTATTTTATCTCTGATATGAGGTCTGATGGGGGTCTGGCATGGAGGTATGATCTGAGGTCTGATGATGGTCTGACATGGAGGTATGATCTGAGGTCTCATGGTGGTGTGACATGGAGGTATGATCTGAGGGCTCATGGTGGTCTGACATGGAAGTCTGATCTGATATCCTGACATGGGGATCTAATGTGAGTTCCTGATATGGGCGTCTGATCTAAGTTCCAGATATAGGGTCTAATCTGAGAACCTTATAGGAGGTCTGATGAAAATATTTTTTATTATTTTCCTCCTCTAAAACCTGGGGTGCGTCTAATAAAGCGAAAATATGGTAATTTATTGCTACAGTCAAGTGTGCTTGCATGTGAAAAGTTCACTTGTTTCTCATAAATACTCACCATGCTAGAATGAACAGTAGCTTGTTCTATGTATCTAGCTATACCAGTCACAAATGCGTTTCGATCCTCAAAGTTAGTATCAAAGTTAGCCTGCAAGAAAAACAAGGGCAACGTAAGCTAAGAATTCATCACTGAAAAGGGGTTGTCCTTGCCTTCAATATTATTAACATCAGATTGATGGAGGTCCAACGCCCTGTACCCCACAGATGTTGCAGTAGATTCGGCATCAGAACTACGCAGCTCAATTGCCTGTGTAGTGGAGGGGCTGGTAACTGCAGTGCTGCTCCAATTCACCTAAATGGGAACAGTGCTGCAGTTACCAACATCAACTATAAAGGACAGAGATGTGTAGTTCTGCCACCAACCTCCCTCTACCCCCACTGGTCTTATACTGATGGCCTATCTTAAAGATAGGTCATTAATATCAAAATCCTGAACAACCTCTTTACGAAATGAACAAGCAGTATAAAAACTAAAGTAGTTTTAGTTTGGAATCACACATGCAGTGTAGGATGCAGTTTAAAGGGGTTGTCCCATCTCATACATTGGGGACATAAGGCTAGGATATGTTCCCGATGTCTGATAGCTGCTGGTCCTACCTCTGGGACCCACACCTATATTTAGAACGGACCCTGCAAAGTCCTCGAGAGCAGGAGTGAACTGACCGGGGGCCACCTAAACTCTCCACATGGTCGCTGTGAAGGTACATAACGATCTGATGCTTTCAGCATTAATTAATACTAGAAATATCAGGTGCTTATGCATCTGGCCAGCAGCCTCGTGCCCTCAACTGTATCGCTGTCCTCAGTATGGTGGTAGGACACTATTTTGTGCTGCACTGTGATATTTGGTTCTGCTCAGGTGGTATTTTGTGCTGCACTGTGATATTTGGTTCTGCTCAGGTGGTATTTTGTGCTGCACTGTGATATTTGGTTCTGCTCAGGTGGTATTTTGTGCTGCACTGTGATATTTGGTTCTGCTCAGGTGGTATTTTGTGCTGCACTGTGATATTTGGTTCTGCTCAGGTGGTATTTTGTGCTGCACTGTGATATTTGGTTCTGCTCAGGTGGTATTTTGTGCTGCACTGTGATATTTGGTTCTGCTCAGGTGGTATTTTGTGCTGCACTATGCTATTGCTGGTCCCGACTACCTTTGTTGTTCCTGCCTACTTGTGGCTTGTGTTGTCCCTGACATTTTTGGTGGGGTATACCCACCACTGTTGTTGGCTTTTGTTTCAATAAATTGTTTGAGATGAAGAAATCACCATTGCATGCTTCTGCTTAAATGCCCTACTTTCATGATATAATATCACTGTAGCGTGAACTTTTACGTTTTCCATAAATTTCACCCGAAAGCCAAATATCCCTAACTTTCTGTGAGTAGTGTATCTCATTCCTTCCTTTATATTTCCCATTCCTTGTGAACCTACTCTTGAGCTTAGCTAAAAAACTGCTTCAAAACGGCACCTTAAACCGCATCAAATACTGCATGTGCGATTCCAGCCTCAGGAATATTTTCTAAAATGCCTTACAAAAAGAGATGTGGGGCTTAGCTTGACTGCCCATAGACACAACCAAGAGACTGCCCATCGCTTAACATGCATCCCACAAATTTTGCAGGACCCACTACTACAGAAAAGCCTATTTTTGTCCGCAAAATGGACAAAAATGGGACATGTGCTTTAATTTTTGGCCTGGCCGTACGGATGTAGACCCATATTAATGAATGAGTCTACGTACCAAAAATACGCTCATACTAGTTCGCTCCTAGGCCACCTATATTACTGGTCTGGATAATGTGTTGGAGACTAATGGATACCATTGACAACAGCATCTGCATACCTTGTCCTATTCTGACACTGCCATTATTGGTCTCTTAACTTTGTCAATTGGGGGTGCCTAGAGATGTGGGGAGGGCAGGGCTCCAGTAAACCTATGATTATCAGGTGATGTTGTAACGCCCCAGAGTGGCATTACCACCTTTGCGCCCCGCCACTCTCTCCTATGGTTAACCTAATGTCATCCTATGTATTTATTTCCAGGTCCTGCACAATGTGTATTCATCATCTTGTTTATGTTCAAATGTAATATGCCTGGTTCACCAGCAGATGGCAGCATAAATGGCAGAGCTATCTTACAGAGAATGGAGCTTTCTATTCTATTCTAACACCCCCTCTGTGGTGTCTGTGGGTGTGTCCCACTTGCTGCAGGGAGGGTGGAGTTAGTTAGAAGTCAGTGGAGCTTACTCCCTGCTCAGGGAAGCAGCAGGAGCTGGTCCCTGTTGGACGAGCCCTATCTAGGCCAGCTGGAGCAGCTTCAGCTCAGCTGGACATGGAGGCTACAGCTGGAAGCCTCAGAAACCAGGAGTAAAGTGTTCCCTGGACAAAGCTAGAGACAGAGCAGATTACAAAGTGAAGTACAGCCTAAAGAAGAAACTGAGTTCTATAGCCACAGATTTTGCCTGCCACAGTTAATGCCAAAGCCTGCTGGTAACCAAGACAAAGTTGGAAGATTGTTTCTGATGAACGCTTACCAAAGTAAAGCTGTTATCAACCTCATCACAAGGTCTGGACTCACTTTATTTCATCATCCCCTTTATCAACTACCCCTTTGTCTGCTCCAGAGCCAACGCCTGGGGTTCCAGCGTATCCAGGTAGGAGCACCGTGACACGTGTACAACACCTTAAGGGACATTTAGGCCACCCTAAACGACTCTGGCATTCCTAAACCTGGGTACCACCCACTGTATCACTAAAAGGGTCCCTGTGCCCTTGTTGCTTCACTGCAACTGGCGTCATGAAAAAGAAACACTTATCTCATCTTAAACGGACCCCAGTGCGTCTCCCCCCGGCCTCTGTTGCAATGTACCTGTGTAAGAACACTCTGCACTGTATGGATCATCTCAATTAATTTAGGCTTACCTGGTACATTATGGAGGACGGCGGAGGCTCGATGCATGGCTGCTGGTCAGGGAGGGCAGCTCCTCCAGTAGGTCCACGTTAGATAACGCATCTTCCAGCGTCACGTGGGTGGTCATGCTGAGTAAATCCGGTAGCACCAGTCTCTAGGGATTTTATGACAAATTTATCTATTCCAAAGAGAAAAATATCAACAGTTAATTCCAATATAAGTTGACTTTTTAGGGTTGGACTTAAATCGTAGGAGCATCACATCTCCTCTGCTTCCCTCTTAGTCACTTGAGTGACGGGGTGAAGGATCCTCACTGTCCTCCTGCCTAGACCTATAATCCTCACATGTGCTGGTAAATCTTCAATCGGCACATACGCAGTACAACTCGGCATCGGGGAAGCCAGCTGAGATGTACTGCACATGCACCGACTGAAGATTCAGTGGCACATACGAGAGACTATAGGGCCAGGCAGAAGGACAGTAAGGATGCCTGGCCCTGTCACTCAAGGAGAGAGGAGTGGTCAAGGGAGAAGGTGGAAGTTCACTCCCCTCGGTGCACTGAAGCCCCATAACGGGGCCACAAATGTAAACAAGAGAGGGGTAATTTCACGCAGCAGGATCAACCCTACCAGGCAGTATACCTAGGTTAATAGAGCTGATCCTGTTGATAGATGCTCTTAAACTGTGATATTTTATTAAATCCTTAATAGGGCTGCCCGAGTTATATAACAACTCGCTGTAAATTGCCTAAAATAACAAGTGAATATGGCGATGTTCTGTGCACATAGATTACCACTGCAGCCTATCACTGGTCTCAGCAGAGATGTCCCTGGTACGGCTGAGGCTAGCGATTGGCTGCAGCTGTGACCTGTGTACAAATCACTGCTGCAGCCAAGAAGGTGACGTCAGCAGTAGGAGGACTGGAGTGCAGCACTCGAAGAAACAGGGTGAGTATCCTTTCATTTGTTATTTTAGGTCATTTGCAGGGTTCCTGAGTTTTTGATATAACTCAGACAACCCCTTTAAAGATGCAGCTATTTTATACAATGCAAACATAGTATTTAAAAAAATGTTTTCTTCTTTTTGATCAGCATTGCCTCAGCGGTCACACGTGCGCGAACGGCACATCACTGCAGAGGCTCAGCAGTCACATGCTGTTCATGCGCACGTCACTGCTGAGGCCATGTGACCATGGATGGGACATCATCACTTCTGCTCTAGGAGCCACAGTTATGGAGTGCTGGGACGTTTAGAAGGTTTTTCCTTTTTTCTTTTACACACTTTACAGCTTGTCCTTAATTTTACATTTAGGTCGGACATCTCCTTCAACCTAAGTCTGGCAGTCAGTATGATTACGGCAATACAAAATTTATATCGTTTTTTTTATGTTTTACTACAGTACGTTTGCACAATAAAAAGACTAAAACATAACTTTGACTCTTCTACTGACGGAGCAGTAGGCATGCAAAGGTGGAATTGGGGGTCTTCATTAGTCACAGCAGCACCGATGGGGTGACAGAGGGGGCCCCTCCTCATCTAACTGGGTTAAATGGAGCGTTGCAGCAGAGTGATGCATTATGGTGTGGTCACATAATATTATTTAAGCCTCTTTCACACAAACTTTTTTTGCGAGTGTACGGACCTTTTTGCGTTCCGTATACGGAACCATTCATTTCAATGGTTCTACAAGAAAACTGAAGTGTTTCCGTGTGCATTTCGTTTCTGTATTTCCGTTTTTCCGTTCCGTGCGCAAAGATAGAACATGTCCTATTATTGCCCGCAAATCACCGTCTGTAGCTCCATTCAAGTCAAAGGGTCCGCAAGAAAACGGAAAGCGCACGGAAATGCATCCCTATGTCTTCCGTATCCGTTCCGTTTTTTATGGAACCATCTATTGAAAATTTTAAGCATAGCCCAATTTTTTCAATGTAATTACTGTATACTGTATATGCTATACAGAAAAACATAACCAAAACGGAAACACAACGGAAACAAAAAACGGACAAACGGATCCGATAAAACGGCCCGCAAAACACTGAAAAAGCCATACGGTGGTCTGCAGGAGGCCTTATACATGAACGAAAACATTAAATGAGAAACACAATCCACAAGACCCTAATATAATAATCCGTTTGTATCTAGCTGCGCAGTTCTTGACGCTATACGTTAGTCAGCAGACTTTACAATTATAATGGTATAATGATTCCTTTTTCTACATGTCATATACTGTAATAGGACCCTGTCACTTCAAAGCATAGTTTTCTAGAGGCGCAGCTCCTCTAACCTAAAAGAATGCTTAATATAGACCTACAGACAGGAAATAAACAGAAAACGTAGCAGTTCCTCTTGCAGGTCTAAGAATCGCCTTCACGGCCATCATTTACTACCTGTAAGTACCCTATACACTTGGCTTCAGGTAATTACAACATCTGACTGGAAGAGATTTATTAAAAGTAGTGCTGCAGCAAAGTGGAGAAGTTACCCATGGCGACCAATCAAGAACCATCTTCCAAAGGCCCCTAAAAATTGAGAGCTAAAATATGATTGGCTGCCAAGGACACCTGCTCCACTTTTCACTCGGAGGAGCTGCACAGAGCACCCAATAGGATTCTAGCTTTCTTTTTTCCCAGACAGTGATGTCATTGGTTACTATGGGAAACAGTGTTTTTTTTTTTTTCTTGCGCTAGTCTTAACGTGTTACTAAAGTCAGCCATAGACTTTGATTCTGTTCACACTGGAGTTAGGATTCCTTTCCTGTACCTGACTAATAAAATAATCTCCTGTGCAGGGGCGTAGCTAACGGCTTATGGGCCCTGGTACAAAAGTTCATCTTGGGCCCCCCTTCCTTCAGTGCTTTGTGTATCTTCTTATGCGGCACAAGGGTCTTAGGGCCCCCTCAGGCTCCTGGGCCCGGTAGCGACTGCTACCTCTGCACCCCCTATAGCTACGCCCATGCTCCTAAACCTGTCAAAAGCACAAAATACTCTTGGCGCGCAGCATGTCCTGCACCGTGTAGTGTAATGCACACAACTGCCCGCATTTACTAAAAATGGCGCATTGTGTACGAGTCATTTGTTAAACAGAGCACGCCTTCAACTCTCTAACAGGCACATAAAAGTCAAAAAGCTATGAACAGATGGAGAGTTACACCATCATTTTGCCCCATTTCTCCTCCCTCCAGGATTAGAACAACATGGCTGCTTTCCTCCAGAAAACAGCGCACACGCACAGCTTTTGTGTGGTACTGTAGCTCGGTGCAGTCACTTCAACGGAGTAGTGCTGCAATACTACACAAAAAAAGCACAGCGGTGGCACTGTGTCTGGGAGAGAGCAGCCATCTTTTACTACATTTTCAACAACTCAATTCATTTGCTTTAAGTATGTCCCATTGTTTTCCATCATTATTCAAATAGTCAAAATATTCACATGAGAAAAGTTGCCAAAAATGTGCAAATTTGGTGAATTTTCCATCCAAGACTGGCATAATGTATGTTGATAAACATGGGGCAATTTCTTAGCTAATCTTCTCCACTGAGCTTCATTTACAGTGTCTTGAAAAAGTATTCATACCCCTTGAACATTTCCAAATTTTTTCACATTACACCCACAAACCTAAATGTATTTTATTGTGATTTGATGCTACAAAGTAGCAAGTATGTGTGAAGTGAACGGAAAATGATACAAGGTTTTCAGAATTTTAATAAATACAAACTTGGAAACAGGGGCGTAGCTCGAAATGCCTGGGCCCCATAGCAACCCTTTTATGCCCCCCCACCCGGATCTCCCACCCCCACATACCTAACGGACCTCCCACCCCTTCCAGAGTTCCCACCCAAACACCCCTCCAGGACCTCCCACCCCAACATCCCCACACCCCTCCCTAGATCCCCTAAGTGTCATCCACAGATCCCCCTAAGTGTCATCCACAGATGCTCCCTAAGTGTCATCCACAGATTCCCTAAGTGTCATCCACAGATCCCCCTTAGTGTCATCCACAGATCCCCTTAAGTGTAACCCACAGATCGCCCATCAGTGTCATCCACAGATCCCCCTAAGTGTCATCCACAGATTCCCCCAAGTGTCATCACAGATCCCCCTTAGTGTCATCCACAGATCCCCCTTAGTGTCATCCACAGATCCCCCTAAGTGTCATCCACAGATTCCCCCTAAGTGTAACCCACAGATTCCCCATCAGTGTCATCCACAGATCCCCCATCAGTGTCATCCACAAATCCCCATCAGTGTCATCCACAGATCCCCCTAAGTGTAACCCACAGATCCCCCATCAGTGTCATCCACAGATCCCCCTTAGTGTCATCCACAGATCCCCCATCAGTGTCATCCACAGATCTCCTCCCGACCAGCACCGCCTCCTAGCTAATTTATTCACTGCACTTACCTCTGTGTAACTGAAGAAAAGCGCCATAATCTCACACAGGCGCACTGGCAGAGGCCAGGAAGATGGCGCATGCACACTTCGATGCCTCTGCCAGTGCACCTGTGCGAGATTACTGCGCTTCTCTTCAATCTCACAGAGGCAAGTGCAGTGAATAAATTAGCTAGGAGGTGGCGCAGGCGGAGGAGCAGTCTAGCGCCCCAGCAAGAGTGCGCTCTACATGGTGGCGCACCTGCTATGGATGGTGCCGGTGTAGCGTGAGATGATCCTACTTAGTGAGTTTTCCTACCGCCTGAACTAAGCATGCTCAGTACAAGTGAAGTCCCCGCCACAGCCTATTCTCCCTTTCTTTACTATCCAGTTCATTCTTTACCATCAATGGCAGCATAGAGTTAGTTATTATAAGAGCCGAGCGCAGCGAGGCCGAGCCCGATGCGTGGTGATCGTACAACTTAATGTATAGTATGGGTTTTTACTAAAGGGAGAATAGGCTGTGGGCGGGGACTTTACTTGTACTGAGCATGCTCAGTTCGTGCGGTAGGGAAAACTCACTAAGTAGGATCATCTCACGCTACACCGGCCCTAAATCTTCAGCTGGCGGCCCGGACCCCCAGTGGCGTAGGGGCCCCATAGCCATTGCTATGGCTGCTATGGCGATTCCTACGCCAGTGCTTTTAAAGTGTGGTGTGCCATTTGTATTCAGCCCCTGGAGTCAATACTTTGTAGGACCACCTATTGCTGAAAGTCTTTTGGGTATGTCTCTACCAGCTTTGCACACCAAGAGGCTGACATTTTTCCCATACTTCTTTGCAAAACAGCTCAAGCTTAGTCAGATTGGATGGGAAGCGTCTGTGAACATTTTCAAGTCAGGACACCGCTTCTCAATGAGATTTAGGTCTGGACTTTGACTGGGCTATTCTAACTCATGAATATGCTTTGATCTAAACCATTCCATTGTAGTTCTGGCTGTATGTTAAGGGTCTTCCTGCTAGAAGATGAACCTCCACTCCAGTCTCAAGTCTTTTGCAGCCTCTAGTAGGTTTTCCTTCAGGATTGGCCTGTATTTAGTTCCATCCATCTTCCCATCAACTTTGACCAGCTTCCCTGACCCTGCTGAAGAAAAGTGTAATGTTTGCTGTGTCCCCTACATGGCTTGTGCACACTGCAAACAGGACTTCTTATGGATTGCTTTCAAAAATGCAACCAATAGTTGTGGACAGATTCTCCCACTTGAGCTGTGGATCTCTGCAGCTACTCTAGAGGGACCATGGGCTTCTCTAATTAGTGCTCTCATTGCCTAAGCTGCCAGTTTAGGTGGATGGCCATGTCTTGGTAAGTTTGCAGTTGTTCCATACTCTTTCCATTTTCGGATGATGGATTGAACAGTGCTCCATGAGATGTTCAGAGCTTGGGATATTTTTTTTAAGCTAATCCTGCTCTACACTCCTCAACAACTTTATCCCTGACCTTTCTGGGATAAAGTGACTTAGTTTTCATGATGCTGTTTGACCATTAAAGGGATTATCCAAGGCCTATAATGCCCCCCAGATGCCGGGCCCCTCACACAGATAGTACCTACCTCGCTCCCCGCACTCCACGTCTCCTATGATGCCGGCATCTCCTGGTTGCACAGTTGAAAACATCTGGCATTGAAGGGTTTCAGGGTAACCGGGAAGCAGGGTAAGTACAATCTGTGTGAGGGGCCCAGGCATATGGGTGGGGGCATTATAGATCTTGGATGACCCCTTCAATGTTCTCTAACAAACCTCTGAGGCCTTCACAGAACAGCTGAGAATAAATTACACACAGGTGAACTCTATATACTAATTAGATAACTTCTGAAGGCAATTGGTCACAATGGATTTTTCAGGGGTATCAGAGTACAGGGGGCTGAATACAAAATGCACGCCACAATTTTAAGATTTTTATTTATAAAAAATTTCGAAAACCATGTATCATTTTCTTTTCACTTCACACATACTTGCTAATTTGTGTTAGGGCTCTTTCACACTTGCGTATTTCTTTTCCGGCATAGAGTTCCGTCGTCGGGGCTCTATGCCGGAAAAATCCTGATCAGGATTATCCCAATGCATTCTGAATGGAGAGAAATCCGTTCAGGATGCATCAGGATGTCTTCAGTTCAGGACCGGAACGTTTTTTGGCCGGAGAAAATACCGCAGCATGCTGCGCTTTTTGCTCCGGCCAAAAATCCTGAACACTTGCCGCAAGGCCGGATCCGGAATTAATGGCCTTAAGCTAAATGTCGTGCCATGGTAAAGTGTAGTGGGGAGCGGGGGAGCAGTATACTTACAGTCCGTGCGGCTCCTGGGGCGCTCCAGAGTGACGTCAGGGCGCCCTACACACATGGATCACGTGATCGCATGGATCACATGATCCATGCGCATGGGGCGCTCTGACGTCATTCTGAGCGCCCGGGCCGCACGGACTGTAAGTATACCGCTCCCCGCTCCCACTACTACTGGCAACCAGGACTTTAATAGCGTCCTGGCTGCCATAGTAACCTCAAAGCATTTCGAAGACTGATCAGGATCCTGATCAGTCTTCTAATGCTCAGGCGACTTGCGTTCTGGACGGATCCGGCGGGACGGAAGTGCCTGCCGGATCCTCAGAACGTAAGTGTGAAAGAGGCCTTAATCTCAGATAAAATCTGTGGTTCTGAATGCCGTCACATGGTGCCTCCATCATGTTCTTTATTACGAGGATATTCTGCCTTCAGGAATGTACCTCAAAGCTCTTTGGCCCCAATCCAGCAAATGTAACCTCCACCTACCATAAACCAGTAATAATGCTGTCTCCTTATGTGGCAGAGAGGCCCTCAAAAGTTTCAGAGCCCAATAGTCATCTAGCTCTGTACTCACTAGAAGCAATAGACCATCTGATTTATTGTGCCACCAAAAGTCTAGGGCCCTGCATTTCACCTGAGTTGTACGGATCCAAAATATGCCCATGAGGCTTCAGATGAAACCATGATGTAGTAACATACAGTCATGGGCAAAGATGGATGACTAGAGTGTCACTGTCTTTGCCCTTATATTAAAATTGGAGAAGGTTGAACAGAGCTCCATGTGGATTTAGGAGGCTTCAGACTGATACTGATGGCTGATAAAATACCATACAAATCCTGTACAACCCCTTTAACTACACTAAATCTGCACAGTTGGACAGAACCAACACATGAGCACCATCAGTGCTTCTTATTACACATGTAGACATAATCTTTGCACCCCCTCAGTTTTAGCAGAGAATCTGACAGATACCCTAAAATAAAAGAATCACTCTATTTCTCAAGAGCAGCCATATCTGCAGTTTTTTCCAAACATCTGACCTGACGCATGGTCTTATACAACAATCTTCAAGATTATTCCCATAAACAGCTCAGACATGACTAAGCTTCATCCCCCTGGTACAGGGAATAATGCCGCTGTGTGTGGGGTCCTCTCAGTGAAAGGCATTCGTTCGTGTTACCATGGCAACGTGCTTAAAGAAGGTTCACATAAAGCTCTCGGAGTCAGCACATATACATTCTACATATACACATACTAAAATAAGCAACAGTGACTAATGAATACACCTTACCTGAAGAAATGGTGATGTATATAGAGGTTTTTAAACTTCACGTCTCTTCACGAGTGACGGATCATCAATTCTCTGAAAAAGAGAAAAGAATGGAGTAGTCTGTTACAAGTCACGCACAGAAGGATACATTCACACATTCACAAAGCATATTGGATACTGCTATATTTTAGAATTCTTCTTCCTTCCCTTCCTCTATTCCCCGACTCCCTCCTTCCTCTCTTTTCCCTTTCCTTTTTTTCTCTTATAGCTAACCTAGCAACCTATGCTGAGGAGGGAAGACCTGAAGTACCACCCCATATCTAGAAAACAGGGATCTCCGATGGGTGTTCATCAAACTTATCCAACCAAGAAGAAGTAGAGAAGTATGTATGTGTCTTGGCATCTCCACAATTCTCGTAGACTTCAGTGGATAAGTTCACTATGTCTCCTATGTGTAGCTTCTATGTAGGGCAAGGTAGGGGCCAAGTTCCTAAGGTAGGATAGATGCCTTCACCAACTTTAACGCATTCCTGTGAACCTTTTTGGGATATCAACAACACATTATAGTGAAGCACAAGTGCTTTTTCAGGGGTGACCATACAAAAGTATTGAAGGTTGAAATTCTGGAGGCATACCAGCATTTCTTCTACACTATGGCAAGTGAGGTCTATAAGTTACCATAGGAGAGGAAAAACTGAGCATTGTCACCTGCTGGATACAGACCCCTAACAATCACATATAGTTTATATTTCGTAGTGGTCTTTTGTAGAAAATCCTTGCAAGAGCGTTACATCCTGCAGAGATTTCCAGAAGATTCGTGCTAAATAAATCAAGAAAGGCAGAGACTTTGGAACAGACCTGCTGGAAGATGGTAGGTGATCATGGAAACGGCTATCAACAGGAACACTAACTTTTGGTTTGCTAGGGGTGTAAACAGGAAAAAGTGCCTACAGATATGGACCCTGGTCAGATTAGAATCCTAGACTTTCGAAACAACAGCGGTAACCATTAAATGTAACTGAGTGTAATGATAGATATTTTATTCTGACAAGGCCCAGTGTGTACAATGGGATATTTGAATGTATCATTTGCATTGCATTAGCTTCTTTCACTAACACTACGTACATGTCAATGAAAGTAATTTATTCCGCATTCAAAGATCCATAGACTGCAACCATGAATGGAAGCCTTCAAGCAAATCTAGTCGACAAGACCTTCAGAGAGTCTAAAACCGAGCAGTGTGCGTACTCTACAAGCCAATGAATAGGCCGCATGCTTTTTATACAGTATAGTGCTGTGACGGCTAACCTCTGGCACTCCAGCTGTGGTAAAACTCCAACTCCCAAGATGCACACTTGCTTGGCTGTTCTCAGAACTCCAAAGAAATGAATGGAGCATACTGGGAGTCGTAGTTTCACCACAGCTGGAGTGCCGGAGGTTAGCCATCACCATCACTGGTATAGTGTATCATTGTGCACAGCTGGTGTTACAGAAAATGGGGCCCCTGGCATGAAGCTGCATCCTGCTTGCCATTTTTAGAGGTAAGTTAGACCATATGATAAATAGTGCTGTCATATAGCCTAAAATAATACTTCTTTAAAGTGAAACTGTCTTTTTAACAGAAGGGCAGAAGAGCTCAGCTAAGCACTTTGCCCCTTCAGAGTACTGCGGTGTACAAGCTCATAGAAAGTATCTACACTGCTCAAGCAGAGTCCATCAGAACCCAAGTATGCTCAGCGAAACGCTTCTGCCCCTTCATTTTGGCAATCAGTGGGGGTTTCAGCACCTGGATCCTACCGATCAAAACATCTGATATATCGCTATGAGAAGTTCTGTCAAATGATAGCTAGCCTTTAAAAAGCCCATATAATACGTGCGTGGTTACTAATGATACATACTCAGAATTGGTCACAGTCAGTAGTGGGGTACCACCAGGATTAGTATTGCTCCCTCTAATATCTTTATTAATGATCTTGTATACTGCTACAGAAAAATCTCCCATGATCTATTTATCCCCAGGACTGTCACTGTGACGAGGGGACATCCTCTGCATCTGGAGGAAAGAAGGTTTCTACACAAACAGAGAAGAGGATTCTTTACGGTAAGAGCAGTGAGACTATGGAACTCTCTGCCTGGTGATGGTCAATTCACTAAAAGAGATCAAGAGGGGCCTGGATGTATTTCTTCAGTAAACAAATGGGAAACTGGCAAATAAGCCAGTTTTCCTTTGCACTAGTTTTGATAAATCTCCCCTATAACTTAAAGTATTGGTGGAGAGTTATCAGAAGTAGTGTAAATGAAAAATGGCTTAGCTGGCCATAGCAATCAATCAGATTCCACCTTTCCAAAGGAGCTCTGAAGGTGGAGTCTGTTTGGTTGCTATGGGCAACTATGCCAATTTTCCTTTGCACCAGTTTTGATAAATCCCCAAAACCCCACCCACACCCACTACTAGATTACTGAAGTTGGGTTATTGATTGGAAAATTATCTACTACCTTAACCTTGGGGTTTTGCTTTCCTCTGGATCAACTTTTCAGGATAATAGTCTGAACTGTATGGACGTATATCTTCTTTCAGCCTAACAAACTACGCTACTATGTAAACCAAAGAGATGGAGATATGGGATACTACCCACCTCACCACCCTCTAAAATCAGTCCTGCCACTGTCTGAGTTGTCCAACATGGACAAGGTTTGACCCCCAGTTATCAATATACTGGGCCTCTTTCTAGAATGCTTGGATTTTCCATTTTCCGGTGCAGCATCTGTACGTGAAAGGCCTGCAGCCAGTCTGGGTGCAGTGTCTCATCCTGGCAGTGTGTAGGGTTGTGCACTTTTAGGTAAGTTTCACACAAGTGTATTCAGTGCGGGAAACATGTCCATGTGGGAGATGTTTTTACCAGACTCAATACTGCTCCTCTGAAGTGAACTTGCAGCATCATAATGATTTATGATGCTGTGAATTCACATCTAAGGCCCCATTCACACGTCCGCAATTCTGTTCCGCATTTTGCGGAGCGGAATGCTGGACCTATTCATTCCTATGGGGACACACTACGTCCTGTCGGATCCGGAATTGTGGATCCGCATTTCGATTCCGTAAAAAAATAGAACATGTCCTATTCTTGTCCACAATTGCGTACAAGAAAAGGCATTTTCTATGAGAGTGCCGGCGATGTGCGGTCCTCAAAATGCAGAATGCACATTGCTGGTGTCAGTGTTTTGCGGATCCATAAAACATACATGGACGTGTTGAATGGGGCCTAACTGCAGGCTTACTAAATTGTACTCATAGCAGCATGTGACTACAGTTTAGTAGGCCTGCAGTCAGGAGGCACACAGCATCATAAGTTAGGCTGGGGCTACACCTAGATGTTTTGTATCACTACTTTTAACTATTTAGCTACAGCCAGGGGCTGTTTGGGGACTTAAAGTGGCCCTGGAAAAAAACTGAAAGTGGCCCCATGTTGTAGGTGGATCCAAATTGACAGAATATGGGCCAAAACAAGTAGGCAGGGACAACCGAGTAGCACAGAATATTGCCCCAGCAGAACCAAATACCACAGGACAGCACAAAATGCTGCCACCCCAGCCACAGTATTCAACTCTATCACCGTCATGAGGACAGGAAGGGACTTGCAGCCGTTGAGAATCAGATTGCTATGTACCTGGCCTGCGGCCATCAAGAGGACTTCAGTGGCCCCTGGGCATCGGCCTACCGGGAAATTTCTCTGTAGAGTCTATGGTCCAATCCGCCCATCTACAGCTACAGCTGTAGTCCAAAGCAGTACATTGACTTGTATGTGACCATGTGCACTCCAGCTGTCACTCAATAGTTCAAATCAATAAGTAGTGTGACCAAAGTCTCGTGTAGCCCCAAACTTGGAGTGCAAACCTACTGGAGATGAGTGAATCCATTGTACCAAATCCATTCGTCTCATCAGCAGGACTTCTTCACCCATGGGTGGCTGACCCCAAAGATGAAGAGGCGCTCACCTGCCGCTAGATGTAGCCCAGCCCTGAAGATTTCCTGCCTGCACCACCTCTCCGATTAGCAGAGCAAGGACAGAGGCTCTGCTTCAACTTTGTGTCGAGCCCCTCACAGGGAATATACTTACCACTCCTGGTCACCGCACCGGCGCTGCTGCTTCTCCCCATGAGCGGATGAAAACATCCGGTGTCGGGGGAGCAGCCAATGGCAGGCGGGGACTGGGATGAGCCTCCCTAACGTCACCAGCGATGCTAGGGAGGCTCACAGGAGAAGCAGCAGTGGCACATCTGGGGGCTGTTTATTATATTAGATAACGCCTTTAAGATTGTTAACCACATCCACTTTGCCATCCACATTTCAGAGTGAGTGGTGTAAAACTGCAAAAAGTCGCTAAATGTTTGAGCAAGTGAGTGCAAAAAGTTGCAAAAGCCCTATTTTGTGACTTTTTGAAACCAGAATTCTGGAGTGAAGGGATGAGAAATTGGTGGCCATTGGATGTATATTGTCCAAACCTGCCAAATTCGTCGGGAACGGTGGATCATCTAAAGTGTATGGAAGCCTCTCCCCAACAGCAGATTTGTACATGCCTGATCCTTCTATTAGTAAATGGGGAGAGCTGCAATAATTCTTCGCATCCCCTACACAGTAAAAGAGCTTTCTGCTTTCTAGATTGTATTAGTTCTGGTTCCCAGGCTTCTGCTAGCAGTTGATCAGGAAGGGGGGTGATGTGCATCGGACCCCCACCAATCTGATATTGACAACCTATCCTAAGGATAGGACATAATTATCTAAGTCCTGGAAAAGACTAATGCACCTTACATTTAGTGCAGCCATTGCTGTATATGGGTGCACTAAATATGCATCCCACCATTGTAAAATCGTGTATATCACAGTAGTACCTGGCTGCAGCGGGAAGTGTAGCAAGCCATTCTCCAGTTCTTCTCCATGCTGTCAGAGACCCTGAAAGCATCAGCATGCTTGCTTTATAGGACACTGTATCCATGTACCGCAATACCTCCAGGTACCCCCTCTATCAGCATGCGCACATAGCCTGTACACAGATCACCTCTACATTTCAGTATCTATTGTGCCCCTCTTTTACACGTACACCCACTGACTTTGACCTAGGTAATGCTGCAGTGACTATCTGAGAGTGTATTTAGTAATGCAATTGTGGCAGTTTTCTACATACATAATAATAAGCAATGTAAAGTATAGTAAAAATGACCTGAAAGAAATGTCAGGAAAAGAGCCATAAGGGCCCTCCTCCATATCAGAATCTAGTCGACTCCTTATGCATTGCACAATGGCACCCCACTTGTGTGATTACCTCTCTGGGTAGCGAGCAGGAACCCGGCTACTGTGGGAGGATGTGTTCAGGCTCAGATGCTGCGGATGTGACTGTGTAAAGAGATCAGTCAGCTCAGCACAGCTAAGCCCGGCCCTTCCTGTACAAGCACCTGCTGCACAGCCCATCACAATACTGAGCCCACGGCTGAGGGAATACAGGCTGCAACAAAACGCTGCCAGAGGGTGGCAAACAATGATGACAGAGACACAGAATGGGCAAACACTGGGCTGGTACACAGAGCATAAGGGTGCTAAGCAAACAATAATCTAGATACGTATGCTGCACACATAAAGGCATCTGAATCCAGTTGATGAGCCGACACTGCCCTGGTGCACAGATAGCAAGGAATCAAATGATAGACCAACAAGTAATTGGTGCATATGTAGTATTACGCTAGACAAACAGCAACCACTCCCTGGCATCAACTAATTATAATTATAGTACCCAGAAACTAGCCCGATTCACATATAAAATAAGGCCAGGTGGTAAGTATATGTCGTACTGGCACCAGTCAGTGACGTCAAGTTCACATATAAAGCTATGCAAGATGAAGGTGCTAAGAGAATAAAGATTTGAATGATAAGAAGACACTAAACTGGAACATATATAACACTAGAGCAGAATACTAAAAAATGCTGCATACATACAGTAATACTGGCATAAGATACCAATGACTTAGACCTGTGATGGCTAACCTCCGGCACTCCAGCTGTGGTAAAACTACAACTCCCAGGATGCACACTTGTTTAGTTGTCCTCAGAACTCCATAGAAATGAGATGGAGCATGCTGGACGTCGTAGTTTTACCAAAGTTGGAGTGCCAGAGGTTAGCCATCACTGACTTAGATGGTATGCTGGTAATTTTCCAATGCTTCTGGAGGAACTTCTACCAGAAGTGTACCGAAGCATGCACAGTCGCTGCTCTGGTAGCAAAAGCAGCAGGGAGCACTTGTTCAGCAGCAGGGACAGCCCCTCCCAGGTGAAAGAACTCTTGTTGATGAGACAAATCCATTCATACGTTGTCACGTAGGGAAGGGAAGAGTGCAACCCTAATATCCACACGCCTCTATCCCTACCTACTTGCATGGCCTGTCCTAACTGACGGCGTACAACTTGGTGATGGTCCCTAGCTTAGATACGTGCAGGGCCTAAGGATAAAAAGAGAGTTAACAGAATCAAGGAAAAAGGGTCAAAACCAGGAGGTCAAGCAGGTATACAAGGAGAATACAATAACGTGGTCAAGATAATCCAAGGTAAGGAACCAAGAGGACACGTAAATACCAAAGGGAGGTAGCGAAGCCGAGGTCACAAACAAAGCCGAAGTCAGAAGCCAAGAGGTCACGTCAAATACAAAGGCGGTAGTGAGGTTGAGGTCACAAACAAAGCCGAGGTCAAAACAAACAAGGTCTCAATATACAGAATGCTGGTGAGGGTAGCAAGACCAATCACAGGCAACCTGTGACCAGCAGGCTGCCTGTTTAAATAGCAGAACAAGTGGGTCACATGACGTGGCCAGCATCATGTGACCCACGTCCAGCCCAAACCATCTGAGCGTCGATTCATTGCGATCGGCGCTCAGTTACCTATTTCAGCGGGAGGACCCCGGCCGCACTGAGGAGGCGTGCGCGGCTGAATCCTCCCGCCCCCTGGTCCCTATGGAGACGCGCTCGTCTCGCTCCTGCACAGATGCAGGATGCCGACAGCTTAGCAAGGAGGAAGCGCGTCGCGGCTCCCCGTTACATACGTATCATCTCTATTCCCATGCCATGCACTGGCTTGGCACAATGTACAGCCCCAATGTAAGAGAGTTGAAAATGCCCACACCCTTTTACATAAATCACGTATCCTTTCTCAACTACTTTTCTTTATTTTGTGACATGCTGTGAACAAGTATTTGCCCCATTCCCAGTTTCTTCTATTTGTCACACTTGAATGTTTCAGATCATCAAACAACTTTTAATATTAGACTAAGACAACCCAAGAAACACAAACTGTTATTTTTAAATAATCATTACATTTAATGAAGATAACGAAGTATTCAAAACCTATATCACCCATGTGAAACTGGTTGTGCCACCCTTGCAGGAAACAACTGCAATCAAATGCTTGAGATAACTTGAGATGAGTCTTCTACACCACCATGAAGGAAGTCTAACCCAGCTATATTGGAGGGTTTTCAAGCATGAACTGCTCATTTAACCTCTTGCCAAAACATCACAATGAGATCCAAGTCAGGACTTTGACATGGCCGATCCAAAACCTTAATTTTGTTTCTGTGTTTCCTTGTGCTTTGGATCATTGTCCTGCTACATTACCCAACTAGGCTTGAACTTTAGGTCACAAACTGACGGGCGGACATTCTCCTTCAGGATTTCTGAGAGACAATAGAATTCATAGTTCCATAAATGATGATAAGCAACCCAGGTCCTGCAGAAGTAAAGCAGCCCGGACCATCACACTACCGCCACCATGTTTGACTGTTGGTATGCTGTTTTTATGATGTTGTGAAATGCGATGTTAGCTTTACGCCAGATGTAACGAAACCCATGTCTCCCAAAAAGTTCCATCTTTGACTTCAGTTCCAAGGATATTATCTCAAAAGTCTTGGGTGTCATCTATTTGCAATAGCTAGACAAGCCTTTACATTCTTTATGGTCAGCAGTGGTTTGCAAATTGCAGCTTTCTCATGGATGCCATTTTTGACCAATGTCTTTCTTATTGTGGAATCTTGTACGTTGACCTTAACTGAGGCCTTCATCTGTGCTCTTTTGTGACCTCCTGGATATGTCGTCCATGTGTGTTTCGTGAAAGGTTCACCACTGTTTCAAGTTTTCATCATCTTTGGATAGTGGCTCTTACTGTGGTTTACTGAAGTCCCAGAACCTTAGCAATAGTAGATTTGTAACCCTTTCCAGACTGGTAATTTTCAATGATTCTGTATTTGAATCTTTTAGACCATGGCATCATGGGCTTCTTTTTGAGACCTACTAGACTGCTTTACATTGCCAGACAAGCTCTGTTGAAGTGATGTTTGCATTCAACAGGTCGTATTAATGACAAGTTGTGGCTAGTGAAATTGTACCCAGCTTTCAACGGAATTTGGTTAACTGGTGGATTTAATAGCTAAGAAGGCAGTTACTTTTTAACATAGGGCTGAACAGAATTTTTCCTTCAATTAATAAAATCATCATTTAAAAATGGCATTTTATGCTTACTTGGAGTTATTTGAGCAATTCCCCAAAAGGCTTTAAAATAAAAACAATTATATACTCGCTTTTTCTCCTGCGATGTACTATGTATCGCCAGTGTGGTCCTCACTGCGAATTGAAGTTCGGACCCAAAAACTTTGCTTGAATGTACAATATTCAAATGTATGGGCTCAGGCGAGGAAATTAAGTTATCAACAAAGTCTCGATTTTAGAACCTGAAAACCATTTTAAAACTTGGATCTAAAGTCAGCTTTAGTAGCAAGGTTTGAAAATCAAATGCCGAAGTTATTCAGTGAAGTCTTGCAAGACTTAGGTGATAAAGAATTTCACCTCGCTGAAGGACATACATTTAAATGCTGTACGGAGACGGATCACCATACAGCATTAAAATAAAGTTTTGAGAGACTCTACCTCAGATCTTGGATCCAAGCTCAATTCACTCAACACTAGTGTACGGCATGAGACTGCCGAGGACAGTGATTGGCTGCAGTGGTCACTGCATGTAATCGCTAAAATCTGTAAATACAGTTGCAAGAAAAAGTATGTGAACCCTTTGGAATGATATGGATTTCTGCACAAATTGGTAACATGTGATCTGATCTTCATCTAAGTCACAACAATAGACAATCACAGTCTGCTTTAACTAATAACATACAAAGAATAAAATGTTACCATGTAAACATTCACAGTGCAGGTGGAAAAAGTATGTGAACCCCTAGACTAATGACATCTCCAAGAGCTAATTGGAGTGAGGTGTCAGCCAACTGAGTCCAATCACTGAAATTAGATTGGAGGTGTTGGTTACAGCTGCCCTGCCCTATAAAAACACACACCATTTTATTTTTCCCAAGAAGCATTACCTGATGTGAATGATGTCTCGCACAAAAGAGCTCTCAGAAGACTTACGATTAGGAATTGTTGACTTGCATAAAGCTGGAAAGGGTTATAAAAGTATCTCCAAAAGCCTTGCTGTTCATCAGTCCACGGTAAGACAAATTGTCTATAAATTGAGAAAGTTCAGCACTGCTGCTACTCTCCCTAGGAGTGGCTGTCCTGTAAAGATGACTGCAAGAGCACAGCGCAGACTGCTCAATGAGGTGAAGAAGAAACCTAGAGTGTCTGATAAAGACTTACCAAAGTCTCTGGCATATGCTAAAATCCCTGTTAGCGATTACACGGTTCGTAAAACACTAAACAAGAATGGATTTTATGGGAGGATACCACAGAGGAAGCCACTGCTGTCCAAAAAACATTGCAGCACGTTTACAGTTTGCACAAGAGCACCTGGATGTTCCACAGCAGTACTAGCAACATATTTTGTGGACAGATGAAAACAAAATTCAGTTGTTTGGAAGAAACACACAACACTATGTGTGGAGAAAAGAGGCATAGCACACCAAGATCAAAACCCCATCCCAACTGTGAAGTATGGTGGTGGGGGCATCATGGTTTGCGGCTGCTTCCCAAGTTTATCAAGACATTTTGCAGGAGAACTTAAGGCTATCTGTCCACCAGCTGAAGCTCAACAGAAGATGGGTGTTGCAACAGGACAACGACCCAAAGCATAGAAGTAAATCAACAACAGAATGGCTTAAACAGAACAAAATACACCTTCTGGAGTGCCCAGTCCGAGTCCTGACCTCAACCCGATTGAGATGCTGTGGCATGACCTCGAAAGCGATTCACACCAGACATCCCAAGAATATTGCTGAGCTGAAACAGTTCTGTAAAGAGGAATGGTCAAGAATTACTCCTGACCGTTGTGCACATCTGATCTGCAACTACAGGAAGCGTTTGGTTGAAGTTATTGCTGCCAAAAGAGGTTCAACCAGTTATTAAACCCAAGGATTCACATACTTTTTCCACCTGCACTATGAATGTTTACATGGTGTGTTCAATAAAAACATGGTAACATTTAATTCTTTGTGTGTTATTAGTTTAAGCAGACTGTGATTGTCTATTGTTGTGACTTAGATGAAGATCAGATCACATTTTATGACCAATTTGTGCAGAAATCCATATCATTTCATACTTTCACATACTTTTTCTTGCAACTGTAAACAGCGGGAGAAAGACCAGACGGGTAGCTCCAGAGGAAGAGGTGAGTATGCGACCAATTTTATTTTTTACACCATGTGGGGCATTAGTTATAGACAGCCCCTTAAAAAGAGTTTGATGATCTGAAACATTCAAGCATGACACATGCAAAAATGGAACAAAATGGGAAGGGGCAAAGACTTTTTCACAGCACTGTATATGTGATTCACTGTGTTATGCTATGTATGATATGCCATCTACTGTGCATTATGGTGCTGTGAGATGGTATACTCAAGTAATGTATTCACCACTGTAGGATAAACACCCAGAGTATTTATGCCCGTATACTTTGAATGGTGACTTCATAGGTAGCCTGTGACACCCATGTAAATTATATATATATATATATATATATATATAAGATGATTAAGTATTATTGGTAATTTACTGTACATTATTACTATATGTCTTGAGAGCCAACACATATTACTACAGAGGAAGTTGATGGATGCTGCAAATGTGTGTGTGGAATTACACTGTATAATACTGCTATACAGATTGCAACTCTAGGTAGAGCATGAGATCTGCCTAGGGGTCATGCTACGACGTTCCCACACTACATAGTATGTTTTGTGGTTCATAAAAACAAGTGCCCAAGAGGACCTTGGGGCAGTACACATAGCACGTGGAAACTGCAAAGACAAGGGGACACGAGAGGACGAGCAGCAGTGCTTAGTAGTTAGCTAGAAAGTGGGGGTGAGTGACGGCTCACAAATTGGCACGCTAAACAGTGGTTGAGCAGGGGCAGCCAACCAGAGTGCTTCCTAGTCTTTGTACCTGCAAATATTCAGAGAACTTGTGATAGGCCAGGTCAGGAGGAACAGACCAGCCAGCTTGCTGCAGATAGAAACACTTAGGGGAGATTTATCAAACTAGTGTAAAGTAGAACTGGCTTAGTTGGCCAAAGCACCCAATCAGATTCCACCTTTCATTTTCCAAAGGAGCTGTGAAAAATGAAAAGTGGGATCTGATTGGTTGCTATGGGCTACTAAGCCAGTTCTACTTTACATCAGTTTGATAAATCTCCACATTAGTGCACTGGACTGGGCTAACTAAAGAAAGTCATGGAGGGCAAATAGCCGTGGCTGATAGAGAGTTACACCTGAGAACTGCGGGTATGTGTGTGCCACATGCAGAAGAGCCGTGGCCTGTTTTTATGGCTGTGTACAGTGTGAGAAAGTAACCGTGGATCTGTCATAGCCTGGTAGGGGCGATCCTGCAGTTTAATATGATACCTTCTTGATTGAAAGTGCTAGACCAAGTCAAAGTTGTACTCTAGTGATGTCAATCAAGGGAGTGGGGTGTTTAGATGTCAGTAGGCGTCGCATAGCGGTGCTCCTACTGAAAAAGTCTGCCTCCTGGTGCTCGAAATTGCCTTCCAACAAAGGAATAAGAGTACTATTTTATCAACAACCATGGCGTAGACAGTGAGGAGGTAGGAATCATTTTAAACTGCAGGATCACCCCTACCAGGTTATGTGCCTAGGTTTAATAGGAGTGATCCAGGGACAGAGTGTATTTAACAAGCAGCACTGAGTTATCTTCAAGACTGCCACTGTGAGGGAGACTCCAGGGCAGAGTTCTTGTCACCCATTGAGTTGGGTGAAAAGTCAGGACCTGAGTTTGTCACAACAGGAAAGAGAAGGACTATTATCACCAGTAGAGATTTTGAAGCCACCAAGCCCTGTGCCACCACATTGTGTGTAATCAATCATTGTGGTCTATCAATCTAAGGCCCCGATTTATCAAAAACAGTGATAAGTAGTAGATTGGTGGTCTAGTGGTGACCTCTCCTGTCCCTTATACTGAGTAATAAACAGGATGTTCTAGTGGTGAAAGAAAATCAGTTCTTACCTATCCCATGTTTTTCCTGTCCTTATACTATAATCAGTGTTAAGCAGGGTGTTCTAGTGGTAATAGAAAATCAGTTCTCAGCTCTCCTGTGTTCTCCCCTGTCCTTATACTAAAATCATTGATAAGAAGGGTGTTCTAGTGGTGATAGATAATCAGTTCTCACCTCTCCTGTGTTCTCTCCTGTCCTTATACTATAATCAGTGATAAGCAGGGTGTTCTAGTGGTGATAGATAATAAGTTCCCATCTCTCCTGTGTTCTCCCCTGTCCTTATACTATAATCATTGATAAGAAGGGTGTTCTAGTGGTGATAGATAATCAGTTCTCACCTCTCCTGTGTTCTCCCCTGTCCTTATACTATATACAGTGATAAGCAGGGTGTTCTAGTGGTGATAGATAATCAGTTCTCACCTCTCCTGTGTTCTCCCCTGTCCTTACACTATAATCAGTGATAAGCAGGGTGTTCTAGTGGTGATAGATAATCAGTTCTCATCTCTCATGTGTTCTCCCCTGTCCTTATACTATAATCAGTGATAAGCAGGGTGTTCTAGTGGTGATAGATAATCAGTTCTCACCTCTCCTGTGTTCTCTCCTGTCCTTATACTATAATCAGTGATAAGCAGGGTGTTCTAGTGGTGATAGATAATCAGTTCTCACCTCTCCTGTGTTCTCTCCTGTCCTTATACTATAATCAGTGATAAGCAGGGTGTTCTAGTGGTGATAGATAATCAGTTCTCACCTCTCCTGTGTTCTCTCCTGTCCTTATACTATAATCAGTGATAAGCAGGGTGTTCTAGTGGTGATAGATAATCAGTTCTCACCTCTCCTGTGTTCTCTCCTGTCCTTATACTATACACAGTGATAAGCAGGGTGTTCTAGTGGTGATAGATAATCAGTTCTCACCTCTCCTGTGTTCTCTCCTGTCCTTATACTATAAACAGTGATAAGCAGGGTGTTCTAGTGGTGATAGATAATCAGTTCTCATCTCTCCTGTGTTCTCCCCTGTCCTTATACTATATACAGTGATAAGCAGGGTGTTCTAGTGATGATAGATAATCAGTTCTCACCTCTCCTGTGTTCTCCCCTGTCCTTATACTATAATCAGTGATAAGCAGGGTGTTCTAGTGGTGATAGATAATCAGTTCTCATCTCTCATGTGTTCTCCCCTGTCCTTATACTATAATCAGTGATAAGCAGGGTGTTCTAGTGGTGATAGATAATCAGTTCTCACCTCTCCTGTATTCTCCTCTGTCCTTACACTATAAACAGTGATAAGCAGGGTGTTCTAGTGGTGATAGATAATCAGTTCTCACCTCTTCTATGTTCTCCTCTGTCCTTACACTATAATCAGTGATAAGCAGGGTGTCCTAGTGGTGATAGATAATAAGTTCCCATCTCTCCCGTGTTCTTCCCTGTCCTTATACTATAATCAGTGATAAGCAGGGTGTTCTGGTGGTGATAATCAGTTTCCACCTCTCCTGTGTTCTCTCCTGTCCATATATTATAATCAGTGTTAAGCAGGGTGTTCTAGTGGTGGTGATAGATAATCAGTTCTCATCTCTCCTGTGTTCTCCCCTGTCCTTATACTATATACAGTGATAAGCAGGGTGTTCTAGTGGTGATAAAAAAAAAATCAGTTGTCACCTCTCCTGTGTTCTCTCCTGTCCTTATAATATAAACATTGCTAAGCATGATGTTGTAATGGTGAAAGAAAATCAGTTCCCACCTCTCCTGTGTTCTCCCCTGTCCATATTTTATAATCAGTGATTAGCAAGGTGTTCTAGTGGTGATAGATAATAAGTTCCCACCTCTCCTGTGTTCTCCCCTGTCCTTATACTATAAACATTGATAAGCAGGGTGTTGTAGTGATGAAAGAAAATCTGTACTCATCTCTCCTGTGTTCTCCCCTGTCCGTATATTATAATAAGTGATAAGCAGGGTGTTCTAGTGGTGATAGATAATCAGTTCCCACCTCTCCTGTGTTCTCTCCTGTCCCTTATATTATATACAGTGATGAGCAGGGTGTTCTAGTGGTAATAGAAAATCAGTTCTCAGCTCTCCTGTGTTCTCCCCTGTCCTTATACTATAATCATTGATAAGAAGGGTGTTCTAGTGGTGATAGATAATCAGTTTTCACCTCTCCTGTGTTCTCTCCTGTCCTTATACTAGTGATAAGCAGGGTGTTCTAGTGGTGATAGATAATCAGTTCTCACCTCTCCTGTGTTCTCTCCTGTCCTTATACTAGTGATAAGCAGGGTGTTCTAGTGGTGATAGATAATCAGTTCCCACCTCTCCTGTGTTCTCTCCTGTCCCTTATATTATATACAGTGATGAGCAGGGTGTTCTAGTGGTGATAGATAATCAGTTTTCAGCTCTCCTGTGTTCTCTCCTGTCCTTATACTAGTGATAAGCAGGGTGTTCTAGTGGTGATAGATAATCAGTTCTCACCTCTCCTGTGTTCTATCCTGTCCATATATTATAATCAGTGATAATCAGGGTGTTCTAGTGGTGATAATCAGTTCTCACCTCTCCTGTGTTCTCTCCTATCCCTTATACAATAAACAGTGATAGGCAGGGTGTTCTAGTGGTGATAGATAATCAGTTCTCACCTCTCCTGTGTTCTCTCCTGTCCATATATTATAATCAGTGATAAGCAGGGTTTTCTAGTGGTGATAGATAATCAGTTCTCACCTCTCCTGTGTTCTCTCCTGTCCCTATACTATAAACAGTGATAAGCAGGGTGTTCTAGTGGTGATAGATAATAAGTTCTCACCTCTCCTGTGTTCTCCCCTGTCCTTATACTAGTTATAAGCAGGGTGTTCTAGTGGTGATAGATAATAAGTTCTCACCTCTCCTGTGTTCTCCCCTGTCCGTATATTATAATAAGTGATAAGCAGGGTGTCCTAGTGGTGATAGATAATCAGTTTTCAGCTCTCCTGTGTTCTCTCCTGTCCTTATACTAGTGATAAGCAGGGTGTTCTAGTGGTGATAGATAATCAGTTCTCACCTCTCCTGTGTTCTCTTCTGTCCTTACACTATAATCAGTTCTGACCTCTTCTGTGTTCTCTCCTGTCCTTATACTTGTGATAAGCAGTGTGTTCTAGTGGTGATAGAAAATCAGTTTTCATTTCTCCTGTGTTCTCCTCTACCCTTATACTAGTGATACACAGGGTTTTGTAGTGGTGATAGAAAATCAGTTTTCATCTCTCCTGTGTTCTCTCTTGTCCTTATACTAGTGATAAGCAGAGTCTCATCACTGAGAACACCAAGTTTTCCCTCTCCTCCCCAGGCACATATGCTGAGATCTGTTCTTATGGAAAGATGCAAATAAAGCGGTATCGTTTGAATCAATGGAACTTTGAGTAGCAATCATTTGACTCACTATATTATGCTGCTTTGACTAGTGGACCTGCATTTTTGATGAAATGAGCTGTGTCTGAACAGGGTGTAGCAGGAAAAACTAATATCTATTGAATCATCTGTGCTACTAAAAGATAACAGGACTGTTTAGTGGTGATGTGTCTCTAGCGGACATGTTACCTCTGAAGCCAGTTATTGGCTGCAGCGGAGCAGATGATCATGCCATAAAGGAAGTAAATAAGCAGCGGACTAAAATATAGACACACGGGAGCCAGTGTGCAGGACGGGAGCTGCAGAGAGCAGGCAAGTATGAATCTTCCCATAGCAGAGACAGGCTGTGGGTACCTGTGATATGTTACTCTTTCCCAGCGAGCACTGAATATGGCAGATACACTTTTACATGTCTCTTGTATTCTTATTTAGACTTGCACATGATTCTCTGCTATTCCAGGGAATACATTTATAGCTTTCCTAACTTTTTCTGAGGACAAATTGAAAGATTTCTTACAGCTATTAAGGGTATGTAACAGTGTTTTCCAGTTACTAAATGCATAGTACATTACATACACTATTTACTTATGGTTTAAGTTCTATCTAACTTGATTACTTACGCGATAGTGAGAAAAAGCCTGATGTTACTATTCTACTACAGAATATGTATTTTTACTAAATTTATGGGCCATTTATGAAGGAGTCGGAATGAGGCTGCTTTCATGTCACCGCTATGTATTTCATTCTTCTGCTCCCTTATAGGAGCAGCAGAATGAAAATAACTGAAGTACGAAATTCGGCAAATAACTGACAGTAACGGAGCCTAACAGATCCCAATGACTATAATGGGATCACTTACGTTTCCATTCGGGAGAACATTTGTTTTTAGCAGAGAAAAAAGTCCTGCATTCAGGACTTTTCTCTCCACTATTTTGACAAACTCTGTGACTGAGGCCCTGAATAGAGCTTTCAACATAGATTTGTATGTAGCCCCATAACTTTGGCTTACCAACTCCACAGCATTGTCTATAACAGAGCTCAGATCAGGGGCGGATTGGCCATACAACTTACAGGAAATTTCCCGGTGGGCTGATGCCCAGGGGGCCGGAGAAGCCCCTATCTTTGCCTCTGGATGGGTCCATAATAAGCTATCAGTGGTAATTAACTCTGTTAGAATCGGGTACTCATGTACCTGGCTAGCGACATGCCCGCCTGAATTCAACTATATCCTGCATCTCCCTTCTAATCACCCTTCTCCACATCTTAATCAGAGACAACTGGAAGAGGAGGAGAGAAAATGAGCCTCTATTGATGGCCAACTCAGAAGGACAGCCATTGGGGCAAATGGCAGGGTGTATCTATCACGAGGCAAACAAGGCATTTGCCTAGGGCGGCACTTGCCAATGGGGTGGCAAAATGCCTTGTTTGCTTAGTAATAGTTACAGTTACCACGACTTTCTAACACTAGAAATTATATTCTAACTCCCAGCCAGGCGTTACAATGGTGACGGGGACGCTTGCCTGGGGTTAGAATATACCATCGATCTGAGTTTTCACAATCTCAGTGAGATCGTGAAAACTCAACTGATGGTATATTCTAACCCCCAGGCATTCCCATGGTGACGGGGACGCTTGACTGGGGGTTAGAATATACAGGGCCCAGTTGCTCAGAGGATTATACATTTATTAACTGTAATCTGTAACTTTAACTTTAAATGAGGGCTGGTTTATCTCTTTACTAGGTATCTTACTCAGCTCTCAGCTCCGGTAACAGGCAGCAGTGCGGGCGGTGCTCACTCACTGACGCCACGCTCCTGCGCCGCCCGCACTGCTGCCTGTTACTGGAGCTGAGAGTAAGATACCCTAGTAAAGAGATAAGCCAGCGCTCATTTAAAGTTACAGATTACAGTTAATAAATGTCATGGGGGATATGTGGATGGCACTGGCATGGTGGAGGGGCATCTGTGGATGGCACTGTCATGGGTGGGGAATCTATGGATGGCACTGTTACGGGGGGGATCTGTGGATGACACTGTTATGGGGAGGGGGATCTGTGGATGGCACTGTTATGGGGGAGGGATCTGTGGATGACACTGTCATGGGGAGGGGGATCTGTGGATGGCACTGTTATGGGGGGATCTGTGGATGGCACTGTTATGGGGAGGGGGATCTATGGATGGAACTGTTATGGGGGGATCTGTGGATGGCACTGTTATGGGGAGGGGGATCTGTGGATCATGGATGACTGATCTTTGTAAAGTGGTTGAATTTACACTTTATATTATTATATCTAAAGATTCTCTTTAAATAATAGATGCAACATTTGGTACAGAAAACACAAAATATTGGCCTTCGTTATTGATTTATTTTAAATACAGAAAGGAAGATGTGAAACTCTAACAGGAAAGGGTGGAGCCTGAAGAGGAAGGGGTGGGGTTTACAGAGGAAGGGGTTTGGCCTTGACAGGAAGGGGTGGGTCAAATTTATATTAGGGGGTGCCCGAGTTTAGTCTCGCTTAGGGAAGCACAAAACCAAGATATACCACTGGCAATATGTTATGCGGCACTGTGGTATGTGGCATTTTGCGCTATGCGTTTGCTGACCCCTATTATTTTTCCCCACCTCCTGTCAATTTAGACCCTCCTACAATATGGGGCCACTTTCAGGTATTTTTCCAGGGCCACTTTAGGTTCCCAATCCGTACCTGGCTCAGAAAGTTGGTAGACATCACTCTGGAGCATATACACATAAAGATGAGCAAATACTGGTACATACTGTAAGTAATAGAGATTAGATAGTTGGTGGACATCACTCTGGAGCATATACACATGGAGAGGAGCACGGTGTATAATAGAGATCAGATACTTTGTGGAGGTGGCTCTGGTACATATACACATGATAACTGTATACAGTAGAGATCAGATCATTTGTTCAGGTGGCTCTGGTACATATACATATACACATGATAAATGCGTACAGTACAGATCAGATACTTTGTAGAGGTGGCTCTGGTACAGATACATATACAGATGTTAAATGTGGTTCTGGCACATATACATATACACATGATAAATGTGTACAGTACAGATCAGTACTGTGTAGAGGTGGCTCTGGTACATATACATATACAAATGATAAATCTGTACAGTACAGATCAGATACTTTGTAGAGGCGGCTCTGGTACATATACATATACACATGATAAATGAGTACAGTACAGATCAGATACTTTGTAGAGGCGGCTCTGGTTCATATACATATACACATGATAAATGTGTATAGTACAGATCAGATACTTTGTAGAGGTGGCCCTGGTACATATACACATGATAAATGTGTACAGTACAGATCAGATACTTTGTAGAGGTGGCCCTGGTACATATACATATACACATGATAAATGTGTACAGTACAGATCAGATACTTTGTAGAGGTGGCCCTGGTACATACACACATGATAAATGTGTACAGTACAGATCAGATACCCTGTAGAAGTGGCTCTGGTACATATACACATGATAACTGTATACAGTACATATCAGATACTTTGTAGAGGTGGCTCTGGTACATATACATATACACATGATAAATGTGTACAGTACAGATCAGATACTTTGCAGAGGTGGCTCTGGTATATATACATATATACATGATAAATGCGTACAGTACAGATCAGATACTTTGTAGAGGTGGCTCTGGTACGTATACATATACACATGATAACTGTATACAGTACAGATCAAATACTATGTAGAGGTGGCTCTGGTACGTATACATATACACATGATAAATGCGTACAGTACAGATCAGCTACTTTGTAGAGGTGGCTCTGGTACATATACATATACACATGATAAATGTGTACAGTACAGATCAGATACTTTGTAGAGGTGGCTCTGGTACATATACATATGATAAATGTGTACAGTACAGATCATATACTTTGTAGAGTTGGCTCTGGTACATATACATAAACACATGATAAATGTGTACAGTACAGATCATATACTTTGTAGAGTTGGCTCTGGTACATATACATATGATAAATGTGTACAGTACAGATCAGATACCCTGTAGAAGTGGCTCTGGTACATATACACATGATAACTGTATACAGTACATATCAGATACTTTGTAGAGGTGGCTCTGGTACATATACATATACACATGATAAATGTGTACAGTACAGATCAGATACCTTGTAGAGGTGGCTCTGGTACATATACATTTACACATGATAAATGTGTACAGTACAGATCAGATACCTTGTAGAGGTGGATCTGGCACATATACACATGATACATGTGTACAGTACAGGTCAGATACTTTGTAGAGGTGGCTCTGGTACATATACACATGATAAATGTGTACAGTACAGATCAGATACCTTGTAGATGTGGCTCTGGTACATATACATATACACATGATACATGTGTACGGTACAGATCAGATACTTTGTAGAGGTGGCTCTGGTACATATACATATACACATAATAAATGTGTACAGGACAGATCAGATACCTTGTAGAGGTGGCTCTGGTACATATACATATACATATACACATGATAAATGTGTACAGTACAGATCAGATACCTTGTAGAGGTGGCTCTGGTACATATACACATGATAAATGTGTACAGTACAGATCAGATACCTTGTAGATGGGGGATATGTGGATGGCACTGGCATGGTGGGGGAGGGGCATCTGTGGATGGCACTGTCATGGGTGGGGAATCTATGGATGGCACTGTTACGGGGGATCTGTGGATGACACTGTTATGGGGAGGGGATCTGTGGATGGCACTGTTATGGGGGAGGGATCTGTGGATGACACTGTCATGGGGAGGGGGATCTGTGGATGGCACTGTTATGGGGGATCTGTGGATGGCACTGTTATGGGGAGGGGATCTATGGATGGAACTGTTATGGGGGGATCTGTGGATGGCACTGTTATGGGGAGGGGGATCTGTGGATCATGGATGACTGATCTTTGTAAAGTGGTTGAATTTACACTTTATATTATTATATCTAAAGATTCTCTTTAAATAATAGATGCAACATTTGGTACAGAAAACACAAAATATTGGCCTTCGTTATTGATTTATTTTAAATACAGAAAGGAAGATGTGAAACTCTAACAGGAAAGGGTGGAGCCTAAAGAGGAAGGGTGGGGTTTACAGAGGAAGGGGTTTGGCCTTGACAGGAAGGGGTGGGTCAAATTTATATTAGGGGTGCCCGAGTTTAGTCTCGCCTAGGGCAGCACAAAACCAAGATATACCACTGGCAATATGTTATGCGGCACTGTGGTATGTGGCATTTTGCGCTATGCGTTTGCTGACCCCTATTATTTTTCCCACCTCCTGTCAATTTAGACCATCCTACAATATGGGGCCACTTTCAGGTATTTTTCCAGGGCCACTTTAGGTTCCCAATCCGCACCTGGCTCAGAAAGTTGGTAGACATCACTCTGGAGCATATACACATAAAGATGAGCAAATACTGGTACATACTGTAAGTAATAGAGATTAGATAGTTGGTGGACATCACTCTGGAGCATATACACATGGAGAGGAGCACGGTGTATAATAGAGATCAGATACTTTGTGGAGGTGGCTCTGGTACATATACACATGATAACTGTATACAGTAGAGATCAGATCATTTGTTCAGGTGGCTCTGGTACATATACATATACACATGATAAATGCGTACAGTACAGATCAGATACTTTGTAGAGGTGGCTCTGGTACAGATACATATACAGATGTTAAATGTGTACAGTACAGATCACATACTTTGTAGAGGTGGCTCTGGTACATATACATATACACATGATAAATGTGTACAGAACAGGTCAGATACTTTGTAGAGGTGGCTCTGGTACATATACATATGATAAATGTGTACAGTACAGATCAGATACTTTGCAGAGGTGGATCTGGTACATATACATAAACACATGATAAATGTTTACAGTACAGATCAGATACCTTGTAGAGGTGGCTCTGGTTCATATGCACATGATAACTGTATACAGTACCATTCAGATACTATGTAGAGGTGGCTCTGGTACATATACACGTGATAAATGCGTACAGAACAGATCAGATACTTTGTAGAGGTGGCTCTGGTACATATACATATACATATACACATGATAAATGTGTACAGTTCAGATCAGATACTTTGTAGAAGTGGCTCTAGTACATATACATATACATATGATAAATGTGTACAGAACAGATCAGATACTTTGTAGAGGTGGCTCTGGTACATATACATGTACACATGATAAATGTGTACAGTACAGATCAGATACTTTTAGAGGTGGCTCTGGTACATATACATATACACATGATAAAAGTGTACAGAACAGATCAGATACTTTGTAGGGGTGGCTCTGGTACATATACATATACACATGATAAATGTGTACAGTACAGATCAGATACTTTGTAGATGTGGCTCTGGTTCATATGCACATGATAACTGTATACAGTACAGATCAGATACTATGTAGAGGTGGCTCTGGTACATATACACATGATAAATGTGTACAGTACAGATCAGATACTTTGCAGAGATGGCTCAGGTACATATACATATGATAAATGTGTACAGTACAGATCAGATACTTTGCAGAGATGGCTCAGGTACATATACATATGATAAATGTGTACAGTACAGAACAGATACTTTGCAGATGTGGCTCTGGTACATATACATATACACATGATAAATGCGTACAGTACAGATCAGATACTTTGTAGAGGTTGCTCTAGGGTTGGGCAATAAACCGTAGCTATGATATATCATGATATTAGAAAACAGCGATATTGCGATATCACTGTTTTCTAATAATCGCGGTATTCTGTGACGTCATGCGCTCCGCTCGGCGCCTTCCCACTCACCACCCGCCGGCCGCCGCACATTAGAAATCTTTGCCGGCTCCTGCGTCCCTGGCTCCGCCTCCTCCTACCCGGCGCATTGCTGCCCACATTCTCGGGGTGCAATTGCCCCTTGCCTCTCTCCCCTGGATCCGCCGGAAGACTCACACAGGCGCACTGGCCTCTGCCAGTGCGCCTGTGTGAGTCTTCCGCGCTCTCAGTGAAGTGAATAATAATTACCTACAACAGCGCTGGGCTGGGAGGAGGCGGCGCTGGGCAGGTAGGGAATCTGTTAATGGGGGGATCTGTGGATGACACTGGATGGTGGGGGAAATCTGTGGATGACACTGAGAGGGGGGAGATCTGTGGATGACACTGAGAGGGGGAATCTGTGGATGACACTGAGAGCCTGGGGGATCTGTGGATGACACTGAGAGGGGGGATCTGTGGAAGACACTGAATGGGGGGATCTGTGGAAGACACTGGATGGGGGATCTGTGGATGACACTTAAGGGGGATCTGTGGATGGCACTTAAGGGGGATCTGTGGATGGCACTTAAGGGGGATCTGTGGATGGCACTTAAGGGGGGTCTGTGGATGGCACTTAAGGGGGTCTGTGGATGGCACTTAAGGGGAGGGATCTGTGGATGGCACTTAAGGGGGTTTGTGGATGGCACTTAAGGGGAGTGGATCTGTGGATGACGTCTCCTTGTAGCTGCCGCTGCCCCCATACAGTATAACGTCTCCTTGTGGCTGCCCCCATACAGTATAATGTCTCCTTGCGCTGGCCCCATACAGTATAACGTCTCCTTGCGGCTGCCCCCATACAGTATAACGTCTCCTTGCGCTGCCCCCATACAGTATAACGCCTCCTTGTGGCTGCCCCCATACAGTATAACGTCTCCTTGCGCTGCCCCCATACAGTATAACGCCTCCTTGCGCTGCCCCCATACAGTATAACGCCTCCTTGTGGCTGCCCCCATACAGTATAACGTCTCCTTGCGCTGCCCCCATACAGTATAACGCCTCCTTGCGCTGCCCCCATACAGTATAACGTCTCCTTGCGCTGCCCCCATACAGTATAACGCCTCCTTGTGGCTGCCCCCATACAGTATAATGTCTCCTTGCGCTGCCCCCATACAGTATGTCTCCTTGCGCTGCCCCCATACAGTATAATGTCTCCTTGTGCCTGCCCCCATACAGTATAACGCCTCCTTGTGGCTGCCCCCATACAGTATAATGTCTCCTTGCGCTGCCCCCATACAGTATGTCTCCTTGCGCTGCCCCCATACAGTATAATGTCTCCTTGTGGCTGCCCCCATACAGTATAACGTCTCCTTGTAGCTGCCCCCATACAGTATAACGTCTCCTTGCGCTGCCCCCATACAGTATAATGTCTCCAAGTGTTTTTTTCTTCTAAATGGGCATTTATCGTGATATATATCGTTATCGCGATAAATTTCTTAATATCGTTATCGTGGCAATATTTTTGATATCGCCCAACCCTAGGTGGCTCTGGTACATATACATATACACATGATAAATGTGTACAGTACAGATCAGATACTTTGTAGAGGTGGCTCTAGTACATATACATATATACATGATAAATGTGTACAGTACAGATCAGATACTTTGTAGAGGTGGCTCTGGTACATATACATATACACATGATAAATGTGTACAGTACAGATCAGATACTTTGCAGAGACGGCTCAGGTACATATACATATACACATGATAAATGTGTACAGTACAGATCAGATACCTTGTAGAGGTGGCTCTGGTACATATACACATGATAGATGTGTACAGAATAGATCAGATACTTTGCAGAGATGGCTCTGGTACATATACATACACATGATAAATGTGTACAGTACAGATCAGATACCTTGTAGAGGTGGCTCTGGTACTTTTACATATACACAAGATAAATGTGTACAGAACAGATCAGATACCTTGTAGAGGTGGCTCTGGTACATATACATATACATATGATAGATGTGTACAGTACAGATCAGATACTTTGTGGAGATGGCTCTGGTACATATACATATACACATGATAAATGTGTACAGTACAGATCAGATACCTTGTAGAGGTGGCTCTGGTACATATACATATACACATGATACATGTGTACAGTACAGATCAGATACTTTGTACAGGTGGCTCTGGTACATATACATATGATAGATGTGTACAGTACAGATCAGATACTTTGTGGAGATGGCTCTGGTACATATACACATGATAAATGTGTACAGTACAGATCAGATACCTTGTAGAGGTGGCTCTGGTACTTTTACATATACACAAGATAAATGTGTACAGAACAGATCAGATACCTTGTAGAGGTGGCTCTGGTACATATACACATGATAGATGTGTACAGTACAGATCAGATACCTTGTAGAGGTGGCTCTGGTACATATTCATATACACATGATACATGTGTACAGTACAGATCAGATACTTTGTACAGGTGGCTCTGGTACATATACATATGATAGATGTGTACAGTACAGATCAGATACTTTGTGGAGATGGCTCTGGTACATATACATATACACATGATAAATGTGTACAGTACAGATCAGATACCTTGTAGAGGTGGCTCTGGTACTTTTACATATACACAAGATAAATGTGTACAGTACAGATCAGATACTTTGTGGAGATGGCTCTGGCACATATACATATACACATGATAAATGTGTACAGTACAGATCAGATACCTTGTAGAGGTGGCTCTGGTACTTTTACATATACACAAGATAAATGTGTACAGAACAGATCAGATACCTTGTAGAGGTGGCTCTGGTACATATACACATGATAGATGTGTACAGTACAGATCAGATACTTTGTAGAGGTGGCTCTGGTACATATACATATGATAGATGTGTACAGTACAGATCAGATACCTTGTAGAGATGGCTCTGGTACATATACATATGATAAATGTGTACAGTACAGATCAGATACCTTGTAGAGGTGGCTCTGGTACTTATACATATACACAAGATAAATGTGTACAGAACAGATCAGATACCTTGTAGAGGTGGCTCTGGTACTTTTACATATACACAAGATAAATGTGTACAGAACAGATCAGATACCTTGTAGAGGTGGCTCTGGTACATATACATATACACATGATAAATGTGTACAGTACAGATCAGATACCTTGTAGAGATGGCTCTGGTACATATACATATACACATGATAAATGTGTACAGTACAGATCAGATACCTTGTAGAGGTTGCTCTGGTACTTATACATATACACAAGATAAATGTGTACAGAACAGATCAGATACCTTGTAGAGGTGGCTCTGGTACATATACATATGATAGATGTGTACAGTACAGATCAGATACCTTGTAGAGGTGGCTCTGGTTCATATACATATACACATGATAGATGTGTACAGTACAGATCAGATACTTTGTAGAGGTGGCTCTGGTACATATACATATACACATGATAAATGTGTACAGTACAGATCAGATACCTTGTAGAGGTGGCTCTGGTTCATATACATATACACATGATAGATGTGTACAGTACAGATCAGATACCTTGTAGAGGTGGCTCTGGTACATATACATATACACATGATAAATGTGTACAGTACAGATCAGATACCTTGTAGAGGTGGCTCTGGTACATATACATAGACACATGATAGATGTGTACAGTACAGATCAGATACCTTGTAGAGGTGGCTCTGGTACATATACATATACACATGATAACTGTGTACAGTACAGATCAGATACCTTGTAGAGGTGGCTCTGGTACATATACATATACACATGATAACTGTGTACAGTACAGATCAGATACCTTGTAGAGGTGGCTCTGGTACATATACATATACACATGATAAATGTGTACAGTACAGATCAGATACCTTGTAGAGGTGGCTCTGGTACATATACATAGACACATGATAGATGTGTACAGTACAGATCAGATACCTTGTAGAGGTGGCTCTGGTACATATACACATGATAAATGTGTACAGTACAGATCAGATACCTTGTAGAGGTGGCTCTGGTACATATACACATGATAAATGTGTACAGTACAGATCAGATACCTTGTAGAGGTGGCTCTGGTACATATACACATGATAAATGTGTTCAGTACAGATCAGATACCTTGTAGAGGTGGCTCTGGTACATATACCTATACACATGATAAATGTATACAGTACAGATCAGATACTATGTAGAGGTGGCTCTGGTACATATACATATACACATGATAAATGTGTACAGTACAGATCAGATACTTTGTAGAGGTGACTCTGGTTCATATACATATACACATGATAAATGTGTACAGTACAGATCAGATACTTTGTAGAGGTGGCTCTGGTACATATACACATACACATGATAAATGTATACAGTACAGATCAGATACCTTGTAGAGGTGGCTCTGGTACATATACATATACACATGATAACTGTGTACAGAACAGATCAGATACTTTGTAGAGGTGGCTCTGGTACATATACATATACACATGATAAATGTGTACAGTACAGATCAGATACCTTGTAGAGGCGGCTCTGGCACATATACACATGATACATGTGTACAGTACAGGTCAGATACTTTGTAGAGGTGGATCTGGTACATATACATATACACATGACAAATGTATACAGTACAGATCAGATACCTTGTAGAGGTGGCTCTGGTTCATATGCACATGATAACTGTATACAGTACAGATCAGATACTTTGTAGAGGTGGCTCTGGTACATATACACGTGATAAATGCGTACAGAACAGATCAGATACTTTGTAGAGGTGGCTCTGGTTCATATACATATACACATGATAAATGTGTACAGTACAGATCAGATACTTTGTAGAGGTGGCTATGGTACATATACATATGATAAATGTGTACAGTACAGATCAGATACTTTGTAGAGGTGGCTCTGGTACATATACATATACACATGATAAATGTGTACAGAACAGATCAGATACTTTGTAAAAGTGGCTCTGGTTCATATACACATGCACATGATAAATGCGTACAGTACAGATCAGATACTTTGTAGAGGTGGCTCTGGTACATATACATATACACATGATAAATGTGTACAGTACAGATCAGATACCTTGTAGAGGTGGCTCTGGTACATATACATATACACATGATAAATGTGTACAGTACAGATCAGATGCCTTGTAGAAGTGGCTCTGGTACATATACATATACACATGATAAATGTGTACAGTACAGATCAGATACTTTGTAGAAGTGGCTCTGGTTCATATACACATGCACATGATAAATGCGTACAGTACAGATCAGATACTTTGTAGAGATGGCTCTGGTACATATACACATGATAAATGTGTAGAGAACAGATCAGATACCTTGTAGAGGTGGCTCTGGTACATATACATATACACATGATAAATGTGTACAGTACAGATCAGATACCTTGTAGAGGTGGCTCTGGTACATATACACATGATAAATGTGTACAGTACAGATCAGATACCTTGTAGAGGTGGCTCTGGTACATATACACATGATACATGAGTACAATACAGATCAGATACTTTGTAGAGGTGGCTCTGGTGCATATACATATACACATGATAAATGTGTACAGTACAGATCAGATACCTTGTAGAGGTGGCTCTGGTACATATACATATACACATGATAAATGTGTACAGTACAGATCAGATACTTTGTAGAGGTGGCTCTGGTACATATACACATGATAAATGAGTACAGTACAGATCAGATACTTTGTAGAGGTGGCTCTATAAATGTGTACAGTACAGATCAGATACCTTGTAGAGGTGGCTCTGGTACATATACACATGATAAATGTGTACAGTACAGATCAGATACTTTGTAGAGGAGGCTTTGGTACATATACACATGATAAATGTATACAGTACAGATCAGATACCTTGTAATGGTGGCTCTGGTACATATACATATAACCATGATAAATGTGTACAGTACAGATCAGATACCTTGTAGAGGTGGCTCTGGTGCATATACATATACACATGATAAATGTGTACAGTACAGATCAGATACCTTGTTGAGGTGGCTCTGGTACATATACATATACACATGATAAATGTGTACAGTACAGATCAGATACCTTGTAGAGGTGGCTCTGGTACATATACACATGATACATGTGTACAGTACAGGTCAAATACTTTGTAGAGGTGGCTCTGGTACATATACATATAAACACGATAAATGTGTACAGTACAGATCGGATATCCTGTAGAGGTGGCTCTGGTACATATACATATACACATGATAAATGTGTACAGTACAGATCAGATACTTTGTAGAGGTGGCTCAGGTACATATACATATACACATGATAAATGTGTACAGTACAGATCAGATACCTTGTAGAGGTGGCTCTGGTACATATACACATGATAAATGTGTACAGAACAGATCAGATACTTTGTAGAGGTGGCTCTGGTACATATACATATACACATGATAAATGTGTACAGTACAGATCAGATACTTTGTAGAGATGGGTCTGGTACATATACCTATACACATGATAAATGTGTTCAGTACAGATCAGATACCTTGTAGAGGTGGCTCTGGTTCATATACACATGATAGATGTGTACAGTACAACTCAGATACTATGTAGAGGTGGCTCTGGTACATATACATATACACATGATAAATGTGTACAGTACAGATCAGATACTTTGTAGAGGTGGTGGCTCTGGTACATATACATATACACATGATAAATGTGTACAGTACAGATCAGATACTTTGTAGAGGTGGCTCTGGTACATATACCTATACACATGATAAATGTATACAGTACAGATCAGATACCTTGTAGAGGTGGCTCTGGTACATATACATATACACATGATAAATGTGTACAGTACAGATCAGATACTTTGTAGAGGTGGCTCTGGTACATATACATATGATAAATGTGTACAGAACAGATCAGATACTTTGTAGAGGTGGCTCTGGTACATATACATATGATAAATGTGTACAGTACAGATCAGATACTTTGTAGAGGTGGCTCTGGTACATATACATATACACATGATAAATGTGTACAGTACAGATCAGATACTATGTAGAGGTGGCTCTGGTACATATACATATACACATGATAAATGTGTACAGTACAGATCAGATACTTTGTAGAGGTGGCTCTGGTACATATACACATGATAAATGTGTACAGTACAGATCAGATACTATGTAGAGGTGGCTCTGGTACATATACATATACACATGATAAATGTGTACAGATCAGATACTTTGTAGAGGTGGCTCTGGTACATATACACATACACATGATAAATATGTACAGTACAGATCAGATACCTTGTAGAGGTGGCTCTGGTACATATAGATATACACATGATAGATGTGTACAGTACAGATCAGATATTTTGTAGAGGTGGCTCTGGTACATATACATATACACATGATAAATGAGTACAGTACAGATCAGATACTTTGTAGAGGTGGCTGTGGTACATATACATATACACATGATAAATGTGTACAGTACAGATCAGATACTTTGTAGAGGTGGCTGTGGTACATATATGTATACACATGATAACTGTATACAGTACAGATCAGATACTTTGTAGAGGTGGCTCTGGTACATATACACATGATAAATGTGTACAGTACAGATCAGATACTTTGTAGAGATGGCTCTGGTACATATACACATGATAAATGTGTACAGTACAGATCAGATACTTTGTAGAGGTGGCTCTGGTACATATACATACACACATGATAGATGTGTACAGTACAGATCAGATACCTTGTAGAGGTGGCTCTGGTACATATACATATACACATGATAGATGTGTACAGTAAAGATCAGATACCTTGTAGAGGTGGCTCTGGTACATATGAAGATCAGCCATCACTGTGGTTCCTATAAGGATCCTGATGCTAGGCACTATGATGATCAGCACTATATGGATCCAGATGGTAGGCCACAGAACACTGGCCTGGTGTAAGGAAAATCCTGAGTCACAGCTGGCCTGACACAGCCATGTCCTGTGGCTACAGGCAGCATTAAGCATTGGATGGGTCCATTGCAACCAAATCCCCCTCCAAAATGCAGAGACTTAATGGGTATTGGAGAAAGTGGGGGCCATGCCACCAAAAGCCAGAGCAGAGCTGGCACAGGCTAGTGGCACACTGCAGCACTGATGGCAGCAGGAGGAATGAGGACTATGTCCAATCTGCAGTCGGTGGATGCTGTGTACGAGGAGGATAAGCTCAGCATCTGCATCCATGATACACAGCAAACACCGCAGCCTGGGGAGTGGGAGGGAAGAGATCCGGTTACCATAATACCCCCCATGATGCCAGCACCAGGACTTACCAGACTGAGCAGAAGCTCATGGTCCAGAGAGTGCTGCTGTGGAGGATGAGGATGCTGCCGGCTGCAGGTGTCTGCTCCCTGGATGGACAGGAGGGTCTTCTGCTCTGTTCAGGGGCTGATGTCTGCCACCATCCTCCAGCTCTCTCCTCTCATCGTCTGCTCTCTCCTCCCCATCTCCCACCCCCTCACAAAGAGCTCAACATGGCTGCAGCAGCAGATGGGAAGTGCTGTGCTCAACCGATGAGAATCCCCACCCACCACATCTCCCACAGCTGAGGTCAAGCTGATGGGCACTGCTCTGCACATGCTGCCAGTATAGCCCCTGGTACTGCACCCACCCTACAGGGAGACAGGTGGATGGATACATGTGACAGACACATAGACATGAGAGAAAGATATGAAACAGATGATTATAGATTCAATATCAGAGGCAGATGAAGATAGATATGAGATAGATAGTTAGTTAGATGGATAGATAGATAGATAGGAGATAGATAGATAGATAGATAGATAGATAGATAGGTATTAGATAGATAGATAGATAGATAGATAGATATGAGATAGATAGATAGATAGATAGGAGATAGATAGATAGATAGATAGATAGATAGGTATTAGATAGATAGATAGATAGATATGAGATAGATAGTTAGATAGATAGATAGATAGATAGGTATTAGATAGATAGATAGATAGATAGATAGATAGATAGATAGACAGACATAAAGGTATGAGATAGATAAGTATTAGATAGATAGATAGATAGACAGACAGATAGGTATGATATAGATAAGTAGATGGATGGATAGATAGATAGATGTAGAGAGATATGATAGATACTGTAGATACATAGATAGAGAGATAGATAGATAGATATGAGAAAGATAGATAGATAGATAGATAGATAGATAGATATGAGATAGATAGATAGATAAATAGATAGATATAGAGAGAGATGATCGATACTGTAGATACATAGATAGATATGAGATATAGATAGATAGATGATAGATAGATAGATAGATAGATATATATATATATATATATATATATATATATATATTATCAGATAGATATTAGATAGATAGAGTAGACAGATAGTTAGATAGATAGATAGATAGATAGATAGATAGATATGAGATAGATTGACAGATATGAGATAGATAGACAGATATGAGATAGATAGATAGATAGATAGATAGATAGATAGATACGAGATAGACAGATAGATTTGAGGGAGGTAGATAGATAGATAGATAGTTATGAGATAGATAGATAGATAGATAGATAGATAAGAGATAGATTGATAGATACATAGATAGATAGATAAATAGATAGATAGATATGAGATAGATAGATAGATAGATAGATATAGAGAGAGATGATCGATACTGTAGATACATAGATAGATATGAGATATAGATAGATAGATAGATAGATAGATATTATATATATATATATATATATATATATATTATCAGATAGATATTAGATAGATAGAGTAGACAGATAGTTAGATAGATAGATAGATAGATAGATAGATAGATATGAGATAGATTGACAGATATGAGATAGATAGACAGATATGAGATAGATAGATAGATAGATAGATAGATACGAGATAGACAGATAGATTTGAGGGAGGTAGATAGATAGATAGTTATGAGATAGATAGATAGATAGATAGATAGATAAGAGATAGATTGATAGATACATAGATAGATAGATAAATAGATAGATAGATATGAGATAGATGATAGATAAAGTAGACAGATAGTTACATAGATATTACATAGATATTAGATAGATATTAGATAGACAGATACAGTAGATAGATAGATGGTAGATTAATCATATCATTAGATGGATAAATATGAGAGAGACACAGGTAGATAAATAGATTTGAGAAGAGGATAGAAAGGTAGGTGTATTAATAGGACTGCAGCATCTCAGTGGTTAGACAAGGGAGGGGCTCCTCTCACCTCCGATCAGAGCTTCCACAGCTCCAGTCGTTTTATGACAGCCTCCCGAAACTTTTTGAAGGCTCCTAGTGCGGTCTCAGCGCAGCTGAGGCATGGCCTGTCAGGCAGCCTGTCCGAATCCCAGTCTTCAGCAGTATACTATTACAGTCTGTGGTACAGAAGGTCAGAAGATCACATGTACAAGAAAACATTTCAGTAAAAAAAAATAACATGCTTAAAACAAAATGTAAAAATCCCCAAAAATATTAAAGGAGTTTTCTGACTGTTTTATACTGATGACCTATCCTTATCTGAACGGTGGGGTCCAATCCCGGGACCCCTGCCGATCAACTGTTTGAGGAGGCCATGGTGCTCTGCTTCACGCAACCTATCTTAGGCCAGTAACACGTTAAATGGTCACGTGGCCTAGGTGCAGTCCGCACCCTTCAAGCGAATGGGGCTGAGCTGCGATGCCAAGCACGGCCGCTATACAATGTCCGGCAATGGCACTGTGGTTGGTAAGGTGTGAGGAGGACACGGCACTCACCAGAACGGCACGGCCTCATCAAACAGCTGATCGGCGGGGTCCCAGGTGTCGGATCCCCACCGATCAGAAAACCCCTTTAAAAGTGAAATAGCTCCCCTTTCCCTATAAATAAAGAATAAAATAAACATAATAGGTATTGCTATGTCCAAAAATGACTTCAAACTATTAAAAATCAAAAATATTTTTCCTGCTTGATGCCACGGGAAAAATAATGTGCAAACTCCTTCCTCTAAATATAAGCCCTGATAAGGCTGTTTGAACAGAAAAGTAAAAAAGTTATGGGTATTGGAAGACAAGGTGAAAAAGACCAAAATATGCAAAAATTAAAATCGGCTGGGTCCTTAACCACCTCAGCAATTCCGCACTACACTACTTTCACCGTTTATTGCTCCGTCATACAACTTACCACCCAAATGAATTTTACCTCCTTTTCTTCTCACTAATAGAGCTTTCATTTGGTGGTATTTCATTGCTGCTGACATTTTAACGTTTTTGCTATTAATCAAAAATGACAGAAATTTTGCAAAAAAATGACATTTTCACTTTCTGTTGTAATTTTTCTATATAAATTTTTCTCTAAATTTATTGTTCTACATGTCTTTGATAAAAAAAATCCAATAAGTGTATATTTATTGGTTTGGGTAAAAGTTATAGTGTTTTTCTGTGAATTTCCGCATTTTGAAGCAGCTCTGACTTACTGAGCACCTGTCATGCTTCTTCAGGTGCTAGAATGTCAGGATAGTATAAATACCCCCAAATGAAAGAAGAATTTTAGAAAGACACCCCAAAGTATTCGCGGAGGGGCATGGTGAGTTCATGTATGATTTCATTTTTTTCACAAGTTAGCGGAAAATGACACTTTCTGAGGAAAAAAATAAATAAATAATAAAGTTTCCATTTCTGCTAACTTCTGGCAAAAAAATTAAAAATCTCCCACGGACTCACTATTCCCCTCAGTGAATACCTTGGGGTGTCTACTTTCCGAAATGGGGTCATTTGTGGGGTGTGTTTACTGTTCTGGCATTTTGAGCGGGGCTAAATTGTGAGCAGCCCTGTAATGCCTAAAGGTACTCGTTGGACTTTACACCCCTTTATGCATCTAGGCTGCAAAAAGTGTCACATATGTGGTATCTCCGTACTGTATTTTTACATATACCCATGCTGGGTGGGAGAAATATATTTGTAAACTGACAACTTTGTATAAAAAATTTAAAAAGTTGTCATTTACAGAGATATTTCTCACACTCAGCATGGGTATATGTAAAAATACACCCATAAACACATTGCCCTACTTCTCCTGAGTACGGCGATACCGTATGAGTGACACTTTTGCAGCCTGGGTGCCAAAGGGCCCAACTTCCAATGAGTACCTTTAGGATTTCACAGGGCATTTTTACGCATTTGGATTCCAGACTTCTTCTCACACTTTAGAGACCCCTAAAATGCCAGGGTAGTATAAATACCCCACAAATGACCCCATTTTAGAAAGAAGACACCCCAAGGTATTCCGTGAGGGGTATGGTGAGTTTATGTAAAATTTTATTTTTTGTCACAAGTTAGTGGAATATGAGACTTTTCCGTGCTTTATGGACGTCTGAAAGAGCCTTACAGGGGGTGATTAGTGACGGGGTGACAGGGGGTGATCAGGGGTTAATCAGTGCCGGGGGGGTGGGGTGGATGGGGGGGTGGTGGGCTCTGTGTGGTGATTGGTGCACTTACATATGTTTCCTCTGGTGGTCCCAAGCAAAAGGGACCACCAGAGGAGCAGACAGCAGGCATATCAGACGCTGTTAACAAAACAGCGTCTGATATGTGATTTTTTAAGTACTACAGCCTGCCAGCGCATGATCAGCGCTGGCAGGCTGTAGTTAAAGTTCCTCCCGACGCGATCCTGTAAGCGCGCACGCTCACAGGAAATCTCGCCTCTCGCGAGATGACGCGCCGACGCGTCAAGGAGGAACATCCCGGTCGCCCGCAGGACGCATCTCTGCGTTAGGCGGTCGGGATGAGGTTAAAGCAGTTTTCTGGATAACTATGTTTTTTAATAGATATGCTTATATAGTTGCTTACCTCATGTACGTCTTCCCCATGCATTTTATTTTTCAATTTGGACTCTCCTGACCCGTTTTCACCATGTAAACAAATAACTCTCGTTTCTTTACTTCCTGTATCTAGCACTTCCTGTTGCGGTATCCAACCAACCCCATGATGCACTTCTCTGCCACAGCTCCAGCACTGCCCCTTAAAATGCCCAGAGAGTATGTAGCTCCTCCCGCCCAACAGTTACTTAGACCCTCCCCTATCTCTGTCCGTGTTTCTGGATTACAGGATATAAGAAGGAGCTGCATGGACATGGTCATGTGACCACAACTGGAAAGATGGACAGCGAGAGAAAAATGGATCAAAGCCTGATTCTTTTACCCATGGAAGATAACATGCTGCCTATTGAAAACACTTTAACATTCAGTCAAGCTGGGCGAGCATACAATATATATGGTGGAATTGGGAGGGATATCTGACTTGTGCAGCCAACAACTATCTAAAGATTAGGGATGTATTTAAAGGGTTTGTCCAGCTTTCTTGTGCTTTTTCAGACCCTGCCAGTGTGGCCAGATCCACAGTGGTGAGCATAGTTACCTGATCCTCGCCACTGAGCTCCAATGTCTGGCTGCGGTGGTCATGTGTCTCTTGTAGCGGGTCTGGCCACACTGGGGAAAAATACAAGAAAGGTGGACAACCCCTTTAAGTTTTGTTCTGTTGTTACCGGAGCCATAACGGAACTCAGCGAATGATATTGGGTACGTCAGGTTTCTACTTTTATTTTTCCAGGATAGGAAAGCCCATCTTGCCCTTGGGATCTAAGTGCTGCTCTCACGTCTATGCTTTGTCACCCAGCAGCTGCTGCTCTATAGAAATCTGATGCCGCACATAGAAAACAAGAGGAAGCTATGTCCTTCATAGCAGTTTTTTTCTCTCACAGTAGTTTTGATATTTGAAACCTCATAATAATCCTTGTGAGGGATGGAAAGATATAAAATAACAACACTGGAGGGTATAAGGAAGGAAGATATAAACTGGACGTCCATTTGTAGGTTTCTTATATTCAATCAACGCAGAATACAGGCAAAAATTGCCTTTCCTTAAAGGGGCATTCCAGTTTTAGTAAAACAATGATAGTTTGGAATAAGGAAAAGTTATAACATTTCCTTGTGGCAATTCCTGATGGTTTTCAAAATCTCTGCTTGCTGTTACTCAACAGAAAACGTCAAAGTTGACATCTAATGAATAAAAATCTGTCCTGGTCAGGTGGTGTACATACAGGACGTACGTAAAATCCGACCTCTACTTGTTGTAAACATATACCCTCACTGAGTGCTCTGTCACACCTGTGTTAATAAGACATGGTTTCCCAGTGCTTACAGTTTAAGGCTACATGCACACGACCGTATGTGTTTTGCGGTCCACAAATTGCAGATCCGCAAAAAAAAAAACAGATGCCATCCGTATGCCATCCTTTTTTGTGGGATCCATTGTAGCAATGTCTAAAACGGACAAGATTATGACATATTACATTTTTTTTTGCGGAGCTACGGAAGGGACATACGGATGTGGATAGCACACGGTTTGCTGTCCGCATTTTTTTGCGGACCCATTGAAATGAATAGGTCTGCATCCTATCTGCAAAAATAACAGAATGGACACGGAAACAAAATACGATTGTGTGCATAAGGCCTAATGCTGCGCCAGTGAAGAGACACACACTGCAAGAGCTGCCGATGATTGGCAGTATTCTGCAACCACCTCATATAAGGCCTCTTTCACACTTGCGTTGTGAGAATCCGGAGTGCACTTCCATAGCCGGAAATGCCCGCCGGATCCGTCACAACGCAAGACAACTGAAAGCATTTGAAGACTGATCAGTCTTCAAAATGCTTTCAGTGTTACTATGGCAGCCAGGACGCTACTAAAGTCCTGGTTGCCATAGTAAGTAGTGGGGAGCCAGGGGAGCAGATACTTACAGTCTGTGCGGCTCCCGGGGCGCTCCACAATGACGCCAGAGCGCCTCACGCGCATGGATCACGTGATCCATGCGATCATGTGATCCATGCTCATGGGGCGCTCTGACGTCATTGTGGAGCGCCCCGGGACTCGGGAGCCGCACGGACGGTAAGTATGCTTCTCCCCTTCTCCCCTCCCCACTACACTTTACCATGGCAGCCAGGACCTTAGCGTCCTGGCTGCCATGGTAACCATTCACAAAAGCTAAACGTCGGGTCCGACGATGCGCCGAAACGACGTTTAGCTTAATGCCGGATCCGGATTAATGCACTTCAATGGGCATTAATTCCGGATCCAGCGTTACGGCATGTCTTCCGGATTTTTGGACGGAGACAAATCCGCAGCATGCTACGGTTTTGTCAACGTCCAAAAAACGTTGACATACTGAACGGAAGACATCCTGATGCATCCTGAACGGATTTCTCTCCATTCAGAATGCATTAGGATAAATCCTGATCAGTATTTTTCCGTCCTAGAGCCCCGAGGACGGAACTCTAGGACGGAAAGATAAAACGCAAGTGTGAAAGAGCCCTTAGCACAATTGTCAGACCGCTGCAATCAGTATGTCGTCACTACTTGAGGGCAGCATTAAGGATATGACTGGTTACTATTTGCCATTTTCCTGACAAAGACAACGCATATGTCTTGTAGAGTGACACTTTATTTGCCAAGAATTTAAGAGACATGTGCCTGCTACTAATGGCTCTATCTCAGGCTATGTAGCAGTAGTGTTGGGTGCGAATATTCGCATCGCGAATTTTAATCTTGAATATCGCCACTTCGAGAATTTGCTAAGATTTAGAATATAGTGAATATTCTAGATTTTTTTCCTCTGAACCCATGATCCCTCCCTGCTTCTTGCTTGTGGGCCAATGAGAAGGCAGCAATGTCTTTGTCAGAGCTTAGCAACATCCCTAGCAACCAATAGGAAAGTGGCCTACCCCTTACTATATAAGAACCTCCCCAGCAGCCATTTTCTGCAGTTTATTACAGTTCTGAGAGAGACAGCAGTGTTAGTTCTGTGCTTTACTGAGTCATTACATTAGATAGTTAGTTAGTTAGCTTATATGTATAATACAGATAGTTAGTGGGAGATAGTCGTTAGTAGCTGATAGGTTCCAGTGCAGGGTGTTAGATAGTGTGCTAGGTTCTGCTGTCCATACATACATGCTACAGACATAGTGCTGTGATGTCACAAGTTCACAACAATACTTAGTGCACTAATCAGTAATATGTAGTCAGACCTGCTAAAATGTGAAGTTGGAAGTTTTGCGCAAAAATATGCTCATCATTAATTGCTGATTTGCGCAATCATGAATATATCGGATCACACTATCTCCATATAAAGCTATTGTAATGTTCTGCCGTGCCAACAATTTTCTCCAGTCTCAGGAAACTTCTAGCAGCTTAAAAATGTAGCTATAGTGACCCGCGCCTGTATTGAGCGCGCAATACGCGCATATTACATTACCGATTTTCGCAATCAAGTAAATAATCGTGAATTCGAGAATTTATGACGAATATTCGCTCAAATATTCGCAAAATATCGCGAATTCGAATATAGCCCCTGCTGCTCATCACTATATAGCATTCAGCTAGTCCGAAATATTTGCATGCAAAAGTTGGTTGGTGCATTCCTGCAGTTTTTTATTTTCTATTTTTCAGAATTTTTGAGACCACCAGCTCTTGTTAATGTTTCCCTTTGGTATTAGTTTACATAGTTTTTATGTGGAAACCTCTGCTTAGATGTGCGTTTTAGGTGCAATGTTTGTTTTGATGCTTTTTAGTTTAGTCTTTTTGTCACAAAGTTAGGGCTCATGCACACAAAGGTATTTTCTTTCAGCGTCCGTTCCATTTTTTGGCGGACAGTATGCGGAAACAATTATCTTAATGGGTCCGCAAAAACGGAAGTTACTCTGTCTCCATTTTATTTCTGTATGTCCGTTCAGCAAAAAGATAGAACATGTCCTATTGTCCACATCACGGACAAGGATAGTACTGTTCTATTAGGGATCAGCTGTTCCGTTCCACAAAATACGAAATGCACACGAACGTCATCTGTATTTTTGCGGATCCGTTGCGATCTCCGGTTGTCTGCTTTCAGGAAATATATAGGTTTTGGGGGTGCGATTACCTTTCAGGGAGTAATCCCTATATTTTATAGGTTGTTATTTTTTTCAAACTGTTCTACGCTTCATGCACACAAACATATCATTGGTCTATGTGCTATCGACATTTTTGTGGATCACTCATAGACCCATTAATTTCTATGGGTCTGTGAAAAACCCTCTCCTGTCTGCATCCGTTCGGCCGTGCACCAAATTTTAGAACCTGTTTTGTGGACAAGAATAGTTTTTTTTACAGTAGGTCTTGCTAAAATTGCCAGATGCACATGGACCGCATCTGTATTTTCCAGATCCGTGATTTGCAGACAGCAAACGGATACGTTTGTGTGCAGGAAGCATCATTCTGGAGATTTTATAAAGATATGTACATGTATGTATGATCTCTGCTTATGTTTAACATTTTGGTGCGGTGCATATAACTTTCTGCTTAGGTCACACTTTTACCCACAACTATAAATTTTTATGCATTTTTAAGAAAAATTACATTTTGAGACAACATTGTATAAAGGTGCCTATGTGACATTGTGCTGGGTCTCTACGTTCAGAAAATACAGTATATGGGAGGTGTTAGTATGTTTTTTATATTGTTATTTAGGTTTTATTTGTACATGTCAAAAGTGTAAAAATTGTCCTGGCTACTGGAGGTGCAAAATATTCAAAACCCAACAGTGAAAGGGTTAAATTTTAGGATGGAGAGCTAGTGGACCTGTAACCAGTACCAGCGTCATGTGCACATGGAGAAATATATGTCGAAAAAAACTGACGTGTATTTGCCATGGAATCCATGGCAGAGATCCAAGGCTTTCTGCCACGGATTTGCATCTGCAACTGCTGCTGATCGGCATGCAAATTAGGCTAACCCAGATGCTTTCCATGTATGAATGACATGCAGATACCCACTGAAACAAAGTGAGTGGAGTTTATAAAGATTTTGCTGTGGAATACACACAGAAATCTGCATTAAAAACTGATTAAAACTATTTTTTGTTCAAACTTTTAGATTTTTTTAATATGACAGGTTCATATTCACTAAGATTGTTCTAATTAGAATCTGCATGAAAATGTTGCACAAATGAGCTGAAAATAGGCGAATGTCTCCAAGAAAGTGTGATTTTTAAGGTAAAATTTTGCGCAACTCACCACTCAAAACTTGTGCATTTTCTGTAGTAAATGTGACAAAAAAATAAGACATAAAAATGTTTACACCTAAAAACACTATAGAAAGTGTGCTCCAGTGTCTTTAGCTCTCTCCACAGGTGCAGTATCCGGCCGCCTATCGGCATGTTTGCCGCTGGAACTCATAGTCAATGGGGCTGGAGTGGTAGTCCGGCAGCACGGATCCTACAGGCTGTTCACCCCTGGAACAGCCAGCCGGAGTTCCTTGCCGCTAGTGTGAAAGTACCCTTAGACATATTTCTGGCGCAGATTGCGGCGCTATGCAGGTCTTAATAAATAATAGGCCTATATGCCTATACAGTGATATACTTTACAGCCTTCCACCAGAGGTATACTTTGGGAAATACTTGTGGTGTATATCTCAGATAGAAGGAAAAATAGGATGTGAATCAAGCCTTAAAGGGGTTATCTAAAGGCTAAAAATGCCTCCAATGCCCAGGCCACTCGTATACATTATACTTACCTGCTTCAGAGCACTCGTGTTGCTTCGGGTCCCAGTTGCAGCCTGCTATCGAGCTGCTACCCCCATCGCCGGATGTTTTTATCTGCACGATGGGGAGATGCAGAGGCGATGCGGGTGTCGGGGACACGTGCGATGCGGGTGTCGGGGAGCAGGTAAGTATAATATATACGAGTGGCCTGGGCATTGGGGGTGAGATATTTTAGACTTTGGATAACCCTTTAGACCCCCACTGATCTGATATTGATGACCTATCCTGAGGATAGGTCATCATTATAGAAAACTGGCCAACCCCTTTAACATTGTATAGGTCATCAGTATCTGATCGGTGGGGGTCAGACATCTGTGATCATCGCCAATTTGCAGTTTGAGAATGCACTGGTGCTGGCAGTAGTGCCGGGCCTTCCCGCAGCTTTGCCTAGGTCATGTAATGTCACATTCATCGGTTACAATGTTGCATGTACATTATATGCTATACAGCTATACAGTAGCTAATGTTATATCTCTAAGAAGAAAAGAAAGAGTATAAAAACAAATCACATGTACATCCAGTATCCGAAAATGTAACAATCTTTATTCAAGCCACCAGAAAAAAATTAAATTCTCTATACAGTAGAAAACCATATGAGGGACCAGAATCAGTCCCTACATAAAAATGTGCATCCTGTTCAAAATAAGACAAAAATGTGTGCCAAACATTCCTAAAACAGCATATATGTGTCAATGAGGCAAGACATGACATCCAATACCAAAGATAAAAAGTCTATACCCACAATATAATGCAGAAATGTCCAGGCTACGTGTGTAAACATTGTGCCCCACATGTATCACCAGCAAAGGCCAGCTTCCTCAACTACTCTAGTCACAGTTTTTAACACAAGACTCCTGGGTCTACCTTTATGTTGGGACAAATTCAGGTGCCTCATAGGGTTTTCTATTGTCTACAGTATTTAATTTTTTGTGGTGGCTTGAATAAAGATTGTTATATTTTGGGATATTGGATTTGCGATTTGTTTTTAAAGTCGTTCTTTCCTTCTTGGAGAAACGTCCTAGAACCCCTGTGAGGAGGTTTGGGCTTCCTACAGGGATTCATCAGGTTTTACCCCTGAAATAGTCTTTGTTAGAAATAGTTGATTTTGGGGGTGGAGCCTGACTGCTCAGCAAGACGGACGTGTGTGAGCTCCTCTCTGCACTACTCTGCAGATTAGTATATCCAGCGGTTACACTAACCACATAATGGTCAAAATTGGCAAAGATAGAACTAAAGACAAGACGGACCAGCCAAAGCACGACCAAGGCACCTCAGAAATGGAGAAATATCTTCACAAGAAAGCTTCAAAAACTCAGGCGGGAAGCAGCAAGATGGCGCCGGAGGAACAGTTTGAGCGGGAGTTGCTCGTGGACGCCAAGGCTAAGGGTAACCTAGACGCCAGTCCTGCAGTAACTTCAAACAACCCTACCCAAATCTCTCTCCAATTTTGCAGCAAGCTTTGTCTCAAGCATTGCCCCAGTGCTCCAAGATCTTGCCGAAATCAAACACGACATACAGCACATTGGGCACAGAGTGGAGGCATTAGAGAACAACCAAGCAACTATCCTCTCCTACAACTGTGCTTTAGAAGACAACTTTATAGCCCAGATGGACTCACTTAACACAGCATTTTCCTTAATAGAGGATCAAGAGAACTGAAGTATGCGCAAAAATATCAGGATATGAGGCATCCCTGCGAGGCATACTACACGAGACTCTACCTGAGGCCGCAGATGCCATCTTTGTTGACCTTCTGGGGAGAGAGAGCCTCTAAGAGCACAATAGAGTGTATTTACAGGTCTCTAAGACCTAAGCCTAAGGAGGGTGAGCAGCCAAGACATGTAGTCTGTGGACTTTTAAGCTATATAGATACTGCGGCTCTTCTCAAAGCCGCCAGGGAGGAGGAAAGAAGTGCTCTTTGAAGGAATGAGAATCCTCCTGTTCCAGGATTTAGCACCATCCGCGCTCAACAAACGGAGGGCTCTGCGTCCCCTAACCGACCTTCTCAAATCTAGCCAGATACAGTCGCTGTTTCCTTTTGGACTTACCTTCATCTCCAACGGTAAAAGATGTACAGTCCGTACACCTGAAGACTTACCAGCCGCGTGGACCCCTCCAGTGGAGATCCCTTCATGGATGCTAGTAGCAACATTTAACACACCATTGCCGGAGCTGTGGAACCTGGGCCGCTGGGAGAAAGTGATGCAGAGGAAGAAACCTAACCCCAAGAACCGGGACACTTGATAGCTAAGTATCACCCAAGGTATCCTATATAGTAGGTGTCTCGAGGTGGAGGTAATGCTCACAACCACACCTATCCCAGAGTAGAACATTCCAGATATGGACTATATCCAAAACTACAGTTCAATGACTAACCTCCTGGATAGCCAGTTATTATAAGTTACTATGTTACATGGTTGTAAAAGCTTACGTAATTATGCTCCTTATAGTCCGCCACACAAAATGACCGAGGTGAAGTGGAGCCTTTGAAGCATTTGCTTATCATTAGATGTCTGCAGAGTCTGTTGCCACATGTCAGGCCTTATACTTTTTCAAAATTTACCCCCAGGTCATGGGGCATATTTAAGCATCTCCTGATGCTGAGATTGTCTACGAGATTGTTATCGAGCATCATAATGCTGTCCCCTCTTGATGCTGAAATAGTGTTATTCTTGTCCATCTTAATTTCCTTGAATTGTTTTGTACATCTTTCTCTCTTCCCTCTCCCCCACCCTTGGGTAGCACATTCCATATTAGCTTCGAGCACAAAAGTACATATTTTATATCAAGATGACCTCTATTACGTGTGTACCATTTACATGTCCAGGGCCTAAACACCCCACAGAAAAGATCTCAAATAGTGCGCCACTTGAGGAAGGCTCGAGCTGACATCTGCTTCCTTCAGGAGACGCATTTTAAAGCGGGACGCATTCCCTTCCTGCCTCAAGCTCATTTTCACTCCTAGTACCATAGCCCTTATGTTAAGGCCTCTCGTGGGGTGTGGATTGCAGTCACCAGGCATGTACCTTTTACACATTTACTCACACAAGTGGACCCTGAAGGCCGCTATAGCTTTGTGAAAGGGAAAATAGGAGGAGACATAGTAACATTAGCCAGTTTGTATGGTCCCAACATAGGTCAGCAAAAATGGCTAGAAAACACCTTGAGAAGTTTAGAAACGTTTGCTGAGGGTGTCAGATTAGTAAGTGGAGACCTCAACGTGGCGCTGTCCCCTGAATTAGATACATCGGGAGGCTCCTCAGTACACTCTCAGGCCTCCCTGGGCCGCATTAATAAAGCACTCTCTGAGGCATGTTTAGTGGATGCTTGGCGGCTGCTTAACCCGACCAAGCGAGATTACAGATGTTTCTCAGTTCCACACAACTTTTTCAACGCCTAGACTATATTTAAATCTTAGACAAATATATAGATTTGCTACAACATGCAAGCATAGACCCAATTACAGTGTCAGACCATGCTCCCGTCTTGGCCTCGGTGACTTTCGCTAGCCTACAACCAAGACAGTAGATGTGGTGATTAAATGAAACCTTATTAGACAGAGAGGAAGAATTAAGATCCCTTCAGCAAAATCAGATGTTCTTCAGGTAAAACAACCCAATAAATCAATGGTGACAGTTTGGGAGACACACAATGCGGTGATGAGGGGAAGTTATCGCTCTGGGGAGCAGAGTCAAAAAGACAGACAAAAATTACTACACTCCCTGCTCTCCCAGATAGCAGCTATCAAATCCCTGAACAAAAGATCCAAAGCAACACAAGCACACACAGAGCTGCTGCGGCTGAGGAGGCTAAAAGACCACCTTAATGTATGCAATGCAAAGGTATATCAATACACTAAATACCGCTTCTATGCCCACGGGGATAAAGGCACCAAGCTTATGTCTAGACTCATAAAACAAAGGAGGGACGGGACTCCACATTTATTGCTACTATCAAATCAAAAGGGCAAAATAGTATAAAAGACAAAGGATATAGCCGAGGCATTCCAGGAGTTTTACCAAGACCTGTACGGGCTCAGGGACTCAGGGAGCTATCCGGGCTGAGCTCAAATGATGAGATGGATAAATTATTGGGTAACCTGCAATTCTTGCAGACTTATCACAGAAATTCTAGTGGCTAGGAATACAGACCAATCTTTAGTACTTTTAGGAATTGATGCAGAGAAGGCCTTCGACAGGGTCAACTTGGACTTTCTGCAGAAGGCATTGCCGCTGTTTGGAATACCAGGCGATTATGACCTTATACAGCGAACCAAGCGCTAAGGTTACAGTTAATGGGATTTTGTCCAACCCTTTCCCCATCAAGAACGGCACGAGACAGGGGTGCCCCCTGTCCCCCACTCTTTATATTTTTGTCATGGAAACTGTCCTACAGGCCATCAGAGAACATCCAAACATTCAAGGTGTTCAAGTTAAAAATAGAAAATCTAGCTACACAAATATGACCTTTGCCGATGACCTTCTCATTATGGTAACAAACCCAGTCGAGGCCTTCCCGCATGTACTTCAACTATTTGAGCAATATGGAAACCTATCTAATTTCAACCCCTCTAAAACTGAAGCCAGGAAAATCTCAGCCCTTCAGGCGATAGTGACGACCCTCAAGGCTTCTTTACCATTTAAATAACAAAAGTCCCACGTCACCTATGTGGGGGTTAAAATCCCCTCCCAGATTGGAAGATTTTTCCAATTAAACCATGTCCCTCTTCTCAGAGACATTCAAACACACTTAAAGTCCCTTAAAATCCCCTATGTGTCATAGTTGGGAAGAAAAAATCTACTATAAACCTTTATCATGCCCAAACTGTTATACATCTTACAAATGCTTCCTATTTTCTTGCCCAGCTCCTTTTTTTTCTCAAATAACAAAGATGTTCTCTAACTTTCTTTGGAATGGGAAAGGACCCAGAGTGGCTTACCATAGATTAACACTTAGTAAAGAGCACAGAGGATTTGTTCTTCCGGATGCCCTCACCTACTATAGAGCAATACATCTAAAGAGAAGGCTCCAAATTCAGGTACCCAACTATAGAGCTCTGGGCAATGAAATAGAACAAGCATAGAGAAGAGAAGAGAGCTGGGCTGTGGTGCCTGACTGCTACACTTCTGGGTGATAACCCACTTCTGAGGGAACAGCATCAGTGATTAGAAACCTAAATAAAGACTATGGCCTTCTTGGCAGGCCATCTCTGGCCATGCCAGCTGACCTCATTCCCTTCTCTGTTAGGCCAGGAGCGACAGATATTGCCCCCGTATGGGACAGACTTAGAGATTACACAGTAGAGGATTCCCTTGGAGGAACCCCTGATTTAGAGGGGCATCTACAGACCACTCTAAACACTCTTGGGCGAGGTAACTTTCTAAACACCTCAGAACTTTATACCACCAGTAATCTATTATAAAAATCAAATGGGAGAAAAAGGGAGAGAACGGGGTTCGGGAAATTAATGAATAAAGAGAATATTCCAAGAAAGCTGATATCACATTTATACATGTTCTTACTGACGCCAAGGAATAAGGTGATGCCCCAATACATACGGGAATGGGCTACAGAATTAGGTAGGGAATTTTCAGAAACAGATATTCTCCTTATGCACTTTCATTCTCATGGGTTCTCAAGATGTATTCGGGTCCAAGAACACTCTTATAAGGTTCCGACAAATTGGTACAAAACCCCCAAACAGCTGTATGTTAGAGGCCTTCAAGATTCTGATAAATGCTGGAGATGTGGGACCGAGGTGGGCTCATTGAGTCATATTTTCTGGTTTTGCCCTAAGATGCTAACCTTCTGGTCAGAAATCACACGTTCCATAAACAATATATTAAACTGTCCCATAGACTTAACCCCAGAAACTGTCCTCCTCTGGCTACTCCACACCAGCTTGGCGACCTTCTAGAAGGGATTTAACTACTCACCTGATTCAAGCAGCAAGACTATTAGTCTTACTGAAATGGCTAAATGAAGAACCATCCACTGTGGAACAGTGGAGAAATAAAGTAAATCAGTTGTACCGTTTGGAGGAGTTGGCAAGTTGGGAGGATAGGGAACAAAATTCCTTAAAATGTGGATAGGCTGAATAACTCCCCATGATGTGGTTGATAAGGTAATATGAGCCTTCCTAGACAGAGACCATCTTGACAACATGAACAGTGGAGATAACTGTCCTGGTAATTCTCAATAACAGGTCTTTATGTTATGAAGGAAGCCTGAAAACACCTGAAACATACAGAAAACTTGATGTAATTGCCCGAGGAGGGCACCCCCCCCCCACACACACACACCCCTTTTTTCCCGTTTCTTACTCCTCTTTATTGCATCTAATACTTGTGTTTGATTGTATTGTTATAGTATGAAAAAGGTATGGCACCTTACACAGGTCTATTAACTTCTGAAGTTGTATGATATGACTTATGCTATACATGTTTGTTCAATAATATGTTAACATTGTGTACTGAACACTTGTACTGTGCGCTTGGATCAGATATGTAACATTATTTTTCTTACCTAATAAAAAGAAGGTTGAAATAAATAGTTGATGTCAAAAGGGACTGAAGACAAGAATATGTGGCATCAAAGCAACAGTTGACAAATGTGGAGTACTTTCACTACGATATACAGGCAGAAGGTCAGAGCAGGCAACAGACAGAAGATTTCAGAAACAAGAGGTCAATAACAGATTTCACATAACAGAAGAGCATCTACCGTATATCTACAGTACAGGAACCCAAAAATACCTTATTGTTCAGGTGCTGGGCAAACAAGGAAAATTCCTTAAAAAGGCTTATAATCATTGGGGGTAGGCTAGAGTGCTAGTGAATTAGGATGTGTTCACATTTCCATTTTTTACAGATGTGTGCTAGCTGCATTCTCCATGTACAGCTCACTTAGGCCTCATGCACACGACCGTGTGCCTTCTGCAATTTGCGGAACAGAACAGACGGCCCATTATAGGACATGCTCTATTTTTTTGCGGGCCCGACCCTTTCAAACATAGGTTTTGGTAGCATTTTTCGGTACTCTTAGTAAAAATGCCAGCTCGAGGAGTAAGCTGAAGGTCTACAGGAAATAAATCACATTATGGCATCACATTGACAACAACTGTAGCTGGATTCTGTGTGGCCGCTAGGTGGCCTTTTGGTGCAGGGTCCATACCAAAAGGTTCCTGCAAAAGGCTTAGTGTGAACAAGGCCTATAGGAGGAAAATACCATGAAGAAAGCGCTAGTTGTAAGACATACACTGGTGGTCATTTATAAACAGTGCTATGTCTGTTTTTGGTGTAAAAAAGTCAGAGGGGTCTTTTTGCCAGCATTTTAAATGCCTGTGCAACAATGTTTTGTCGCAATAGTGTTTTGCGCCGTGTTTGACACTTGGATTGTCTGGGGAGTGGTGGTGGCTATTCCTGGCTCTTATATGTAAGGACTTATCCCTCTTAGTCATCTTACTATTTTTCTTAAATGTTAATTTTCTCTTATCTTGGATGACATTTTGGGGCTTTGGAACCAATTACTCAACTTAGGCTACTTTCACATATGAGCTTGGTGCGGATCCGTCCTGTACTTGTACACACGGATCCGCACCGAAAATACAAATGCATCTGTTTAGAACGGATCCGTTTGTATTACATGTGCAAAAAAATTCTAAGTCCCAAACAGATCCGTTCTGACCCCCATTGAAAGTTAATGGGGACGGATCTGTTTACAATTGCACCATTTTATGTCAATGCAAACGGATCCGTCCCCATTGACTTACATTGTAAGTCAGGACGGATCCGCTGGCTCTCGCACCGCCAGGCGGACACTGTTTGGTGTCCGCCTCCAGAATGAACGAGGCGTATGGAGCCCAAAGAATGCATTCTGAACGGATCCACATCCATTCAGAATGCATTGGAGCTAAACTGGTCCGTTTGGGACCGCTTGTGAGAGCCTTGAAACAGATCTCACAAGCGGATCCCCAAACGCGAGTGTGAAAGTATCCTTAGGCCCTATTCACACGTCCATAATGTTGCGTCGCACCTGCTCCGCAAATCTGCGGAACAGGTGCGGACCCATTCATTTTGAATGGGGACGTGATGGATGCGGAGAGCACACATCTTCCGGCCGGCGGCTCTGCAATGATATAGAGCATGTCCGCAATTGCGGACAAGTATAGACATCACTATAGGGCTGGTGGCAAGGTGTGCTGCGGATCCACAACACACTACGGACGTGTAAATTAGGTCTTACAATGGTCGTCCTGGAACAAATTAATATTGTAACTTGAGGGACCACTGTCTATATTTTGTTTGGGGCAGGGATTAGATTTTTATTTTTATTTTTTTAACAAAGAGCAGAGGGAAAAACAAAAAACAAAAACAAAAACACAGGAATCCATTAAACCACACACAGACAAAAGCAAAAAGGATTGCTCTGTAACTAGCATATAGATGGTATCTCACAAAGACACATCCAGGCTCAGGTTACCAGTGGCAGCTGTAGGAAACAGATTCCAAACATCTCCGGCAAAGGTGACCCACCCAACAACTTCTCCCTAACCAATCTGTCCACTCCAGAAGAATAACCCGCTTCAGACCAATGCCCAGTCATTAACTGAAATATGTTGGGGAGTGGGAGCACTGTACTGCTTAACCCTAGATTTATAAGAATGTTAAAAAAAAAAAAAAAAAAAAAGGGAAATATCCTATGAGAGCATGTCCAGATAATGCCACTAGTCTTTTACGCTGTAGATTTATAGTGACAATGTGCTATAAAGATCACAAATGTTGCACAGCCAGTGGCACCTTATTATAGTGGACGTTGGTTGTGACGACCATGGTGTCAGAGTCTTGGGTCACAACGCAACCACATTCACCATTCGGCTGGGGCTACGTGGCATTCTTGGCCACAACGCCAATGATTGCTGTGTAGCAGTGCCACCATTTAACTGAAGGAGGATTGCATTGAGACTCGCAAGTTGCCAAAATTCCAGAATTGTTATTCTGGAATCACGGTTGTAGCCAATATTGCCGCGTAGTCCCAGCCTTAGGTGAATTAAATTGCCATGGAAGCCTAGCCTTAACCAGAGCCCTTGAAATATATTTCATATTCATATTCTATGGGGTAGATTTATTCAAACTGGTGTACAGGAAAACTGGCTTAGTTGCCCATAGCAACCAATCAGATTCCACCTTTTATTTTCCAAAGGAGCTGTGAAAAATGAAAGGTGGAAGCTGATTGGTTGCTATGAGCAACTGAGCTGGTTTTCCTTTACACTAGTTTTGATCCAAGTATACACACATGATAATGAGCTGCATATTGCTATGGAGGGTGAGGGTCTGTATCTGCACTTACCATTGGCACAGTTGTGGCTGGATGAAGCTGCCATGTGGTCCATCAGTCAGGACACCTGCCAGGTCCCACAAGCTCAGAGTCAGAATGTGACTTCTTGGCTTCTCTCACCTGATAAGTGAGTTGGACTGGTAATCAGGCTCTGGTGTCGCCTTCCCTCCCCTTAAATAACTTGCACACACCTCTTGTTCCAGCAGTATCACTCCTGCCCTCTCAGTTTCATTGTTGTGTATTGCACAACTCTCCTATGACAAATGGATCCACTGTGAAATTTGGGATAAAGGTCAGATGGCAATCTGTAAGTCTATGTATTTACACAAATCTCAGGTACAATCAGAAATACCCAGCCAGCGCCCAGAAAATGCCCACTCGAACATCAAGCACTTGGGATTTGCTTTACCAGTGTAGTGTCTATTAATTGTGTTTGCTTCTCAAAGCACATAGGCCATAGTTACTGAAGTCAGAGGGTCTCCTGGAGGAGGCCTAAGTCAGATATATCAACTGATGCTTTTTAAAAAGTGGAAAAAATAATGGTGCATTCTTACTCCAGTAATGGGCTGATGTAGAAAGTCGTATAACAAGAGAAGACTTAGGCCTCATTCACACGTCAGTGTTCTGTCAGTGATTTCTATCAGTGATTGTGAGCCAAAACCAGGTGCGGGTCTAAACTCAGAACAGGTGCTGATCTTAACCTTATACCTGATGTCTGTGGAGGCTCTAATCCTGGTTTTGGCTCACAATCACTGATGGAAATCACTGACCTTTAGGGCTCATGCACACGACCGTATTTTCTTTGCGTTTCCGTTCCGTTTTTTGTGTGGCCTGTATGCGGAACCATTCACTTCAATCGGGCTGTAGAAAACAACGGAAGTTACTCCGTGTGCATTCCATTTCCGTTTGTCCGCATGGCTGTTCCGCAAAAAAGTTGTGCATGTCCTATTGTCCGCAAATCACGGTCCGAGGCCCCATTCAAGTCAATTGGTCCGTAAAAAATACAGAACGCACCCAGAACACATCCGTATTTTGCAGATCCATACTGTAGAAATGCTATGCCCAGCCCATATTGCTCATGTCTTTGGTGATTAATAAGTTACTGTTTCCGTTTCTGATCTGCAAAAAATGGATCGCATACGGATATGTTATGTGGAATAACGGAACGGAAGAGGACTTAAATCAGAGAAAAAAAACCTCAGATGCGGAACAACTGATCCGTTAAAAACGGACCGCAAAACAACAACGGTCGTGTGCATGAGCCCTTAGACTGAAAGATGCGCTAAATCCTTCAAACAACATGCAATATTTGATAAATTTATGTATATCTATATTTTTGTGATTTTCTTTTTAGCTCTATAAGGGCTCATGCACACAAATGTATTTTTGGTATGCATCTGATTCCGCATTTTTGCAAAAATAGAACATTTCCTATCCTTGTCCATTTTACAGATAAGGATAGGGCAGCTCTATAGAGGGTAGTTTGTTCTGTTCTGCAAAATGCGGAACACACGCGGTCAGTATCCATATTTTGTGGATCCGTAATTTGCAGACTGCAAAAACAGCAACGGCTGTACGCATGAGTTCTGATTAGAACAGGCATTTTTCAGCTCTCACAGAGATTCCTGTGGGAAATATGCCTGAAACACATGGCATACCTGGAGGATGTTTGGCTAAAAACTCCCAAATACACCATTTAGCGAATTTCATAATTCATTATAAAATGTAAACCATAAACTTTAAAGCAACATCTAGCCTCCTGGCAAAAAGTGAAATTACTGATGTATAAAAGTCAGATAAAAAAATACACAAAACTCCATGTTTGAAATGGCATAAAACACTAGAAATGAACGTGTGAGGGTGTCTTCACAGAAAATACCGCAACTGAAAATCAGTTACGGTACATTCACCTGAATGGAGCTTGCACAAAATCATGTGTTTTCAGCCCCATGAACTGGTTTTCAGTCGTGGGATTTTCTACAAAAAAAAAAAAACAGCAGTGTGTGAAGGCACCCTGAAGGAGCCAAAAGGGGTGGTCTGCAGTGAAAGAATATTCTGCAAAATAAAAACCAGCGGCGGATTTAAAAACACACAATGTGCTCATTTTGTTCCATGGACTAAATTCCGCTACATGTGATGGGGTTGAAATGCGTTGGAGAAGAATTCACACAACCATATGTATTTTACGCTCCACAAAAGTGGAAAAAATACGGATGACGTATTGCCTGTGGTGTTTTTTTTTCTTTTGCGGACCCGTTGTAACAAAGGCCTCTTTCACACAAGCGAGTTTTCCACACGGGTGCAGTGCGTGACGCGAACGCATAGCACCTGCACTGAATCCTGACCCATTCATTTCAATGGGTCTGTGCACATGAGCGTTGGTTTTCACGCATCATTTCTGCGTTGTATGAGAATCGCAGCATGTTTAGACCATTTTCTACATTTAAAACAGGCATAGAAAATGATGAATGAGACGGCCTGCCGGCCTGTCCCCTTCCAGCCGTGCCCACAATTTTACACCTGGCATGAGCAGATCGAAGTCGCAGATAGCGGCACAACGGCCATCTGCACCTGAAATACACCTAATTTAGGCGTATTTCAGAATAGTAATGACCCCTCTGTATATATTTTGGCAAAGCATGTTTATAGTCCCCACCACAGTCACTGACCCAAGAAGCAAGCGAGAAGGAGGCAGATCCACGATTTCCTCTGGGACCCATAGGACTCTAGTTACACTTTTGCTGGATAAGGCCTTATTCACACGTCTGCAATTCTGTTCCGCATTTGGGGACAGACAATGTCCCGGCCGGGTCCGCAATTGCGGATCCGCACTTCGGGTCCGCAATTGCGTTCCCGAAAAAATAGAACATGTCCTATTCTTGTCCGCAATTGCGGACAAGAAAAGGCATTTTCTATGAGTGCCGGCGATGTGCGGTCCGCAAATTGCGGAACGCACATCGCTGATGTCCGTGTTTTGCGGATCCGCGGATCCGCAAAACACAACGGACATGTGAATAAGGCCTAATTCCTACATGTTTGGTTCTCTGAGCCTACATGCACACGGCAGTGGTTTTTGCGGCCTCCGTTCCGTTTTTTTTGCGGATCTGATGGTTTCCCATTCATTTCTATGGATTCGTTAAAAATGCGGATGCCTCTTTCGTTGCCTGTCAGCGTCCGCTGTCCGCATTTCACGTCCACAAAAAAATATGGCATGGCCTATTCTTGTCTGCAAAAACGGTTTGCGGACCCATAGAAGTCAATGGGTCCGCAAAAATGCGGATGACCAACGGAAGCCATCCGTTTGTCATCCGCATCCGTTTTTTTGTGGATGGTTGCTTGGAGACCAGGGAACTTGTACAGGTACTTTAAGAAACTGGTTTAAGCCTTCTGGTTTTTTGCGGATCCGCAAAAAACGGAAGACACACGGAAACACAACCTACAAAATTTGCGGACACACAGAAAGGATGTGGATGTGAAAAAAAGGAAGACGAATCCGCGATTTGCGGACAGCAAAAACAACTGTAGTGTGCATGTAGCCTGAACATGCACTACTACTAAGCTCCTTGTGCTCCATTAGTCTGTCCATGTTCAGACCAGTTCAGCGAGTATTTCAGGTGTCACTGCATGTCTGTGAACTGAGGTAATTCTCAGACCTCTTGCACACGACTGTATGGCTTTTTCAGTATTTTGCGGTCCGCAAAAATACAGATGACGTCCGTGTGCATTCCGTTTTTGTGGAAAGAAACAGTTGGCCCCTGATAGAACAGTACTATCCTTGTCCGGTATGTGGACAATAATAGGACATGTTCTATCTTTGAACAGAAATACATAAACGGCAGGCATACGGAATACCTTCCGTTTTTTATGGATCCATTGAAATGAATGGTTCTGTATAGGGTCCGTATACAGAACACAAAAACAGAACGGAAACAGGAAAAAAACGTTTGTGTGCATGAGCCCTCAGGCTGAGAGGAAACACAGATGCAGTTCTCCTCTGGAGTAACCTTGATCATAGACTTGTGTACTCATTCACACCTATAATTCTTGGATGCCATGTATAAAGTATCCTTATAACGGTATTCAGGAATGACACAGAGAGGGCAGCATGGTGGCTCAGTGGTTAGTGCTGGGGTCCTGGGTTCAAATCTGACCAAGAACAACATCTGCATGGAGTTTGTATGTTGTCCGTGGGTTTTCTCCAGATACTCCGGCTTTCTCCCACACTCCAAAGACATACTGATAGGGAACCTAGATTGTGAGCTTCAGGCCTCAGGCACACAACCATATTTTTTCCCGTTTACATTCCGTTTTTGCGTTCCGTATATGGAACCATTCATTTTAATAGGTCTGCAAAAAAACAAAATGTAATGTTCTCCGTATGCATTCCATTTCTGTGTTTCTGTTCAAAGATAGAACACATCCCATGATTGTCCGCATAACGGATAAGGATAGTACTGTTCTATCAAGGGCCAGCTGTTCCATTCCGCAAAGAAACGGAATGTACACGAACATCATCCCTATTTTTTACGGATCCTTTTTTGCGGACACTAAAAAGCCATACGGTCGAGTGCAAGAGGCCTCACTGGGGACAGCGAGTGATAATATTGGCTGTAAAACGCTGCAGAATATGTCAGTGCTATATACCGTAAGTGACTAACATAAATAAAACATAACAAGAGGAGGAGGTGGACAGGGCAAAGAGTAGGGACTACTTAATGCAGCAGAAAGCCTGGGTAATTTAGTGACAGAATTTTAGCTACTAAACCTGGCTGTTGTAACTTAGTTCCTAGACCCAAATACAACAGAAAGGGTTCTAGAGCATAACCTACAACTACCTTACACTGGAAGAAAAGCTAAGGCTACATAAGAAGTGGTTTCTAGCACAGCTACTTTTACCCTCACGCTTTACGCGCGTTCCCATTGAAGTCTATGGGTGCAAACGCTGCGACAAAACGCCCAAAGAAGCTCAAGAACTTCTAACGCGCTGTAAAACGCTCAGGTGAGAACCATGCCCATAGGAAAACATGAGGTTTCTCCTGTTGAGCGTTTTACAGCTGCGTCAACGCGCTGTAAAACGCGCAAGTGTGAACTGAGGGTTACCCTGGGTTCAGACCTGAGCATTCTTGAAACGCGCGTTTTACACACGTTTTTGTCGCGCGTATTTTAGCACATTTTTTGCAAATAGGAAACGCGCGTTCGTACGCGCATTCTTGTGATTGACTACTGTGGTGTCAATCACAAAACGCGCGACAAACGCCCCAAAAAAAGCTCAAGTACTTGTTTATGCGTCAGGCGTTTTACAGCGCGTTCAAACGCGCTGTAAAATGCTCAAGTGAGAACCAGGGCCATAGGAAAGCATTGGTTTTCATGTGTTGAGCGTTTTACAGCGCGTTTGAACGCGCTGTATAACGCCCTACACTCACCCTGGGAACACACCTAAGCGTTTTTCAGCGCGTTCAAACGCGCTGAAAAACGCACAACAAGTGAAAACCCATGTATTCCAATGGACATGGTTCACACTTGAGCGTTTACAGCGCGTTTGAACGCGCTGAAAACGCAGCAAACGCTTGTGCATGAGCTTCTTTGGGGCGTTTGCCCAAGCGCTTGCACCCATTGAAAGCATGGGAACGCGCATATAAGAAAATATGCGCTGTTCGCTTCAAAACGCGCATATGATCGCGCGTTTTGTAGTAAAACCCAGCAGAAAGGCAGAATCTCCACCCACCTTTGCTGGGTGGGGATTCTTTTTCTGCAAACTGTAAGCTGTCAATCAAAAACGCCCTAAATACGCGCGTTGCAAAAATACAAAAACGCCTAAAAACGTGCGTTTCCGCGGAAACAGCTCAAAAAACGCCTGATCCAAAAGCGCCCATAGACTTCAATGGGAACGCTACGAAACGTGCATTTAACACGCGTTAAAGTGTAGATATGCCTTTTCAATTGGTCTCCAGAGTCACAACGCGCGTATGACGCGCGTTTCCTATTTGCAAAAACGTAATACGCGCGTCTCAGAAACGCTCAGGTGTGAACCCAGGGTTAGGGTTAGAGATGGTCAGCAGCATACACAGAGCCGGTCCTTTAACAAAGTCCAGATAGTTTGTCCTCCTGGTACATTCACTCTTGCCCCATATGCACACTGTACATAGCGTTGAACATGTCACATAAGCAAAGTTTGAAATGAGGCCTGGTTTAGAAGAACATGGTGCTTGTTGGGCCCCATCTTCTTTCCAGCATCCATATATTATTTCCTGAACCCTTGTTTGCTTATGTTGTAAGACCTGTGGAAAAGAGAATCATTGACCATTAAATAAGGGATGCAGCCCACCCGGGCTGGACCTCCTGCTCACCAGGGATACATGAAGCAGCTACTTTGGTTTGCCTCTACAGTATGTATACTCTTCACCATAAGGAACACAAAACAGCCACCAATCATCGGTGTGGGCCGTTGTGTGCATGTTTATAGGAAGAATTTCCAGAAGAAGACCTTCCTACTGCCAGGTAATAGATATCGTAGCCTTTGGCACATGTTGGCAGATTCTTGGTCTCTGCGAGGATTTCCATGTAGATTGGTAGAAGGTTCTAAGAACTGAGGCCCTTGTTTTTGTTCCCATTTTCTTCACTCATTCTTACTTTAGAAGACAACTAATTGTAGGAGTCCTCACAATGTGACAATAGCTCACAAGGACTCCAAACAGTGTACACAATGGAACCGCTGACTATTTTGCTCATTCTCACTACCTACTAAGTAGTTTGCACACAAAAAGGGCTCGTGTACATAGAGAGGTGTCACTTTTCACACTGACATTGTGATATGAAGCAACTAGCCTAATTTCCCACCAGTACAGTACCATCATGGGCGTAGCTATAGGGGGTGCAGAGGTAGCAGTCACTACCGGGCCCAGGAGCCTGAGGGGGCCCAAGAACTTTGTGTAGCATAAGAAGACACACAAAGCACTGAGGGAAGGGGGCCCAAGATGAACTCTTGCACCAGGGCCCATGAGGCTTTAGCTACGCCCTGAGTACCATGCATGTGAATGGGGCGCTAAAAGATACAGTGAAATCCCAATGCATCACTGCATGATCCACATGCAGCAAATTTTATGTCATTTTTGCAGCGGTAAAGATCTTCTGTGTGCTCGTGTGGCCTTATGTACAGGGCATGAGTGAGCAGTATAATCCTAATACAGGGTGGTAGCACCCTCATCTATATTAGGGCTCATGCACACAACCGTTTTTTGTTTCCTTTGTCCGTCCCGTTTTTTGTTGATAGGATGCGGACCCATTCATTTCAATGGGTCCGCAAAAAATGCGGACAGCACACCATGTGCTATTCGCATCCATATGTCTGTTCCGTAGCCCTGCAAAAAAAATAGAGCATGTCCTATTTTTTTCTAGTTTGCAGACAAGGATAGGCATTATTACTATGGATCCACAAAAAAAACGGATGCCATATGGACGCCATCCGTTTTTTGCAGATCCGCAATTTGCGGACCGCAAAACACATACGGTGGTGTGCATGAGGCCTTACATACATATAACATTATTACACATGGTTTTGCAACATGAGTTGGGTGTAAGTGCAGTAAACTGATCTGTACAGACCAAGAAGTGGCGCCTATTATGAGTTTGAAAACTGTAGGATTTTATGTTTTTGTAGTTTTTTTAAATATAGATATTGACACGGAAAATGAAAAATAAAATCATCAATAATTCTTTAACAATGTTAGGCTCTTTCACACTTGCATTTTGGTTTTCCGGCATAGAGTTCCGTCGTCGGGTCTCTATGCCGGAAAAATCCTGATCAGGATTATCCCTATGCATTCTGAATGGAGAGAAATCCGCTCCGGATGCATCAGGATGTCTTCAGTTCAGGACCGGAACGTTGTTTGGCCGGAGAAAATACCGCAGCATGCCGCGCTTTCGCTCCGGCCAAAAATCCTGAACACTTAGCCGCAAGGCCGGATCCGAAATAATGCCCATTGAAAGGCATTAATCCGGATCGGCCTAAGCTAAACGTCGTTTCGGCGCATCGCCGGATCCGACGCTTAGCTTTCTCAATGGTTACCATGGCAGCCAGGACGCTAAAGTCCTGGTTGCCATGGTAAAGTCTAGTGGGAGCGGGAGCAGTATACTTACCATCCGTGCGGCTCCCGGGAGCTCCAGAGTGACGTCAGGGCGCCCTACACGCATGGATCACGTGATCGCATGGAGCGCTCTGACGTCATTCTGGAGCGCCCCGGGAGCCGCACGGACTGTAAGTATACCGCTCCCCCGCTCCCCACTACTACTATGGCAACCAGGACTTTAATAGCGTCCTGGCTGCCATAGTAGCGCTGAAAGCATACTGAAGACTAATCCGTCTTCAAATGCTTTCAGGTCACTTGCGTTGTTACGGATCCGGCGGGCACTTCCGGCAAATGGAGTACACGATGGATCCGGACAACTCAAGTGTGAAAGAGGCCTTAAACATAAAAATGGTTTTAAAGAATAGGGCATTTTCTGATGACGCATTCCCTTTAAGGTCCCCACACACACGATTATTGTTGGCTGGGGTCGGCTGACAATCTATGGTGTATATGGAGCTCCCAACAGATGTTCCCCCGGGAGATAAGATCCCACCAGAGATGTGTGTCAATAGCTTTCTACTGATTTAAAACATACACATGCCGAACATGTACTTGTACGGGGGCAGCCAGGAGAGACAGCTGTCTTGCGAAGACGTATTGAAGGTGTATGGGCAACTTTTGGGGGTAAAGATCCGTTCTGGTCACTCTCATACACTGGCCACCAAACAGTGCATCTGAGAGTTCTTATCACTTCAATGGCCACATATTGAGAATACAAGCCTTTCAGATCTGTATACCTCTACATGAATGTGAAAAGAAGCAGGATGTTTCGAGTTTCTGCTCTGTCTTCCAAACAGAGCAAGGTGTATTGCAGATAGGAAACTGATCTCAAAAGAGAACTGAGCTTTATATGCAAAACTGCAGGTGGTGGGTTCTGGATGGTGGCTCTATAGTAATGGAGATGTGTTGCCAGACCAGTTTCTATGTCTGTGTGTTTGAAGATAGACATGATTTAATCTATAGACTTCACTTTGTGTTTGGAAAGGCTCTCATTTCACATAATCCACAATTGTTCTTAGGTGCTTGTTGACCCCGTGCACACTAGTGTACAGGACTCTACGGATCTTGGACAGATCCGTACTATGGCACTCTTATTGGATATACCTATTCTGGGTGACTAGTTAATATTGCTATGATTGTACTGGTAAAAGTATTTTCTAGTAGTGTTAAGTGCGAATATTCGAATAACTAATTTTAATCGTGAATATCGTAACTTCGAGAATTCGCAAATATTTAGAATATAGTGCTATATATTCGTAATTTTGAATATAATTTTTTTTCCATGAGAAGGAGAGATGGGGAGTGGCACACCCACTGTAAGAATGGAAGCAAGGTGCTCTGTTGCTAGTTGATACACCCAGATCAAAAAATATAAATAGCAACAATAAAACACAGCAACTGGCACACTTTCACCTTAAATAGTGGAGAGAACATAAGATACAAATAAGTTCATTTATTATCCTAAAAATACAATCATATAAAAACTAATAGAGCCAGAAGTTACTGCCACTGCCGGGTTTTCAAGTGATTATCAATAGTGTCCATTGGAAGGTATCAATTTGCTGATATTAGTTAGTAATCCCAATTCATTCAGTCAGTGCGACGGTATAAGTGTCCATTAATGCATTATAATAATTAATGTTTAAGCCAGATAGTAAAGTCACAAGTTCTGAGTGAATCTGGCTTAAACATTAATTATTATAATGCATTAATGGACACTTATACCGTCGCACTGACTGAATGAATTGGGATTACTAACTAATATCAGCAAATTGATACCTTCCAATGGACACTAATTGATAATCACTTGAAAACCCGGGCAGTGGCAATTAACTTCTGGCTCTATTAGTTTTTATATGATTGTATTTTTAGGATAATAAATGAACTTATTTGTATCTTATGTTCTCTCCACTATTTAACCACTTCCCGACCGCCTAACGCACAACTGCGTTCTCGCGGCGGTCGGGCTGTTCTGGGGCGCCGCAGATCTGCGTCATCTCGCGAGACGCGAGATTTCCTGTGAGCAGCGCGCACGCGTCGCGCTCACAGTAGCGGGCGTCTCAGGAGTTTAACTACAGCCTGCCAGCGATGATCCATCGCTGGCAGGCTGTAGATGCGATATAAATCGCATCAAACAAGTATATCAGACGCTGTTTTGTGAACAGCGTCTGATATAGCTGCTACCTGGTCCTCTGGTGGTCCCATTTGCTGGGATCGACCACCAGAGGACCAGGTAACTATGTAAAGTTGCACCAAACACTACACTAACCCCCCACCCCCTCACCTACTAACCCCTTGTTAACCCCTTGATCACCCCATCTAGACCCCTGATCACCCCCTGTCATTGATCACACCCCTTGTAAGGCTCCATTCAGACGTCCAAATGTGTTTTGCGGATCCGTGGATTCACGGATCCGCGGATCAGATCCGCGGATCTGCGGATCCACAGATCCTCAAAACACGGACACCGGCAATGTGCTTTCTGCATTTTGCAGATCCGCGACATTGCCAGAACTATATAGAAAATGCTTTTTCTTGTCCGCAATTGCGGACAAGAATAGGACATGTTCTATATTTTTGCGGAACGGAAGTGCAGACTCGGAAGCGGATCCGTAATTCCGGATCCGAGCGGGACAAAGTCTGTCCCCATAGAAATGAATGGGTCCGCAATTCCGTTCCGCAAACAGAATTGCGGACGTGTGAATGGGGCATAAGGGTCCCTTATCACCGCCAGTTAGTTAGCTACTTGTTAGGTAGCTAGCGCCCAGCCCACCGCACCGCAGTCACTGATTTTGGCAGAGATTTTTTCATCCACATTGATTGATGCGAATGAATAAATCTGTGCCGTTCATTTTTTTTTTTTCAGCGCAGCGGCTGAACGGAAAAAATCTCATTACCCGTATGGTCAATATACGGAGAATCGCAGAAACTCCTAATGCTGGCCATACGTGTAATGACTGCGGAGACCCTCAAATCCCAGGGCAGTACAAACACCTCACATGTGACCCCATTTTAGAAAGAAGACACCCCAAGGTATTCCGTGAGGGGTATGGCGAGTTCATGTAAAATTTTATTTTTGTCACAAGTTAGTGGAATATGAGACTTTGTAAAAAATAAAAATAAAAATCAATTTCCTCTAACTTGTGCCAAAATTTTTTTTCTGTGAACTCGCCATGCCCCTCACGGAATACCTTGGGGTGTCTTCTATCCACAATGGGGTCACTTGTGGGGTATTTATACTGCCCTGGCATTTTAGGGGTCCTAAAGCGTGAGAATCCAAATGCGTAAAAATGCCCTGTGAAATCCTAAAGGTACTCATTGGTTTTAGGGCCTTTGCGCATCTTGGCTGCAAAAGTGGCACACATGTGGTATCGCTGCACTCAGGAGAAGTAGGGCAATGTGTTTGGGGTGTATTTTATATATACCCATACTTTGTGTGAGAAATATCTCTGCAAATGACAACTTTTTAAATTTTTTTATTCAAAGTTGTCAATTTACAGAGATATTTCTCTCACACAGTATGGGTATATGTAAAAATACACCCCAAAACACATTGCCCTACTTCTCCTGAGTACGGCGATACCACATGTGTGACACTTTTTGCAGCCAAGATGCGCAAAGGGGCCCAAATTCCAATGAGTAACTTTTAGGAGGGCATTTTTACGCATTTTTCTTCTCACGCTTTAGGGCCCCTAAAATGCCAGGACAGTATAAATACCCCACATGTGACCCCATTTTGGAAAGAAGACACCCCAAGGTATTCGCTGAGGGGCATAGTGAGTCCATGAAAATTAAACTTTTTGTCAAAAGTTAGCGGAAAGGGAGACTTTGTGAGAAAAACTATAAAAAAATCAATTTCCACTAACTTGTGCCAAAAATTTTTTCTATCAACTCGCCATGCCCCTCATGGAATACCTTGGGCTGTCTTCTTTCCAAAATGGGGTCACATGTGGGGTATTTATACTGCCCTGGCATTTTAGGGGCCCTAAAGTGCGAGAAGAAAATGCGTAAAAATGCCCTCCTAAAAGGTACTCATTGGAATTTGGGCCCTTTGTGCATCTTGGCTGCAAAAGTGTCACTTATGTGGTATCGCCGGACTCAGGAGAAGTAGGGCAATGTGTTTTGGGGTGTATTTTTACATATACCCATGCTGGGTGAGAGAAATATCTCTGTAAATTGACAACTTTGAATAAAAAATTTAAAAAGTTGTCATTTACAGAGATATTTCTCTCACCCAGCATGGGAATATATAAAAATACACCCCAAAATACATTGCCCTACTTCTCCTGAGTACGGCGGTACCACATGTGTGACACTTTTTGCAGCCAAGATGCGCAGGCCCTAATTCCAATGAGTACCTTTAGGATTTCACAGGGCATTGTTACGCATTTGATTCTCACGCTTTAGGTTCCCTAGAATGCCAGGGCAGTATAAATACCCCACAAGTGACCCCATTGTGGAAAGAAGACACCCCAAGGTATTCTGTGAGGGGCATGGCGAGTTCACAGAAATTTTTTTTTTGGCACAAGTTAGCGGAAATTGATATATATTTTTTTTTTTATTTTGTTTTTTACAAAGTCTCATATTCCACTAACTTGTGACAAAAATAACATTTTACATGAACTCACCATACCCCTCACGGAATACCTTGGGGTGTCTTCTTTCAAAAATGGGGTCACATGTGGGGTATTTATACTGCCCTGGCATTTTAGGGGCCCCTAAAGCGTGAGAAGAAGTCTGGAATCCAAATGCGTAAAAATGCCCTCAGAAATACTAAAGGTACTCATTGGTTTAGGGCCCTTTGCACCCAGGCTGCAAAAGTTCACACATGTGGTATCCCAGTACTCAGGAGAAGTAGCGCAATGTGTTTTGGGGTGTATTTTATATATACACATGCTGGGTGTGAGAAATATCTCTGTAAATGACAACTTTTTAATTTTTTTATACAAAGTTGTCAGTTTACAGAGATATTTCTCTCACCCAACATGGGTATATGTAAAATACACCCCAAAACACATTGCCCTACTTCTCCTGAGTACGGCGATACCACATGAGTGACACTTTTTGCAGCCTGGGTGCACAAAGGGGCCCAAATTCCAACGAGTACCTTTAGGTTTTACATGGCTGCTCACAATTTAGCCCCGCCCAAAATGCCAGAACAGTAAACACACCCCACAAATGACCCCATTTCGGAAAGTAGACACCCTAAGGTATTCACAGAGGGGCATAGTGAGCCCGTCTGAGATTTTTTTTTTTGCCAGAAGTTAGCAGAAATGGAAACTTTATTATATATTTTTTTCCTCAGAAAGTGTCATTTTCCGCTAACTTGTGAAAAAAATGAAATGATACATGAACTCACCAAGCCCTTCCGCGAATACTTTGGGGTGTCTTCTATCTAAAATGGTGTGATTTGGGGGTATTTATACTTTCCTGGCATTCTAGCACCTGAAGAAACATGACAGGTGCTCAGAAAGTCAGAGCTGCTTCAAAATGCCGAAATTCACTTTTTTGCACCATAGTTTGTAAACGCTATAACTTTTACCCAAACCAATAAATATACGCTTATTGAATTTTTTTTATCAAAGACATGTAGAACAATAAATTTAGAGAAAATTTTACATACAAATGTAGTTTTTTTGAAAAATTTTACAACAGAAAGTGAAAAATGTCATTTTTTGCAAAAATGTCGTTAAATTTTTATTAATAGCAAAAAAGTAAAAATGTCAGCAACAATGAAATACCACCAAATGAAAGCTCTATTAGTGAGAAGAAAAGGAGGTAAAATTCATTTGGGTGGTAAGTTGCATGACGGAGCAATAAACGGTGAAAGTAGTGTAGTGCGGAATTGTAAAAAGTGGCCTGGTCATTAAGGGTGTTTAAGCTAGGGGGCTGAAGTGGTTAAGGTGAAAGTGTGCCAGTTGCTGTGTTTTATTGTTGCTATTTATAATTTTTTCCATCTGAACACATGGATTCCTCCCTGCTTCTTGCTTGTGGGCCAATGAGAAGGCAGCATGTCAAGTTCACAACAATACGTAGTGCACCAATCAGTAATATGTAGTCAGACCTGCTAAAATGTTGCACGTAGTGCGAAAATCGTGATTGCGAAAATTCGCAATCGCGAATATCTTGAAGCACTCTATCTGCATATAAAGCTATTGTAATGTTCTGCCGTGCCAACCATTTTCTCCAGTCTCAGGATAAACTCACGAAACTTCTAGCAACTTGAAAAATGTAGCCAAAGTGACCCACGCTTGTATTTCGTGTGTTACCAATTCGCATTATGCGATTTTTACCTTGCCAATTTTTCGCAATCAAGAGAATAATCTCGAATATGAATATTCGCGAATATATGACGAATATTCTACCACATAATTGCGAAATATCGCAAATTCGAATATTGCCCCTGCCGCTCATCACTATTTTCTAGTACAGATAGCTCCTTGTCGAATGCCATGCTAGAGACAAAGTAGCCTGGGGTCCCTTTAGCCATATCCAGAGGCTCTCAGCACGGGAGGACTGCAGGGCAATCGATGAAAGTATCGCAGTGCTTAGTAGCATTCAAATATTGTTACATGATAAATATCAATGGCCTACTGAATAGATACCCCATGATAACACTTGGTAAATTTTTAATTTTCTGTCCTAGCCCTGTATGTAGATCCTGTGGCCAAGGCAGAATAACTGGCACCCAGTACACATTTCCTGCCAGCTCCATTAGCTGTGTACCCTAAATCCCCTGCAGTTCTACTAAGGTTATGTTCACATCCGTGGACAAACTACCACTGTATCCAGAATATTGCTAATCAGACAGTCCCTGTTATCAGTGTCGGACTGGGGTATATAGGGCCCACCAGTAAAATGTATTTTGAGGGCCCACCGTAAGGATACATTCAAATATAAAAAATAATCTAACAAGTTTTGTATATGAACATAAGCTGGTTGAGGTGCTGTACATTGAATATATGTATGTAGAGCAGTAAATCTAATGTGTTATTATGTTGTGCAGGGGGTGGGAGACTAGGGGCCCACCTTGCTCAGGGGCCCACCGGGGGTTTCCCCTGTGGGCCAGTCCGAGCCTGCCTGTTATAATCAATAGTATCTGGCAGGCGCCAGCGGTGTCCTGCATATGCCAGATCCGATGATTCTGATTTTCTGTCCCTATGCTGGTGTTCTGCCTAAAGTCTATAGTTTGCCAAAAGTCTATAGCGGAAGTCACGTGGTGCGCTGCTCAAGCGCACAAGCGTACTTCCGCGAATCATTCCTGCAGCCTCCATTGAAGTACTTCGTGCACCGCGTGTGCGCACACTTAAGGGTATAGAGACTTCTTAAAGTGACAGTAATCTCCATTAAAATACAGCTCCGCCTCCCCCCCAGCGCTCAATAATCTACATTAATTTGTACCCTCGCGGGCTCGCTTCGCTCTCCATGCATCGGGCTCGGCCTCGCTGCGCTCGGTATTTAGTAAAAGTAACTCTATGCCACCATGGATAGTAAAGAAGGAAATGGATGGTAAAGAAAGTCTTTACCATCTATTTCCTTCTTTACTATCAATGGCGGCCTAGAGTTAGCTTCACTAAATGCCGAGCGCAGCGAGGCCGAGCCCGATGCGTGGCGAGCAGTGAGGCCGCGAGGGTACAAATTAATGTAGATGCTGTATTTTGGAGATTACTGTCACTTTAAGACGTCTCTATACCCTTAATTGTGTGCACGCACGGTGCGCGAAGTACTTCAATGGAGGCTGCAGGGATGATTCGTGGTAGTGCGCTTGTGCTCTTGCGCAGCGCACCACGTGACTTCCGCTATAGACTTTCGGCAATCTATAGAGATCTGGCAGAACACCGGAATATAATACCAGACTTTAACAGCAGATATGAAACTAGTCTAGACTGAATTTAGGGCTCATGCACACAAACGTATTTTCTTTCTGTGTCCGTTCAGTTTTTGTGGACCATATGCAGAACCATTCAATTTAATGGTTCCACAAAAAAACGGAAGTTACTCCATGTGAATTTAGTTTCCGTAGCGTATTTCCGTTCCACCAAAAATTTAACATGTCCTATTATTGTCCGTATTACAAACTGTGCAATTAGGGGCCAGCTGTCCTGCTCCATAAAATGCACTAAATGCACACAGACATCATCCGTATTTTTGCAGATATGTTTTTTGCGAACCCCAAAATACATACGGCCGTGTGCATGAGCCCTAAGCGTGCTGTGGTGCTCCGAATTCAGTTTATGGGGAGTGCAGGTATTCTAAACATAATACTAAGACCGGCCTAACAGCTGTATAATATAAAATCAGTCTTGTCTATTTATGAGAATTCAACTTTCTTTTTATTCACAAGCGAGAAAGCAAAATAATTTAACGTAAGGACTATGTCGTGTCACGGTGACCTTTCTTTAAAATAAAAGACCCCCAAAAACTATAAAAATTAAGTTACCACAATACATGAGTACAATTCAGTTAATAATTCAGACAATAAAAAAATAATATCAGCAATACGACTGTGTTTGACAAGCGGTTAGTGGACGACATTGGTCTGCCCCACACCGGTAAACTGAACCCACCAATAATATGTATAAGTAGATAAGTTGGCGAAATATTCTTCAAGCGCAGATGAGGTTACCACAACACTGTACAGTCACAATAAATAGGGCAGTTAACAAGTCTGTGGTTAGACAATAACCGAGTGGTCATTAAAGGGGTCCTCTTGAATGTACGACTAAAGCTAGGATGTGCTTAGGTTTACATGTCCCCTAGTAATTTGGGGGCAGATCCTGTGGACCATGGCTAATATGTTTACACACAGCAAGTCTATTGGAAAGTGTAGGTACATAGACTTCCATATACACACTCCTCATCGATGGACATGCTGGTGGCAAACACGTGTGCTCTCAGCTGTGATCCTCAGTATCTGGTCTCTGGGGGTCTGTATGATTGTAAGACCAGGAATGGACAAACAGCAATGGGACCCTGTGCAAGAACTTCCTTACATCTCTAACAATTCCCCAGTAACTGTGAGCAGTTTAAGAAAGCTGTCTATAAGATGAGGCCCTTTACCTACTAGGTCCTTGTGCAACTGCACAGATTGTAAATATGCTATGTCCCACACAGTGTAAGCACATCCTATAGTCCTTTCCAGTAGCTTTACAGCCCAATTATGGACAATCCCTCGAAGTACCAGACTAATGTTTAATAGATAAAAAAATACTTTAAGCTTGGTTCAAACCAGTATAAAACCATCGATACTGCTCTGTCGTCGCGAGACCTTGGCAAACTCTGGAGGTGATTTCATTACTGATAATTAACCACCACAGACCCTGATAGGAGGGATAGTCAATAAACACCCCTTTTCATGGCTACTTCCTGTAAAGTCCTGTTGTTTCCATAGCATCATGAAGGTGTACGGCAAAAACAGGACAATCATGCACCACAACATTATAGAATTTGTCAAAATTGTCCAGTAAGTTTTGTTAGCGTCCCCTTCAGCAGGTGGTAGCCAGTGACTGATGGATGGGAGGTTGGAAGCATCGTACGTGTTCCACCGTGGAACTGTCGCTCTCCACGGATTTCATGTATTTGTTCAGGACTGCAAAGATTTCGTTGTTCAGGATCTGATACTTTCGTATTCTGTCTGCCATTTTCTTCAGTGGCTGAAGGAAAGACATAAGATCAGTAGTTAAAAATGTGAAGTGCTGTGATTGCAGATATCTTTTAGAATGACGCTCTGCTGAATTACATAGTCATGTGAAGGAATTAGTTAAAGGAGCAGGACACAAAAGGGCCTGAAGGGGAAGCATGACATAGGAATTTTCACTTTGGTGTGCTCTGAATCCTTGTGTCATGCTCCACCCCTTAGGTCCTACATTGGGGATTACACGGGTATACACTTTGCCAGTTCCTTTAAAGGAAATCTGTCCACAATCTTGGACTGTTATCTACAGTAATGCATGAACTGCAGATACAGAGTCCAGATCACATTTTTTATTTTCCTACTGCTCCCGGTTGTCAGCACTCTGAAATACATTGTCAGGACTGCTGTGCATGCGCACGATTCCTCTCCATTATGTTAACATGGCACAGCGGTCTGGGGAATTTATCATGAGGGGAATATTTGAAGTCGTTTACTTGAGTCTATGTTTAGTACTTTATGCCACATTTTTTAAATGTTGCATGTTGCTTGATACATGTGTCTCATCCCATCCTTAAACCTAACACTTTGAGGGTCATTTACATAGCACGCTGTGTCTGTTTTAGGCATAAAAGTCGCAAACCCCTTTTGTGACTTATTTTAATGCCTGTGCAACGCAGTGAGATAAAGTTGTCACTGTGATTTTGTAGCAAAAGGTGAAAGAGAGGCAAAGAGCATTATCAGTCATGTAAGCGCTCCGTGTCTCTGCTGTCGGGAACGGGGCTTGGCTCTCTTTCACGCAGCGGATTCCACACACTGCATCCACTCGAGTGAAAGAGCCCTAAGGCTGCATTCACACGGGCGAAGTTTTCTGCGCGGGTGCAATGCGTGAGGTGGACGCATTGCACCCGCACTGAATCCGGACCCATTAATTTCTATGGGGCTGTGCACATGAGCTTTGATTTTCACGCATCACTTCTGCGTTGCGTGAAAATCGCAGCATGCTCTATATTTTGCATTTTTCACGCAACGCAGGTCCCATAGAAGTGAACGGGGCTGCAGGAAAATCGCAAGCATCCGCAAGCAAGTGCGGATGCAGTGCGATTATCCCGCATGGTTGCTTAGCAACGGGACCCAATCCTTATTACTTATATATAACTACCATTTATTACTTATTACTTATTATTACTTATATAACATGGTTATAAGGGAAAATAATAGCATTCTCAGTAAAGAATGCTTAGTAAAATGTTGATTAAGTGGTTAAAAATAAAAACGTAACTTACCTTAGCCATTGATCGCGTAGTTGGCGATCTCTCTTCTCTCTTCAAGCATTAGCTGTAGTGTAAAGGACCTGTGATGACGTCACATCACATGGTCCAATCACATGGTCCATTACGGACCATGTGATGTGACGTCCTCACAGGACCTTTAGACTACAGCTAAAGCTTGAAGAGAGAAGAGAGATCGCCAACTACGCGATCAAGTGGCTAAGGTAAGTTAAGTTTTTATTTTTAACCCCTTAATCCTCATTCTACAAAGCATTCTTTATTAAGAATGCTAATATTTTCCCTTATCCATGTTATAAGGGAAAATAATAAATTCTCCAGAATACTCAACCTGAAACCGGACTTCAGTAATGAAGTCCGGCTCAGTCTGGGTACCAAACATGGCGAATTTTCACACGCGCGTGCAAAACGCATTACAAAAGTTTGCACACGTGCGGAAAAATCGTGCATATTCCCATAACGCACCCGCATCCTATCCAGGCGTCAAGCGTGACGCTCGTGTGAACCCAGCCTAATACAGATATCAGAATCACTCCCTTTAGCAGTTCAGGTATTTTCACAATTCCCCTCAATTTTTCTTCTGACAGAAATTACTACTGCAGTAAAATTCTTTTATCATGACATCAATGGGACCTGGTGTATTCTGGATTATCATTTTGAATTATTAGATGTTTATAAAAAGTATATTACATTTATTTGCAAGTGTGAAGAGATTTGAAAATTCCAAATTAAAAAGCTGGTGCAAAATATGCCCCTACCACTTCATTTATCAGATCAGTCTTGTATTTGGTGTTCTCATGAAATTCCAGACTATCATATCATTCTGGAGTATCGAATTTCTCTTTTATCAGATGCCGTATTATAGAAATTCCATTGTAATAAGAGAATCAGTGTTACAACAGCTCAAGATAGAAGAAATGCATGCACTCCATGTTGACAATTGAAACTTCCACACATGAAGAAAGCATGGTAATGTAATCCCTGTGGTGGGCCTGAATGACCATCACCTTTCTTTCCTCGTGTCTCACTGGGTAACCAGCCAACCTGATGAAGGTCTGTTGACCAAAAAGGTTCTGTTAAAAAGGTTCTATAATCTGACCTTCCCTAACCAAACAAGAAACCAATAAAAATTATCAATCAGCTCCAAGACAACAGAATACATTCTACATTGATATTGGCCGGTCTGCTAATTTGTGGGAAATGAACACATTTTAGAACAATCTCTTTCATAACCTAATGGTCACATGAGCCTGGCAATCTATTTCATGACGATCCATTTCCAGGTCTGTTAAAGGATTCCTCTATTATATGCCCTCCTCCAGATAATGGTACTTACTACATTTTTAATAATTTCATCCTTCCCATCCTGCCTCTGGACTTTCAGAAGGTGATAGCAGAAGTCAAAGAGATCGAATCGGCGTTGCTGTCCGAGTAGCACAATGATGGCACAACCTGCCCAATTCAACCCATCTCCAAAGCATTGTCTGCATGAGGAATAACAGGGATAAATTGCAATGAAAGACCATTTATTACCTACAAAATAATGAAATGTTTAGGCTTTTCAGATTGTTACATAAAAATACAATTCTTAAAGGGGTTGTCCACTCTTTACAATTCCCTTTTGTTAGAAATGTCTCCTACAAACTAAGAAGGTCCAATAGAAAGCAAATGCTCAACTTCCCTGGTGTGTCACCACAAGAAAAATTAAGTAAATGGTGCCCGATGATATGAGTGGTCTGTCTAGGTAATCCAGAACATGAGGTCCTCCAGAAAAAGAGTAGCTTCCTGTGGTCACTCTCTGATCTAATAGATTCATCTCCTGAACTAAGGTCTGCCCTCTGTTAAAGGGGTTTCTGGTACCCAGATACGAACGGCTTATCCCCAGGACGGGTCAAATCTCTGGGGTTCCGACATCCCGAAACCCACACCAATCATCTGTTTTGGCCACTGGAAAATATAAAGCGGATGGAGCAGGAAGCAGAAGGCCCAGTATACTGTGTAGTGGCCATGCTGGGGTACTGCAAGTGAATAGGAGCTGAGCTTGTTCTCCATTGTTGGACACTACACAGGGATGGAGCCATTTATTCACAATATAGTTTGCGATGCAGGCAGCTGCATGAAACATCTGATTGGTGGGGGTGCCGGATGTCAGACCCCACTAATCTGCTATTGAAGACCAGGCCTGAGGACTGATCATCAATACCTATGTACTCAGAGGCGTAGCTAACGGCACATGGGCCCTGGTGCAAGAGTTCAGCTTGGGCCCCCTTCCCATAGTGCTTTGTGTGTCTTCTTATGCGGCACAAGGGTCTTTGGGCCCCCTCAGGCTCCTGGGCCCGGTAGCGACTGCTACCTCTGCACCCCCTATAGCTACACCCATGTATGTACTGGAAAAACCCTTTAACACCATAATGAGGTTCTAAACAAGACAATAAGTAATATTCACCACATTCAGAGTTAGCGGTTTTTACTTCATCCCACCCTACTTATTGATCTATCCAACATTAGTCATGCAGTTAAACTGTGTGGTGAGCAGAAATTGAGGAAATCCTAGTTTCTGAATTTTGGTCTGATGCTTGAAGGTTCCCTCCTAGTGGTGGTCCTAGTCTACTACACAATAAGCGGCACAGTTACGGTACTTACTCTGCTGTGAATTCATTGGTGCCTACAGGAATACAGTAAACAAACTGCATGGCGCTCCAGAGCCGGTGAAACTCCACGCATTCATCTACATGCATCACTCCATTGGTAGGTGGGGGCCGCGCCATATAGGGTCCTGCAGGTAACTGCGTATCCGCGTCAGGATGACTTCAAACATGGAGAGACCACAGCACAGTCTCTCCTTGGTCAGTAGGTCTCCTTCCCTGGCAATGGCGATTTGCTGTAACAGAGTATGTGAATGAGAAGCCGTTGACAAATGAAGGCTTTAGATCATATATTTTTATCTGTTCCCTGATAAAAATAACTTAAGATTCCCTGATGAAAACATTTGCTGGAGTTTAACCCTTGCACAACCTAGGAGGTATATGATACAGATTGACTTTGGACACTTGCCGTGGCTAGAATATAGAGAGAGAGCTCAGATCTTAAAGGGATTCTGTCACCTCTGATTACACAATTTCAGCTTTTAAACCAGTCATGCAGAACACAGTACCTTGAATCGGCTTGTCTTTTCTATTATGTCATTCGTGCAGTAGTTTTGCTAAAAACGCTTTTATCTTTATGCAAATGAAGCCTGAAAGTGCCCAGAGGGCGTTTTCTTTACTGTTTGGAGCCCAGTAACGCCCCTACAGTGCCCAAAGCCGCCTCCAGCAAGCAGACCTAACCGTCCACAGCGTCTCCTTCCCCTCCCTGACGGCCGAGCGAACTCTTGCGAAGGCGCAGTACACTGAGGGCTGTGCCAGTGCGATGTACTGGAGACCGAGGGCAGGAGCTTCATCATTGTCACTGGGCATGCGCTTCCTCCCAGGATGACTGAGGGAAGAGCGAGCGTCTGGCGTCACTGGCTCGGCGCATGCCCAGTGACAATGATAAAGCTCCTGCCCTCAGTCTCCAGTACATCGCGCTGGCGCAGCCCTCAGTGGGTACTACGCCTGCGCAAGAGTTCGCTCGTCCTTCCGGGAGGGAGGAGACGCTGTGGGCGGTAAGGTCTGCTTGTTGGAGGCGGCTTTGGGCACTGTAGAGGCGCTACTGGGCTCCATAGGGGAAGAAAACGCCCTCTGGGCACCTTCAGGCTTCATTTCCATAAAGATAAAAGCGTTTTTAGCAAAACTACTGCACGAAAAGACAAGCCGATTCAAGGTACTGTGTTCTGCATGACTGGTTTAAAAGCTGAAATTGTGTAATCAGAGGTGGCAGATTCCCTTTAAAGCCCAGAAGCTCCACATATTTAGATACCATTATTGTTCGTAAAATACTTGGGGAGCAGCACTCGTTAGAAGTTGGGGGGGCAGAGATTTAATTCCTGGTTCTGTGTAGGTACTGGAGTGGTGGGTTGATATTGCAAGTGACATCAGGACAGGTGCTGTCATCTCCCTCTGTAGAGCCTCCACGTGCCTTTGTAACATTTTGGTTTATTTAGTTCTGATGTCTATGTGATAACGTGTGCATGTAGACATAAGTATATGTGGCATGTGTAAGCTCTGAACATTCTGAAAAACTTTTATTTTAAGTAAGTAACAATCATTTTTACAGAATGTTATGCTTCGATCCAAAATTGCATGAAGCCACCCGTGATGGTAAATGTGCGTTTTCAAAGTGTGCCAGATGTCTACTGTCTGTTTATACTTCAGGTTTTACTTATCCGTGTCTAAAGTGTGAAAAATGTCCCGTATAATGGGTTAAAGGGAACTAAAAAAACATCTGTATCAGATCTGCGGGAGTCCGACTCCCAGCATTCCCACCAATCAGCTGTTACCTTGTAGCTTTGTCACCAGATGTATACAGAGCCGTCCATTGTGTAACTGCAGCGCTGCTCCCACTGAAGTGAATGGAAGCTACAAGGTAAAAGCTGATCTCTGGATGCCTGCCCATATGAAGATGATGGCCTATACTGAGGATAGGCAATTGTTATTAAAATGCTGTTTTCCATCCTTATGTGCTTGTGACCGTATCATCACTGCCATTGCCTATCCCCAGCTGATGGCTTCCATACCTGTGGTGTGCCCAGCCTCTCAATCAGTGGGACAAGATGCAGTGGAGCATACTTGGCTTCAAGCCTCTTCATCCTCACCTCCAGACGTTCCCCCTCTAAGTTAGGAAACAAAGTGTGAATACAGCACAAATACAAAAAGTTTCCAAAGAACGTGTTCTTGTGTGAGAGAATCCAGGTATCCTGCCCAACGGTCTGCACCTAAGAAATATTTAATGGACCATACGTTTTTGTCTCCTTGTTTGCTTTTCCATGTCAGGAACAGGCAGGACATACCTTTGATGTATACACGAGGAAGGATGTTCTGGAATGGTGCTGCATGAAGTAGATCACATACCTCCTCCTGGGACTGGGGAAAAACAGGGAAAATTTGTATAGCCAAAAATGTATAGTCCTATTCTAAATGCAGACTTACTGATGATCTGCTGAATACTACATCTCCTTTCTCCATCCTTATCTTCTGTATCAGTTCTTCAAGATCTTGCTGTCATTCAACAGGAGCCTTCAATGTTCACTTCCAGCAAAAAAACATCTCTACTGCTCACCAGGAGCAGGGCTTGTTAAAAGATCCAGCTTTGATAACTGTATTGTAACAAGCCTGGCAACTCCATGTCCACCACATGACCAGGACAGTGTTGAAAGTGAACACCGAAGATCCCTACTGAATCCCTACATCATGAGGAATGGACTCAGAAAGTATATGAGAGGTTGCATTTGGAGCAGCTGGGATAAGATGAAGAACTAATAAGTAGGGTTGAGCGAACTTGTATTTTAAGTTTGGCGTCAAAAGTATGGGTTGGGGTTATCAAAGAATCCCCTTATGGATTCAAAATTCCATTATGGTCCGTGGTAGCGGAATCCATAAGGGATGCTAAGATAACCCCAACCCGAATTTTGGACGCTGAACTTAAAATACAAGTTCGCTCAACCTACTAATAAGGTTTCGGAAGTTCTTACCAAAGCTTGTTCAATGAGCAGACAGAAGAGCACTGCGTTACCAACTTCTCTCAGGCTCTGGAAGACATCTGTCTTCAGTTCAGCATACTCAATGATGTCCTTCAGCTGATGATGGAAGAACTCCAGGATGCCTACATGTGATGAATAAATACACTACTATACAACTTCCATTACACTTATAACGCTGCACAAACATGGATAGATGTGTTAGGAACATATAGGATATATGGCTGCAAGGACACCATCACAGACCCTTTAAACTGCCATGAGTTTCAAGCAAATTTCAGAGTTTTCTGTGGCATTATTTTGTATCATTTAAAAAAGTCATTTTCCGAGTACTGTAAAAATCTAAGGGAAAATCGTCATACCCAGTATGTTGTGTTTAATTGAAAAAAAAGTGAGGGAGTGTATTTAGTTTATAGGGACATTCACTTTTTTAGAATAAGGGATAGGTTCCGGACGGGGTAGCCCTTTTAGGACGAGTTCCCTGTGGTGAGGCTGCTACTATTAATTAGTATCAGGGATGGTGTACAGCTTACCACAGGGCGCATTTAGGGACCCTACACGTGTGTTCCATGTTATGAGTATGTCCTGCAACCGTGGCATCAACCTGGATATTTCACATGTGATCCGGATCTTCCCTAACGTCTAGTCCCTGGGTACCGGTAGGAAAAACTGGCGTTATCTGTGCCGCCGTGCACATATTTATTATTTTTCTTGCTGTATGGGATACCCGCTATCCATTTATCAAATGTTATGAGGGTACGATAATTTGATGCCCCATCAGTTTGTATGTTCATGCAATTTATTATTGGACTATATCGATTTTAAATGACCTATTAAATGTTATGTTTTAAGGTTACCCTTGAGTAGTAGATTTAGGTTTTTGGCAATCTGGAGCACAGGTCTACAACTGCCCTGACTATTTGACTATTGATTCAATTGAAAAAAAGTCCTGATAGCAAATACACCGTGTATGCAGACTTTTCAATTATTTGCTATAGACTTTTATAATAACATCTGCAAAAACGCTGCAAATCGCTTTGTGTGAATCCATCATTAAGGTATCTCTACCCACTTTACCTTACAAGTTTAATCTGGCTTTACCTGGAGATCCGTACTCATGGCGGGGCAGGCGACAAATTTTAGGCATGACCTCAATGAGGGTCTTCACATACTGCAATACAGTACCCTGAAGCTGTAAAGAGAACACATTGAGGTGTAACAATTGTAACTCCATAAGGCAAGAACTATAAGGTACGGCCATATGTTCAGGTTTTTATGCAGTTTTTGAAGTCAAAATCAGACATGGATCATAATAGGAGAAGAAGCATTCCAACTTTTCTGGCCCATTAGAAAGGAACATAATGTAAATGGTAATGAGGTGACTGTATTTGTGCGTTATAACCTCCTCAGCTGTGTCATGTGACTCTGACTCTTCAACTAACACTGCATCTTAGGCCGAGTTCACACTTTAGTTATTTGGTCAGTTGTTTCCATCAGTGATTGTGAGCCAAAACCAGGTGCAGGTCAAAAACACAGAACAGGAGCAGATCTTTCCCTTACACCTTATTTCTGTGTAGGCTTCACTACGGCTTTTGGCTCTCAATAACTGATGGAAATCACTGACCAAACACTGAAGTGTGAACTTGGCCTTATGGATAGGAAATCAGTTTCTCTATTCATTCCTTCAATGTGAGCCTCATATGAATGAACTGAGAAACTGACTTCCTGTCCACACAGACGACTCTGTGTCAGTTGGAGAGTCAGAAAGGCACATTTATTAAAGGTTTATTTATTAAAAGGAATCTGTCAGCATCATATTGTCGTTTTTCTTTTTTCTTGCATCCTAATTAAATCAAATACCTTAAATCCATATGTGTGGTTCATTTTCATTTTCGTCCAGTAGTTTCTATAAAAAAACGCTTATTCCGATATGCTAATTAGGATCCAGGGAGCCCAGAAGGGCGTTCCTCCTATAGCAAGTAGCCCAGGAACGCCCCACTGATGTCATGTGCCCGCCGAAAATTTCTAAACCAGAACGCCTAAATCGCCTCCCACAGGCGAGTCTAAATGCTACGCCACCCACCCCCCCCCGCGCGCCAAGTCCTGTCTCCTCTTCTCCTTGTAAGGGATGCGTCTCCCCGGCCGGCCTAAATCTCGCGCAGGCGCAGTACCGCCTAACGCCTGCGCGATCATCAGTAAACTGAGGGCAAGAGCCTCATCAGCGTCACTGGGCATGCGCCGAGCCCAGTGACGTCGTCCCTGCACACAGATCCAGCTGGATGCGCACTGGGCACTGCCCTCAGTTTACTGATGATCGCGCAGGCGCAGGCGTTAGGCGGTACTGCGCCTGCGCGAGATTTAGGCAGGCCGGGGAGACGCATCCCTTACAAGGAGAAGAGGAGACAGGACCTGGTGCGGGAGAGGCGGAGCATTTAGACTCGCCTGTGGGAGGCGATTTAGGCCGATGGAGGCGTTCTGGTTTTGAAATTTTCGGCGGTCACATGACATCAGGGGGGCGTTCCTGGGCTACTTGCTATAGGAGGAACGCCCCTCTGGGCTCCCTGGATCTTAATTAGCATATCGGAAAAGGCGCTTTTTTATAGAAACTACTGGACGAAAATGAAAATGAACCACACATATGGATTTAAGGTATTTGATTTTATTAGGATGCATGAAAAAAGAAAAACGACAATATGATGCTGACATTCCCTTTAAGCCATGAGGATGTTGTAAAAAAGCTGCAAATTACAGCGCACATCATATTTGCAGCATAATTAGTAATGTTTTGAGCTTCTACCGCAGAAACGGGGGTGGGGATTAGCAAAGGGGAATGGGGGCCTCCACAGCCCCCCAGATTTACTATAATTTACAGCATAAACCGACATAAATTATAGTAGTTATCTATAATAGCTCACTATAATTTATATCATGTAACTTTCTAGAGGCACTGAGAAAAAACTATTTTGTGCGTTTCCTTCTTTCAGGGAAGATACTACTTCTCTCTCATTAAATCCACTCCTGTTTTTAATTTAACCCCTTAACCCATAGTGCCATATATATATACAGCGTTATGCGTCTGCATGTGTATTAAGCGGGCCTCTGCAGCAGAGTCGCTCCATACACGGCGGGTGCTGGCTGTATGTATCATATAGCCAGCACCCGCCCGCACTGACGGGAAGCGACGATCGCGCCGCCTTTGTCATTTAACCCCTCAGGTGCCGTGATCAGCTGTGAATGGCAGGGATGTGGCTTCCTCTTCCTTCAGATCAGAGCCCCAGCAGTGAAATCACTGCTGAAGCGCTCCAAGCCTGTCATGGCTTTCTCCATACTGAGCTATGCACGAGGCATAGCTCAGAATGGAGAGTGTAAAAGCCTATTCACCCTTACCCTGGGTTCAGACCTGAGCGTTCTAAAAGCAGCGTTTTAGTCGTGCGTATTTCAGCGCGTTTTTGCAAATAGGAACGCTGGCGTTCGTACGCGTTCTTGTGATTGACTACTGTGGTGTCAATCACAAACGCGCGACAAACGCCCAAAAAAGCTCAAGTCCTTGTTTATGCGTCGGGCGTTTTACAGCGCGTTCAAACGCGCTGTAAAGCGCTCAAGTGAGAACCAGGGCCATAGGAAAGCATTGGTTTTCATGTGTTGAGCGTTTACAGCGCGTTTGAACGCGCTGTAAAACGCCCAGGTGTGAACCCAGGGTAATAGATCTCTATTAAGGTGAATAGGAGAGGGGATCAAAATATGCCATGTACTAGGCCCCTAAGGAGGCTAATAGTTGTTAAAAAAAAAAAAAGTGAAAAAAGTTTAACAAAAATAAAAAAACACAAATATATTAAAAGTCTAAATCACCCCCTTTCCCAATTTTTCATATAAAAATATATAAACAATAAAAAGATAAACATATTGGGTATCGCCACATCCGAAAATGTTTGAACTATTTAAATATATAAAAATAATTCTTGTGTGGTGAACACACAATTTGCCATTTTTGTGTCATCTCGTCCCCCTAAAAAAATTGAATAACGGTGATCAAAAAGTCTTACATACTACAAAAATGGTACTAATAAAAACTACAGTTTGTTATGCAAAAAACAAGCCCCAATACAGGTCTGTAGATCGAAATATAAAAAAGTTATGGTTGTCAGAATATGGTGATTAAAATAAATAAAAACCTTTGGAAAAATCTAAATTTTCTTTGCAAGTAGTAAAACAAAACAAAAAACTATTCAAGTTTGGTATTGCCGCATTAGTATTTAGCCGCAGAATAAGAACGTCAGGTAATTTTTAGTACATTGTGAACGCTGTGATGTCAAAACCCCAAAAACCTTGCTGGAATTCAGTTTTCTTTTAATTTCGCCACACACAGAATTTGTTTCCCATTTTCTATTACAAGACATGGTAAATTAAATGGTGGCTTTAGAAAATGCATCTTGTCCCATAAAAAATAAGTCCTCATATAGCTATGTTAATGGAAAAATAAAAAGTTATGGCTGATGGAGCGTGGGGAATAAAAATCCAAAATGTGAAAAAGGAAATGGGCCTGGTCTTTAAGGGGTTAAAAACTGTGTCAAAAAACCTGAACGTGTGATCAGACCCTAAGTCACCTTAAAGTCAGAGCTCAGCTCTGTACAATGTCCCAAACCATTCACACATTTTGAAGATGAATGGACTCTTAACTCTGGCCCTCCAGCTTTTGCAAAACCACAACTCCCAGCATATCCTGACAGCTGTCGGCCCCTTTCACATCAGCGTTTTTGCTTTCCGTCCTAGAGATCCGTCTTCAGGGCTCTAGGACGGAAAGATACTGATCAGGATTATCCTAATGCATCCTGAATGGAGAGAAATCCGTTCAGGATGCATCAGGATGTCTTCCGTTCAGTATGTGAGCGTTTTTGGACGTTGACAAAGCGCAGCATGCTGCGGATTTGTCTCCGTCCAAAAATTCGGAAGACATGCCGTAACGCCGGATCCGGAATTAATGCCCATTGAAGTGCATTAATCCGGATCCGGCCTATAGCTAAACGTCGTTTAGGCGCATCTCCGGATCCGACGTTTAGCTTTTTCTCAATTGTTAACATGGCAGCCAGGACGCTAAAGTCCTGGTTGCCATGGTAAATGTAGTGGGGAGCGGGGGAGCAGTATACTTACCATCCGTGCGGCTCCGGGGCACTCCAGAGTGACGTCAGGGCGCCCCACACGCATGGATTACGTGATCGCATGGATCACGTGATCCATGGGCATGGGGCGCTCTGACATCATTCAGAGCGCCCGGGAGCCGCACGGACTGTAGCTATACCGCTACCCCGCTCCTACTTAATAGCGTCCTGGCTGCCATAGTAACCTGAAAGCATTTCGAAGACTGATCAGGATCCTGATCAGTCTTCTAATGCTTCAGGCGACTTGCGTTCTGATGGATCCGGCGGGACGGAAGTGCCCGCCGGATCCTCAGAACGCAAGTGTGAAAGAGGCTAAGCATTCTGCATGTTGTGGTTTTGCATCAGCCAGAAAGGCACAAACTGGAGACCACTGATGTACAATAATGAGATCAAATAATGGTACTACAAGCTGCCTAGAAGACCCCGAGAACAGTATAATGTAGTAATTAAGGGTTTCATCTTATCTCGAGTACATTCAACCATAAAATAGCCCAATCTTACCAGACTTTTGACGATCTTTAATAGTTCCTCCATCACCACAGCAATCCCCTGATATCCCAGCAAGCGGCAGATTGTTTTGAAGTGTGGAGGACCGACAAAATTTCTGTATGAACTATATATGTGGCTGTAGGCTATATTGAGAGGCTGCAGAAGAAGGTTGGAAAAACACCAGTCACACCTCATTGTAAAGTCGATTACTTTTTTGTAAAAAGATTATGATTAAACTGGTCTCTAATAATATGGAAAATAAAAATATTACTGCCAGGCCACAGTCTAAAGCAGCAAAAGGGTGAGAATTAGGTCATAAAGGGGTATGATAGTAGCAGCCCCCAGCACTCGATATGGCAAATCTCCCTTAGAGGAGGTGCCACTATATATGGGGTCCTAAAGAGGTTTGCCCAGGATCTTATTATTGATCATCTAGCTTCAGGACAGGCCCTCAATACCTGAATATAGGGGCCTGACACCCGGCTGATCAGCTGTTTTGGGGTAGCTCCAGGCAGACTGTGGGGGTTACTGGGGTTACTGCAGAATAGCTGATCAGATGGAGTGTGGGTGTCAGACCCCCACCAAACAGATATTGATGGGATCAGACTATGGGAACAATGTAGAGAGAAGGCAGACAATCATGGCGGTCCTTGTTACAGACCGATTTCTATACTAGAAGACACTTACCTTTGATCCATACAGATAATAAGGCTGTACATTGGCTGGCTTGTCTCTCTGTGGCTCCTGTGTGAAAGGGATAGCTGTACGGACAAACCTGAAAAAGGAGATGTAAAAGGTTAAACAGATAATGCCAGATTCTATATGCTATAATCCTAGCGGTACAATTCGTCCTTATGTACAGTGTAAATAAGGTTGTCACCTCAGTTAGGAGTATTTAACCCACCGATTGGTTGAACCATTGTAGCAATAGTTTGGCAAGAAGTCAAAGTTGAGCTCCCAAAAGACGTGCAATGTGTTTCTTCCATATGGAGCAGACACGTTGTGATTGGCCTCTCGGAACATGGCGTCAAAGCTGTCCAATGTTAAGTGCTTAGAAAGTAGTCTGTGTGTCAGGCGATTGATGTCAAGAAGCCATTCCAGTTCCTGAAGACAAGAAAACGGGCGAGGAGGTTATTGTCAGTGATGGTTATGAAAGATGGGGTAAGGGAAAATGTTGAGTTACCCGTAGCAATTATAAAAAAAAAGATAACACTACAAATTGACACTCTGAGCAGTTATTTTATAACATTTGTTTTACAGCAAAAAGTAATAATAGAGAATGCCTGGGACCACTGCTCTGTTGGATCCGTCCATGATAGTGCCACACCACCCATGCTTGAGCTCATGAGTCCTTTAAAGAGGAATCATGGCTCAAGACATGTCTGCATTAGGGCTCTTTCACACTACCGTTTTTCTTTTCCGTCCCAGAGTTCCGTCGTCGGGGCTCTAAGACGGAAAAAGACTGATCAGGATTATCCTAATGCATTCTGAATGGAGAGAAATCCGTTCAGGATGCATCAGGATGTCTTCCGTTCAGTATGTAAACGTTTTTTGGACGTTGACAAAACTGCAGCATGCTGCGGATTTGTCTCTGTCCAAAAATCCGGAAGACATGCCGTAACGCCGGATCCGGAATTAATGCCCATTGAAGTGCATTAATCCGGATACAGCATTAAGCTAAACGCTGTTTCGGCGCATTGCCGGATCCGACGTTTAGCTCTGCGCATGCGCAGCAGCAGTTCCGATCGGGGCCCCAGTGTAAGCTGGGGCTCCGATCGGTTACCATGGCAGCCAGGACGCTACTGAAGTCCTGGCTGCCATGGTAAGTACTCCACAGCAGTGTACTTACCTGCGCTGCGGCCTCCGGGCGCTCCTTCATGACATCACAGGTCTGGGCGGCACATTGATCTATGCGCCGCAGGGACCTGTGACGTAATGAAGGAGCGCCCGGTGACGCAGCGCAGGTAAGTACACTGCTGCGGAGTACTACCATGGCAGCCAGGACTTCAGTAGCGTCCTGGCTGCCATGATAACCTGGAAGCATTTCGAAGACTGATTAGGACCATGATCAGTCTTCAAATGCTTTCAGGCGACTTACGTTCTGACGGAAGTGTGAAAGAGGCCTTAGTGATTTGTGATAAAATAATTTTTGCATCTTTTCTTAAACTCTGCATTGTTTTTCCTCCATCATATGCATGAATAAGTTGATAATTGACCATTCCCATCTGCCAGTAGAGTGTGTTTGATGTCCAATCAGTGCTATTAGTGTCAGAATGTGTAGATACACACTATATAGACAAGGGAATACAAGTATTTACTAAAACAGACATGTCAGGAGAGTAAATCCAGCACAGGAATATTTTGGTGAGCTTACCAGATATAAGGATTTTATGAACCATTTTTGAAATTTACTTTATTGTACTGCAGAAATAGTAGATATCAAAATGGGAAAAAGGCAATGCTTCATTTCCCTGTTATGGTGCTGCAGTGGGACTAAAACCATTCTGACAGGGTTTCCAACAGATTAAGGTCTCATGCACACGGCCATTGCAGTTTTGCAGTCCACAAATTGCAGATCCGCAAAACACGGATACCGGCTGCATGTGTTCCGCATTTTGCAGAACAGAACGTCCTGCGCTCTATAGAACTTTACTATCCTTGTCTGTAAAATGGACAAGAAAAGGACATGTTCTATTTTTTTGAAGGCCGCAGAACGGACATACGGATGAAGATCGGTTGCGGATCAAAAATACGTTCATGTGCAGTAGCCCTAAAGCTGGTTGCTGAGATCTCAGCTGCAAGACACCCTTTGATTATTATTTTTTCCAACAACTCTTCTGAAAAAGGAGGCTGTCGAAAACAGGAAACTTCTTTAGGCTGGGTTCACACTTGAATTTTTATGCACTTTTGTGGTTTTATAGTGGAGTTTATTGCACCTGCCGTTTTGTTTAAAAAACAAAAAACAAAAACACCAGCTCCAGATATTAATTAAAGGCCTATAGGAAAAATGAAACAGAGGACAAACAAACTTTTTTTTGCTACTGACGTTTTTGTTACCTAGGCGGTGTGTTTTTTTACATGCAACATGTTTAAAGAGGACCTTTCACCTCTTCTGACATGTCAGTTTGAATAACTTCATGCATTCCCCATGTAATAACAATTCTGTAGCCTCTATTCTTATAACTCTATGTTGTGCTATTCCTTTATTATTTCTACTAGAAGTTATGAATAAATTGCTAACAGTCTGCAGTAAGGGTACAGAGGGGTGGTAACCAGTTAGGGGTGTCTCCTACACAGTCTGAAAATGGCAGCACTGATTGGATAGAGTGAGACTGTGCAGGTACACACCCCCAACTGGTTACCACCCCTCTGTATCCTTACTGCAGACTGCTAGTATTGATTCATCAATCATTATAATGCCATGCGATCCTGTCAGAGGAGCAGAGGTCAGTACAGGAACCCACACTGCCACACGCAGCGAGTTTCTCGCATTGAGCTCAGTCGTCTCTGTCTGGCCTAATGGTCCGAAACTTGTATTAGTGCTTTCAGTTTACACTTACTACAATAGATGTCAGATCTTCACTCTCAAAGCGACTGATTGCCTGATCTAAAGATTTGTACATAGCGGCTGAGATTCTCTGAGTGATCAGTCGGTTCAGGTCAATAGATCTTCCTAACAGCTGCAAGAAAGACAGAAATAGGAATATAGTATTTCAGGTAAAGAAAAACATAACTATTATACTGTATAATATCCTAGACGTAAAATGTTATGACATTAGCATTGGAAGGATTGTAATAAACAGATGAAGTATTACATACCTGTACATGTCTCTGCTTCAGCAATGTCTCGTAGCGATTGGATGGTGGGTATGGGATGATCACTCCGTAGTTCTTACATTCCGCCCGGAAGCGTTTATCCAGCAGTACACTGGAAAAAGCAAAAAATGTTTTACTTCATGGCAATGGACAATGTACGGTATAAACACCCAATACCGCTTATTTTAAGGTATATTGTCTGTGAAAGTACTCATTCATCCAGGTCTTGGTATATCAGTTAAATAGTAAGTCACAGCAACTGGACTTATTATGTTTCTCTTGAAGACGTTTCACTAGTCATCTGACTGATTTTCTCAATTAGAATGACAAGAAATTCCCACATTAAGGGTCTATTCCCACGTTCATTTCTATGGGGACACACTATGTCCGGCCGCATCCCGTTCCCGAAAAAATAGAACATGCCCTATTCTCGTCCGCAGTGCGGACAAGAAAAGCATTTCCTTTTATAGTTCGGCGACGTGCGGTCCGCAAAACGCACATTGCAGGTGTCCGTGTTTTGCGGATCCGCAAACACACACGGATGTGTGAATAGACCCCAAAGGGGTTTCTGAGTATTTTCATACTGATAACCTATCCACTGGATAGCTCACTTTTCATTTTTCAGAACACTTTAAGAAATTAAAGGTGAACTCTGATCGGTTGCTATGGCAACTAATAGTTTTCCTGTTTTGATAAAAAGGCCCATTATGCTGACTGATGCATTAGTCATCAGTATTTAATGCTGAAGATTTCTTGCACAAGCCATTCTACTTGAGTAAGGGTCCATTCGCACATCCGTGTGTGTTTTTGGATCCGCAAAACACGGACACCGACAAAGCGGAACGCACATCACCGTCACTATATAGAAAATGCCTTTTCTTGTCCGCAATTTCGGACAAGAATAGGACATGTTCTATTTTTTTCAGGAACGCAATTGCAGACCCGGAATTGCGGATCCGCAATTGCAGATGTGGGTGGGACATAGTGTGTCCCCATAGAAACGAATGGATCCGCAATCCCGTTCCACAAAATGCGGAATAGAATTGCGGACGTGTGAATGGAGCCATGACTAGCGAAATGTCTTCAAGAGAAAATAGAAGTCCAGTTGCTCTGAATCATTACTACTGTTATTTAATGGGGTTGTTCGCTTTCCGAGCTGAACCGGACATAAGCTCCCCTTCACTCATTTACCATGTATGAGTGGAGTATCAGAGCTTTTTCTTTACTACTGGTGACATACTGGGCTTCACATGGGTTTGCTAGGTGGAGATTTCCGCCTAGCAGTGATTCCCCCTGATGTCACCGGCACAAATGGGCGCCGCCCTAGGCTGATTTACAGGTTAGTGCAGTGCTAAAGACCGCCCATTAGTGACTGTGATGTCACCGGGATCACCGCTAGACAGAAGCCCCCACCTAGCATACTGAGAAAAAGCCGGGTACATCACTATGCAGCGCAGGGCAAGGGGAGCATCCGAGCAAGAAATGCTCCGATGCTCCACTCAGACATGGTAAATGAGTGAAGGGGAGCTTATGTCCAGGTTCAACTCTGAACCCGGACAACCCCTTTAAGGGTATATCGCCACATATAGCAGATTTATTGCAGAAAGTTATGAAACTGAAAATAAGTTCTATACAAAAGTTGCAGAAATTTCTGCAAAAAATCTCCCACATGCGAACCCTAGCAGTCTTTTAAAGAGAGAGTGTTTTCCAAAATGCTTATCCGTACAATCCGTACCTGCCGGACATGGCCTTGTAGTAGGCGAAGATCTGGTCTGATAACTTGTACACGAACTGGTCAAAGCACAAATTCACCTGGAAAAGAAGGAAGGAAATAAACTGGATTATGCTGATACCCTACAAACACATTACAATATGCCAAAAATGGCAATCCCCATAAAAATATGAATACAGTCAACGCTGACTGAAAACATGTCTGACTCCAATGTTCCATAAGCCAGAAATATTAGTTGACTAGTACAGACCCTCTCCCCTCAAAAGGTTGATCTTCTGTCATTTTACTGAATGGACTTAGATTGCTGCAGGTTTCAGTCTGGTTCGGTAAAAGTACGGGAGGTCCTGGTTTTGTGGCTGTAATTATGGCCACGTTACCCTGCAGAAGCCACTTACCTCAGCTTCAATTTCATCATAGAGGAACTGTTTCTTGAACTTGGTTAAAGCATAATAGGCACTATCATTATACAGGTCCAGGGGATACAGAACATACCTAAAGAAAAAAGCAAATGATTTAGACTTTGCATTTCTTTCCCTTTTCTAGTACAGCCCACTACAGTGATAATTGACACATATAATAAAGCTACTAGAAGCATATAAATATTCTAGCCAATGTAGCAGTGGAGTATTGACAAACCGAAGGGAACTAAAAAGCATGTGATATAAAGCAGCATTGCTAGGATGTAGACCTCTGAGTGTGATTAGTTTTGGTGATCTATACATATACAAAAATCTCCCTTCAAACTGGCATATTGGGATATTATGTTAACATTTCAGTATCATCTTTTAAACATAAAACTGTGCAGATTAAATTTTCTCCATTTTAATAATCTAGATCCCCTGAATAATGAGTTTTTCAAGAATTTTCAAAACCTTCAGCAGGAGGGCTTATAAAATAACTAAGAAAGCTTTACTGGCCTGCTACAGCCACTGGCCTCAGTGGTCACGAGCTATTCATGTATTAGTGACTGCTGAGGCCAGTCTTATGAACAATGGATGTGACATCAACACTTTTAGGCTCCATTCACACGTCCACAAGTGTTTTGCACATCCACGGATCCGCATAACACGGACATCGGCGATGTGCTTTCCGCAATTTGCACACCGCCGGTACTATATAGAAAATGCCTTTTCTTGTCCGCAATGGCGGACAAGAATAGGACATGTTCTATTTTTTTTCCGGGAACGGGATTGTGGACCCGAAGTGCGGATCCGCAATTGCGGACCCGGGCGGGACATCGTCTGTCCCCATTGAAGTTAATGGGTTCGCAATTCCGTTCCGCAAAATGCTGAACAGAATTGCGGACGTGTGAATGGAGCCTAAGTCTGACGGGGACGGACCCATGGAGCTGGAGCAGAGGGCATGTAGCTGGTGAGTAACATAGTAACATAGTATATAAGACCGAAAAAGACATTTGTCCATCCAGTTCGGCCTGTTTCCTACAAGTTGATCCAGAAGAAGGCAAAAACCCCTGTGAGGTAGAGCCAATTTTCCCCACTTAAGGGGAAAAAATTCCTTCCCGACTCAAATCAGGCAATCAGAATAACTCCCTGGATTAACGACCCTCTCTAGTAGCTGTAGCCTGTAATATTATTACACTCCAGAAATACATCCAGGCCCCTCTTGAATTCCTTTATTGTACTTACCATCACCACCTCCTCAGGCAGAGAGTTCCATAGTCTCACTGCTCTTACCGTAAAGAATCCTCTTCTATGTTTGTGTACAAACCTTCTTTCCTCCAGACGCAGAGGAAAGCTTTATACGTTGGTTTATAAGCGCCTCTGTTTCCCTGAAGGGAAATCTCCCAGAAAACCCTTTTAAAAAGTATTTATAGCCTATCCAGCATAAGAAAAACAAACACACTAATAAGATTGTGAAGAACATAGCATCCATCTCTTACTCCATCATGGAAGGCTCCTTGGTCTCCAGGATGTGGTCAGTAAGAATCCAAGGCATGGACATCTCGATGGGGAACTGAATGCGTCGTCCCATGGTGAGCTCCAGGAAGAATTCTCGAAACCAGAGCTGAGACAGGTCACAACACTGCTGGAGCGCCTCTGGAAGGAGACCAGGTTACTTGTATCAGTGAAAACGTATGTTTTTATGAACAGCTAGTAAAAAGCATGTAATACCAGTTTTCATAGTAGAAGATGGAAGATAAAAAGGCAGTAATGCTAATAGTGGGCATACCTGCTACAGTGGCTAAGGGACCTCACCTAATCTGGTCCTAGTCCATGTGCCAATCATGTATTGGCACACTAATCCCTGCGGCTTCAATAATTCTGGAGTGTGGGTCCTGACTTATTGAACAAGGTCTGGCACCAGGAGGTGGCAGCCATCTCTCCTCACTATATGCTCCTGCTCATCTTTTCTGAGTTGAGAAATAAATTTTAGAAGAAGCATTGACAAGCCATTATAACCCCCCACCGAAATCAGATGTATGACCCTGGCAGACAACAATTTTAATGTTATCCTATGGATACAAGTGTATCAGAGCTGTGCTTGTCAGATGTAGCAGTGCTAAGTTTTTAACATGTAGTATAACTGGGTTATACTCAAAATTCAGCTCTGCTACATCTGTAATCAAAGACTGTGGGGCTCATTTATTAAGACCAGCGTTTTCCACACCAGTCTTAAAGGGGTTGTCCCATGAAAAATTTTCTACAGTTTTCAAACCAGCTCCTGGATCTGAATACTTTTGTAATTTCACGTAATTAAAAATTTCGCATAGCCTCTAAGTTATTCCATAAACTGTATCTGTATAGCGCCACCTACTGTTTGTTCTTTTTCTTATTTCTTTGTCCTGCTCACTGAGATGGCCGCATATGCTCAGTTTCATCCTTCAACTGCCTCCTGAGCTGTGATAGGGAGAGCTGAGACATGCCCCTGAGCTGCAGCAGAAAGGACACTCCCTTGAGCTGTCAGCTTGATATAAATCTAGCAGAGCAATGAATGTGGAGATCTCTGGATCCATGTGAGGTACAGGGCTGGTTCTAGCTTTGTTAGAAAGAGATTGTCATGTACTATATGATGTCTGATTTTCATTTCTTACATTAGTCATGGGATAATCCCTTTAGGTCTGCCTGTGCTGTTTCAGAAAGGCCTCTACATAAGGCCTTATTCACACGTCCGTAGTGTGTTGCGGATCTGCAAAACACCTTGCCACCAGCCCCATAGAGATGCCTATACTTGTCCGCAATTGCGGGCAAGAATAGGACATGCTCTATATTTTTGCGGAGCTGCCATCCGGAAGATCTGCGGCGCGCTCCGCAAATGTGGAGCGGAGAGCACAGTGTGTGCTCTCCGCATCCATCACGTCCCTATTTAAAATGAATGGGTCCGCACCCGTTCTGCAAATTTGCGAACGAGTGCGGACGTAAATTGCGGACGTGTAAATTAGGCCTAACTTTGGCGTTTCCTCTCTTGCTGGCACAGATTTAAGCCATTTTCTACGCCAAAAACTGGCATGGAAAATGATGAATGAGACGGGCCTGCCGCCCGCCACACCACGCCCCCGTCTCTGTCGGAAAAGTGGCGTGAGCAGGGAAAAGTCACAGATTCTTTCGCAAAAGTGGCATATATAAGTTCATAAATGAGCCCCTGTGTCTCTCCTATAGGAATTCTGTACATATGATTTTTGTGATATCCCATTGTGATGCAGAGCCAAATAGCAAACCCCTGACGAGATGATTATGGTCTCAGTTTGTGTAAAAAGCTTGGTATAACATGGACACATTTTTATGGTGCCGAATATTCATGCAGTAATATGCCTGTTTATGTAGAGACTGTTCAACCCCCATTACGCACCACTAAAGTTGAGCAGGTGAGTGAAGAAGAAGGAGTGCTTGTGAAACTCCTCTATAGCTTGAACGATTGGTCCATCCAGGCTGCTACGTAACGTCTTTTTAGAGCCACTCTTGTCAGCTATGAGGGATTCCAGCATTGTGCGCACCATGTACAACTGTAAAGGAGATACAAGTCATTAACTATACAGACAGTAAGAAAGTAGTAGCTATTAGAGAGAACAAAATTATTCCACAATAATCTTACCTATCAAATTACTAGCCTCTAAAATAAAAAATATCCACCACTGAATATAAGCTTTTGATTCATCATCTTGTATGCAAAATTGTACTCAGCAGTGTCTTAAGCCGGGTTTACAATGCACAATGTTACAGCTGATTGTCCGGAGGGAAGCGCTCATTCAGTGATGGAGACCGCGCATTTACATGCAGCAACCTCCTTCACAGTATGAGAATAGCGATTTGTCTCCATACAGAATCATTGTTTGTGGCAAACAAATCGTTGTTTAGACAGCCTGGTCTGCTCCCCAGAAATGATAATTTAGGTGCCTACACTAACGACAGGATCACGTTTGGCTCGTTCATCGGGTGATCGGCAGCAAATTTAGACGAGTAGATTGTCGGGAAGGAGCACTCGCAGGAACGGTCGTTCCCGATAATCTGCCGCATTATCGGGCAGTCTAAATCCAACATTACCGATATTTGTTTCTGGGAAACCTAAAGGTCAACCAATATGGGCCCCACTTCAACAACCTCAGTTATATCTCCTGCAGAATGAACACTTACCAGCCGTTTCCCCAACAGTAGCCAATGATTAAGGTGGAGACTAGAGTTGAGCGAACCCAAACTGTAAAGTTCGGGTTCGTACTGAACTTCAAGATTTTGCACCCGAACCCGGACTTTTCACTGAAGTCCGGGTTCGGGTTATTTTATTCTAACACCGAGCGGTCTCATGGTGATGGGGACGCTCAATGTTAGAATATACTAACAGGCGCGTAAATTCCAACCCCTTACTGCCCAGCAGCACTCGACCTCTGACAGGACGCTGTAATCCACGCAATTAATTGCGCGGATCACAGCGCCCTGTCAGAAGTCGGATCCCGCCGAGCAGCAGTGCGCCCCACCCCTCTCCTAGTTTTAAAATTATAGGTGGCCAGTGCGCCCTCCCGCCCCTGTATTAAAATCATTGGTGGCCAGTGCGCTCCCAGTATTAAAATAATTGGTGGCATTGGTGCACCCCCTTCCCTTCCCCATCATTGGTAGCAGCGCAGTTCCGATCGAAGTCCCAGTGTAATCCCGGGCTCCGATCGGTTACCATGGCAGCCAGGACGCTACTGAAGTCCTGGCTGCCATGGTCACTAGCAGCATTATACTTACATGCGCTGTCTGTGGCCGCCGGGCGCTCCTTCTACTGGTAAGTGACAGGTCTGTGCTATAAGCATAAGCACTGCGCCGCACAGACCTGGGCGCACTGGCTGGTATGTATGGGGGCTGGTATGTACGCGCCTGTTAGTATATATATTCTAACATCGAGCGTCCCCATCACCATGGGAACGCCTCTGTGTTAGAATATACCATCGGATCTGAGTTTTTACGATCGTGAAAACTCAGATCTGAAAAGCTAATACTATTATTTTCCATTATAATGGGAAATAATAAAGTGAAGTTTGGGTCCCCATTGACATTAATGGGGTCCGGGTTCGAGGTCAAGTTTGGGTCCCGAACCCGGTGAACCCGAACTTCACTGGGTTCGCTCAACTCTAGTGGAGACCCTTCTCAAGTGGACAACCTCTAACTCTGGATCACTAATTAATTTGTTGATACTTCCCCTGTTCGCTGCTGGAATATATTGAGAGGACTTCTCAGCATGCATTCAGAAGGTCCTCTCCATTATGAGAGCACGCTCAGAAGGCCGAAACAGGGAGCAAAAATGGAATTATGGTTTAAAATGTAATAGACTATGTAGAATTATATCTTTATAAATGTCAAACAGACCTGTGTGCTTGAGGGGCCTACTGCCCTACGAGGAACTTTAATGTCAAAGCCACCTTTGGGGTCCTTCTCTCCTCTAAGACATGGGTCGTTGGGGGCTCGCGGCCTCCTTCCCAGTCACAGATAGTCTTCCGAATCGCCTGCAAAACACTAAGGAGAAGCAGAGACATATTGAATCCAATAAACTCCTCAACAACACAAGGATGCCCATCCACATTGTCACTGAAGATCTGATTAGAACCATGGACAGTTTTTCATTAGGCACAAGAGGCCCATGCCTAGGGGCACCTTGACAGAAAGGGTAGCCTAGCCACTCTTTGGGGTCACAGCCATTTAATTATATCAGAAACTGGGGTTGTTGGGTGTTGGGGTGGTATTATACATTTTATACATGATTCATGAGAGCATGGCTCTGGTTCCTCTCACCTAATCAGAACATTCTTCTTTTGCGCACAGCCTGGCGGAGTGGTTCTCGTAGGGTACTCTGCGCAAAGTCTTGTAGGGCAGCGTATATGGTATTTCTTATTGCTTGATTGAATACACTTTCCATGCGGCCCATGAGTACTTGCAGACCCTTTACCATGGCAATCACCTTAAATGAATTATAATGCAAGGTGTGAAAATTCCATTCACTGACATGTAACACCTTGCTGTTCTATACTGTTAAGGTACTAAAAACAACCCTCCACATCCTTAGAAAAACAAAATGGGATTGGCTGAAAAATCCAACATGGATCGAGCCGATTGAAAAATGGATTGTCGCCTTGATCATCTCATTGACATGAAGCTTGGCTTAGGCTACTTTCACACTAGTGTTTTTGGTGGATCCAGCAGGGTTTAGCACAAATGCTTCCGTTACTGATAATACAACAGTCTGCATCCGTTATGAACGGAACCGGTTGTATTATCTTTAATATAGCCAAGATGGATCCGTCATGAACTCCATTGAAAGTCAATATGAGACAGATCTGTTTTCTATTGTGGCAGAGAAAACGCTCTGCATCCCAGGACTGCGGTTTGCTCTCCGGTATGAGAACGGAATGGACTGACCCTGGACCATTAGGAGGGGAAGCATGGCCATTACTGCCATTGCCTTGCTGTCCCCTGGTTGACCTCGGGGCTGGCAGAGGTAATGGTGGGAATTTTTCCCGCTTTTGCGGCAGATGTTGGCAGAATTTGTCACCAGGCTTGGTGACATAGCTGTGATTGGTCCCCAGGGAGGACCTATGGTGTTGCTGGGGATCGTGCGACAGGTAAGGGTCCCCAGCAACGGCGTTTGGATTGGCCAGGGCTGAACGGGGTAGGGGATAAATGTCCAGTCTCCACACGGGCTTGTGTTCGTTGGAGCTGGACATTATTTGGAGCAGACCCACGTGTTCGTTCCCGCCCGCCCAGGGTGGTTTATGTACTTGGGTTGGTTTGGAATTTAATGTTGGGGGGGTTAATTTTGGTGATAGTCATCCCGGTATGGGATGGACTCAGATGTATTTATGAATGTTATAGGAGCCTGAGTTTTATCTAGGCTTGTTTGTTAATATTATCTTGGTATTTAATAAAGGTTTATTTTACCTCCACTCTCCATTTCTGGTTTATTATTACAGTGTATGAGTTAACCATTGATTTTGTTGTAGGTTCAGCATATTTGGCATGTATTGCCATGCATTTTGGAGCGCTCCGTTGAATGGGGACAAAATGTAAGCGTTTTCGGTATTGAAACCCTATGACGGATCTCAATACCGGAAAATAGAAACGCTAGTGTGAAAGTAGCCTTAGCTGTTGTTATTTCAATGGAGCAGGAAGGGATAAGTGGTTGATGGCACTGCTCAAGTCTAAGGTAAAGAAACCCCAAGAGAGCCTGTCTCACCCCAATGGTCAGATCCAGCCAAAATGGTATTGTAGGTATTACTGAGGAAAATGTATGAATATGCCCGATACTAGCCATGCACAACTTACCTCGACAAAGGCGAACTTCTCCTCGCTGGTGTAGTTATACCTTGTAGCTCGCTCATATTCTTCTGCTGTGCCTGGACAGTCCTTGTTACAGAATTTGTCTGTCGGATGAACCAACTTCCAGGAGTACTGAAGAATGACAAAAGCGGGACACAAAGAGTCAATGCTGCAGGGTATATGTCTGTGGATAGGGAAGCAAACAGTATAAGAGGAAAGTGTACGTTCCTGATTGATTATAGGAGGATACATGGTGGGGTCATCAGAGACACAACCACACCTCTGGGTGCAAGGACCCAACTCACCACTTCCATGACATGGGCGCTCCACTTAGAGAGAAGCTGCAGACCCCTGAGTGCCAGGTCAAACAACTCTCTGTACTCTTCATCCGACTTCTGGCTGTCCAGACCCGAGCCCGTCACAACCTGCCAAGAACAGGACACAGGTATAGCCTCCATCAGCTTTGAGTCTTTGCCTTATCTATTCTATCTATCTATCTATCTATCTATCTATCTATCTATCTATCTATCTATCTATCTATCTATCTATTCTATCTATCTATCATCTATCCATCTATCTATCTATCCATCTATCTATCAATCTATCTATCTATCTCATATCTATCCTATCTATCTATCTATCTATCTATCTATCTATCTATCTCATATCTATCTATCTATCTATCTATCTATCTATCTCATATCTATCTATCTATCTATCTATCTATCTATCGATCTTATATCTATCCTATCTATCTATCTATCTATCTATCTCATATCTATCTATCTATCTATCTATCTATCTATCTATCTCATATCTATCTATCTATCTATCTATCTATCTATCTATCTATCTATCGATCTCATATCTATCTATCTATCTATCTATCTATCATCTATCTATCTATCTATCTATCTATCTATCTATCTCATATCTATCTATCTCATATCTATCTATCTATCTATCTCATATCTATCTATCTCATATCTATCTATCTATCTATCTATCTATCTCATATCTATCATCTTTCTATCTATCTATCTATCTATCTATCTATCTATCTATCTATCTCATATCTATCTATCTATCTATCTATCTATCTATCTATCTCATATCTATCTATCTATCTATCTATCTATCTAACATCTATCTTTCTATTCTATCTCATATCTATCTATCTATCTATCTATCTATCTATCTATCTATCTATCCAACTATCATCAATCTATCTAAAATAGCAAAAGGCAGCACTCCAAAATCAGTAAAATAAAGAAAATACTTTATTCACCCATGTGGATACGTGTATACTGGCCAATAGTCTAGTCCCCTCAGGCGTGAAGCCCTTTTTTGTTCAAGTTGGATTTAGTGCTGCAAGTTTTTTTCTATCTATCTATCTATCTATCTATCTATCTATCTATCGATCTATTTATCTATCTATCTATCTATCTCAGATCTATCTATCTATCTATCTATCTATCTATCTATCTATCTATCTATTTATCGCATATCTAAGGAAAGTTATATAATATTAAAACTGCAAAAATGTAATACAGAGAACAAAAATGTGATGCAGGTATAATTCATAGATATCAAGGCTATAAGATGATGGCGTCCGGGGATGCCCTTACCTCACTGTTGCTGTAGCGTGCCAGCTCGGAGATGAAGCGGATGTGGTCGTCTCGAATCTGTACCATCTGCTCACATATATTGTACTGGGGACTGATACTGCTCTGTGTGCAGGTCCACCTGGGCAGGAAACAGCTGCTTAAAGCCTTCTGATCGTCCGCAATAAGGCGTGCGGAAATAATCTAAGAGCGCTTGTTAGTAGAGCGCTACACTGATGGAGACTGCTAACCACAATGCATAGACTACACAGAAGTCCTGCAAACATGCAAGCAGCGTGCCTAAGTTACACGATACTGCACTCCATAGAGCAGGGATCAGCAACCTCCGGTACTCCAGCTGTTCAGCAACTACAACTCCCAGAATGCTTCATTCACTTCTGTAGGAGTTAGAAGAACAGCCAAGCACGTTTGCATGCTGGCGAGTTGTAGTTTCACAGCAGCTGGAGTGCCGAAGGTTGCTGATCCCTGCTATAGAACATATAAACTGGACAATAAAGGAAGTATTACACCTAATATAGTAAGCTAAGCTTATTCTTGGCCATTATATAAAGTGACAATTTGTTTCTGTTCCTCTTCTGCGGTATGCTGCATAAAGGATGTGACAACCACATGCGGCACCAAGAAGGCAGCGTCAGGACAACGGCCCCTATCCATATACTCTATAAAGGTCCCCCTCAAATGGATGGCCAGGCCTGTGGTGATCAGCTACCTGCTGCCCTGGCTTTATGTAAAAGACGAGCTAACTTCCTGAGACAAGCCCTTCAGAGAAAGGAATGAGTAAAAGAGGGACCCCTTCTTTAAAAGCCATCTGTAGACTTGTACCTATAAAACTGGCTGAACTGTTGCATGTCCTTGGCAGCTGAAGGCATCTGTGTTGGTCCCATGTTCATATGTGCCCACAGTACTGAGAAGAATGAGGCTTTAATATATGCTGTGGGCATTGCTGTTACACCTAGAGGCTCTGCTCTTTCTGAAACTGCAGAGTCCTCTCCACTTTGATTGACAGGTTCAGGTGTGATGAAGTATTTACTGCCAGGCCCTGTCAATCAAAGTGGAGGGGAGTGGCAGTTGCAGAGAGAGCAGAGCCTCTAGGTGTAATGACAACACCCTCATTGCTCCTAGAGGCTCATTTGCATATATTAAAACATCATTTTTCTCAGCAATGCCAGCACATATGAACATGGGACCAACACAGATGCCTTCAGCTGCTAAGCGCACATGTAACAGGTCAGACAGTTTCATACTGTAAAGAGGTTTTCCTAGTAAACATTTTCATAGCATTTCAACTAGATAAGGGTGCGAGGGGTGAAGATCCTGCCGCTGAACCCCCACAATTCTGCAAACAGGGTTGAGTGAGCAGGAACTGATCAAGCCTATACTTGGAATGATGAGGCAATATTCCATTTTATTAAGGGTACATTCACACTACCGTATTAACGGGTAAATATCCGTTCCGCAATTTTGCAGAACGGATGCAGAACCATTCATTTCAATGGGGCCGCAAAAAAGATGCAGACAGCACACCGTGTGCAGTCCGCATCCGTACTTCTGTTCCGTGGCCCAGCAAAAAGATACAGCATGTCCTATTATTGTCCGCAATTGCAGACAAGAATAGGCATTTCTACCATAGAGCTGGCCGTGTCTGTTCCGTAAAATGCTGAACGCACGCGGCGGTATCCGTGTTTGGCGGATGCGCAATTTGTGGCCTTCAAAACACATACGGTCATGTTAATTTACCCTTCGGTTCCTAACTGGATAGACACAATCATCATCAGGTTGATGCAGTTTAAGTCTACTAAATGCCCTTGAAAATCTCAGCATGCACTATTTCGGTCAGATTTTTGTTCTAGACTCGCCCATTCAAGCCAATAGCTCTGTGAAATGCGGGGAACTGTGGCTGACCCCATTCACTTTAATGGGGCTGTGCTGTAGTTACCTGTACATTGGGTGGCTGTGGGAGCTGCTGAGCAGGAAAAAACAGAGAAGGGCGCACGCGCAGCACTACACCAGCACTGCAGCCCCTTAAATCTTGGGATTCCTTTGTCATGTCTGTCCTCGCCTTCACCAAATGGATATAATAATATAATCAGGTAGCTGAGCTCTTTGGGTCTGTACAGCAGAGGTAAGTGTCTGTTTAGACACCAGCACATACAGCACTGTCTATAGACTGAGTACATTAAACGGGCTATAACATGATGATGAAACCCCCTGTATCACCTGAAAAAGGGGCGGGGCCCGTGTTCTCTCTCTAAATGGAGCGGTAGCGCACATTTTGGTCCACCATGACATTCTCTTCTACAGCATGTGATTGAAGGAGCACTGTCTACAATATAAATAAATGGAGCGGTAAACCAACATGCACACTACTGCTCAATTTACAGAATGGATATAGGAACTCCCCAATCTTGAGATCGCTTATTTTCAGTTGCAGAATTTTCTGCCACAAAATATGCTGCGTGTGAAGGCACCCTTAGGGCTTATGCACACAACCGTATGTATTTTGCGGTCCGCATAAAGCGGATCCGCAAAAATACGGATGATGTCCATGTGCATTTAATATTTTGCGGAACGGAACAGCTGGCTCCTAATAGAACAGTCCTATTCGTGTCAATAATGCGGACAATAATAGGACATGCTCTATTTTTTGAGGAACAGTCATACGGAAATGGAATGCACACGGAATAACTTCAGTTGTTATGCAGACCCATTAAAATGAATGGTTCCACATACGGTCTGCAAAGATAAAGCGGACTAGACAGAGTCAAGCGGACAAATATTGGTGCATATTAAGCTATGCCCACTTTCTGCGCCCTTGTGGCAGGAGGCAAAAAAATTCTGGTGAATTTCCAATAGTAAATCTACCTCAATGTATGCAGAGCACCATAAATAGGGCTGCATGGAAGTGTGAGTGCAAACAAAAACATACTTATCCATACACATTAGCTTTCGTGTCCCCAAAATCTCAAACAATTTCAGAGTCCCTTGGGGCAGGGATGCTCAACCTGCGGCCCTCCAGCTGTTCTACAACTCCCACCATGCCCTGCAAAAAAATCTGCAGTGTAAATTGACGCTGCGCATCTTCACTACCAATTTCACTTGGAGAAGGTAAAATCCATAGCCATTCCCACAGTAAAAACCGCATGCTATACATGTGATTTTTGTTGAAGTCTTTGCATCGGATCTATGGCAGACTTTTTGTGCTGTGAGAGTACGGCCACATGAAAGCCAAAATCAGGAGCGGATCGTAAAGGAGAGAAAACATGATATGGCTTCTTCTTTTTGAATTCACTCCTGGTTTTGGCTTCCAAAACTGCATCCAGAAACCTGACCGTGTGGCCGAACCCTAATGTCTGTCATGTGTGCATGTATCCTTAAGAGACTGTCTGATAGGTACCGTAATGCGCAAAATATGATATACGACACCGAAGTGATAAATTGTAGCAGAAAATAAAGAGACATATATAAAACTCGAATATGCCATACACTGCTCATGGTTATTTTAGCACGGAAATGCTCCCGCACCCGGCTTTTACTGAGCATATCCAGGAAACATTTGGAAACCGTACTTCAATGTCTGCTAAATAAGCTCAGATAAATACCAGGACTTGGGTAACTGATACTAAAATGCCCGGGAGCAGTATATTAATTGCCCAGCATCTTACTTCTAATGCCCGGACGGATACGACAATGAATTACTGCAGCACTAAGCAGCTTCTGGCAGTAAAGCCGAGCAGACAATGAATGCACTTTACAACCACAAGCTGCTTAGTTCTGCCGTGAATGATTTCCTCCACAAACACCAGAATCTATGATTCAGCAGGGTGTCCTACAACCACTCTCATCCTGTCACTCTCCGAGCCGAGAGACATTACGGCACGCACTCACTTTGACTTGTTCTCCTCATAGTGAGCACTGGTCTTAATGTATCTGGCCAGCTCTATCTGCATGTCTCCAAAGAGCGGGACCACCTGCAGCTGCTGCAAGAGAAAACAAAGACGGACTGAATAGACAGACAAGCACAGGAGGCGCTCTATGAGACCCCAAACAGGATGGGGAACAGATCAGTTCTGAACCTTGCATCACAGCTGAAATTAGCTTTTTCACCATTTTTATGTTGACTGCCTACTGTCACTGAATTGGAAATCATATTTACAAAGGTCCACAGCATATTATAAGATATGTATTTTATGTTGCACTGTGGTATTTGGTTCCGCTGGAGGCGGTATATTGTGCTACACTATGGTATTGGCAGCCACACCTAATTCTGTTGACCCTGCCTTCTGTCAATTTTGACCCGCCTACAACTTGGGGCCACTTTTAGTTTTTATTTCCAGGGCCACTTTAAGTCCCCAGTCTGCCCCTGAATATCAGGTATGCTTTAAGCATAAAGGGGTCACACTGTATCACTGAAAGGACACATAAAGTACAGTGTTAAAAAGGTACAAACACCGCCTAGCCTGAAAACAATATATCCACATATTTCTTAATAGGACATATGATATTTAGATTTCATGCCTTAGGTCTCATCCACGTGACCATATTACAGCTCCAAAGAAGTTCTGAGTTGTAATATGGCACTCATAGAAGTCTTGTGGCCTGTATTACACTTCTGTGTGCCTATATTGTACATACTGTGGCATACATGTGTTTCAAAAACCCTGTGCAGCGGCCAAAAGCTGTAAGATTGTGAGGGTAATTTGTTATCAGTACCCACAAAATTATGAGGCCATTGGCCACCACACATGGGTGGGCTTTGGGTTATAGGAAGATTCTGCAATATATACCCTAATTGTCAGTTTTCCCTGAGCTAGTTAGTGGAGACCAAGTACTATGATGTCTCTCATACACTGCACACATAGAGAAGAGGAGCTCTTGCTTCCCTATGTCTCTGTAACATACCCTTAGAAGCAGCAAAAGTAATGGGGGACATTATACAGCAGTGTAGCTGTGAATACAGCATCCAGGATAAGACTGGAAATATACTAGAGCTTTCGGTAACATCTACAGTTAGGTCCATATATATTTGGACACTGACAAATTTAGTTTTTTTAACCTGTTTACAAAAACATATTCAAGTTATAGTTATATAATGGACATAAAGTACAGACTTTTAGCTTTCATTTGAGGGTATTCACATTAAAATTGGATGAAGGGTTTAGGAGTTTAAGCAACTTTACATGGCACCCTGTTTTTCAAGGGACCAAAAGTAATTGGACAGCTGACCCAAAGGCTGTTTCATGGGCAGGTGTTGGTAATTCCTTCATTATTTCATTCTCAATTAAGCACATAAAAGGCCGGGAGTTGATTTGAGGTGTGGTGCTTGCATTTTGAAGATTTTGCTGAGAAGTAAACATGGGGTCAAAGGAGCTCTCCATGCAGGTGAAACAAGCCATCCTTCATCTGTGAAAATAGAAAAAACCCATCCAAGAAATTGCTACACTATTAGGAGTGGAAAAATCTACACCTAAGTACATCCTGAAAAAGAAAGAAAACACTGGTGACCTCAACAATTCAAAAAGACCTGGACGCCTACGGAAGACAACAGTGGTGGATGATCGCAGAATAATTACCATGGTGAAGAGAAACTTCTTCACAACAGCCAACCAACAACACTCTCCAGGATATAGGCGTATCAATGTCCAAATCTACCATAAAGAGAAGACTGCATGAAAGTAAATACAGAGGGTTCACTGCACGGTGCAAGCCTCAAGGATAAGAAGGCTAGATTGGACTTTGCTAAAAAGACATCTTAAAAAACAGCACACTTCTGGAAGAACATTCTTTGGACAGATGAAACCAAGATCAACCTCTACCAGAATGATGGAAAGAAAAAAGTATGGTGAAGGCATGGTACAGCTTATGATCCAAAGCATACTACATCACCTGTAAAAGACGGCAGAGGCAGTGTGATGGCTTGGGCATGCATGGCTGCCAGTGGCACTGGGTCACTAGTGTTTATTGATGATGTGACACAGGACAGAAGCAGCCGGACGAATTCTTGGGTTTTCCGAGGCATACTGTGTGCTCAAATCCAGCCAAATGTGGCCAAACTGATTGGTCGGCATTTCATAATAAAGATGGACAATGAACCAAAAGATAAAGCCAAAGCAACCCAGGAGTTTATTAAAGCAAAGAAGTGAAATATTCTTGAATGGCCAAGTCAGTCGCCTGATCTGAACCCAATAGAGCACTTCACTTGTTACAGACTAAACTTCAGACAGAAAGGCCCACAAACAATCAGGAACTGGAAACCGCAGCAGTAAAGACCTGGCAGGGCATTAAAAGGAAGGAACACAGCTTCTGGTGATGTCCATGAGTTCAGGACTTCAGGCAGTCATTGCCAACAAAGGGTTTTCAACCAAATATTAGAAATTAACATTTTATATACAATTATTCAATTTGTCCAATTACTTTTGATTCCCAGAAATGACGGGATTGAGTTTAAAAATGCTTTAGTTCCTCATATTTTTATGCAATCATTTTGTTCGACCCACTGAATTAAAGCTGAAAGTCTGAACTTCAACTGGATCTAAATTATTTTGTTCAAAATCCATTGTGGTAATGTACAGAACAAAAAGTAGAAAAATATTGTCTCTGTCCAAATATATATGGACCTAACTGTATGTGTGCCTCTGTCTCTCTCCAGCAGCTCACTCTTCCTCCTTTCCCCGACTTCATAGACTTCTATAGGCAGCATGTAACCTGATACCTCAATGAGCTGACGATGTGTATTGTCCATCAAGACTGATTTAAGCATTAATTGAGGCATGGGAGTAAAAAAGGCTCATACTGTAGGTGGAGAAAGAAGCATTTTTCACTGATAAGATATATTACAAAGTTTCTTATACTCGCTTGTGCTACTGATTTGTAACAAGTTTGTTGAATGTATAGTGACCATTTAAGATCACGGCTACCCAGCAGCAAAACTCATCCATCTGGATACAACACTGGAGGGCAGTAACATTGCATCCCCAGTCTGTCCTGTCTACATGACACCAGCCTGTAAATGGATTTGTAAGCTATACTGTGAAGGTGGCTAACTGCTGTTACTAGGTAGTTGTGATGCTATTGTCAGAGCTATAGTTGGTTCATATGGCCTGGGTCTAAGGCCCGTTCATATCAAATTTACAGCCAATGTTTAATATATATACTGAGAATGTAACCACAGGGTCGTATTAACCTGACAGAGGTGAAACCTCTCTGTATGGCCTCTGTTGGACTGGTAAATATCTTTAGACCTTTACACCTTCTGTCAAGAGGTATATGTCCCAACATAAATCTCCAATGTAGGTTCTGAAGATAATGTAAAAGGTAATATTCAAAAAGTCAAATAAGTGAAGAGCCTTACGAATCTGTCAACTGGTTGAAGCCTAAGAAGTAACAGGGACCATGGTCATGCTCTTATAAGAGAAGAAAGAAGGACAGGAGGTGCCTGTGCAGTCGGCCTCTATACATTTTACAGAGAAGATCCAGCACCAAGACATCCTGAAGTTGCCTTTGGTGCTGGAAATAATGAACTGTGCTCCACAGTAAAGAAATCTCATATTCATGATTATGGATGTAAAGGAGCACACTGGGCAAGCGCAATACACTATGTTATGTCTTGGGCAGGAACTGGGGAGATTGAGCATGACAAAAAGGTTTTTAAATCCCTGGGTCATGCTCAGCCCCTCATGTTCTGCACTAAGCATACTAGTGTACCATCAATTTGTTAAAAACATAAAAAAATAATTGTAAAAATTCAACTGTGAGCATAAACTAGATATCCTTGGATACACTTGGCACGCTATAATAAACTTCACTCATCACCTTAAAGAATTTGTCAATTTTACTCAGGTTAATCCTCTTCTTAGCATCCAGCTTGTAGATGTTACTGACGTTTCCATCCATCAGGTACAGTCCAAAACCCATCACCTGTAAGAAACAGTGGAGGCAGTTGTCAGGTCCTCTGAAGGCCTCTGGAGTCATGAAGCCTAACGCTGGGTTCACACTTGAGCGTATTTGATACGCGCGTTTTACGCACGTTTTTGTCGTGCGTATTACAGCATTGTACGCGCGTTCGTGTGATTGACCACTGTGGCGTCAATCACAATACGCGCGACAAAACGCCCCAAAGAAGCTCCTGTACTTCTTTGGGCGTAGGGCGTTTTACAGCGCGTTCGTGCGCGCTGTAAAACGCTCAGGTGAGAACCATGCCCATAGGGAAACATGGGTTTTCGCCTGTTGAGCGTTTTACAGCACGTAGAAACGCGCTGTAAAACGTGCAAGTGTGAACCCAGGGTTACTGAGACGTGATGGATTTGTAGCAGATTTTCGCTGCAGATTTGGCATCGCAATTTGCAAATCTGCAACACTTCACAATACTATACATGTCAATGGGGTTTTTAAAACCCTATTCACATGCAGCAGTCGCTCTGTTTTAAGGGAATGCTGCATATTTTGACATGTGTATAAACTTGAGGAAAAGAGTTTAGCTCCAATCTGTGGACCTTATATTAAAGGCGCAATGACGAATCATGTTTAGGTAGGATATTTTAAGTGCAGCCTTGTCTTCTGTTGGACGGCCATATTTTGTGGCTTGTTGGGCCCCATAAATCATAAGCCTTTTCCATCCCCAATCAAAATATCAACATCGCAAATGTAAATTATTGTACAAGAAGGCATTGACTGTGAGAACATCTCACCTTTAGCAGCATGTGCTTCTCACTTGGGGTCAGGTACATTTTGTTCTCATAGTAGTCCACACAGATGTTGACGATATCGGCCAGGAGCTCTTCATAACCAGGAATCACCTCAAGCTGCTGGTGCAGGCACTGTACAGATAGGAACCCATCATATGTCTCAAAAATTCTAAGTCCCCTTTAGAGGAGAGTTTTACAGGTAAGAACCTGACGATTATACAGAGATGAGCAGCGCTACAAAGGCACGGCCCATCTATTACTCTACAAGTGATCTGCCACAGGTCACTTCAGTAGGAAGTTCATTCTTCTGTGCCATCCACTGACTGACTCAAATGTGTATGCAATGTGTATTATACAGTGTGTCCCAGCTGCTGCAGAACATCCTAATACACACACTAGATGCTGCAATCTTTCTTTTTAAAAAGATGGTGCCTTTTCAAATGAATCTATCAATGGTACATCCTTGTTCCAAAGCGAGGTTCTTCAACAGTTGTACGTCTATTATTAATGACTAAAAATATCTGCAGTCACCTCCACGTTCCATGGCCTGTGACTTTGTGCTTTTGCATGCTCACGGTACACCTTGATGGGTGATATTTTTATCATTTCCAAATATGAACAATTATTTTTCACAGGAAGTTAATTTCAGATATCTGGAATGAATCACACAAGTTGGATTTTTGGATGACCTAATTCAAGTTGGTTCCATACCAAGCCTGCTGTGTTCCTAATTAGCCTGTTGCAAAAGTTTAGGCTGAGGATGAGGTGACTTCGTCAAGAAAACAGAAATCTTCAACACTCAACGCAATAAAGTGACTATGCACATGTTCAGGTTTCTTGATACAATTCTCAAAGTCAAATTTAGGAGTGAATCATAAAGGGAAAGAAGGTATTAATGACAGATATGACTTTGCATTTTTAAATTCACTCCTGGTGTTGGCTTCCAAAACTGCTAAAAGAAACATGAACGTGTAGTCGTACCCTATGAGCCCATTAACATGGGCAGATTATTGGGCCAATTATTAGGTACGAATGCTTGCTCCCAATAATTTGCATGTGTAAATATGATGCTAGTGACTCTACAAATGCACGAACACTTGTTCGTGGGATAATCTGCTCATTTATGTGGCATATTTACTGTATTTTTCACCCTATAAGACGCACTTTTCAAAGTGGGAGGAAAATGTCAGTGCGTCTTGGGGTGAATATTAATGAGCGCTTCCGCTATGGAAGAGTTCATTAGTACAGGAGGAATGGGAAGTGGTGAATGCAGCGCTCCCTGGGCTCTGTACTCACCGTTTCTTGGTCCTCAGCCGCTCACTGTGCTGTGAGGATGTCAGCGATCTGTGCCCTCACGCTGTGTGTGTTGGGTCACAGCGCAGCTCCTGACAGGAAGACGAATAGTACTGGATGCCAGGAGCGGCGGCGGCGCCGTCCAGAGCAGGAAAAGTAAGTTGATTTTTTTATTAATCTGATCTGGGCATGGGGGTCATTCATATGGAGGTCTGATTTGAGGTCTGATTGGGGGACTTATTAAGGTCGAATCTGAGGTCTGATTGAGGATTATTCACATGAAGGTCTGATTTCAGGTCTGATTGGGGGATCTATGGAGGTCTGATTAGGAGTCATTCATGTAAAGGTCTTAACTGAGGTCTGATTGGGGGACAATGGAGGTCTGATTCGGGGTCATTCACATGGAGGTCTGATCTGAGGTCTGACTGGGGGACTTATTGAGGTTAATTCTATGGTCTGATTGAGGAACATTCACAAGGAGGTCTGATTGGGGGACTTATTAACATTGGGGATCTGTTCTGAGGTCTAATTAACATTGGGGTCTGAACAAAGGTCTTATGAAAATATTTTTTCCCTATTTTCCTCCTCTAAAACCTACACAAACTACTCTAAAACACATAATTAAACAAAGCTACCTGAGTGATCCTGTTATGATTGGCCAAGAACATGGAGAGGTTCTGTGACTCTTGGATAGACTGTGGGTCAGCCATCTTTCTTAGAAACTGGGCAGCACTGCAAAGAAAATAATGCAAACAGCAACATAAGAATAATACCATGAAATGTGTATTATATGTGTGTAAAATTCAGTGCCTAACATGACGTTAGTTCACAGATGAACTTGAAGGGTGTACACAGAGCAAAGCTGACGCCATAGCAAGATTCTAAATTGAGGCCATTTTCTTGTAGTGTATGTGGTAAATGCCAGTACCTTGTACCCCCACAGGATAAGGCCTAATTCACACGTCCGCAAAATGGATCCGCATCCCATCCGCAATTTTGCGGAAGGGTTGCAGACCCATTCATTTCAAAGGGGCAGGAATGGATGTGGACAGCACACTATGTGATGTCCGCATCCGCATTTCCGCGTCCGTGTTTCCGCAAAAAAATAGAACATGTCCTATTTGGACAATTGCGGACAAGAAAAGGCATTCTCTATATAGTGCCAGCAATGTGCGGTCCGCAAAATGCTGAATGCACATTGCAGCCGTCCGTGTTTTGCGGATCCGTGTTTCCGTGTTTCCGCAAAACAAGCTACGGACGTGTGAATTAGGCCTAAGAAGCTATGGAACGTTTGCCCTTTTCTCTTTACAGGCCTTGTAGCAGAGAAGGACAACATGGCCCTTTGCCTGTTACAAATGCTAGAAAGATAGAGAGCTGTGCAGCAGTACAAAACTCAAGGGCATTATGTTCTTCTCAGTATCAAATATGTAGATGAAACTTTCCTCCAGCTGAACAGAAGCCGCTCATCTTCATGGGCCCATACCAGAATAAGAGGGCCACTGTGATACTACATATAGTAATACTGATAACGTATGGTGAGGATGACTGAGCTGGGGTAGACTATTCTGCCATTAAGGCACTGCCTATAGGTCCATGGCTGGAAGGGGCCTTAAGATCTGAGTTTTCCCAAGCCCACTTTTTTTTTTTTAATTTAAGTAATTTTTATTAACAAATTTAGAATTTTACATACAGAAAACCCCAACATCCCCTTTCCCTCCGCCCACATAGTATCCTGAAGATGCTCTCCATCCGCCACACCCCTCACCTCCCGACCACACCATCATTTCAGCGTGCTACATACGTGCTCCTCCCCTCTATAGCTCCCATCAATACACCTAAATGAAAACATTGATCTTATTGATAAGAGTACTTTTGTTATCCGACCCATCTTCTCGTCATTAAATAGTGTATTGAAATGCCCTAAGACCCGCTAGAGACCGCTAATCACGGAGCCAAATACACACATCAGGCATAAGTACCCTCACACCAGTCCAAAGCGATATCTATGAAGTTCCGGGGACGCCAGCCCTGGGGCATCAATCCAGGGAGCCCAGAGCTTTTCCAATTTGGTCAGAGCACCTCTTTTCCTATAAACCCCACATTCCAAATTGATTAGCCAATTAATCTTGGCTATATATTCAGTTTTACTAGGACTACACTCGTCCAGCCAATGTTGGGCAATCAGTTTACGAGCCATATATAACATTCTGGCCACTGCTACTTTTCTGGGCTCAGTGATTGGCAGGTCCTTCACGTATCCCAATACACATACAAATGGGGTCACATCCAATGTAACTTCATATAGAGAATCAATAAGATGCAGCACAGCGCGCCAAAAGCCCTCCAGGCCTGAGCATGACCACAGCATGTGTAACATGCCCGCATCCTCCTCACCACATCGAGGACATCTGGAGTCCAAACGGATTCCAAGCCCACCTTCAGTTAAAACAAAATGTCTTCAACATTCACAGCAACAGACCAAACGATGATAGCAGCTCTCGTGGTTCCTCACCGTTTATATGCAGAATGGTCATTCTTCACACTGCACTTCATGTTTTTAAGCTCATCCAGCACAGCAAACATATTGATGAACTTTCCTAATGTGAGTAGATAGGCCTCCGACACAAAGTCCTTCCTGCGCTCAGCATGACACAGACGCTTCACCTCATTGCAGAATCTCTCAATTGCTTTACGCTATAAGAAAGGACAAGACAGAAATACTTGAATAAAGCATTCTAACAGCATAGACTCAAGATCAGCAAAATTATCACAATATTAAGGGCAAATTGTGCTGCAGTGTTAGGGCTCATACACACGGAAGAATTCTGTAAATCCAAACCATCCCTAGTGGCGTTGCGAGGGGGTGCAGGGAGTGCGGGCCGCACCGGGTGACACCAGTCGGATGTGGTGTCACCCGCCCCACCGGCCGCCGGACTGTTCACTGACTTATCGCAAATCAAATTCATCACCTAGGTCTGGCTGCGCCTGCTACTGTCTTCATTGTCTGGCCAGCCAGTCTACGTGTGTGCCGTGCGGTGTGTGCGGCCCTCCCCTGAGCGGTGCGTGCGGCTCAGGCCCAAGGACTCAGGAGGCGTGACTGGCAGTGGGGCCGCGGCGGACGGAGGACTCTGGATAGAGGGAGGCGAGGAGGCAGAGCTGCTCTGCTGTGGCCTGCAAAAGCTGCCTCTCCAGGCTGGCAGCAGAAGAAGAACCCAGAGAAGACTGACAGAGACTTCACTTGTTGGTCGACCCTGCTGGAGACAACTAAAGGCAGAGCCAGCTGAGTGAGGAGGACCCGACCCCACTCCAGCCAGACCCCAGTGACTGGTAGGTAGTAGTACTACAGATCTCAGCCAGCCCAGAGGCGCTGCTGAGTTGATTGGGAGGGGGAATTGGAGACTGAGTCTGAGTCTCTGACTGACTGTATTGTAACAGAGGGGGAGAAAAGAGATGGGGGACAAAATGTACAAAATGTCTGTGCCATGGAGCCTGGAGGGGAAGAAAATAAATGTGCCACCCATGGGGGGGTGGGGATTACATAATGAGGGGACCGAGGTCAATGTTGGAGTCTGTGCCATCGGGCGGGGGGTTACATCATGTCACCCCCTTGGCACAGACTCCAACATTTACCCCTTCATGTCACCCCCCCCCCTGATGGTACAGACTCCAACATTGTCCCCCATTAGGAAGTATGATGGATGGGGGGCATGATGTATGGGGGCTAATGGCTGACATGGGGGGCATGATGGATGGGGCTGACATGGGAGCTATGATGGATGGGGGCTGGTGGCTGACATGGGGGCATGATGGATGGGGGCTGACATGGGGGCATGATGGATAGGGGCTGACGGCTGACATGGGGGCATGATGGATGGGGGCTGAAGGCAGACATGGGGGCCTGACATGGGGGTATGATGGATGGGGGCTGACGACTGACATGGGGGCTGACATGGGGGCATGATGGCTGACGTAGGGGGCATGATGGATGGGGGCTGACTGCTGACATGGGGGGCATGATGGATGGGGGCTGACATGGGGGGCTGACATGAGCGGCTGCAGACAGGACCAGGACCAGGTGAGCTGCGGGCGGGGGCAGGGGTCGCCAAGATGTAGCTTCGCTTGTGATGCCAAAAAATCCTTGCACTCACTCACACAGGCACAGCACAGCCTGAACCAGCCCAGACTTGCCAGTGCCGCGCCAAGGGAGGTGGTAGGTAGCGTAGAGAGCGCATACTTAACTTCAAATAATAACAAACTGACTTAATATAATATTTACCCTAATATACCCCATTATAATAATAGCATTAGCATGTATTATATTTGAGGGGGAAGGGGCATCCGGGGGGCATTTCCAAACTTTAACCTGGACTCCAGGTTAGACCTGGAGAGATGTCAGGCCCCACCAACCCCAAATCCCCCCCATTTTTGTCTAAATATAATAAATACTACAATGGGGACCCCATAGTATTTATTATATTTAGACAATGGGGGGGGGGGATTTGGGGTTGGGTCCTGACGTCTCTCCAGGTCTAAAGTTTGAACAGAAGGTGGAATGGCAGGACTGGAGGCTGCAGGGTGCTGATGGTGACTAAGAGACAGCCAAGGTGATAGGTCATGTGCGCAGAGCGCATAATGTTTACTGTGCCCTCTAATACTCTATACCAGTGGTGGCGAACCTATGGCACCGGTGCCAAAGACAGCACTCAAAGCCCTGGGCACCTGTCCCACACCCTGGAAAAAAGTCTATTGTGTACCAATATGCCTTAGACTTTTTCTGCCATTCATCAGTGCAGGGCACGCTATAAACAGCACAGGCAGTGTATTGACTGTTGGCAGGATATTATAGCTACGTAAATGATAAAGTACATGGAAGACAGACCATACTGGTATTCAGGGTAAATTGCCATGTTGGCACTTTTTGATAAATAAGTGGGTTTTGGGTTGCAGTTTGGGCACTCTCTAAAAGTTTCACCATCACTGCTCTATACTGTGCCTCTTATACCCTATATCCAGTCACTGTACGGAGGTGTTATCTGGTCATTGTATGGCGGTGTTATTATTTGGTTGGAGGGCTGATATATTTACAGTGTATACTGTGGATTCCAGTATATTATGCTGTAGTGTGCCCTGTATTTCTCAGTAGAGTAACATAGTAACATCGTTTATAAGGCTGAAAAAAGACATGTGTCCATCCAGTTCGGCCTGTCATCCTGCAAGTTGATCCAGAGGAAGGCACAAAACCCCTATGAGATAGAAGCCAATTTTCCTCAATTGGGGGTAAAAATTCAGTACAGGTTGGGGGGGGGCAGCATTTTCTACCGCACCGGGTGACACCAGCCCTAGCAATGCCACTGACCATCCCTGGTGGACAAATGACAGCAGCTCACACATGTAGTAAGTAAATACGTACACTTAAGCGCGTGTGACATCCTCAGGATAGGTCATCAGTATCTAATCAGTTGGGGTCCGACACCCGGGACCACCGCCGATCAGCTGTTTGAGAAGGCACCGGCACTCCTGTGAAAGCATGGCCTTCTCTGTGCTAACCAAGCACAGCGCCATACATTGTATAGCCACTGTGCTTGGTATCACGCTCAGCCCCATTGAAGTGAATAGTGATGAGTGCAATACCAAGCATAGCCACTATACAATGTACAGTGCTGTGTTTGGTAAGCACGGAGAAGGCTGCAGTGCACACAGTGCCTTCACAAACAGCTGATCAGCAGCAGTCACGGATGTCGGACCCCCACCGATCAGATACTGATGACCTATCCTGAGGATAACTTATCAGTATCAAAATCCTGGAAAAACCCTTTAAGAATATTAGAACCGGGTGGTTGTCTGATGAAGTGCTTGGTAGACTACGCTATTCTGTCTGGCAAAAATCTACAAACAAACGTAATGCAGGTCAAATGGAGATGAAGATGAAGCCTTTGAACTCCCTTTGACCCACAACAGTGATGGTGCCCATCAAATTATACATCTGTGAATTCGACATGCCCCAGATGAAAAGCCCTGCGGAGGGCTAAAATGCAATGTGAACCAAGCCTTATACATGTATGTACAATAACTACATATAAGGAGATGTAAATGCTCACTACATGCACATATCACCACTAAGCCTACTACATATGTGCACGCATTCACAAACACAGAACACAGACACATTTACTGAAAGGAAAAGAATGGAAGCATGTCTTGTGGCTTCGGTGATGGTCTGTTACTTTCATTAGGCCGGTCAAATATTCTGCTGCAGAGAATAGAAGTTGCCCCATATAATGTTCTTGCACAGAAATCCTGTGTAGTGATCGTGTGCCCCGGGGTAAGCCACTGTGCAATCACAATTTTTAGTCAGGTGTGCTAGTATGACATCACAAGTGGGTTTCAGTCAGGTAAGCTCTGGTGACATCACAAGCATGTTTCAGACAACTACGCTACTATGACATCATAAGTGGGTTTCACCCAGGTAGGCTCTGGTGACATCACAAGTATGTTTCAGTCAATTAAGCACTATGACATCACAAGTGGGTTCCAGTCAGGTAACTCTGGTGACCTCACAACTGTGTTACCGACAGGCAAGCACCTGTGACATTGCAAATGGGTTTCAGTCAGGGGTTTAGTCAGGCAAGCTTCTGTGACATCACTAGTATTTAAGCTGTTGGGACATCACAAATGAGTTTCCATCATGTAAGCTGCTGTGACATTATCCCTCAGTTCACACTTGCGCGTTTTACAGCGCGTTCGAACGCATAACCGATGCAAACCAATGCTTCCCTATGGGACTGGTTCACATTTTCACGTTTTACAGCGCGTTTGAACGCCAACACGCGCACGCCACCTCTGCTGGTCTGTGGAGCACTGCCCGGACCGGATGGAATGAGCTGGGGCTATTGGTGGCCCTTAGCCGTATAGCTGAACATTGTTTCATTAACACCAACACTTGGGTACCGCATACCTGGCTACCTGATTGGAAGGCTGGACAGCATCAGTTCCTCCCTTCATGACGCACATCTGAAGGATAAGTATCACTCTCCATTCTTTTGGGAGTTTTTACATTATGAGTATGAACATTTATGATTACATCCTAAAATATGATGTATCCCCTGATGAATTAGTGACACGCTAAGGAAACGCGTTGGGCTCATAACAGTTTGTGGGGGATGTAATCTCCTTTATGCTACTATTGTTCTATACGACTTATAATTGCTGTCCCTGTTTATCTTTGTTTCCCTCCTTTTACTCGACGAAGTTGGGCAGTCGCTGTCCTGTTGGTAGGGAAACTCAGGGTTCAGCTAGGTCGTCTCACAGCAGGAGTGGATAGGGACATAGTCCTGACACTTTTCCCATCTATCCTGTTCGTTCGTTTTTCTGTCATCACTAGTGGGGGTTTTGTCCCCTCGTGCACTATACACTTATATTTGGGACCTTGCATTTTATACGTATCCTATTAAAAGTTAATTTTTAGATCCATGACGGAGCCACAAAAAACGCTAATGTGAAAGTAGCCTAAGTTTCAGTTAATTGAGCTCCAAGGACATCACAAGTGAGTTTCATTCAGGTACAGTGCCTTGAAAAAGTATTCATACCCCTTGAACTTTTCCACATTTTCTCATGTTACACCCACAAACTGTAGTGTATTTTATTGGGATTTTATGTGATTCCGTCAGTTATGTTACTGTGACATCACAAGTGTGTCTCTTTTAGGTAAGCAACTATAACATCACAAGTGAGTATCGGTCAAATAAGCTGCTGTGACATCATAAGTAGACTTCCATCAGGTAAGCTACTGTGACATCACAAGTGGATTTGAGGTATGTCTTGTACCTTTATACATTTTTAGGATATTACCGCAAAAGTGATTTAGAATTGCAGAATATCAAACTTCATGAGGCTCAAATATGAGGAATAATATGTTACCTGAAAATACATGAACTTCATTAATTTTGTGACCTCTGGTTCCAATACTTCTACTGTCTTCTCATATATCTCCACACGATTAGGCTGCTCATTACACTTTACCTGCAAAGACACATTAGACACTGATTTACTTTTTCATTGGGTTTTTCTTAAGGTGACTCATGACAACAACCCCTATTCAAATGGAAGCTGTTGTGGTGATCTTGATCCAGCTTCTCTAACCGCTACCTGGAGGAAGGAGGATGTGGCCTAAGAGAGAGGGCTTAGTCCATATGTTATGCCTGCATCTATTATTATAGTGCATTCTTTTTTGTGACTTTATAAATGTAGCCATGCACATCCGCATATTTACTATCATATCGTGCAGGATGTTTTGAATATTTTTTTTATATGATTTGTTTGACTTGTCTTGAAGGAGTGGCACCTTCATGTGTGAGAATGCGCTCCAACCCTGGAAGTATTATTCATGTGCACTTTTGCCCCCCCTATCTAATAGGCAACCTTGATTAGGTGGTACATATAGGCGTGTGTGCCCCTCCTCTCATTGGTTGCTGATGCACATGGAGGTAACTAGGAGCAGCACACTATATGTGGAGGGTCTGCGCTCCTGAACATAAATGCATAATGGCATAGGTAGGTTTAGCATAGGACCTGCCTGAACTGAGACCACCTTGGCGCTGGGTAGGTGGGCACAGATGTGTTTTGATCAAAATGTATTGGCCAAGAGTCTCAGATTTTATCATTAGAGTAAGGGCTTAATTCATATGTTATGTTTGCATCTATTACTATAGTGCATTATTTTCTGTGGCCTTATAAATGTGGCCTAAGAATTCACCTGCAGTGGCTGCCGTAGTCCATATGGTGCCATTTAAAAACACAGACATCCACGTAATACATGAACTGGCTTGATCTGACATGGCACATAGAGAGGATTCTATAAAGTTGCGGACACAAAGGCATAACTTGAAACTCCTGGGCCTCAAAGCAGCATCTGTAACAGAGCCCCACCACCATGGGCTATTTACAATGATAGTGTCTTCTTCTGTGGTAGGTACCACCGGCAGCTGGGCATGGATGTGACTGAATTCTCTATGCACTCTATAGCTGTACCCCTGAGTGGACCTCACTCTATGATGGCAAATTGGTAATAGAGAAATTGCAATATGAACCTAGTCTGACGCTCCTATTCAGAGGCATGGCTTCTTAATAAACTGCCTGGCTTATTTGAAGATTTTTAAGGACCACCAAATGGGTGCATCAACTAAGTCTCTGTCACAAGAGTGGTTTAAATGAATTATGTCCCACAACATGTCACCTCTTCTGACAAGACTATTTTTATCTTTTTATTACTCTGTGTTGGATCATTTCTTTATTATTCCTCCTGAATATTTATGAACAAATTAAAAACTAGGTGTTCTCCTTGCCTAAAGGAGTTTTCTGAGATATTTTTAATGACCTATCAATATCAGATCGGTGGCAGTCCGAGACCCAGCACCCCCACCGATCAGCGGCTTAAAGAGAATTACAAGCCGTCCCATTCACTTCAAAGGGACAGCTTGTTACTGTACACTTGTACAGGAAGGAGCCGTCCCAGTAAAGTGAATGGGACGGCTTGTAATAACACCTGCTCTCCACTCAATGTCATTGGCAAGCCGGTAAACAATAAAGGGAAGGCTGCGCTGGCATGGCGCGCAAACTTCTCTTTAAGCAGCTGATCGGTGGGGGTGCCAGGTGTAAGACTCCTGCCGATCTGATATTGATAACCTATCCGGAGGATGGGTTATAAATAAAAATATCTTGGAAAACTCTTTTAAGAGGCATGTCACCACATATTGGATATGTCACAGTATATGTCACATTTCTGAGAGGAGTAACAGAGGAAAGGTACAACAGACAGTTCTAAGAATACAACTGTTTGCCTAAATAGACAGGAGAGGTGACAGGTCATCCTTAGCTGCAGGTATTCTCAAAAAGGAGGCAACAAATAGTCTAGCTCATAGGAGAAGATGCAAAAAGTGGTCTCACAGACTGTAACAAGACCGTACTACATACCAAAGCAAATCTAATATAAATAAGCAATTAAAAGTTACAAGTATTAAAGTAGTAGTTAAAATGTTCAGGTCTCTGGTACTCGGTGTGAGTGAGCATCCTTGACCAGGAGGAATTCATTACTTACTTGTGGAATGGCTCGAGAACAGCTCCTCCATGTATACAACATAACAGCATACTCCTGTCCCTCCTCCAGCATCTCGTTCTGAAGAACAGAAATCTGCATCAGAAAGCATCCTCTGATCTCTGTATCCAAAGTACATTTCTGGCCTTACAATAAATGGTGCCTCTGTTGCCCCCTCCCATGTGCTGCACGCTGTATGAGTCATACAGGGTACAAATATGGGCTCGTGCACAAGAACGTAAGGGCACAGTGCCAATATAGCGGACTGTAAATAGCAGGTCCGCAATATACGGGCACTGGCCGTGTGCACTCCGTGGTGTGGACTTGAATGAATCCGCGATCTGCCAGATACAGCCAAATATTGGTAATCTCCTATCTTTTGCAGAGCAGAGGCACGGATTCGAAGCCCATTGAAGGACTAAGAAGCACTCGTTGTGACAATGCCTATCCATGTCTGCAAAACGGAGAAGAATAGGACATGTTCTGTCTTTTTTGCGGGGCTACTGACCGGTGCTGTCCGCACACAGTGTGCTGTCCTCATTTTTTGCGGACCCATTAAAATGAATGGGTCTGCATCCTATTAGCATGAAATGCGGATCGGATGCGGATCAAAAATATGGTTGTGTGAGTGGGGCCTTATGGAAGCGCTCGCTAGCATGCAGTTGGTGCGGGGAGCGGAGAGTGAAGAGCTGTGAGCGCTGAAGATACTCACCCTCCCTGGTCTTCCTCCCTGGTGCTGCGCTGCACTGTACTGACTATATACAGTGGACCAGAAAATACCAGAAAGCAAGACTGCAGGGGAGACCACCAGACCGTGCAGAGTAGCAGCGGAGCAGGAGTGGTAAGTGAATTTATTTTATCTCTGATATGAGGTCTGATGGGGGTCTGGCATGGAGGTATGATCTGAGGTCTGATGATGGTCTGACATGGAGGTATGATCTGAGGTCTCATGGTGGTGTGACATGGAGGTATGATCTGAGGGCTCATGGTGGTCTGACATGGAAGTCTGATCTGATATCCTGACATGGGGATCTAATGTGAGTTCCTGATATGGGCGTCTGATCTAAGTTCCAGATATAGGGGTCTAATCTGAGAACCTTATAGGAGGTCTGATGAAAAATATTTTTTTATTATTTTCCTCCTCTAAAACCTGGGGTGCGTCTAATAAAGCGAAAATATGGTAATTTATTGCTACAGTCAAGTGTGCTTGCATGTGAAAAGTTCACTTGTTTCTCATAAATACTCACCATGCTAGAATGAACAGTAGCTTGTTCTATGTATCTAGCTATACCAGTCACAAATGCGTTTCGATCCTCAAAGTTAGTATCAAAGTTAGCCTGCAAGAAAAACAAGGGCAACGTAAGCTAAGAATTCATCACTGAAAAGGGGTTGTCCTTGCCTTCAATATTATTAACATCAGATTGATGGAGGTCCAACGCCCTGTACCCCACAGATGTTGCAGTAGATTCGGCATCAGAACTACGCAGCTCAATTGCCTGTGTAGTGGAGGGGCTGGTAACTGCAGTGCTGCTCCAATTCACCTAAATGGGAACAGTGCTGCAGTTACCAACATCAACTATAAAGGACAGAGATGTGTAGTTCTGCCACCAACCTCCCTCTACCCCCACTGGTCTTATACTGATGGCCTATCTTAAAGATAGGTCATTAATATCAAAATCCTGAACAACCTCTTTACGAAATGAACAAGCAGTATAAAAACTAAAGTAGTTTTAGTTTGGAATCACACATGCAGTGTAGGATGCAGTTTAAAGGGGTTGTCCCATCTCATACATTGGGGACATAAGGCTAGGATATGTTCCCGATGTCTGATAGCTGCTGGTCCTACCTCTGGGACCCACACCTATATTTAGAACGGACCCTGCAAAGTCCTCGAGAGCAGGAGTGAACTGACCGGGGGCCACCTAAACTCTCCACATGGTCGCTGTGAAGGTACATAACGATCTGATGCTTTCAGCATTAATTAATACTAGAAATATCAGGTGCTTATGCATCTGGCCAGCAGCCTCGTGCCCTCAACTGTATCGCTGTCCTCAGTATGGTGGTAGGACACTATTTTGTGCTGCACTGTGATATTTGGTTCTGCTCAGGTGGTATTTTGTGCTGCACTGTGATATTTGGTTCTGCTCAGGTGGTATTTTGTGCTGCACTGTGATATTTGGTTCTGCTCAGGTGGTATTTTGTGCTGCACTGTGATATTTGGTTCTGCTCAGGTGGTATTTTGTGCTGCACTGTGATATTTGGTTCTGCTCAGGTGGTATTTTGTGCTGCACTGTGATATTTGGTTCTGCTCAGGTGGTATTTTGTGCTGCACTGTGATATTTGGTTCTGCTCAGGTGGTATTTTGTGCTGCACTATGCTATTGCTGGTCCCGACTACCTTTGTTGTTCCTGCCTACTTGTGGCTTGTGTTGTCCCTGACATTTTTGGTGGGGTATACCCACCACTGTTGTTGGCTTTTGTTTCAATAAATTGTTTGAGATGAAGAAATCACCATTGCATGCTTCTGCTTAAATGCCCTACTTTCATGATATAATATCACTGTAGCGTGAACTTTTACGTTTTCCATAAATTTCACCCGAAAGCCAAATATCCCTAACTTTCTGTGAGTAGTGTATCTCATTCCTTCCTTTATATTTCCCATTCCTTGTGAACCTACTCTTGAGCTTAGCTAAAAAACTGCTTCAAAACGGCACCTTAAACCGCATCAAATACTGCATGTGCGATTCCAGCCTCAGGAATATTTTCTAAAATGCCTTACAAAAAGAGATGTGGGGCTTAGCTTGACTGCCCATAGACACAACCAAGAGACTGCCCATCGCTTAACATGCATCCCACAAATTTTGCAGGACCCACTACTACAGAAAAGCCTATTTTTGTCCGCAAAATGGACAAAAATGGGACATGTGCTTTAATTTTTGGCCTGGCCGTACGGATGTAGACCCATATTAATGAATGAGTCTACGTACCAAAAATACGCTCATACTAGTTCGCTCCTAGGCCACCTATATTACTGGTCTGGATAATGTGTTGGAGACTAATGGATACCATTGACAACAGCATCTGCATACCTTGTCCTATTCTGACACTGCCATTATTGGTCTCTTAACTTTGTCAATTGGGGGTGCCTAGAGATGTGGGGAGGGCAGGGCTCCAGTAAACCTATGATTATCAGGTGATGTTGTAACGCCCCAGAGTGGCATTACCACCTTTGCGCCCCGCCACTCTCTCCTATGGTTAACCTAATGTCATCCTATGTATTTATTTCCAGGTCCTGCACAATGTGTATTCATCATCTTGTTTATGTTCAAATGTAATATGCCTGGTTCACCAGCAGATGGCAGCATAAATGGCAGAGCTATCTTACAGAGAATGGAGCTTTCTATTCTATTCTAACACCCCCTCTGTGGTGTCTGTGGGTGTGTCCCACTTGCTGCAGGGAGGGTGGAGTTAGTTAGAAGTCAGTGGAGCTTACTCCCTGCTCAGGGAAGCAGCAGGAGCTGGTCCCTGTTGGACGAGCCCTATCTAGGCCAGCTGGAGCAGCTTCAGCTCAGCTGGACATGGAGGCTACAGCTGGAAGCCTCAGAAACCAGGAGTAAAGTGTTCCCTGGACAAAGCTAGAGACAGAGCAGATTACAAAGTGAAGTACAGCCTAAAGAAGAAACTGAGTTCTATAGCCACAGATTTTGCCTGCCACAGTTAATGCCAAAGCCTGCTGGTAACCAAGACAAAGTTGGAAGATTGTTTCTGATGAACGCTTACCAAAGTAAAGCTGTTATCAACCTCATCACAAGGTCTGGACTCACTTTATTTCATCATCCCCTTTATCAACTACCCCTTTGTCTGCTCCAGAGCCAACGCCTGGGGTTCCAGCGTATCCAGGTAGGAGCACCGTGACACGTGTACAACACCTTAAGGGACATTTAGGCCACCCTAAACGACTCTGGCATTCCTAAACCTGGGTACCACCCACTGTATCACTAAAAGGGTCCCTGTGCCCTTGTTGCTTCACTGCAACTGGCGTCATGAAAAAGAAACACTTATCTCATCTTAAACGGACCCCAGTGCGTCTCCCCCCGGCCTCTGTTGCAATGTACCTGTGTAAGAACACTCTGCACTGTATGGATCATCTCAATTAATTTAGGCTTACCTGGTACATTATGGAGGACGGCGGAGGCTCGATGCATGGCTGCTGGTCAGGGAGGGCAGCTCCTCCAGTAGGTCCACGTTAGATAACGCATCTTCCAGCGTCACGTGGGTGGTCATGCTGAGTAAATCCGGTAGCACCAGTCTCTAGGGATTTTATGACAAATTTATCTATTCCAAAGAGAAAAATATCAACAGTTAATTCCAATATAAGTTGACTTTTTAGGGTTGGACTTAAATCGTAGGAGCATCACATCTCCTCTGCTTCCCTCTTAGTCACTTGAGTGACGGGGTGAAGGATCCTCACTGTCCTCCTGCCTAGACCTATAATCCTCACATGTGCTGGTAAATCTTCAATCGGCACATACGCAGTACAACTCGGCATCGGGGAAGCCAGCTGAGATGTACTGCACATGCACCGACTGAAGATTCAGTGGCACATACGAGAGACTATAGGGCCAGGCAGAAGGACAGTAAGGATGCCTGGCCCTGTCACTCAAGGAGAGAGGAGTGGTCAAGGGAGAAGGTGGAAGTTCACTCCCCTCGGTGCACTGAAGCCCCATAACGGGGCCACAAATGTAAACAAGAGAGGGGTAATTTCACGCAGCAGGATCAACCCTACCAGGCAGTATACCTAGGTTAATAGAGCTGATCCTGTTGATAGATGCTCTTAAACTGTGATATTTTATTAAATCCTTAATAGGGCTGCCCGAGTTATATAACAACTCGCTGTAAATTGCCTAAAATAACAAGTGAATATGGCGATGTTCTGTGCACATAGATTACCACTGCAGCCTATCACTGGTCTCAGCAGAGATGTCCCTGGTACGGCTGAGGCTAGCGATTGGCTGCAGCTGTGACCTGTGTACAAATCACTGCTGCAGCCAAGAAGGTGACGTCAGCAGTAGGAGGACTGGAGTGCAGCACTCGAAGAAACAGGGTGAGTATCCTTTCATTTGTTATTTTAGGTCATTTGCAGGGTTCCTGAGTTTTTGATATAACTCAGACAACCCCTTTAAAGATGCAGCTATTTTATACAATGCAAACATAGTATTTAAAAAAATGTTTTCTTCTTTTTGATCAGCATTGCCTCAGCGGTCACACGTGCGCGAACGGCACATCACTGCAGAGGCTCAGCAGTCACATGCTGTTCATGCGCACGTCACTGCTGAGGCCATGTGACCATGGATGGGACATCATCACTTCTGCTCTAGGAGCCACAGTTATGGAGTGCTGGGACGTTTAGAAGGTTTTTCCTTTTTTCTTTTACACACTTTACAGCTTGTCCTTAATTTTACATTTAGGTCGGACATCTCCTTCAACCTAAGTCTGGCAGTCAGTATGATTACGGCAATACAAAATTTATATCGTTTTTTTTATGTTTTACTACAGTACGTTTGCACAATAAAAAGACTAAAACATAACTTTGACTCTTCTACTGACGGAGCAGTAGGCATGCAAAGGTGGAATTGGGGGTCTTCATTAGTCACAGCAGCACCGATGGGGTGACAGAGGGGGCCCCTCCTCATCTAACTGGGTTAAATGGAGCGTTGCAGCAGAGTGATGCATTATGGTGTGGTCACATAATATTATTTAAGCCTCTTTCACACAAACTTTTTTTGCGAGTGTACGGACCTTTTTGCGTTCCGTATACGGAACCATTCATTTCAATGGTTCTACAAGAAAACTGAAGTGTTTCCGTGTGCATTTCGTTTCTGTATTTCCGTTTTTCCGTTCCGTGCGCAAAGATAGAACATGTCCTATTATTGCCCGCAAATCACCGTCTGTAGCTCCATTCAAGTCAAAGGGTCCGCAAGAAAACGGAAAGCGCACGGAAATGCATCCCTATGTCTTCCGTATCCGTTCCGCTTTTTGTGGAACCATCTATTGAAAATTTTAAGCATAGCCCAATTTTTTCAATGTAATTACTGTATACTGTATATGCTATACAGAAAAACATAACCAAAACGGAAACACAACGGAAACAAAAAACGGACAAACGGATCCGATAAAACGGCCCGCAAAACACTGAAAAAGCCATACGGTGGTCTGCAGGAGGCCTTATACATGAACGAAAACATTAAATGAGAAACACAATCCACAAGACCCTAATATAATAATCCGTTTGTATCTAGCTGCGCAGTTCTTGACGCTATACGTTAGTCAGCAGACTTTACAATTATAATGGTATAATGATTCCTTTTTCTACATGTCATATACTGTAATAGGACCCTGTCACTTCAAAGCATAGTTTTCTAGAGGCGCAGCTCCTCTAACCTAAAAGAATGCTTAATATAGACCTACAGACAGGAAATAAACAGAAAACGTAGCAGTTCCTCTTGCAGGTCTAAGAATCGCCTTCACGGCCATCATTTACTACCTGTAAGTACCCTATACACTTGGCTTCAGGTAATTACAACATCTGACTGGAAGAGATTTATTAAAAGTAGTGCTGCAGCAAAGTGGAGAAGTTACCCATGGCGACCAATCAAGAACCATCTTCCAAAGGCCCCTAAAAATTGAGAGCTAAAATATGATTGGCTGCCAAGGACACCTGCTCCACTTTTCACTCGGAGGAGCTGCACAGAGCACCCAATAGGATTCTAGCTTTCTTTTTCCCAGACAGTGATGTCATTGGTTACTATGGGAAACAGTGTTTTTTTTTTTTCTTGCGCTAGTCTTAACGTGTTACTAAAGTCAGCCATAGACTTTGATTCTGTTCACACTGGAGTTAGGATTCCTTTCCTGTACCTGACTAATAAAATAATCTCCTGTGCAGGGGCGTAGCTAACGGCTTATGGGCCCTGGTACAAAAGTTCATCTTGGGCCCCCTTCCTTCAGTGCTTTGTGTATCTTCTTATGCGGCACAAGGGTCTTAGGGCCCCCTCAGGCTCCTGGGCCCGGTAGCGACTGCTACCTCTGCACCCCCTATAGCTACGCCCATGCTCCTAAACCTGTCAAAAGCACAAAATACTCTTGGCGCGCAGCATGTCCTGCACCGTTAGTGTAATGCACACAACTGCCCGCATTTACTAAAAATGGCGCATTGTGTACGAGTCATTTGTTAAACAGAGCACGCCTTCAACTCTCTAACAGGCACATAAAAGTCAAAAAAGCTATGAACAGATGGAGAGTTACACCATCATTTTGCCCCATTTCTCCTCCCTCCAGGATTAGAACAACATGGCTGCTTTCCTCCAGAAAACAGCGCACACGCACAGCTTTTGTGTGGTACTGTAGCTCGGTGCAGTCACTTCAACGGAGTAGTGCTGCAATACTACACAAAAAAAGCACAGCGGTGGCACTGTGTCTGGGAGAGAGCAGCCATCTTTTACTACATTTTCAACAACTCAATTCATTTGCTTTAAGTATGTCCCATTGTTTTCCATCATTATTCAAATAGTCAAAATATTCACATGAGAAAAGTTGCCAAAAATGTGCAAATTTGGTGAATTTTCCATCCAAGACTGGCATAATGTATGTTGATAAACATGGGGCAATTTCTTAGCTAATCTTCTCCACTGAGCTTCATTTACAGTGTCTTGAAAAAGTATTCATACCCCTTGAACATTTCCAAATTTTTTCACATTACACCCACAAACCTAAATGTATTTTATTGTGATTTGATGCTACAAAGTAGCAAGTATGTGTGAAGTGAACGGAAAATGATACAAGGTTTTCAGAATTTTAATAAATACAAACTTGGAAACAGGGGCGTAGCTCGAAATGCCTGGGCCCCATAGCAACCCTTTTATGCCCCCCCACCCGGATCTCCCACCCCCACATACCTAACGGACCTCCCACCCCTTCCAGAGTTCCCACCCAAACACCCCTCCAGGACCTCCCACCCCAACATCCCCACACCCCTCCCTAGATCCCCTAAGTGTCATCCACAGATCCCCCTAAGTGTCATCCACAGATGCTCCCTAAGTGTCATCCACAGATTCCCTAAGTGTCATCCACAGATCCCCCTTAGTGTCATCCACAGATCCCCTTAAGTGTAACCCACAGATCGCCCATCAGTGTCATCCACAGATCCCCCTAAGTGTCATCCACAGATTCCCCCAAGTGTCATCACAGATCCCCCTTAGTGTCATCCACAGATCCCCCTTAGTGTCATCCACAGATCCCCCTAAGTGTCATCCACAGATTCCCCCTAAGTGTAACCCACAGATTCCCCATCAGTGTCATCCACAGATCCCCCATCAGTGTCATCCACAAATCCCCATCAGTGTCATCCACAGATCCCCCTAAGTGTAACCCACAGATCCCCCATCAGTGTCATCCACAGATCCCCCTTAGTGTCATCCACAGATCCCCCATCAGTGTCATCCACAGATCTCCTCCCGACCAGCACCGCCTCCTAGCTAATTTATTCACTGCACTTACCTCTGTGTAACTGAAGAAAAGCGCCATAATCTCACACAGGCGCACTGGCAGAGGCCAGGAAGATGGCGCATGCACACTTCGATGCCTCTGCCAGTGCACCTGTGCGAGATTACTGCGCTTCTCTTCAATCTCACAGAGGCAAGTGCAGTGAATAAATTAGCTAGGAGGTGGCGCAGGCGGAGGAGCAGTCTAGCGCCCCAGCAAGAGTGCGCTCTACATGGTGGCGCACCTGCTATGGATGGTGCCGGTGTAGCGTGAGATGATCCTACTTAGTGAGTTTTCCTACCGCCTGAACTAAGCATGCTCAGTACAAGTGAAGTCCCCGCCACAGCCTATTCTCCCTTTCTTTACTATCCAGTTCATTCTTTACCATCAATGGCAGCATAGAGTTAGTTATTATAAGAGCCGAGCGCAGCGAGGCCGAGCCCGATGCGTGGTGATCGTACAACTTAATGTATAGTATGGGTTTTTACTAAAGGGAGAATAGGCTGTGGGCGGGGACTTTACTTGTACTGAGCATGCTCAGTTCGTGCGGTAGGGAAAACTCACTAAGTAGGATCATCTCACGCTACACCGGCCCTAAATCTTCAGCTGGCGGCCCGGACCCCCAGTGGCGTAGGGGCCCCATAGCCATTGCTATGGCTGCTATGGCGATTCCTACGCCAGTGCTTTTAAAGTGTGGTGTGCCATTTGTATTCAGCCCCTGGAGTCAATACTTTGTAGGACCACCTATTGCTGAAAGTCTTTTGGGTATGTCTCTACCAGCTTTGCACACCAAGAGGCTGACATTTTTCCCATACTTCTTTGCAAAACAGCTCAAGCTTAGTCAGATTGGATGGGAAGCGTCTGTGAACATTTTCAAGTCAGGACACCGCTTCTCAATGAGATTTAGGTCTGGACTTTGACTGGGCTATTCTAACTCATGAATATGCTTTGATCTAAACCATTCCATTGTAGTTCTGGCTGTATGTTAAGGGTCTTCCTGCTAGAAGATGAACCTCCACTCCAGTCTCAAGTCTTTTGCAGCCTCTAGTAGGTTTTCCTTCAGGATTGGCCTGTATTTAGTTCCATCCATCTTCCCATCAACTTTGACCAGCTTCCCTGACCCTGCTGAAGAAAAGTGTAATGTTTGCTGTGTCCCCTACATGGCTTGTGCACACTGCAAACAGGACTTCTTATGGATTGCTTTCAAAAATGCAACCAATAGTTGTGGACAGATTCTCCCACTTGAGCTGTGGATCTCTGCAGCTACTCTAGAGGGACCATGGGCTTCTCTAATTAGTGCTCTCATTGCCTAAGCTGCCAGTTTAGGTGGATGGCCATGTCTTGGTAAGTTTGCAGTTGTTCCATACTCTTTCCATTTTCGGATGATGGATTGAACAGTGCTCCATGAGATGTTCAGAGCTTGGGATATTTTTTTTAAGCTAATCCTGCTCTACACTCCTCAACAACTTTATCCCTGACCTTTCTGGGATAAAGTGACTTAGTTTTCATGATGCTGTTTGACCATTAAAGGGATTATCCAAGGCCTATAATGCCCCCCAGATGCCGGGCCCCTCACACAGATAGTACCTACCTCGCTCCCCGCACTCCACGTCTCCTATGATGCCGGCATCTCCTGGTTGCACAGTTGAAAACATCTGGCATTGAAGGGTTTCAGGGTAACCGGGAAGCAGGGTAAGTACAATCTGTGTGAGGGGCCCAGGCATATGGGTGAGGGCATTATAGATCTTGGATGACCCCTTCAATGTTCTCTAACAAACCTCTGAGGCCTTCACAGAACAGCTGAGAATAAATTACACACAGGTGAACTCTATATACTAATTAGATAACTTCTGAAGGCAATTGGTCACAATGGATTTTTCAGGGGTATCAGAGTACAGGGGGCTGAATACAAAATGCACGCTACAATTTTAAGATTTTTATTTATAAAAATTTGAAAACCATGTATCATTTTCTTTTCACTTCACACATACTTGCTAATTTGTGTTAGGGCTCTTTCACACTTGCGTATTTCTTTTCCGGCATAGAGTTCCGTCGTCGGGGCTCTATGCCGGAAAATCCTGATCAGGATTATCCCAATGCATTCTGAATGGAGAGAAATCCGTTCAGGATGCATCAGGATGTCTTCAGTTCAGGACCGGAGCGTTTTTGGCCGGAGAAAATACCGCAGCATGCTGCGCTTTTGCTCCGGCCAAAATCCTGAACACTTGCCGCAAGGCCGGATCCGAATTAATGGCCTTAAGCTAAATGTCGATGCCATGGTAAAGTGTAGTGGGGAGCGGGGAGCAGTATACTTACAGTCCGTGCGGCTCCTGGGGCGCTCCAGAGTGACGTCAGGGCGCCCTACACACATGGATCACGTGATCGCATGGATCACATGATCCATGCGCATGAGGCGCTCTGGCGTCATTCTGGAGCGCCCGGAGCCGCACGGACTGTAAGCATACCGCTCCCCGCTCCCACTACTATGGCAACCAGGACTTTAATAGCGTCCTGGCTGCCATAGTAACCTCAAAGCATTTCGAAGACTGATCAGGATCCTGATCAGTCTTCTAATGCTCAGGCGACTTGCGTTCTGGACGGATCCGGCGGGACGGAAGTGCCTGCCGGATCCTCAGAACGTAAGTGTGAAAGAGGCCTTAATCTCAGATAAAATCTGTGGTTCTGAATGCCGTCACATGGTGCCTCCATCATGTTCTTTATTACGAGGATATTCTGCCTTCAGGAATGTACCTCAAAGCTCTTTGGCCCCAATCCAGCAAATGTAACCTCCACCTACCATAAACCAGTAATAATGCTGTCTCCTTATGTGGCAGAGAGGCCCTCAAAAGTTTCAGAGCCCAATAGTCATCTAGCTCTGTACTCACTAGAAGCAATAGACCATCTGATTTATTGTGCCACCAAAAGTCTAGGGCCCTGCATTTCACCTGAGTTGTACGGATCCAAAATATGCCCATGAGGCTTCAGATGAAACCATGATGTAGTAACATACAGTCATGGGCAAAGATGGATGACTAGAGTGTCACTGTCTTTGCCCTTATATTAAAATTGGAGAAGGTTGAACAGAGCTCCATGTGGATTTAGGAGGCTTCAGACTGATACTGATGGCTGATAAAATACCATACAAATCCTGTACAACCCCTTTAACTACACTAAATCTGCACAGTTGGACAGAACCAACACATGAGCACCATCAGTGCTTCTTATTACACATGTAGACATAATCTTTGCACCCCCTCAGTTTTAGCAGAGAATCTGACAGATACCCTAAAATAAAAGAATCACTCTATTTCTCAAGAGCAGCCATATCTGCAGTTTTTTCCAAACATCTGACCTGACGCATGGTCTTATACAACAATCTTCAAGATTATTCCCATAAACAGCTCAGACATGACTAAGCTTCATCCCCCTGGTACAGGGAATAATGCCGCTGTGTGTGGGGTCCTCTCAGTGAAAGGCATTCGTTCGTGTTACCATGGCAACGTGCTTAAAGAAGGTTCACATAAAGCTCTCGGAGTCAGCACATATACATTCTACATATACACATACTAAAATAAGCAACAGTGACTAATGAATACACCTTACCTGAAGAAATGGTGATGTATATAGAGGTTTTTAAACTTCACGTCTCTTCACGAGTGACGGATCATCAATTCTCTGAAAAAGAGAAAAGAATGGAGTAGTCTGTTACAAGTCACGCACAGAAGGATACATTCACACATTCACAAAGCATATTGGATACTGCTATATTTTAGAATTCTTCTTCCTTCCCTTCCTCTATTCCCCGACTCCCTCCTTCCTCTCTTTTCCCTTTCCTTTTTTTCTCTTATAGCTAACCTAGCAACCTATGCTGAGGAGGGAAGACCTGAAGTACCACCCCATATCTAGAAAACAGGGATCTCCGATGGGTGTTCATCAAACTTATCCAACCAAGAAGAAGTAGAGAAGTATGTATGTGTCTTGGCATCTCCACAATTCTCGTAGACTTCAGTGGATAAGTTCACTATGTCTCCTATGTGTAGCTTCTATGTAGGGCAAGGTAGGGGCCAAGTTCCTAAGGTAGGATAGATGCCTTCACCAACTTTAACGCATTCCTGTGAACCTTTTTGGGATATCAACAACACATTATAGTGAAGCACAAGTGCTTTTTCAGGGGTGACCATACAAAAGTATTGAAGGTTGAAATTCTGGAGGCATACCAGCATTTCTTCTACACTATGGCAAGTGAGGTCTATAAGTTACCATAGGAGAGGAAAAACTGAGCATTGTCACCTGCTGGATACAGACCCCTAACAATCACATATAGTTTATATTTCGTAGTGGTCTTTTGTAGAAAATCCTTGCAAGAGCGTTACATCCTGCAGAGATTTCCAGAAGATTCGTGCTAAATAAATCAAGAAAGGCAGAGACTTTGGAACAGACCTGCTGGAAGATGGTAGGTGATCATGGAAACGGCTATCAACAGGAACACTAACTTTTGGTTTGCTAGGGGTGTAAACAGGAAAAAGTGCCTACAGATATGGACCCTGGTCAGATTAGAATCCTAGACTTTCGAAACAACAGCGGTAACCATTAAATGTAACTGAGTGTAATGATAGATATTTTATTCTGACAAGGCCCAGTGTGTACAATGGGATATTTGAATGTATCATTTGCATTGCATTAGCTTCTTTCACTAACACTACGTACATGTCAATGAAAGTAATTTATTCCGCATTCAAAGATCCATAGACTGCAACCATGAATGGAAGCCTTCAAGCAAATCTAGTCGACAAGACCTTCAGAGAGTCTAAAACCGAGCAGTGTGCGTACTCTACAAGCCAATGAATAGGCCGCATGCTTTTTATACAGTATAGTGCTGTGACGGCTAACCTCTGGCACTCCAGCTGTGGTAAAACTCCAACTCCCAAGATGCACACTTGCTTGGCTGTTCTCAGAACTCCAAAGAAATGAATGGAGCATACTGGGAGTCGTAGTTTCACCACAGCTGGAGTGCCGGAGGTTAGCCATCACCATCACTGGTATAGTGTATCATTGTGCACAGCTGGTGTTACAGAAAATGGGGCCCCTGGCATGAAGCTGCATCCTGCTTGCCATTTTTAGAGGTAAGTTAGACCATATGATAAATAGTGCTGTCATATAGCCTAAAATAATACTTCTTTAAAGTGAAACTGTCTTTTTAACAGAAGGGCAGAAGAGCTCAGCTAAGCACTTTGCCCCTTCAGAGTACTGCGGTGTACAAGCTCATAGAAAGTATCTACACTGCTCAAGCAGAGTCCATCAGAACCCAAGTATGCTCAGCGAAACGCTTCTGCCCCTTCATTTTGGCAATCAGTGGGGGTTTCAGCACCTGGATCCTACCGATCAAAACATCTGATATATCGCTATGAGAAGTTCTGTCAAATGATAGCTAGCCTTTAAAAAGCCCATATAATACGTGCGTGGTTACTAATGATACATACTCAGAATTGGTCACAGTCAGTAGTGGGGTACCACCAGGATTAGTATTGCTCCCTCTAATATCTTTATTAATGATCTTGTATACTGCTACAGAAAAATCTCCCATGATCTATTTATCCCCAGGACTGTCACTGTGACGAGGGGACATCCTCTGCATCTGGAGGAAAGAAGGTTTCTACACAAACAGAGAAGAGGATTCTTTACGGTAAGAGCAGTGAGACTATGGAACTCTCTGCCTGGTGATGGTCAATTCACTAAAAGAGATCAAGAGGGGCCTGGATGTATTTCTTCAGTAAACAAATGGGAAACTGGCAAATAAGCCAGTTTTCCTTTGCACTAGTTTTGATAAATCTCCCCTATAACTTAAAGTATTGGTGGAGAGTTATCAGAAGTAGTGTAAATGAAAAATGGCTTAGCTGGCCATAGCAATCAATCAGATTCCACCTTTCCAAAGGAGCTCTGAAGGTGGAGTCTGTTTGGTTGCTATGGGCAACTATGCCAATTTTCCTTTGCACCAGTTTTGATAAATCCCCAAAACCCCACCCACACCCACTACTAGATTACTGAAGTTGGGTTATTGATTGGAAAATTATCTACTACCTTAACCTTGGGGTTTTGCTTTCCTCTGGATCAACTTTTCAGGATAATAGTCTGAACTGTATGGACGTATATCTTCTTTCAGCCTAACAAACTACGCTACTATGTAAACCAAAGAGATGGAGATATGGGATACTACCCACCTCACCACCCTCTAAAATCAGTCCTGCCACTGTCTGAGTTGTCCAACATGGACAAGGTTTGACCCCCAGTTATCAATATACTGGGCCTCTTTCTAGAATGCTTGGATTTTCCATTTTCCGGTGCAGCATCTGTACGTGAAAGGCCTGCAGCCAGTCTGGGTGCAGTGTCTCATCCTGGCAGTGTGTAGGGTTGTGCACTTTTAGGTAAGTTTCACACAAGTGTATTCAGTGCGGGAAACATGTCCATGTGGGAGATGTTTTTACCAGACTCAATACTGCTCCTCTGAAGTGAACTTGCAGCATCATAATGATTTATGATGCTGTGAATTCACATCTAAGGCCCCATTCACACGTCCGCAATTCTGTTCCGCATTTTGCGGAGCGGAATGCTGGACCTATTCATTCCTATGGGGACACACTACGTCCTGTCGGATCCGGAATTGTGGATCCGCATTTCGATTCCGTAAAAAAATAGAACATGTCCTATTCTTGTCCACAATTGCGTACAAGAAAAGGCATTTTCTATGAGAGTGCCGGCGATGTGCGGTCCTCAAAATGCAGAATGCACATTGCTGGTGTCAGTGTTTTGCGGATCCATAAAACATACATGGACGTGTTGAATGGGGCCTAACTGCAGGCTTACTAAATTGTACTCATAGCAGCATGTGACTACAGTTTAGTAGGCCTGCAGTCAGGAGGCACACAGCATCATAAGTTAGGCTGGGGCTACACCTAGATGTTTTGTATCACTACTTTTAACTATTTAGCTACAGCCAGGGGCTGTTTGGGGACTTAAAGTGGCCCTGGAAAAAAACTGAAAGTGGCCCCATGTTGTAGGTGGATCCAAATTGACAGAATATGGGCCAAAACAAGTAGGCAGGGACAACCGAGTAGCACAGAATATTGCCCCAGCAGAACCAAATACCACAGGACAGCACAAAATGCTGCCACCCCAGCCACAGTATTCAACTCTATCACCGTCATGAGGACAGGAAGGGACTTGCAGCCGTTGAGAATCAGATTGCTATGTACCTGGCCTGCGGCCATCAAGAGGACTTCAGTGGCCCCTGGGCATCGGCCTACCGGGAAATTTCTCTGTAGAGTCTATGGTCCAATCCGCCCATCTACAGCTACAGCTGTAGTCCAAAGCAGTACATTGACTTGTATGTGACCATGTGCACTCCAGCTGTCACTCAATAGTTCAAATCAATAAGTAGTGTGACCAAAGTCTCGTGTAGCCCCAAACTTGGAGTGCAAACCTACTGGAGATGAGTGAATCCATTGTACCAAATCCATTCGTCTCATCAGCAGGACTTCTTCACCCATGGGTGGCTGACCCCAAAGATGAAGAGGCGCTCACCTGCCGCTAGATGTAGCCCAGCCCTGAAGATTTCCTGCCTGCACCACCTCTCCGATTAGCAGAGCAAGGACAGAGGCTCTGCTTCAACTTTGTGTCGAGCCCCTCACAGGGAATATACTTACCACTCCTGGTCACCGCACCGGCGCTGCTGCTTCTCCCCATGAGCGGATGAAAACATCCGGTGTCGGGGGAGCAGCCAATGGCAGGCGGGGACTGGGATGAGCCTCCCTAACGTCACCAGCGATGCTAGGGAGGCTCACAGGAGAAGCAGCAGTGGCACATCTGGGGGCTGTTTATTATATTAGATAACGCCTTTAAGATTGTTAACCACATCCACTTTGCCATCCACATTTCAGAGTGAGTGGTGTAAAACTGCAAAAAGTCGCTAAATGTTTGAGCAAGTGAGTGCAAAAAGTTGCAAAAGCCCTATTTTGTGACTTTTTGAAACCAGAATTCTGGAGTGAAGGGATGAGAAATTGGTGGCCATTGGATGTATATTGTCCAAACCTGCCAAATTCGTCGGGAACGGTGGATCATCTAAAGTGTATGGAAGCCTCTCCCCAACAGCAGATTTGTACATGCCTGATCCTTCTATTAGTAAATGGGGAGAGCTGCAATAATTCTTCGCATCCCCTACACAGTAAAAGAGCTTTCTGCTTTCTAGATTGTATTAGTTCTGGTTCCCAGGCTTCTGCTAGCAGTTGATCAGGAAGGGGGGTGATGTGCATCGGACCCCCACCAATCTGATATTGACAACCTATCCTAAGGATAGGACATAATTATCTAAGTCCTGGAAAAGACTAATGCACCTTACATTTAGTGCAGCCATTGCTGTATATGGGTGCACTAAATATGCATCCCACCATTGTAAAATCGTGTATATCACAGTAGTACCTGGCTGCAGCGGGAAGTGTAGCAAGCCATTCTCCAGTTCTTCTCCATGCTGTCAGAGACCCTGAAAGCATCAGCATGCTTGCTTTATAGGACACTGTATCCATGTACCGCAATACCTCCAGGTACCCCCTCTATCAGCATGCGCACATAGCCTGTACACAGATCACCTCTACATTTCAGTATCTATTGTGCCCCTCTTTTACACGTACACCCACTGACTTTGACCTAGGTAATGCTGCAGTGACTATCTGAGAGTGTATTTAGTAATGCAATTGTGGCAGTTTTCTACATACATAATAATAAGCAATGTAAAGTATAGTAAAAATGACCTGAAAGAAATGTCAGGAAAAGAGCCATAAGGGCCCTCCTCCATATCAGAATCTAGTCGACTCCTTATGCATTGCACAATGGCACCCCACTTGTGTGATTACCTCTCTGGGTAGCGAGCAGGAACCCGGCTACTGTGGGAGGATGTGTTCAGGCTCAGATGCTGCGGATGTGACTGTGTAAAGAGATCAGTCAGCTCAGCACAGCTAAGCCCGGCCCTTCCTGTACAAGCACCTGCTGCACAGCCCATCACAATACTGAGCCCACGGCTGAGGGAATACAGGCTGCAACAAAACGCTGCCAGAGGGTGGCAAACAATGATGACAGAGACACAGAATGGGCAAACACTGGGCTGGTACACAGAGCATAAGGGTGCTAAGCAAACAATAATCTAGATACGTATGCTGCACACATAAAGGCATCTGAATCCAGTTGATGAGCCGACACTGCCCTGGTGCACAGATAGCAAGGAATCAAATGATAGACCAACAAGTAATTGGTGCATATGTAGTATTACGCTAGACAAACAGCAACCACTCCCTGGCATCAACTAATTATAATTATAGTACCCAGAAACTAGCCCGATTCACATATAAAATAAGGCCAGGTGGTAAGTATATGTCGTACTGGCACCAGTCAGTGACGTCAAGTTCACATATAAAGCTATGCAAGATGAAGGTGCTAAGAGAATAAAGATTTGAATGATAAGAAGACACTAAACTGGAACATATATAACACTAGAGCAGAATACTAAAAAATGCTGCATACATACAGTAATACTGGCATAAGATACCAATGACTTAGACCTGTGATGGCTAACCTCCGGCACTCCAGCTGTGGTAAAACTACAACTCCCAGGATGCACACTTGTTTAGTTGTCCTCAGAACTCCATAGAAATGAGATGGAGCATGCTGGACGTCGTAGTTTTACCAAAGTTGGAGTGCCAGAGGTTAGCCATCACTGACTTAGATGGTATGCTGGTAATTTTCCAATGCTTCTGGAGGAACTTCTACCAGAAGTGTACCGAAGCATGCACAGTCGCTGCTCTGGTAGCAAAAGCAGCAGGGAGCACTTGTTCAGCAGCAGGGACAGCCCCTCCCAGGTGAAAGAACTCTTGTTGATGAGACAAATCCATTCATACGTTGTCACGTAGGGAAGGGAAGAGTGCAACCCTAATATCCACACGCCTCTATCCCTACCTACTTGCATGGCCTGTCCTAACTGACGGCGTACAACTTGGTGATGGTCCCTAGCTTAGATACGTGCAGGGCCTAAGGATAAAAAGAGAGTTAACAGAATCAAGGAAAAAGGGTCAAAACCAGGAGGTCAAGCAGGTATACAAGGAGAATACAATAACGTGGTCAAGATAATCCAAGGTAAGGAACCAAGAGGACACGTAAATACCAAAGGGAGGTAGCGAAGCCGAGGTCACAAACAAAGCCGAAGTCAGAAGCCAAGAGGTCACGTCAAATACAAAGGCGGTAGTGAGGTTGAGGTCACAAACAAAGCCGAGGTCAAAACAAACAAGGTCTCAATATACAGAATGCTGGTGAGGGTAGCAAGACCAATCACAGGCAACCTGTGACCAGCAGGCTGCCTGTTTAAATAGCAGAACAAGTGGGTCACATGACGTGGCCAACATCATGTGACCCACGTCCAGCCCAAACCATCTGAGCGTCGATTCATTGCGATCGGCGCTCAGTTACCTATTTCAGCGGGAGGACCCCGGCCGCACTGAGGAGGCGTGCGCGGCTGAATCCTCCCCGCCCCCTGGTCCCTATGGAGACGCGTTCTCGCTCCTGCACAGATGCAGGATGCCGACAGCTTAGCAAGGAGGAAGCGCGTCGCCGGCTCCCCGTTACATACGTATCATCTCTATTCCCATGCCATGCACTGGCTTGGCACAATGTACAGCCCCAATGTAAGAGAGTTGAAAATGCCCACACCCCTTTTACATAAATACGTATCCTTTCTCAACTACTTTTCTTTATTTTGTGACATGCTGTGAACAAGTATTTGCCCCATTCCCAGTTTCTTCTATTTGTCACACTTGAATGTTTCAGATCATCAAACAACTTTTAATATTAGACTAAGACAACCCAAGAAACACAAACTGTTATTTTTAAATAATCATTACATTTAATGAAGATAACGAAGTATTCAAAACCTATATCACCCATGTGAAACTGGTTGTGCCACCCTTGCAGGAAACAACTGCAATCAAATGCTTGAGATAACTTGAGATGAGTCTTCTACACCACCATGAAGGAAGTCTAACCCAGCTATATTGGAGGGTTTTCAAGCATGAACTGCTCATTTAACCTCTTGCCAAAACATCACAATGAGATCCAAGTCAGGACTTTGACATGGCCGATCCAAAACCTTAATTTTGTTTCTGTGTTTCCTTGTGCTTTGGATCATTGTCCTGCTACATTACCCAACTAGGCTTGAACTTTAGGTCACAAACTGACGGGCGGACATTCTCCTTCAGGATTTCTGAGAGACAATAGAATTCATAGTTCCATAAATGATGATAAGCAACCCAGGTCCTGCAGAAGTAAAGCAGCCCGGACCATCACACTACCGCCACCATGTTTGACTGTTGGTATGCTGTTTTTATGATGTTGTGAAATGCGATGTTAGCTTTACGCCAGATGTAACGAAACCCATGTCTCCCAAAAAGTTCCATCTTTGACTTCAGTTCCAAGGATATTATCTCAAAAGTCTTGGGTGTCATCTATTTGCAATAGCTAGACAAGCCTTTACATTCTTTATGGTCAGCAGTGGTTTGCAAATTGCAGCTTTCTCATGGATGCCATTTTTGACCAATGTCTTTCTTATTGTGGAATCTTGTACGTTGACCTTAACTGAGGCCTTCATCTGTGCTCTTTTGTGACCTCCTGGATATGTCGTCCATGTGTGTTTCGTGAAAGGTTCACCACTGTTTCAAGTTTTCATCATCTTTGGATAGTGGCTCTTACTGTGGTTTACTGAAGTCCCAGAACCTTAGCAATAGTAGATTTGTAACCCTTTCCAGACTGGTAATTTTCAATGATTCTGTATTTGAATCTTTTAGACCATGGCATCATGGGCTTCTTTTTGAGACCTACTAGACTGCTTTACATTGCCAGACAAGCTCTGTTGAAGTGATGTTTGCATTCAACAGGTCGTATTAATGACAAGTTGTGGCTAGTGAAATTGTACCCAGCTTTCAACGGAATTTGGTTAACTGGTGGATTTAATAGCTAAGAAGGCAGTTACTTTTTAACATAGGGCTGAACAGAATTTTTCCTTCAATTAATAAAATCATCATTTAAAAATGGCATTTTATGCTTACTTGGAGTTATTTGAGCAATTCCCCAAAAGGCTTTAAAATAAAAACAATTATATACTCGCTTTTTCTCCTGCGATGTACTATGTATCGCCAGTGTGGTCCTCACTGCGAATTGAAGTTCGGACCCAAAAAACTTTGCTTGAATGTACAATATTCAAATGTATGGGCTCAGGCGAGGAAATTCGTTATCAACAAAGTCTCGATTTTAGAACCTGAAAACCATTTTAAAACTTGGATCTAAAGTCAGCTTTAGTAGCAAGGTTTGAAAATCAAATGCCGAAGTTATTCAGTGAAGTCTTGCAAGACTTAGGTGATAAAGAATTTCACCTCGCTGAAGGACATACATTTAAATGCTGTACGGAGACGGATCACCATACAGCATTAAAATAAAGTTTTGAGAGACTCTACCTCAGATCTTGGATCCGAAGCTCAATTCACTCAACACTAGTGTACGGCATGAGACTGCCGAGGACAGTGATTGGCTGCAGTGGTCACTGCATGTAATCGCTAAAATCTGTAAATACAGTTGCAAGAAAAAGTATGTGAACCCTTTGGAATGATATGGATTTCTGCACAAATTGGTAACATGTGATCTGATCTTCATCTAAGTCACAACAATAGACAATCACAGTCTGCTTTAACTAATAACATACAAAGAATAAAATGTTACCATGTAAACATTCACAGTGCAGGTGGAAAAAGTATGTGAACCCCTAGACTAATGACATCTCCAAGAGCTAATTGGAGTGAGGTGTCAGCCAACTGGAGTCCAATCACTGAAATTAGATTGGAGGTGTTGGTTACAGCTGCCCTGCCCTATAAAAAACACACACCATTTTATTTTTCCCAAGAAGCATTACCTGATGTGAATGATGTCTCGCACAAAAGAGCTCTCAGAAGACTTACGATTAGGAATTGTTGACTTGCATAAAGCTGGAAAGGGTTATAAAAGTATCTCCAAAAGCCTTGCTGTTCATCAGTCCACGGTAAGACAAATTGTCTATAAATTGAGAAAGTTCAGCACTGCTGCTACTCTCCCTAGGAGTGGCTGTCCTGTAAAGATGACTGCAAGAGCACAGCGCAGACTGCTCAATGAGGTGAAGAAGAAACCTAGAGTGTCTGATAAAGACTTACCAAAGTCTCTGGCATATGCTAAAATCCCTGTTAGCGATTACACGGTTCGTAAAACACTAAACAAGAATGGATTTTATGGGAGGATACCACAGAGGAAGCCACTGCTGTCCAAAAAACATTGCAGCACGTTTACAGTTTGCACAAGAGCACCTGGATGTTCCACAGCAGTACTAGCAACATATTTTGTGGACAGATGAAAACAAAATTCAGTTGTTTGGAAGAAACACACAACACTATGTGTGGAGAAAAGAGGCATAGCACACCAAGATCAAAACCCCATCCCAACTGTGAAGTATGGTGGTGGGGGCATCATGGTTTGCGGCTGCTTCCCAAGTTTATCAAGACATTTTGCAGGAGAACTTAAGGCTATCTGTCCACCAGCTGAAGCTCAACAGAAGATGGGTGTTGCAACAGGACAACGACCCAAAGCATAGAAGTAAATCAACAACAGAATGGCTTAAACAGAACAAAATACACCTTCTGGAGTGCCCAGTCCGAGTCCTGACCTCAACCCGATTGAGATGCTGTGGCATGACCTCAGAAAGCGATTCACACCAGACATCCCAAGAATATTGCTGAGCTGAAACAGTTCTGTAAAGAGGAATGGTCAAGAATTACTCCTGACCGTTGTGCACATCTGATCTGCAACTACAGGAAGCGTTTGGTTGAAGTTATTGCTGCCAAAAGAGGTTCAACCAGTTATTAAACCCAAGGATTCACATACTTTTTCCACCTGCACTATGAATGTTTACATGGTGTGTTCAATAAAAACATGGTAACATTTAATTCTTTGTGTGTTATTAGTTTAAGCAGACTGTGATTGTCTATTGTTGTGACTTAGATGAAGATCAGATCACATTTATGACCAATTTGTGCAGAAATCCATATCATTTCATACTTTCACATACTTTTTCTTGCAACTGTAAACAGCGGGAGAAAGACCAGACGGGTAGCTCCAGAGGAAGAGGTGAGTATGCGACCAATTTTATTTTTTACACCATGTGGGGCATTAGTTATAGACAGCCCCTTAAAAAGAGTTTGATGATCTGAAACATTCAAGCATGACACATGCAAAAATGGAACAAAATGGGAAGGGGCAAAGACTTTTTCACAGCACTGTATATGTGATTCACTGTGTTATGCTATGTATGATATGCCATCTACTGTGCATTATGGTGCTGTGAGATGGTATACTCAAGTAATGTATTCACCACTGTAGGATAAACACCCAGAGTATTTATGCCCGTATACTTTGAATGGTGACTTCATAGGTAGCCTGTGACACCCATGTAAATTATATATATATATATATATATATATATAAGATGATTAAGTATTATTGGTAATTTACTGTACATTATTACTATATGTCTTGAGAGCCAACACATATTACTACAGAGGAAGTTGATGGATGCTGCAAATGTGTGTGTGGAATTACACTGTATAATACTGCTATACAGATTGCAACTCTAGGTAGAGCATGAGATCTGCCTAGGGGTCATGCTACGACGTTCCCACACTACATAGTATGTTTTGTGGTTCATAAAAACAAGTGCCCAAGAGGACCTTGGGGCAGTACACATAGCACGTGGAAACTGCAAAGACAAGGGGACACGAGAGGACGAGCAGCAGTGCTTAGTAGTTAGCTAGAAAGTGGGGGTGAGTGACGGCTCACAAATTGGCACGCTAAACAGTGGTTGAGCAGGGGCAGCCAACCAGAGTGCTTCCTAGTCTTTGTACCTGCAAATATTCAGAGAACTTGTGATAGGCCAGGTCAGGAGGAACAGACCAGCCAGCTTGCTGCAGATAGAAACACTTAGGGGAGATTTATCAAACTAGTGTAAAGTAGAACTGGCTTAGTTGGCCAAAGCACCCAATCAGATTCCACCTTTCATTTTCCAAAGGAGCTGTGAAAAATGAAAAGTGGGATCTGATTGGTTGCTATGGGCTACTAAGCCAGTTCTACTTTACATCAGTTTGATAAATCTCCACATTAGTGCACTGGACTGGGCTAACTAAAGAAAGTCATGGAGGGCAAATAGCCGTGGCTGATAGAGAGTTACACCTGAGAACTGCGGGTATGTGTGTGCCACATGCAGAAGAGCCGTGGCCTGTTTTTATGGCTGTGTACAGTGTGAGAAAGTAACCGTGGATCTGTCATAGCCTGGTAGGGGCGATCCTGCAGTTTAATATGATACCTTCTTGATTGAAAGTGCTAGACCAAGTCAAAGTTGTACTCTAGTGATGTCAATCAAGGGAGTGGGGTGTTTAGATGTCAGTAGGCGTCGCATAGCGGTGCTCCTACTGAAAAAGTCTGCCTCCTGGTGCTCGAAATTGCCTTCCAACAAAGGAATAAGAGTACTATTTTATCAACAACCATGGCGTAGACAGTGAGGAGGTAGGAATCATTTTAAACTGCAGGATCACCCCTACCAGGTTATGTGCCTAGGTTTAATAGGAGTGATCCAGGGACAGAGTGTATTTAACAAGCAGCACTGAGTTATCTTCAAGACTGCCACTGTGAGGGAGACTCCAGGGCAGAGTTCTTGTCACCCATTGAGTTGGGTGAAAAGTCAGGACCTGAGTTTGTCACAACAGGAAAGAGAAGGACTATTATCACCAGTAGAGATTTTGAAGCCACCAAGCCCTGTGCCACCACATTGTGTGTAATCAATCATTGTGGTCTATCAATCTAAGGCCCCGATTTATCAAAACAGTGATAAGTAGTAGATTGGTGGTCTAGTGGTGACCTCTCCTGTCCCTTATACTGAGTAATAAACAGGATGTTCTAGTGGTGAAAGAAAATCAGTTCTCACCTATCCTATGTTCTTTCCTGTCCTTATACTATAATCAGTGATAAGCAGGGTGTTCTAGTGGTAATAGAAAATCAGTTCTCAGCTCTCCTGTGTTCTCCCTGTCCTTATACTATAAATCAGTGATAAGAAGGGTGTTCTAGTGGTGATAGATAATCAGTTCTCACCTCTCCTGTGTTCTCTCCTGTCCTTATACTATAATCAGTGATAAGCAGGGTGTTCTAGTGGTGATAGATAATCAGTTCTCACCTCCCCTGTCCTTATACTATAATCTGTGATAAGCAGGGTTTTCTAGTGGTGATAGATAATCAGTTCTCATCTCTCCTGTGTTCTCTCCTGTCCTTATACTATAAATAGTGATAAGCAGGGTGTTCTAGTGGATATAGATAATCAGTTCTCACCTCTCCTGTGTTCTCTCCTGTCCTTATACTATAATCCGTGATAAGCAGGGTGTTCTAGTGGTGACAGATAATCAGTTCTCATCTCTCCTGTGTTCTCCCCTGTCCTTATACTATAATCTGTGATAAGCAGGGTTTTCTAGTGGTGATAGATAATCAGTTCTCACCTCTCCTGTGTTCTCTCCTGTCCTTATACTATAATCAGTGATAAGCAGGGTGTTCTAGTGGTGATAGATAATCAGTTCTCACCTCTCCTGTGTTCTCTCCTGTCCTTATACTATAATCAGTGATAAGCAGGGTGTTCTAGTGGTGATAGATAATCAGTTCTCACCTCTCCTGTGTTCTCTCCTGTCCTTATACTATAATCAGTGATAAGCAGGGTGTTCTAGTGGTGATAGATAATCAGTTCTCACCTCTCCTGTGTTCTCTCCTGTCCTTATACTATAATCAGTGATAAGCAGGGTGTTCTAGTGGTGATAGATAATCAGTTCTCACCTCTCCTGTGTTCTCTCCTGTCCTTATACTATATACAGTGATAAGCAGGGTGTTCTAGTGGTGATAGATAATCAGTTCTCACCTCTCCTGTGTTCTCTCCTGTCCTTATACTATAATCAGTGATAAGCAGGGTGTTCTAGTGGTGATAGATAATCAGTTCTCACCTCTCCTGTGTTCTCTCCCTGTCCTTATACTATAATACAGTGATAAGCAGGGTGTTCTAGTGGTGATAGATAATCAGTTCTCACCTCTCCTGTGTTCTCTCCTGTCCTTATACTATAAACAGTGATAAGCAGGGTGTTCTAGTGATGATAGATAATCAGTTCTCACCTCTCCTGTGTTCTCCCCTGTCCTTATACTATAAACAGTGATAAGCAGGGTGTTCTAGTGGTGATAGATAATCAGTTCTCACCTCTCCTGTGTTCTCTCCTGTCCTTATACTATAACACAGTGATAAGCAGGGTGTTCTAGTGGTGATAGATAATCAGTTCTCACCTCTCCTGTGTTCTCTCCTGTCCTTATACTATAAACAGTGATAAGCAGAGGTGTTCTAGTGGTGATAGATAATCAGTTCTCACCTCTCCTGTGTTCTCTCCTGTCCTTATACTATAAACAGTGATAAGCAGGGTGTTCTAGTGGTGATAGATAATCAGTTCTCACCTCTCCTGTGTTCTCTCCTGTCCTTATACTATACACAGTGATAAGCAGGGTGTTCTAGTGATGATAGATAATCAGTTCTCACCTCTCCTGTGTTCTCCCCTGTCCTTATACTATAATCAGTGATAAGCAGGGTGTTCTAGTGGTGATAGATAATCAGTTCTCATCTCTCATGTGTTCTCTCCTGTCCTTATACTATAAACAGTGATAAGCAGGGTGTTCTAGTGGTGATAGATAATCAGTTCTCACCTCTCCTGTGTTCTCCTCTGTCCTTACACTATAAACAGTGATAAGCAGGGTGTTCTAGTGGTGATAGATAATCAGTTCTCACCTCTTCTATGTTCTCTCTCTGTCCTTACACTATAATCAGTGATAAGCAGGGTGTCCTAGTGGTGATAGATAATCAGTTCTCCATCTCTCCTGTGTTCTCTCCCTGTCCTTATACTATAATCAGTGATAAGCAGGGTGTTCTAGTGGTGATAGATAATCAGTTTCCACCTCTCCTGTGTTCTCTCCTGTCCATATATTATAATCAGTGTTAAGCAGGGTGTTCTAGTGGTGGTGATAGATAATCAGTTCTCATCTCTCCTGTGTTCTCCCCTGTCCTTATACTATATACAGTGATAAGCAGGGTGTTCTAGTGGTGATAAAAAATCAGTTGTCACCTCTCCTGTGTTCTCTCCTGTCCTTATAATATAAACATTGCTAAGCATGATGTTGTAATGGTGAAAGAAAATCAGTTCCCACCTCTCCTGTGTTCTCCCCTGTCCATATTTTATAATCAGTGATTAGCAAGGTGTTCTAGTGGTGATAGATAATCAGTTCCCACCTCTCCTGTGTTCTCCCCTGTCCTTATACTATAAACATTGATAAGCAGGGTGTTGTAGTGATGAAAGAAAATCTGTACTCATCTCTCCTGTGTTCTCTCCTGTCCGTATACTATAATACAGTGATAAGCAGGGTGTTCTAGTGGTGATAGATAATCAGTTCCCACCTCTCCTGTGTTCTCTCCTGTCCCTTATATTATATACAGTGATGAGCAGGGTGTTCTAGTGGTAATAGAAAATCAGTTCTCAGCTCTCCTGTGTTCTCCCCTGTCCTTATACTAGTTATAAGCAGGGTGTCCTAGTCGTGATAGATAATCAGTTCTCAGCTCTCCTGTGTTCTCCTCTACCCTTATACTAGTGATAAGCAGGGTGTTCTAGTGGTGATAGATAATCAGTTCTTACCTCTCCTGTGTTCTCTCCTGTCCTTATACTATAATCAGTGATAAGCAGGGTGTTCTAGTGGTGATAGATAATCAGTTCCCACCTCTCCTGTGTTCTCTCCTGTCCCTTATATTATATACAGTGATGAGCAGGGTGTTCTAGTCGTGATAGATAATCAGTTCTCAGCTCTCCTGTGTTCTCCTCTACCCTTATACTAGTGATAAGCAGGGTGTTCTAGTGGTGACAGATAATCAGTTCTCACCTCTCCTGTGTTCCTATCCTGTCCATATATTATAATCAGTGATAATCAGGGTGTTCTAGTGGTGATAATCAGTTCTCACCTCTCCTGTGTTCTCTCCCTATCCTTATACAATAAACAGTGATAGGCAGGGTGTTCTAGTGGTGATAGATAATCAGTTCTCACCTCTCCTGTGTTCTCTCCTGTCCATATATTATAATCAGTGATAAGCAGGGTTTTCTAGTGGTGATAGATAATCAGTTCTCACCTCTCCTGTGTTCTCTCCTGTCCCTATACTATAATCACTGATAAGCAGGGTGTTCTAGTGGTGATAGATAATCAGTTCTCAGCTCTCCTGTGTTCTCCCCTGTCCTTATACTAGTTATAAGCAGGGTGTTCTAGTCGTGATAGATAATCAGTTCTCAGCTCTCCTGTGTTCTCCCTGTCCGTATATTATAATAAGTGATAAGCAGGGTGTCCTAGTGGTGATAGATAATCAGTTTTCAGCTCTCCTGTGTTCTCTCCTGTCCTTATACTAGTGATAAGCAGGGTGTTCTAGTGGTGATAGATAATCAGTTCTCACCTCTCCTGTGTTCTCTTCTGTCCTTACACTATAATCAGTTCTGACCTCTTCTGTGTTCTCTCCTGTCCTTATACTTGTGATAAGCAGTGTGTTCTAGTGGTGATAGAAAATCAGTTTTCATTTCTCCTGTGTTCTCCTCTACCCTTATACTAGTGATACACAGGGTTTTGTAGTGGTGATAGAAAATCAGTTTTCATCTCTCCTGTGTTCTCTCTTGTCCTTATACTAGTGATAAGCAGAGTCTCATCACTGAGAACACCAAGTTTTCCCCTCTCCTCCCCAGGCACATATGCTGAGATCTGTTCTTATGGAAAGATGCAAATAAAGCGGTATCGTTTGAATCAATGGAACTTTGAGTAGCAATCATTTGACTCACTATATTATGCTGCTTTGACTAGTGGACCTGCATTTTTTGATGAAATGAGCTGTGTCTGAACAGGGTGTAGCAGGAAAAACTAATATCTATTGAATCATCTGTGCTACTAAAAGATAACAGGACTGTTTAGTGGTGATGTGTCTCTAGCGGACATGTTACCTCTGAAGCCAGTTATTGGCTGCAGCGGAGCAGATGATCATGCCATAAAGGAAGTAAATAAGCAGCGGACTAAAATATAGACACACGGGAGCCAGTGTGCAGGACGGGAGCTGCAGAGAGCAGGCAAGTATGAATCTTCCCATAGCAGAGACAGGCTGTGGGTACCTGTGATATGTTACTCTTTCCCAGCGAGCACTGAATATGGCAGATACACTTTTTACATGTCTCTTGTATTCTTATTTAGACTTGCACATGATTCTCTGCTATTCCAGGGAATACATTTATAGCTTTCCTAACTTTTTCTGAGGACAAATTGAAAGATTTCTTACAGCTATTAAGGGTATGTAACAGTGTTTTCCAGTTACTAAATGCATAGTACATTACATACACTATTTACTTATGGTTTAAGTTCTATCTAACTTGATTACTTACGCGATAGTGAGAAAAAGCCTGATGTTACTATTCTACTACAGAATATGTATTTTTACTAAATTTATGGGCCATTTATGAAGGAGTCGGAATGAGGCTGCTTTCATGTCACCGCTATGTATTTCCATTCTTCTGCTCCCTTATAGGAGCAGCAGAATGAAAATAACTGAAGTACGAAATTCGGCAAATAACTGACAGTAACGGAGCCTAACAGATCCCAATGACTATAATGGGATCACTTACGTTTCCATTCGGGAGAACATTTGTTTTTTAGCAGAGAAAAAAGTCCTGCATTCAGGACTTTTCTCTCCACTATTTTTGACAAACTCTGTGACTGAGGCCCTGAATAGAGCTTTCAACATAGATTTGTATGTAGCCCCATAACTTTGGCTTACCAACTCCACAGCATTGTCTATAACAGAGCTCAGATCAGGGGCGGATTGGCCATACAACTTACAGGAAATTTCCCGGTGGGCTGATGCCCAGGGGGCCGGAGAAGCCCCTATCTTTGCCTCTGGATGGGTCCATAATAAGCTATCAGTGGTAATTAACTCTGTTAGAATCGGGTACTCATGTACCTGGCTAGCGACATGCCCGCCTGAATTCAACTATATCCTGCATCTCCCCTTCTAATCACCCTTCTCCACATCTTAATCAGAGACAACTGGAAGAGGAGGAGAGAAAATGAGCCTCTATTGATGGCCAACTCAGAAGGACAGCCATTGGGGCAAATGGCAGGGGTGTATCTATCACGAGGCAAACAAGGCATTTGCCTAGGGCGGCACTTGCCAATGGGGTGGCAAAATGCCTTGTTTGCTTAGTAATAGTTACAGTTACCACGACTTTCTAACACTAGAAATTATATTCTAACTCCCAGCCAGGCGTTACAATGGTGACGGGGACGCTTGCCTGGGGGTTAGAATATACCATCGGATCTGAGTTTTCACAATCTCAGTGAGATCGTGAAAACTCAAATCCGATGGTATATTCTAACCCCCAGGCATTCCCATGGTGACGGGGACGCTTGACTGGGGGTTAGAATATACAGGGCCCAGTTGCTCAGAGGATTATACATTTATTAACTGTAATCTGTAACTTTAACTTTAAATGAGGGCTGGTTTATCTCTTTACTAGGGTATCTTACTCTCAGCTCTCAGCTCCGGTAACAGGCAGCAGTGCGGGCGGTGCTCACTCACTGACGTCACGCTCCTGCGCCGCCCGCACTGCTGCCTGTTACTGGAGCTGAGAGTAAGATACCCTAGTAAAGAGATAAGCCAGCGCTCATTTAAAGTTACAGATTACAGTTAATAAATGTCATGGGGGGGGATATGTGGATGGCACTGGCATGGTGGGGGGGGGGGGCATCTGTGGATGGCACTGTCATGGGTGGGGAATCTATGGATGGCACTGTTACGGGGGGGATCTGTGGATGACACTGTTATGGGGAGGGGATCTGTGGATGGCACTGTTATGGGGAGGGATCTGTGGATGACACTGTCATGGGGAGGGGGATCTGTGGATGGCACTGTTATGGGGGGATCTGTGGATGGCACTGTTATGGGGAGGGGGATCTATGGATGGAACTGTTATGGGGGATCTGTGGATGGCACTGTTATGGGGAGGGGGATCTGTGGATCATGGATGACTGATCTTTGTAAAGTGGTTGAATTTACACTTTATATTATTATATCTAAAGATTCTCTTTAAATAATAGATGCAACATTTGGTACAGAAAACACAAAATATTGGCCTTCGTTATTGATTTATTTTAAATACAGAAAGGAAGATGTGAAACTCTAACAGGAAAGGGTGGAGCCTGAAGAGGAAGGGTGGGGTTTACAGAGGAAGGGGTTTGGCCTTGACAGGAAGGGGTGGGTCAAATTTATATTAGGGGGTGCCCGAGTTTAGTCTCGCTTAGGGAAGCACAAAACCAAGATATACCACTGGCAATATGTTATGCGGCACTGTGGTATGTGGCATTTTGCGCTATGCGTTTGCTGACCCCTATTATTTTTCCCCACCTCCTGTCAATTTAGACCCTCCTACAATATGGGGCCACTTTCAGGTATTTTTCCAGGGCCACTTTAGGTTCCCAATCCGTACCTGGCTCAGAAAGTTGGTAGACATCACTCTGGAGCATATACACATAAAGATGAGCAAATACTGGTACATACTGTAAGTAATAGAGATTAGATAGTTGGTGGACATCACTCTGGAGCATATACACATGGAGAGGAGCACGGTGTATAATAGAGATCAGATACTTTGTGGAGGTGGCTCTGGTACATATACACATGATAACTGTATACAGTAGAGATCAGATCATTTGTTCAGGTGGCTCTGGTACATATACATATACACATGATAAATGCGTACAGTACAGATCAGATACTTTGTAGAGGTGGCTCTGGTACAGATACATATACAGATGTTAAATGTGGTTCTGGCACATATACATATACACATGATAAATGTGTACAGTACAGATCAGTACTGTGTAGAGGTGGCTCTGGTACATATACATATACAAATGATAAATCTGTACAGTACAGATCAGATACTTTGTAGAGGCGGCTCTGGTACATATACATATACACATGATAAATGTAGAGTACAGTACAGATCAGATACTTTGTAGAGGCGGCTCTGGTTCATATACATATACACATGATAAATGTGTATAGTACAGATCAGATACTTTGTAGAGGTGGCCCTGGTACATATACACATGATAAATGTGTACAGTACAGATCAGATACTTTGTAGAGGTGGCCCTGGTACATATACATATACACATGATAAATGTGTACAGTACAGATCAGATACTTTGTAGAGGTGGCCCTGGTACATACACACATGATAAATGTGTACAGTACAGATCAGATACCCTGTAGAAGTGGCTCTGGTACATATACACATGATAACTGTATACAGTACATATCAGATACTTTGTAGAGGTGGCTCTGGTACATATACATATACACATGATAAATGTGTACAGTACAGATCAGATACTTTGCAGAGGTGGCTCTGGTATATATACATATATACATGATAAATGCGTACAGTACAGATCAGATACTTTGTAGAGGTGGCTCTGGTACGTATACATATACACATGATAACTGTATACAGTACAGATCAAATACTATGTAGAGGTGGCTCTGGTACGTATACATATACACATGATAAATGCGTACAGTACAGATCAGCTACTTTGTAGAGGTGGCTCTGGTACATATACATATACACATGATAAATGTGTACAGTACAGATCAGATACTTTGTAGAGGTGGCTCTGGTACATATACATATGATAAATGTGTACAGTACAGATCATATACTTTGTAGAGTTGGCTCTGGTACATATACATAAACACATGATAAATGTGTACAGTACAGATCATATACTTTGTAGAGTTGGCTCTGGTACATATACATATGATAAATGTGTACAGTACAGATCAGATACCCTGTAGAAGTGGCTCTGGTACATATACACATGATAACTGTATACAGTACATATCAGATACTTTGTAGAGGTGGCTCTGGTACATATACATATACACATGATAAATGTGTACAGTACAGATCAGATACCTTGTAGAGGTGGCTCTGGTACATATACATTTACACATGATAAATGTGTACAGTACAGATCAGATACCTTGTAGAGGTGGATCTGGCACATATACACATGATACATGTGTACAGTACAGGTCAGATACTTTGTAGAGGTGGCTCTGGTACATATACACATGATAAATGTGTACAGTACAGATCAGATACCTTGTAGATGTGGCTCTGGTACATATACATATACACATGATACATGTGTACGGTACAGATCAGATACTTTGTAGAGGTGGCTCTGGTACATATACATATACACATAATAAATGTGTACAGGACAGATCAGATACCTTGTAGAGGTGGCTCTGGTACATATACATATACATATACACATGATAAATGTGTACAGTACAGATCAGATACCTTGTAGAGGTGGCTCTGGTACATATACACATGATAAATGTGTACAGTACAGATCAGATACCTTGTAGATGGGGGGATATGTGGATGGCACTGGCATGGTGGGGGAGGGGCATCTGTGGATGGCACTGTCATGGGTGGGGAATCTATGGATGGCACTGTTACGGGGGATCTGTGGATGACACTGTTATGGGGAGGGGATCTGTGGATGGCACTGTTATGGGGGAGGGATCTGTGGATGACACTGTCATGGGGAGGGGGATCTGTGGATGGCACTGTTATGGGGGATCTGTGGATGGCACTGTTATGGGGAGGGGATCTATGGATGGAACTGTTATGGGGGGATCTGTGGATGGCACTGTTATGGGGAGGGGGATCTGTGGATCATGGATGACTGATCTTTGTAAAGTGGTTGAATTTACACTTTATATTATTATATCTAAAGATTCTCTTTAAATAATAGATGCAACATTTGGTACAGAAAACACAAAATATTGGCCTTCGTTATTGATTTATTTTAAATACAGAAAGGAAGATGTGAAACTCTAACAGGAAAGGGTGGAGCCTAAAGAGGAAGGGTGGGGTTTACAGAGGAAGGGGTTTGGCCTTGACAGGAAGGGGTGGGTCAAATTTATATTAGGGGTGCCCGAGTTTAGTCTCGCCTAGGGCAGCACAAAACCAAGATATACCACTGGCAATATGTTATGCGGCACTGTGGTATGTGGCATTTTGCGCTATGCGTTTGCTGACCCCTATTATTTTTCCCACCTCCTGTCAATTTAGACCATCCTACAATATGGGGCCACTTTCAGGTATTTTTCCAGGGCCACTTTAGGTTCCCAATCCGCACCTGGCTCAGAAAGTTGGTAGACATCACTCTGGAGCATATACACATAAAGATGAGCAAATACTGGTACATACTGTAAGTAATAGAGATTAGATAGTTGGTGGACATCACTCTGGAGCATATACACATGGAGAGGAGCACGGTGTATAATAGAGATCAGATACTTTGTGGAGGTGGCTCTGGTACATATACACATGATAACTGTATACAGTAGAGATCAGATCATTTGTTCAGGTGGCTCTGGTACATATACATATACACATGATAAATGCGTACAGTACAGATCAGATACTTTGTAGAGGTGGCTCTGGTACAGATACATATACAGATGTTAAATGTGTACAGTACAGATCACATACTTTGTAGAGGTGGCTCTGGTACATATACATATACACATGATAAATGTGTACAGAACAGGTCAGATACTTTGTAGAGGTGGCTCTGGTACATATACATATGATAAATGTGTACAGTACAGATCAGATACTTTGCAGAGGTGGATCTGGTACATATACATAAACACATGATAAATGTTTACAGTACAGATCAGATACCTTGTAGAGGTGGCTCTGGTTCATATGCACATGATAACTGTATACAGTACCATTCAGATACTATGTAGAGGTGGCTCTGGTACATATACACGTGATAAATGCGTACAGAACAGATCAGATACTTTGTAGAGGTGGCTCTGGTACATATACATATACATATACACATGATAAATGTGTACAGTTCAGATCAGATACTTTGTAGAAGTGGCTCTAGTACATATACATATACATATGATAAATGTGTACAGAACAGATCAGATACTTTGTAGAGGTGGCTCTGGTACATATACATGTACACATGATAAATGTGTACAGTACAGATCAGATACTTTTAGAGGTGGCTCTGGTACATATACATATACACATGATAAAAGTGTACAGAACAGATCAGATACTTTGTAGGGGTGGCTCTGGTACATATACATATACACATGATAAATGTGTACAGTACAGATCAGATACTTTGTAGATGTGGCTCTGGTTCATATGCACATGATAACTGTATACAGTACAGATCAGATACTATGTAGAGGTGGCTCTGGTACATATACACATGATAAATGTGTACAGTACAGATCAGATACTTTGCAGAGATGGCTCAGGTACATATACATATGATAAATGTGTACAGTACAGATCAGATACTTTGCAGAGATGGCTCAGGTACATATACATATGATAAATGTGTACAGTACAGAACAGATACTTTGCAGATGTGGCTCTGGTACATATACATATACACATGATAAATGCGTACAGTACAGATCAGATACTTTGTAGAGGTTGCTCTAGGGTTGGGCAATAAACCGGTAGCTATGATATACCGCGATATTAGAAAACAGCGATATTGCGATATCACTGTTTTCTAATAATCGCGGTATTCTGTGACGTCATGCGCTCCGCTCGGCGCCTTCCCACTCACCACCCGCCGGCCGCCGCACATTAGAAATCTTTGCCGGCTCCTGCGTCCCTGGCTCCGCCTCCTCCTACCCGGCGCATTGCTGCCCACATTCTCGGGGGGTGCAATTGCCCCTTTGCCTCTCTCCCCCCCTGGATCCGCCGGAAGACTCACACAGGCGCACTGGCCTCTGCCAGTGCGCCTGTGTGAGTCTTCCGCGCTCTCAGTGAAGTGAATAATAATTACCTACAACAGCGCTGGGCTGGGAGGAGGCGGCGCTGGGCAGGTAGGGAATCTGTTAATGGGGGGATCTGTGGATGACACTGGATGGTGGGGGAAATCTGTGGATGACACTGAGAGGGGGGAGATCTGTGGATGACACTGAGAGGGGGAATCTGTGGATGACACTGAGAGCCTGGGGGATCTGTGGATGACACTGAGAGGGGGGATCTGTGGAAGACACTGAATGGGGGGATCTGTGGAAGACACTGGATGGGGGATCTGTGGATGACACTTAAGGGGGATCTGTGGATGGCACTTAAGGGGGATCTGTGGATGGCACTTAAGGGGGATCTGTGGATGGCACTTAAGGGGGGTCTGTGGATGGCACTTAAGGGGGTCTGTGGATGGCACTTAAGGGGAGGGATCTGTGGATGGCACTTAAGGGGGTTTGTGGATGGCACTTAAGGGGAGTGGATCTGTGGATGACGTCTCCTTGTAGCTGCCGCTGCCCCCATACAGTATAACGTCTCCTTGTGGCTGCCCCCATACAGTATAATGTCTCCTTGCGCTGCCCCCATACAGTATAACGTCTCCTTGCGGCTGCCCCCATACAGTATAACGTCTCCTTGCGCTGCCCCCATACAGTATAACGCCTCCTTGTGGCTGCCCCCATACAGTATAACGCCTCCTTGCGCTGCCCCCATACAGTATAACGCCTCCTTGCGCTGCCCCCATACAGTATAACGTCTCCTTGTGGCTGCCCCCATACAGTATAACGTCTCCTTGCGCTGCCCCCATACAGTATAACGTCTCCTTGCGCTGCCCCCATACAGTATAACGTCTCCTTGCGCTGCCCCCATACAGTATAACGTCTCCTTGTGGCTGCCCCCATACAGTATAATGTCTCCTTGCGCTGCCCCCATACAGTATGTCTCCTTGCGCTGCCCCCATACAGTATAATGTCTCCTTGTGCCTGCCCCCATACAGTATAACGCCTCCTTGTGGCTGCCCCCATACAGTATAATGTCTCCTTGCGCTGCCCCCATACAGTATGTCTCCTTGCGCTGCCCCCATACAGTATAATGTCTCCTTGTGGCTGCCCCCATACAGTATAACGTCTCCTTGTAGCTGCCCCCATACAGTATAACGCCTCCTTGCGCTGCCCCCATACAGTATAATGTCTCCAAGTGTTTTTTTCTTCTAAATGGGCATTTATCGTGATATATATCGTTATCGCGATAAATTTCTTAATATCGTTATCGTGGCAATATTTTTTGATATCGCCCAACCCTAGGTGGCTCTGGTACATATACATATACACATGATAAATGTGTACAGTACAGATCAGATACTTTGTAGAGGTGGCTCTAGTACATATACATATATACATGATAAATGTGTACAGTACAGATCAGATACTTTGTAGAGGTGGCTCTGGTACATATACATATACACATGATAAATGTGTACAGTACAGATCAGATACTTTGCAGAGACGGCTCAGGTACATATACATATACACATGATAAATGTGTACAGTACAGATCAGATACCTTGTAGAGGTGGCTCTGGTACATATACACATGATAGATGTGTACAGAATAGATCAGATACTTTGCAGAGATGGCTCTGGTACATATACATATACAATGATAAATGTGTACAGTACAGATCAGATACCTTGTAGAGGTGGCTCTGGTACTTTTACATATACACAAGATAAATGTGTACAGAACAGATCAGATACCTTGTAGAGGTGGCTCTGGTACATATACATATACATATGATAGATGTGTACAGTACAGATCAGATACTTTGTGGAGATGGCTCTGGTACATATACATATACACATGATAAATGTGTACAGTACAGATCAGATACCTTGTAGAGGTGGCTCTGGTACATATACATATACACATGATACATGTGTACAGTACAGATCAGATACTTTGTACAGGTGGCTCTGGTACATATACATATGATAGATGTGTACAGTACAGATCAGATACTTTGTGGAGATGGCTCTGGTACATATACACATGATAAATGTGTACAGTACAGATCAGATACCTTGTAGAGGTGGCTCTGGTACTTTTACATATACACAAGATAAATGTGTACAGAACAGATCAGATACCTTGTAGAGGTGGCTCTGGTACATATACACATGATAGATGTGTACAGTACAGATCAGATACCTTGTAGAGGTGGCTCTGGTACATATTCATATACACATGATACATGTGTACAGTACAGATCAGATACTTTGTACAGGTGGCTCTGGTACATATACATATGATAGATGTGTACAGTACAGATCAGATACTTTGTGGAGATGGCTCTGGTACATATACATATACACATGATAAATGTGTACAGTACAGATCAGATACCTTGTAGAGGTGGCTCTGGTACTTTTACATATACACAAGATAAATGTGTACAGTACAGATCAGATACTTTGTGGAGATGGCTCTGGTACATATACATATACACATGATAAATGTGTACAGTACAGATCAGATACCTTGTAGAGGTGGCTCTGGTACTTTTACATATACACAAGATAAATGTGTACAGAACAGATCAGATACCTTGTAGAGGTGGCTCTGGTACATATACACATGATAGATGTGTACAGTACAGATCAGATACTTTGTAGAGGTGGCTCTGGTACATATACATATGATAGATGTGTACAGTACAGATCAGATACCTTGTAGAGATGGCTCTGGTATACATATACATATGATAAATGTGTACAGTACAGATCAGATACCTTGTAGAGGTGGCTCTGGTACTTATACATATACACAAGATAAATGTGTACAGAACAGATCAGATACCTTGTAGAGGTGGCTCTGGTACTTTTACATATACACAAGATAAATGTGTACAGAACAGATCAGATACCTTGTAGAGGTGGCTCTGGTACATATACATATACACATGATAAATGTGTACAGTACAGATCAGATACCTTGTAGAGATGGCTCTGGTACATATACATATACACATGATAAATGTGTACAGTACAGATCAGATACCTTGTAGAGGTTGCTCTGGTACTTATACATATACACAAGATAAATGTGTACAGAACAGATCAGATACCTTGTAGAGGTGGCTCTGGTACATATACACATGATAGATGTGTACAGTACAGATCAGATACCTTGTAGAGGTGGCTCTGGTTCATATACATATACACATGATAGATGTGTACAGTACAGATCAGATACTTTGTAGAGGTGGCTCTGGTACATATACATATACACATGATAAATGTGTACAGTACAGATCAGATACCTTGTAGAGGTGGCTCTGGTTCATATACATATACACATGATAAATGTGTACAGTACAGATCAGATACCTTGTAGAGGTGGCTCTGGTACATATACATATACACATGATAAATGTGTACAGTACAGATCAGATACCTTGTAGAGGTGGCTCTGGTACATATACATATACACATGATAGATGTGTACAGTACAGATCAGATACCTTGTAGAGGTGGCTCTGGTACATATACATATACACATGATAAATGTGTACAGTACAGATCAGATACCTTGTAGAGGTGGCTCTGGTACATATACATATACACATGATAAATGTGTACAGTACAGATCAGATACTTTGTAGAGGTGGCTCTGGTACATATACATATACACATGATAAATGTGTACAGTACAGATCAGATACTTTGTAGAGGTGGCTCTGGTACATATACATATACACATGATAAATGTGTACAGTACAGATCAGATACTTTGTAGAGGTGGCTCTGGTACATATACATATACACATGATAAATGTGTACAGTACAGATCAGATACTTTGTAGAGGTGGCTCTGGTACATATACATATACACATGATAAATGTGTACAGTACAGATCAGATACTTTGTAGAGGTGGCTCTGGTACATATACATATACACATGATAAATGTGTACAGTACAGATCAGATACTTTGTAGAGGTGGCTCTGGTACATATACATATACACATGATAAATGTGTACAGTACAGATCAGATACTTTGTAGAGGTGGCTCTGGTACATATACATATACACATGATAAATGTGTACAGTACAGATCAGATACCTTGTAGAGGTGGCTCTGGTACATATACATATACACATGATAAATGTGTACAGTACAGATCAGATACTTTGTAGAGGTGGCTCTGGTACATATACATATACACATGATAAATGTGTACAGTACAGATCAGATACTTTGTAGAGGTGGCTCTGGTACATATACATATACACATGATAAATGTGTACAGTACAGATCAGATACTTTGTAGAGGTGGCTCTGGTACATATACATATACACATGATAAATGTGTACAGTACAGATCAGATACTTTGTAGAGGTGGCTCTGGTACATATACATACACATGATAAATGTGTACAGTACAGATCAGATACTTTGTAGAGATGGCTCTGGTACATATACACATGATAAATGTGTACAGTACAGATCAGATACTTTGTAGAGGTGGCTCTGGTACATATACATATACACATGATAGATGTGTACAGTACAGATCAGATACCTTGTAGAGGTGGCTCTGGTACATACATATACACATGATAGATGTGTACAGTAAAGATCAGATACCTTGTAGAGGTGGCTCTGGTACATATGAAGATCAGCCATCACTGTGGTTCCTATAAGGATCCTGATGCTAGGCACTATGATGATCAGCACTATATGGATCCAGATGGTAGAGCCACAGAACACTGGCCTGGTGTAAGGAAAATCCTGAGTCACAGCTGGCCTGACACAGCCATGTCCTGTGGCTACAGGCAGCATTAAGCATTGGATGGGTCCATTGCAACCAAATCCCCTCCAAAATGCAGAGACTTAATGGGTATTGGAGAAAGTGGGGCCATGCCACCAAAAGCCAGAGCAGAGCTGGCACAGGCTAGTGGCACACTGCAGCACTGATGGCAGCAGGAGGAATGAGGACTATGTCCAATCTGCAGTCGGTGGATGCTGTGTACGAGGAGGATAAGCTCAGCATCTGCATCCATGATACACAGCAAACACCGCAGCCTGGGGAGTGGGAGGAAGAGATCCGGTTACCATAATACCCCCATGATGCCAGCACCAGGACTTACCAGACTGAGCAGAAGCTCATGGTCCAGAGAGTGCTGCTGTGGAGGATGAGGATGCTGCCGGCTGCAGGTGTCTGCTCCCTGGATGGACAGGAGGGTCTTCTGCTCTGTTCAGGGGCTGATGTCTGCCACCATCCTCCAGCTCTCTCCTCTCATCGTCTGCTCTCTCCTCCCCATCTCCCACCCCCTCACAAAGAGCTCAACATGGCTGCAGCAGCAGATGGGAAGTGCTGTGCTCAACCGATGAGAATCCCCACCCACCACATCTCCCACAGCTGAGGTCAAGCTGATGGGCACTGCTCTGCACATGCTGCCAGTATAGCCCCTGGTACTGCACCCACCCTACAGGGAGACAGGTGGATGGATACATGTGACAGACACATAGACATGAGAGAAAGATATGAAACAGATGATTATAGATTCAATATCAGAGGCAGATGAAGATAGATATGAGATAGATAGTTAGTTAGATGGATAGATAGATAGATAGGAGATAGATAGATAGATAGATAGATAGATAGATAGGTATTAGATAGATAGATAGATAGATAGATAGATATGAGATAGATAGATAGATAGATAGGAGATAGATAGATAGATAGATAGATAGATAGGTATTAGATAGATAGATAGATAGATATGAGATAGATAGTTAGATAGATAGATAGATAGATAGGTATTAGATAGATAGATAGATAGATAGATAGATAGATAGATAGACAGACATAAAGGTATGAGATAGATAAGTATTAGATAGATAGATAGATAGACAGACAGATAGGTATGATATAGATAAGTAGATGGATGGATAGATAGATAGATGTAGAGAGATATGATAGATACTGTAGATACATAGATAGAGAGATAGATAGATAGATATGAGAAAGATAGATAGATAGATAGATAGATAGATAGATATGAGATAGATAGATAGATAAATAGATAGATATAGAGAGAGATGATCGATACTGTAGATACATAGATAGATATGAGATATAGATAGATAGATGATAGATAGATAGATAGATAGATATATATATATATATATATATATATATATATATATTATCAGATAGATATTAGATAGATAGAGTAGACAGATAGTTAGATAGATAGATAGATAGATAGATAGATAGATAGATATGAGATAGATTGACAGATATGAGATAGATAGACAGATATGAGATAGATAGATAGATAGATAGATAGATAGATAGATACGAGATAGACAGATAGATTTGAGGGAGGTAGATAGATAGATAGATAGTTATGAGATAGATAGATAGATAGATAGATAGATAAGAGATAGATTGATAGATACATAGATAGATAGATAAATAGATAGATAGATATGAGATAGATAGATAGATAGATAGATATAGAGAGAGATGATCGATACTGTAGATACATAGATAGATATGAGATATAGATAGATAGATAGATAGATAGATATTATATATATATATATATATATATATATATTATCAGATAGATATTAGATAGATAGAGTAGACAGATAGTTAGATAGATAGATAGATAGATAGATAGATAGATATGAGATAGATTGACAGATATGAGATAGATAGACAGATATGAGATAGATAGATAGATAGATAGATAGATACGAGATAGACAGATAGATTTGAGGGAGGTAGATAGATAGATAGTTATGAGATAGATAGATAGATAGATAGATAGATAAGAGATAGATTGATAGATACATAGATAGATAGATAAATAGATAGATAGATATGAGATAGATGATAGATAAAGTAGACAGATAGTTACATAGATATTACATAGATATTAGATAGATATTAGATAGACAGATACAGTAGATAGATAGATGGTAGATTAATCATATCATTAGATGGATAAATATGAGAGAGACACAGGTAGATAAATAGATTTGAGAAGAGGATAGAAAGGTAGGTGTATTAATAGGACTGCAGCATCTCAGTGGTTAGACAAGGGAGGGGCTCCTCTCACCTCCGATCAGAGCTTCCACAGCTCCAGTCGTTTTATGACAGCCTCCCGAAACTTTTTGAAGGCTCCTAGTGCGGTCTCAGCGCAGCTGAGGCATGGCCTGTCAGGCAGCCTGTCCGAATCCCAGTCTTCAGCAGTATACTATTACAGTCTGTGGTACAGAAGGTCAGAAGATCACATGTACAAGAAAACATTTCAGTAAAAAAAAATAACATGCTTAAAACAAAATGTAAAAATCCCCAAAAATATTAAAGGAGTTTTCTGACTGTTTTATACTGATGACCTATCCTTATCTGAACGGTGGGGTCCAATCCCGGGACCCCTGCCGATCAACTGTTTGAGGAGGCCATGGTGCTCTGCTTCACGCAACCTATCTTAGGCCAGTAACACGTTAAATGGTCACGTGGCCTAGGTGCAGTCCGCACCCTTCAAGCGAATGGGGCTGAGCTGCGATGCCAAGCACGGCCGCTATACAATGTCCGGCAATGGCACTGTGGTTGGTAAGGTGTGAGGAGGACACGGCACTCACCAGAACGGCACGGCCTCATCAAACAGCTGATCGGCGGGGTCCCAGGTGTCGGATCCCCACCGATCAGAAAACCCCTTTAAAAGTGAAATAGCTCCCCTTTCCCTATAAATAAAGAATAAAATAAACATAATAGGTATTGCTATGTCCAAAAATGACTTCAAACTATTAAAAATCAAAAATATTTTTCCTGCTTGATGCCACGGGAAAAATAATGTGCAAACTCCTTCCTCTAAATATAAGCCCTGATAAGGCTGTTTGAACAGAAAAGTAAAAAAGTTATGGGTATTGGAAGACAAGGTGAAAAAGACCAAAATATGCAAAAATTAAAATCGGCTGGGTCCTTAACCACCTCAGCAATTCCGCACTACACTACTTTCACCGTTTATTGCTCCGTCATACAACTTACCACCCAAATGAATTTTACCTCCTTTTCTTCTCACTAATAGAGCTTTCATTTGGTGGTATTTCATTGCTGCTGACATTTTAACGTTTTTGCTATTAATCAAAAATGACAGAAATTTTGCAAAAAAATGACATTTTCACTTTCTGTTGTAATTTTTCTATATAAATTTTTCTCTAAATTTATTGTTCTACATGTCTTTGATAAAAAAAATCCAATAAGTGTATATTTATTGGTTTGGGTAAAAGTTATAGTGTTTTTCTGTGAATTTCCGCATTTTGAAGCAGCTCTGACTTACTGAGCACCTGTCATGCTTCTTCAGGTGCTAGAATGTCAGGATAGTATAAATACCCCCAAATGAAAGAAGAATTTTAGAAAGACACCCCAAAGTATTCGCGGAGGGGCATGGTGAGTTCATGTATGATTTCATTTTTTTCACAAGTTAGCGGAAAATGACACTTTCTGAGGAAAAAAATAAATAAATAATAAAGTTTCCATTTCTGCTAACTTCTGGCAAAAAAATTAAAAATCTCCCACGGACTCACTATTCCCCTCAGTGAATACCTTGGGGTGTCTACTTTCCGAAATGGGGTCATTTGTGGGGTGTGTTTACTGTTCTGGCATTTTGAGCGGGGCTAAATTGTGAGCAGCCCTGTAATGCCTAAAGGTACTCGTTGGACTTTACACCCCTTTATGCATCTAGGCTGCAAAAAGTGTCACATATGTGGTATCTCCGTACTGTATTTTTACATATACCCATGCTGGGTGGGAGAAATATATTTGTAAACTGACAACTTTGTATAAAAAATTTAAAAAGTTGTCATTTACAGAGATATTTCTCACACTCAGCATGGGTATATGTAAAAATACACCCATAAACACATTGCCCTACTTCTCCTGAGTACGGCGATACCGTATGAGTGACACTTTTGCAGCCTGGGTGCCAAAGGGCCCAACTTCCAATGAGTACCTTTAGGATTTCACAGGGCATTTTTACGCATTTGGATTCCAGACTTCTTCTCACACTTTAGAGACCCCTAAAATGCCAGGGTAGTATAAATACCCCACAAATGACCCCATTTTAGAAAGAAGACACCCCAAGGTATTCCGTGAGGGGTATGGTGAGTTTATGTAAAATTTTATTTTTGTCACAAGTTAGTGGAATATGAGACTTTTCCGTGCTTTATGGACGTCTGAAAGAGCCTTACAGGGGGTGATTAGTGACGGGGTGACAGGGGTGATCAGGGGTTAATCAGTGCCGGGGGTGGGGTGGATGGGGGTGGTGGGCTCTGTGTGGTGATTGGTGCACTTACATATGTTTCCTCTGGTGGTCCCAAGCAAAAGGGACCACCAGAGGAGCAGACAGCAGAGCATATCAGACGCTGTTAACAAAACAGCGTCTGATATGTGATTTTTAAGTACTACAGCCTGCCAGCGCATGATCAGCGCTGGCAGGCTGTAGTCAAAGTTCCTCCCGACGCGATCCTGTAGCGCGCACGCTCACAGGAAATCTCGCCTCTCGCGAGATGACGCGCCGACGCGCGTCAAGGAGGAACATCCCGGTCGCCCGTAGGACGCATCTCTGCGTTAGGCGGTCGGGATGAGGTTAAAGCAGTTTTCTGGATAACTATGTTTTTAATAGATATGCTTATATAGTTGCTTACCTCATGTACGTCTTCCCCATGCATTTTATTTTTCAATTTGGACTCTCCTGACCCGTTTTCACCATGTAAACAAATAACTCTCGTTTCTTTACTTCCTGTATCTAGCACTTCCTGTTGCGGTATCCAACCAACCCCATGATGCACTTCTCTGCCACAGCTCCAGCACTGCCCCTTAAAATGCCCAGAGAGTATGTAGCTCCTCCCGCCCAACAGTTACTTAGACCCTCCCTATCTCTGTCCGTGTTTCTGGATTACAGGATATAAGAAGGAGCTGCATGGACATGGTCATGTGACCACAACTGGAAAGATGGACAGCGAGAGAAAAATGGATCAAAGCCTGATTCTTTTACCCATGGAAGATAACATGCTGCCTATTGAAAACACTTTAACATTCAGTCAAGCTGGGCGAGCATACAATATATATGGTGGAATTGGGAGGGATATCTGACTTGTGCAGCCAACAACTATCTAAAGATTAGGGATGTATTTAAAGGGTTTGTCCAGCTTTCTTGTGCTTTTTCAGACCCTGCCAGTGTGGCCAGATCCACAGTGGTGAGCATAGTTACCTGATCCTCGCCACTGAGCTCCAATGTCTGGCTGCGGTGGTCATGTGTCTCTTGTAGCGGGTCTGGCCACACTGGGGAAAAATACAAGAAAGGTGGACAACCCCTTTAAGTTTTGTTCTGTTGTTACCGGAGCCATAACGGAACTCAGCGAATGATATTGGGTACGTCAGGTTTCTACTTTTATTTTTCCAGGATAGGAAAGCCCATCTTGCCCTTGGGATCTAAGTGCTGCTCTCACGTCTATGCTTTGTCACCCAGCAGCTGCTGCTCTATAGAAATCTGATGCCGCACATAGAAAACAAGAGGAAGCTATGTCCTTCATAGCAGTTTTTTTCTCTCACAGTAGTTTTGATATTTGAAACCTCATAATAATCCTTGTGAGGGATGGAAAGATATAAAATAACAACACTGGAGGGTATAAGGAAGGAAGATATAAACTGGACGTCCATTTGTAGGTTTCTTATATTCAATCAACGCAGAATACAGGCAAAAATTGCCTTTCCTTAAAGGGGCATTCCAGTTTTAGTAAAACAATGATAGTTTGGAATAAGGAAAAGTTATAACATTTCCTTGTGGCAATTCCTGATGGTTTTCAAAATCTCTGCTTGCTGTTACTCAACAGAAAACGTCAAAGTTGACATCTAATGAATAAAAATCTGTCCTGGTCAGGTGGTGTACATACAGGACGTACGTAAAATCCGACCTCTACTTGTTGTAAACATATACCCTCACTGAGTGCTCTGTCACACCTGTGTTAATAAGACATGGTTTCCCAGTGCTTACAGTTTAAGGCTACATGCACACGACCGTATGTGTTTTGCGGTCCACAAATTGCAGATCCGCAAAAAAAAAAACAGATGCCATCCGTATGCCATCCTTTTTTGTGGGATCCATTGTAGCAATGTCTAAAACGGACAAGATTATGACATATTACATTTTTTTTGCGGAGCTACGGAAGGACATACGGATGTGGATAGCACACGGTTTGCTGTCCGCATTTTTTGCGGACCCATTGAAATGAATAGGTCTGCATCCTATCTGCAAAAATAACAGAATGGACACGGAAACAAAATACGATTGTGTGCATAAGGCCTAATGCTGCGCCAGTGAAGAGACACACACTGCAAGAGCTGCCGATGATTGGCAGTATTCTGCAACCACCTCATATAAGGCCTCTTTCACACTTGCGTTGTGAGAATCCGAGTGCACTTCCATAGCCGGAAATGCCCGCCGGATCCGTCACTAACGCAAGACAACTGAAAGCATTTGAAGACTGATCAGTCTTCAAAATGCTTTCAGTGTTACTATGGCAGCCAGGACGCTACTAAAGTCCTGGTTGCCATAGTAAGTAGTGGGAGCCAGGGAGCAGATACTTACAGTCTGTGCGGCTCCCGGGCGCTCCACAATGACGCCAGAGCGCCTCACGCGCATGGATCACGTGATCCATGCGATCATGTGATCCATGCTCATGGGGCGCTCTGACGTCATTGTGGAGCGCCCGGGACTCGGGAGCCGCACGGACGGTAAGTATGCTTCTCCCTTCTCCCCTCCCACTACACTTTACCATGGCAGCCAGGACCTTAGCGTCCTGGCTGCCATGGTAACTCATTCACAAAAGCTAAGCGTCGGGTCCGGCGATGCGCCGAAACGACGTTTAGCTTAATGCGGATCCGGATTAATGCACTTCAATGGGCATTAATTCCGGATCCAGCGTTACGGCATGTCTTCGGATTTTTGGACGGAGACAAATCCGCAGCATGCTACGGTTTTGTCAACGTCCAAAAACGTTGACATACTGAACGGAAGACATCCTGATGCATCCTGAACGGATTTCTCTCCATTCAGAATGCATTAGGATAAATCCTGATCAGTATTTTCCGTCCTAGAGCCCCGAGGACGGAACTCTAGGACGGAAAGATAAAACGCAAGTGTGAAAGAGCCCTTAGCACAATTGTCAGACCGCTGCAATCAGTATGTCGTCACTACTTGAGGGCAGCATTAAGGATATGACTGGTTACTATTTGCCATTTTCCTGACAAAGACAACGCATATGTCTTGTAGAGTGACACTTTATTTGCCAAGAATTTAAGAGACATGTGCCTGCTACTAATGGCTCTATCTCAGGCTATGTAGCAGTAGTGTTGGGTGCGAATATTCGCATCGCGAATTTTAATCTTGAATATCGCCACTTCGAGAATTTGCTAAGATTTAGAATATAGTGAATATTCTAGATTTTTTTCCTCTGAACCCATGATCCCTCCCTGCTTCTTGCTTGTGGGCCAATGAGAAGGCAGCAATGTCTTTGTCAGAGCTTAGCAACATCCCTAGCAACCAATAGGAAAGTGGCCTACCCCTTACTATATAAGAACCTCCCCAGCAGCCATTTTCTGCAGTTTATTACAGTTCTGAGAGAGACAGCAGTGTTAGTTCTGTGCTTTACTGAGTCATTACATTAGATAGTTAGTTAGTTAGCTTATATGTATAATACAGATAGTTAGTGGGAGATAGTCGTTAGTAGCTGATAGGTTCCAGTGCAGGGTGTTAGATAGTGTGCTAGGTTCTGCTGTCCATACATACATGCTACAGACATAGTGCTGTGATGTCACAAGTTCACAACAATACTTAGTGCACTAATCAGTAATATGTAGTCAGACCTGCTAAAATGTGAAGTTGGAAGTTTTGCGCAAAAATATGCTCATCATTAATTGCTGATTTGCGCAATCATGAATATATCGGATCACACTATCTCCATATAAAGCTATTGTAATGTTCTGCCGTGCCAACAATTTTCTCCAGTCTCAGGAAACTTCTAGCAGCTTAAAAATGTAGCTATAGTGACCCGCGCCTGTATTGAGCGCGCAATACGCGCATATTACATTACCGATTTTCGCAATCAAGTAAATAATCGTGAATTCGAGAATTTATGACGAATATTCGCTCAAATATTCGCAAAATATCGCGAATTCGAATATAGCCCCTGCTGCTCATCACTATATAGCATTCAGCTAGTCCGAAATATTTGCATGCAAAAGTTGGTTGGTGCATTCCTGCAGTTTTTTATTTTCTATTTTTCAGAATTTTTGAGACCACCAGCTCTTGTTAATGTTTCCCTTTGGTATTAGTTTACATAGTTTTTATGTGGAAACCTCTGCTTAGATGTGCGTTTTAGGTGCAATGTTTGTTTTGATGCTTTTTAGTTTAGTCTTTTTGTCACAAAGTTAGGGCTCATGCACACAAAGGTATTTTCTTTCAGCGTCCGTTCCATTTTTTGGCGGACAGTATGCGGAAACAATTATCTTAATGGGTCCGCAAAAACGGAAGTTACTCTGTCTCCATTTTATTTCTGTATGTCCGTTCAGCAAAAAGATAGAACATGTCCTATTGTCCACATCACGGACAAGGATAGTACTGTTCTATTAGGGATCAGCTGTTCCGTTCCACAAAATACGAAATGCACACGAACGTCATCTGTATTTTTGCGGATCCGTTGCGATCTCCGGTTGTCTGCTTTCAGGAAATATATAGGTTTTGGGGGTGCGATTACCTTTCAGGGAGTAATCCCTATATTTTATAGGTTGTTATTTTTTTCAAACTGTTCTACGCTTCATGCACACAAACATATCATTGGTCTATGTGCTATCGACATTTTTGTGGATCACTCATAGACCCATTAATTTCTATGGGTCTGTGAAAAACCCTCTCCTGTCTGCATCCGTTCGGCCGTGCACCAAATTTTAGAACCTGTTTTGTGGACAAGAATAGTTTTTTTTACAGTAGGTCTTGCTAAAATTGCCAGATGCACATGGACCGCATCTGTATTTTCCAGATCCGTGATTTGCAGACAGCAAACGGATACGTTTGTGTGCAGGAAGCATCATTCTGGAGATTTTATAAAGATATGTACATGTATGTATGATCTCTGCTTATGTTTAACATTTTGGTGCGGTGCATATAACTTTCTGCTTAGGTCACACTTTTACCCACAACTATAAATTTTTATGCATTTTTAAGAAAAATTACATTTTGAGACAACATTGTATAAAGGTGCCTATGTGACATTGTGCTGGGTCTCTACGTTCAGAAAATACAGTATATGGGAGGTGTTAGTATGTTTTTTATATTGTTATTTAGGTTTTATTTGTACATGTCAAAAGTGTAAAAATTGTCCTGGCTACTGGAGGTGCAAAATATTCAAAACCCAACAGTGAAAGGGTTAAATTTTAGGATGGAGAGCTAGTGGACCTGTAACCAGTACCAGCGTCATGTGCACATGGAGAAATATATGTCGAAAAAAACTGACGTGTATTTGCCATGGAATCCATGGCAGAGATCCAAGGCTTTCTGCCACGGATTTGCATCTGCAACTGCTGCTGATCGGCATGCAAATTAGGCTAACCCAGATGCTTTCCATGTATGAATGACATGCAGATACCCACTGAAACAAAGTGAGTGGAGTTTATAAAGATTTTGCTGTGGAATACACACAGAAATCTGCATTAAAAACTGATTAAAACTATTTTTTGTTCAAACTTTTAGATTTTTTTAATATGACAGGTTCATATTCACTAAGATTGTTCTAATTAGAATCTGCATGAAAATGTTGCACAAATGAGCTGAAAATAGGCGAATGTCTCCAAGAAAGTGTGATTTTTAAGGTAAAATTTTGCGCAACTCACCACTCAAAACTTGTGCATTTTCTGTAGTAAATGTGACAAAAAAATAAGACATAAAAATGTTTACACCTAAAAACACTATAGAAAGTGTGCTCCAGTGTCTTTAGCTCTCTCCACAGGTGCAGTATCCGGCCGCCTATCGGCATGTTTGCCGCTGGAACTCATAGTCAATGGGGCTGGAGTGGTAGTCCGGCAGCACGGATCCTACAGGCTGTTCACCCCTGGAACAGCCAGCCGGAGTTCCTTGCCGCTAGTGTGAAAGTACCCTTAGACATATTTCTGGCGCAGATTGCGGCGCTATGCAGGTCTTAATAAATAATAGGCCTATATGCCTATACAGTGATATACTTTACAGCCTTCCACCAGAGGTATACTTTGGGAAATACTTGTGGTGTATATCTCAGATAGAAGGAAAAATAGGATGTGAATCAAGCCTTAAAGGGGTTATCTAAAGGCTAAAAATGCCTCCAATGCCCAGGCCACTCGTATACATTATACTTACCTGCTTCAGAGCACTCGTGTTGCTTCGGGTCCCAGTTGCAGCCTGCTATCGAGCTGCTACCCCCATCGCCGGATGTTTTTATCTGCACGATGGGGAGATGCAGAGGCGATGCGGGTGTCGGGGACACGTGCGATGCGGGTGTCGGGGAGCAGGTAAGTATAATATATACGAGTGGCCTGGGCATTGGGGGTGAGATATTTTAGACTTTGGATAACCCTTTAGACCCCCACTGATCTGATATTGATGACCTATCCTGAGGATAGGTCATCATTATAGAAAACTGGCCAACCCCTTTAACATTGTATAGGTCATCAGTATCTGATCGGTGGGGGTCAGACATCTGTGATCATCGCCAATTTGCAGTTTGAGAATGCACTGGTGCTGGCAGTAGTGCCGGGCCTTCCCGCAGCTTTGCCTAGGTCATGTAATGTCACATTCATCGGTTACAATGTTGCATGTACATTATATGCTATACAGCTATACAGTAGCTAATGTTATATCTCTAAGAAGAAAAGAAAGAGTATAAAAACAAATCACATGTACATCCAGTATCCGAAAATGTAACAATCTTTATTCAAGCCACCAGAAAAAAATTAAATTCTCTATACAGTAGAAAACCATATGAGGGACCAGAATCAGTCCCTACATAAAAATGTGCATCCTGTTCAAAATAAGACAAAAATGTGTGCCAAACATTCCTAAAACAGCATATATGTGTCAATGAGGCAAGACATGACATCCAATACCAAAGATAAAAAGTCTATACCCACAATATAATGCAGAAATGTCCAGGCTACGTGTGTAAACATTGTGCCCCACATGTATCACCAGCAAAGGCCAGCTTCCTCAACTACTCTAGTCACAGTTTTTAACACAAGACTCCTGGGTCTACCTTTATGTTGGGACAAATTCAGGTGCCTCATAGGGTTTTCTATTGTCTACAGTATTTAATTTTTTGTGGTGGCTTGAATAAAGATTGTTATATTTTGGGATATTGGATTTGCGATTTGTTTTTAAAGTCGTTCTTTCCTTCTTGGAGAAACGTCCTAGAACCCCTGTGAGGAGGTTTGGGCTTCCTACAGGGATTCATCAGGTTTTACCCCTGAAATAGTCTTTGTTAGAAATAGTTGATTTTGGGGGTGGAGCCTGACTGCTCAGCAAGACGGACGTGTGTGAGCTCCTCTCTGCACTACTCTGCAGATTAGTATATCCAGCGGTTACACTAACCACATAATGGTCAAAATTGGCAAAGATAGAACTAAAGACAAGACGGACCAGCCAAAGCACGACCAAGGCACCTCAGAAATGGAGAAATATCTTCACAAGAAAGCTTCAAAAACTCAGGCGGGAAGCAGCAAGATGGCGCCGGAGGAACAGTTTGAGCGGGAGTTGCTCGTGGACGCCAAGGCTAAGGGTAACCTAGACGCCAGTCCTGCAGTAACTTCAAACAACCCTACCCAAATCTCTCTCCAATTTTGCAGCAAGCTTTGTCTCAAGCATTGCCCCAGTGCTCCAAGATCTTGCCGAAATCAAACACGACATACAGCACATTGGGCACAGAGTGGAGGCATTAGAGAACAACCAAGCAACTATCCTCTCCTACAACTGTGCTTTAGAAGACAACTTTATAGCCCAGATGGACTCACTTAACACAGCATTTTCCTTAATAGAGGATCAAGAGAACTGAAGTATGCGCAAAAATATCAGGATATGAGGCATCCCTGCGAGGCATACTACACGAGACTCTACCTGAGGCCGCAGATGCCATCTTTGTTGACCTTCTGGGGAGAGAGAGCCTCTAAGAGCACAATAGAGTGTATTTACAGGTCTCTAAGACCTAAGCCTAAGGAGGGTGAGCAGCCAAGACATGTAGTCTGTGGACTTTTAAGCTATATAGATACTGCGGCTCTTCTCAAAGCCGCCAGGGAGGAGGAAAGAAGTGCTCTTTGAAGGAATGAGAATCCTCCTGTTCCAGGATTTAGCACCATCCGCGCTCAACAAACGGAGGGCTCTGCGTCCCCTAACCGACCTTCTCAAATCTAGCCAGATACAGTCGCTGTTTCCTTTTGGACTTACCTTCATCTCCAACGGTAAAAGATGTACAGTCCGTACACCTGAAGACTTACCAGCCGCGTGGACCCCTCCAGTGGAGATCCCTTCATGGATGCTAGTAGCAACATTTAACACACCATTGCCGGAGCTGTGGAACCTGGGCCGCTGGGAGAAAGTGATGCAGAGGAAGAAACCTAACCCCAAGAACCGGGACACTTGATAGCTAAGTATCACCCAAGGTATCCTATATAGTAGGTGTCTCGAGGTGGAGGTAATGCTCACAACCACACCTATCCCAGAGTAGAACATTCCAGATATGGACTATATCCAAAACTACAGTTCAATGACTAACCTCCTGGATAGCCAGTTATTATAAGTTACTATGTTACATGGTTGTAAAAGCTTACGTAATTATGCTCCTTATAGTCCGCCACACAAAATGACCGAGGTGAAGTGGAGCCTTTGAAGCATTTGCTTATCATTAGATGTCTGCAGAGTCTGTTGCCACATGTCAGGCCTTATACTTTTTCAAAATTTACCCCCAGGTCATGGGGCATATTTAAGCATCTCCTGATGCTGAGATTGTCTACGAGATTGTTATCGAGCATCATAATGCTGTCCCCTCTTGATGCTGAAATAGTGTTATTCTTGTCCATCTTAATTTCCTTGAATTGTTTTGTACATCTTTCTCTCTTCCCTCTCCCCCACCCTTGGGTAGCACATTCCATATTAGCTTCGAGCACAAAAGTACATATTTTATATCAAGATGACCTCTATTACGTGTGTACCATTTACATGTCCAGGGCCTAAACACCCCACAGAAAAGATCTCAAATAGTGCGCCACTTGAGGAAGGCTCGAGCTGACATCTGCTTCCTTCAGGAGACGCATTTTAAAGCGGGACGCATTCCCTTCCTGCCTCAAGCTCATTTTCACTCCTAGTACCATAGCCCTTATGTTAAGGCCTCTCGTGGGGTGTGGATTGCAGTCACCAGGCATGTACCTTTTACACATTTACTCACACAAGTGGACCCTGAAGGCCGCTATAGCTTTGTGAAAGGGAAAATAGGAGGAGACATAGTAACATTAGCCAGTTTGTATGGTCCCAACATAGGTCAGCAAAAATGGCTAGAAAACACCTTGAGAAGTTTAGAAACGTTTGCTGAGGGTGTCAGATTAGTAAGTGGAGACCTCAACGTGGCGCTGTCCCCTGAATTAGATACATCGGGAGGCTCCTCAGTACACTCTCAGGCCTCCCTGGGCCGCATTAATAAAGCACTCTCTGAGGCATGTTTAGTGGATGCTTGGCGGCTGCTTAACCCGACCAAGCGAGATTACAGATGTTTCTCAGTTCCACACAACTTTTTCAACGCCTAGACTATATTTAAATCTTAGACAAATATATAGATTTGCTACAACATGCAAGCATAGACCCAATTACAGTGTCAGACCATGCTCCCGTCTTGGCCTCGGTGACTTTCGCTAGCCTACAACCAAGACAGTAGATGTGGTGATTAAATGAAACCTTATTAGACAGAGAGGAAGAATTAAGATCCCTTCAGCAAAATCAGATGTTCTTCAGGTAAAACAACCCAATAAATCAATGGTGACAGTTTGGGAGACACACAATGCGGTGATGAGGGGAAGTTATCGCTCTGGGGAGCAGAGTCAAAAAGACAGACAAAAATTACTACACTCCCTGCTCTCCCAGATAGCAGCTATCAAATCCCTGAACAAAAGATCCAAAGCAACACAAGCACACACAGAGCTGCTGCGGCTGAGGAGGCTAAAAGACCACCTTAATGTATGCAATGCAAAGGTATATCAATACACTAAATACCGCTTCTATGCCCACGGGGATAAAGGCACCAAGCTTATGTCTAGACTCATAAAACAAAGGAGGGACGGGACTCCACATTTATTGCTACTATCAAATCAAAAGGGCAAAATAGTATAAAAGACAAAGGATATAGCCGAGGCATTCCAGGAGTTTTACCAAGACCTGTACGGGCTCAGGGACTCAGGGAGCTATCCGGGCTGAGCTCAAATGATGAGATGGATAAATTATTGGGTAACCTGCAATTCTTGCAGACTTATCACAGAAATTCTAGTGGCTA